>OU343225.1:247181794-247555895 GCA_910596185.1 Chrysanthemum makinoi | reverse complement strand
ATAGGCAAAATTATTCATCGCTCCTGGATCCCACGGATCCCTTCCACTTGGGATCCGTCTAGTGTAATCCTAGGGATCCGTGGGAACGCCCTCTTGCCCATGGGTTTTTGGTTATGGGTCATGGGTTATGGGTTGGTCCATGGGTTTTCTTTAGATTCAATGTATCTAAATATACATTGTATCTAGTCTACTTGGGTATGGGTTAAGATCCATGGGTTATGGTCCATGGGTTATGGTTTTTACCCATCCTAATAAACTATTACAACAAAAGCTTAATTATTACATTTTTGTATTTAAATGGCTATATGTAAATGCTTTACAAAAATAACATGTATCCTTATAATTATACTTAAGATAACATTATATTTGTTATCAACAAAACACAAAGAGATCGCAAAATATTAATAAACGTTTTTACGGTTTATTTGTATTAACAAAGGTTTTACTCAAACTTATGGCATTGATTACGAGGAGACCTTTTCTCCTGTAGCGGACATTAGAGCTATTAGCATTCTCATAGCTATAGCAAAGATACTATGACTATGAGATATGGCAAATGGATGTCAAAACCGCTTCTTAAATGGTCGCTAGATGAAGACATCTATATGAAGCAACCCTTAGAGGGTTTCGTGAATCCACAATTTCAAAACCGTGTATGCAAACTTCAAAGGTCCATTTATGGATTGAAGCAAGCATCAAGGCAATGGAATAAGAGGTTTGATGAAGAAATCAAAAGGTATGGATTTATTCAAAATCTTGATGAGCCATGTGTATATCACAAAGTTAGTAGGAGTGATGTAATTTTCCTTATCTTTATGTCGATGACATATTAATTATGGGAAAAGACATTCCAAGTTTGCAAAGTGTTAAGGCATATCTTGGGAAGTGTTTTTCCATGAAGGATTTAGGAGAAGCTGGATACATTCTGGGAATCAAGATCTACCGAGATAGGTCAAAGCGGTTAATTGGTTTAAGTCAAAGCGCTTACATTGATAAAATATTGAAGAGATTCAATATGCAAAATTCCAAGAAAGGATATTTGCCGATGGAAGTAAAGCATGGCTTATGTAGCAATATGTGTGCTTCAACACCTGCTGAGGTGGCACGCATGCAGAAAGTTCCTTATGCTTGGTAGCCAGGATCGGGTGTATATCTATTATGTGAGAGATGCCGTGAGATGCACAAGGCTAGATGTATGCTCGCTCAAAACATGATCACGATATCAACAGAATCCGGGTGAACTTCATGGATTGTCTTTGTTAAACATATTCTCAAGTATCTTAGGAATACGAAAGATATGTTTTAGTGTATGGAGAAATCGCACACGAACTTGGTGTTACTGAGATTCATTGTGATGCGCCCCGGCAGGTGATAAAGATGATACGAAGTCTCGTGACGGGTTATGTCTTTGTCATCAATGGAGGAGCAAGATTATTGACCGAAGAGCAAGAAGCAGTACGATGCGATGTCTGCGACATAAGCCGAATACATAGCCTTTGCCGGAAGCTGCAATGGAGGCTGTTTGGATTAGGAAATTCATTTCAGGGCTTGGTGTTATGCCTTCAATTGAATCACCTATTGATATGTATTGTGAAAATTCTGCTGCAATCATATTTGCCACTGAACCTGGAGTCATGAAGGGCACCAGTCATTTTCTACGGAAGTATCAATATGTTCGGGAACAAGTCTGTGAAGGTGAAATTAATCTATTGAAAGTTCACACAGATGATAACTTAGCTAATCCATTTACTAAGGCTTTAGCTAAAGACAAGCTTATTGGACTTGCCAATGGAATTGGACTTCGTTTAGCTAATAGTTTCATGCATAATTGTGATTAGTATTTGGATAAAGGATATTGTAAAACATTTATTATTTTGATGAAATAAAGTTTGGATTATGTTTATTTTCATTTGTAGGATCGATATATTATCGTGTTATGATGATTCGGGTGGTCTTGGATGATGGAAATACATGTTAGACATTTTAGAGAGAGAAAGTAGAGAGATGGGTGTTCAAGCTAGAGACTTGGTTTACAAATTGTAAAAGGTTAGATTGAAAGCACCACCCCTTCCATGGATGGAAGGGGTATTTATAGTTACAAACATAACGACCTCCTATCGGTTTGTGGATCAGGCATACAGTGGGTAAAGACCCGTCTTTCCTCCACGGTGTTACACTAAACTATACTACGCTACAAACTAACTAATAAACTACTGAATAACATAAATAACTACACGTCTACGAGCTAACTTATGCTAGACCATAATTGGGGTGACCAACACTTTAATATGGAATTTCCAATTCCTAACAATATCCCCCTAAGGGAGGTCACCCCATGAAATACATTTCGAATCCTAGCATTCTGTTCTTGACTTTGTTCTTGAGCTCGTAGACTTCAATTCTTCAATTCCGCAATCTTTGTGCTTTTGTAGTGCAACTTCAAAGTCCGAGTGCTTTGTACTTTCAGTGGAGGTCTTTGAACTGATCCACATCTTTGATGATCTTCGAGCTTTATTTGAGATCATCACCCACGAAATCTCGGATCACCCTTTATTGTGTTGCCATCATGTGAAGTTGTGACTTTTGGAACGACATGCTCACACTTTTGAATCATGACATCTTTCCATCAGAGTAGCGGAAGCCTTGTTGGTTCATGATATTTGCAAGCAGAAGCATAGTATGAAATATCGAGCCGAGGTTATGTAGATATGCACCAGTCATGATTTCTTCAAATTAAGTGTGGATTTTGTGAGCATGCGGCTTTGGATTGACTCCTCAATTCGATCAGCAACCGTCTAAATGTACCTGCAAACAACAGTTAGCAATAAAACACACGAAAGTGTCTTTGATCACTTTCGTTGAATTGAGGTACACGGCCCATGGTTCCTCGTTGATCGTACAAGTAATGCTCGCCGTGATCGGTGTATAATTCCAAAGAATCTCCTTGACGAGGTTTCGCATTGTTCTAGCCGTTCTCAAACCGGAACGTCTCAAAGAAGACAACACGGAGTGAGTGAACCAGCGAATTGAGATTCACTAATTGATGAAAAATGATTTGAAAACAATCGCTTATTGCTTAGAATAAAGAGTTTTGCAATACTAAGAAGGTTTTATGAGGAAGATCAATTTTCAATCAAAATTACTTTTTGTATTTGAAAAGAGTACACATTCGACGTGCTAGAGAAAAGAAGATTTGCACCTCGAACGGTTTTTCCAAAAGTATTTTTCAATCAGAGATACTTTTTGAGTTTGAAATATGAATACACATTCGACGTGCTAGAGAAAAGAAGGTTTGCACATCGAACGGTTTTTCCAAAAGTATTCGTAAATTCCAATCCTGGACCAAGGTTGATTCACAGTGAATCGCCCATCGTTCTATCCAGTTGTCACAAGCTTGATCTTTTGAAAGATCTCACATGTCACCCACCAAGAGCTTGTTTGATGTTGGCTCTAGAAGGATTTCCATCTTCATCGTGAATATTTTCATATCACTCGGATGTTCTGGTAATACCACAAGGATAATGCGTAGGACTTTTAATATATTCTTACTTTCCACATTGTGTGAAACAGCAAGTCTTCATTAATTTAGTGTCCTAATGAGATATTGTGGATGATCTCTTGGCTCTAGACTCAATTGTGCACATTTGGTTCCTATGCCTGAGACTAGGGAGAGGGTCTCCTTCTTCAATATCAACTATCTCTAAGAGAAAGTCAATAGATTATGTCGGTTCCCCGTGAGAATGAAACAAGTCCTTTTAAGAGGAACTTGAGTAGTTTGGGAAGTTTAGTGCAGTGCGTCACTGGGTCCATGACGTCTTGTCTTCAATACCGGCGTTACCTTAGTAACCACCAGTAGCATATGTATTGAGCCCGGTTTCTGCCCTAAGGTTGAATTTATGGAGGGCTATTTCTTTTCACCCTTTTCACATTCAATTCTTTTTCATTCTTCAACCCTTCAGTGCTTACCGAGACTTCATTACTAGAACCTTATTGGGTTTATTCCAAAGACATTAGCTCTGTCTCAGTCCGCACTCTTCCCATATCTCACTTTTCTCCTTTTTCCATCATACCTAAGGACTCTACACTATCTAGTGGATTGTCCCTGGGTAGATCTCTCCGGCTCTGGCGGGATCGTGGGAACTAATACCTAACCTCACCATCCTTATAACTCCATGCATAAAGTAAAATGGTCGGTCTTTTGGTACAGTTCATTCTTCCTTGAAACCAATTGAAAAATCATTTGGAAAAACAATCAAGGTACTTGTGATACGAGATCAAAGAATTTTGTACCTTAATAGTTTTGATCATTTAGAGAACCTCCCCATCAACATGTGCATATGATTTCTAAATTGTTTAGCACATGGAGGCAAGAGGACTTTGAAATATTTTATTTGATCACTATTTTCATAGAAAACGCCATTTGATTTTCTTGGTAAATTCTCCCCCTCAATATGTGCATTGGATATTCGAAATCATTTTATTACATAGAGGAAAGAGTTCTTTTGAAGCACATTCACAATCACACAAGCCATTAAGAAACCATTTAGAAAATCAATCAAGGTACTTTATGATGAAACATATAAATCTTTGTACCTTGATAGTTAATTTTCTTTTGAAATGCTCCCCCTCAATATGTGCTTCGAGATTCGAAAGCGTTTAGCACATATGAGAGAGCAGCCTGCACTATTGAATCAATCACCTTTTATCAAATTTCATTATTAAATCACAAATTCTCCCCCGATCAAAAATATCAAACCCTTTGAGATTTTGGATCCCAAGTGATTTAATACAGTTTAGAAAACATGGGAGAACTTGTGGCCTAGTTTAAATACTCATCTTGTTTTTGGATAAATGCTCCTCCTCAACATGTGCATCATATATTGAAATCGTTTGGCACATGGAGGCAGGAGTGCCTATAAAGGACTAAAACAGATTTGAGATTTAAATCACGATCTCTCCACCGATCAAAAATATCAAACCATTTGAGATTTGTGATGCCGAATGATTTAAATCATTTAGAAAATTTTAGGGGAAAGACGTGACAAGATTTAATTTTTGAAATTGACTGAGATGGACCATTTATAGACATTAAAGATTGTTAGTGTCAGGTATGATTGTTTTAAGAGACCTTTAAGTAAAATAAAATAATTTCACAATCAAACAAGAACAGAAAAAATTTCATTTTGAAAGATCTTGAATCTAAAGAAAATCATACCATGACATAACATTAAATCTTTAGATCACCACTAATTTTGTACCAATCGGACTTTTATTAAGCAATATTGTTTGAAAATAATTTATTTTAAATCACTCTCCCCCTCAATCGATGACCGTAGTCGTTGATTGAGTGACTTAGGTTTTGATAAAAATGAAGTCCGGTGATTTTCAAATTTTAGTCCAATTTATTTTCAAAAACAATATTTTCCATTTTCAAAACAATTTAATCAAATTTTTCAAAATTGTTTTTTAAAAAAATGGTATCACAATTGTCCTGCACAAAGATACGTTAGGTGGTTGAGCTGCTTCTATAGATGTTGTTGTTGAAGGGCTTGGAAGAAAAACAATCTGCAGATGCAGTGAGACTTCTTCTTACGTTGCATTTTGAATGCCAACTGAGGTCAAATTAAGCTCCATTTCTTCAATCACTTAGAAGAAAACCATCTGCTGATGCAGTGAGACCTCTTACGTTGCATTTATGCCAACTCTCCATGGAAGTCCAATTAAGCTCCATTTCTTCATTTGTCAACCCAAGATATAGTTACCCTTTCCTTTCGGCATCTAATCATCTTCAATTGTGGGATCCGGATCGGGAACATTCTTATAACCAATATACCTGCATACATTAGTCAACACACATGCAGATATATGGTGGTCAACAGCACCCATAACAGCAATCGACTAATTAAAGTCAATTCAAGATAACAATCAGATCATATAAGGCATGGGGTTTATGTGTTAATCAAACTCTAATCATCTAATCCTAACAATCATATCCTAAATTCCTAGTCCTTCGACATAGGCAAATATCATTTTTAATTAAGCATGTAGGATAATTAAGAAAGCCCGTTAGATGATGTAAATTTGAAAACATTCTCCCCCTCAATCAATGACTCATTTTCTGAACAGTTTAAAAACGTTGAAGTCATTGATTGAGTTTTCAATTTTATTAAAACTCTGAATCTGATTGTTTTTTTTTAAAGCAACTCATTTTACCACCATTTTGTTAAAACAAATATTTTTCTGAAGAATTTTAGACGGAAAATTATTTGAGTAGGAACAAATCAAAGCATTCGACATACTTTCCTTGTTTTGTTTTAGGATAAGTGCACGAAATATTTGAAAAATTGGTTTAGCGCAACACTTTCCTTTCTTGAAGAGCGGGTTGCTATCTGAAATAATAGAAACCATAGTTTAAGCACTGGTTACAGTCTGAAATAACTGTAAGCCATATTTTGAGACATGTTTTGGAAAAGAATATTTACACCTCCTGCTCGAACTTCATCTATGGTCGCGTGCCATTATTGAATGACATTTCTAAGACCGCAGATGTTATCGATACCAGAAGACATGTCTTAGAAAAACAATATTTTTGGTCTTTTCAAATTTTCTGTTTTTTTATGGAATTTTGATGGTTTTATATTTTTCTATTTTCTTTTTAATAAATATATACAAAGATAGAGAAGATGATATAGTTAAAGAAGATGATGATACGAGTACCGAGATAAGGATATTGAGCAGCCCCGTTGAAAAAGATAGAAGTCATCATCTCTTAAACATTCACCACCAAAGCTTCCGAGGCTCCAGAATAGAAGATAGAACATGAGCCTTTGAGAAAGAGACACTTTGGCAGCTTCCCCCCAAACCGAAAATCCATTAGATGAGCAGATTCCAAGCTCTATTTCAAGCTTGCCTTAGCAGTGCACATAGATGCACACCATTATCATAAATCCCATTGCTCCTTTTTAAGAACGATAATTGAGATTCTTCGTTCGGGTTATATCATCAACAAGAACAACAACGTATCATCCCACTCATAAATAATCTTCTCAAATTTCATAACCACTGAAGTCTGACGCAATCCCTTCCAAAAGGTGTCAAGAGACCACTTCCCCCGAGTAGTTGAATTGATGCAGTCAATCTCTTAGACTAGAGCTCACGAACCCGAATACACATTTACCCAACGACAAAGAAACTTATACCATCGAAGTAGCAGATTAAGTCCAATAGCCAAAGAATAACCCCGATGTATACTTTCTCTCCCCCTGAAGAAAGTGTATGAAGCTCAAGAACCGAAATACCGAATGCCCAAAGAGATAATAACCGATAACATTGAAGAAGCAGGCTGAGTCACGATTATCTCTCGCGGTGACAATCTCTCGGATGTCAACACCGGAATAAGTGATTATATCTGAATCACAGATTAAGCCCTCAAGTAAAACTGAAGCATCCCCAATGTACACAATCTCTCTCTCCTGATGATTGTGATAACATCAAAATCATCACACACTTTTGTACCTCTTTCATCTTCAGAAACTAACTCTTCCATCTCTTCCCCCACATAGTTGGAATAAGAACACTAAACGCCTTGATGAGTAAAACCTTGAGTTTCTCTGCGGTCATGACATTTGTTTTCCCGGGATATCTTCAATCACTTAGAAGAGTTAAGTTCATCAAGTTTACTCGCCATGAGTCAAACCTTGAGTTTCTCTACAGTAGTAACATTTGTCTTCCCGGGTTATCTTCAATCACTTAGAAGAATTAAGTTCATCAAGTTTACTCGCGTTTAGATGCTTGTCTCCTTCCCTCTTTCTGGTTTTGACACTTCTAATCAGCAAAAACATTATAAGCCCAAATACTTGAAATCGTTGAGAAGATCGCTGAAGTCTTTGTGAGAATCAACATGCTGAATAATGTGAGCAAGTCTAATTGGGGATTAAATCAGACATTTCACCCTCCCCTAATTAGTGCTCTCCCCTAAACCGACAATCTATTTTATAAATGCCCAGATTAAGAAGAAGTCTTTGGATAATCAAATGCAACTCGTCTTTAGTCTTCTAACATGTATAAGAAAATGTAGAACATACTCTAGACTCGACCTTCTTCAAGATTGTTCAGTTGGGGAATAGATAGTTAACATCTTCAACTCACACCAAAAAGCATTGTTAGGAATTAGAAATTCCAGGTATTAAAGAGTCGGTCACCTCAAGTATATGTAATCGTTAGAAAGCTCGTAGTCATAGTTATTTTATGATTAAGTAGTATTTAGTTAAGTAACACCGTGGAGGACGGACGGGTCTTTACCCACTGTATGCCTGATCCACAACCCGTAGGTGGCGTTTGTTTGTAAGATACTATAAATACCCTCTACCTCCCAAGGTAGAGGGTTGGAGCTTCAATACCATTTTTCTTTGTTTCACATAGTTCCCAACTCTCTTCCTTTCTCTCACTAGAACTTTCTCTCTCTAAACATAGTTAACGCCCCATATGGTTATGGTTTAATGTGTTTGTGAAATCCTATATCTAACAATTGGTATCAAGAGCCATGGTTTGATCACTCATCTTTCATTCTTTTTGTTTTGGTGGATTTCATAAGGTTTTTGGGGTATTAAAGGTTTAGGAGAGTTTGATTCATTTGGACAAAATCAAGTGTTAATGTTTGAATTTTGCTTGTACTTTTGTGTTTAGGATCATCATATGTGTTTATGGTTTGAATTGGAAGGCTTAAATCATTGTGGTTTGGTTGTTTTTGATTGATAAAGTGGTTTTTGTTGAAGTTAGTACGAAGCGAGTTGAGTCTCGGATAATTTGTTCTTCAAAGCGAGTTGCTTTGTTATTGGATGCGAGTTGGTACATGCGACTTGGCTGTTTAGCGAGTTGATTTTTATGCGACTTGGGTTCTAAGCGAGTTGTTTCTTTAAGCGACTTGAGATCTAAAGCGACTTAGCTGTTAAGCGAGTTGTAAAGCTAGCGAGTTAATTTAAGCGACTTAGTGTTCAAGCGAGTTGATTGTGTTGCGAGTTGATACTAAAGCGAGTTGGCTATTTAGCGACTTGATTCATTAAGCGTGTTGACAGTGTTGCGAGTTGATGCTAATGCGACTTGGCTATTTAGCGAGTTGATTACTTAAGCGAGTTGATAATTAAGCGAGTTGTGTGGTTAGCTACTTGTTCATTTAGGCTTGTTACTTCTTCGTGATACATTCTTACGGTTGTTCTTTTGGTTTAGTAAAATCCGTGAAAGAATCAATTTTCCGGTTTAATCAAAGAATAGTAAAATCCCGTAGAGCTTGAAACATGTCTACCAACGTTCCTACTATCATCTCCACTGTTGCCGAGGATGTTCAAGCAGCTGGTTCAGATACTCGTCCACTCATGCTTGATAGAACTGACTATGACTCTTGGGCTCAATGAATCAGATTGTATTGTCTTGGAAAGGAAAATGGAGTCAACATTCTCAAATCCATTGATGAAGGACCTTATCGAGTTGAGACTACTAGAGACTTAATTGATACAGCTGCTGATGGAACAATGATCTATGGAATAGACAGACCAAAGACATATGATGAGCTCGATGATAAAGAGAAAAAGAGATTCGATGCTGATATCAGGGCTTCTAACATCATATTGCAAGGTCTTCCAAAAGACATCTACAAGCTTATCAATCACAACACCGAAGCAAAGGCTGTATGGGATAATGTCAAGATGCTTTTTTCTGGTTCTGAATTAACTATGGAAGACAGAGAATCACAACTCTATGATGAATTTGAGCACTTCAAGATGAAACCAGATGAGAGTGTCTATGAGTATTACGTGAGATTCCACAAGCTTGTTAATGACATGAGGAACATCCGAATGACTATGCCAAACATTCAGTTGAACTCAAAGTTTGTGAACAACATGAATCCCGAATGGCACAAGTTTGTCACCTCTGTGAAGCTAACCAAAGGATTGAAGAATACAAACTATGAGCAACTCTATGCCTTCCTTCTTCAGAATGAGAGACATGCCATGTTTGAAAAGAGGATTCTTGAACAATTCAAAACTCATCAAATGATTCAACTGCCTTCTACTCAAACATTGGGATTACCACTAAAGCTTCACAAGTTATACCCATGGGTGATGGAACTCACAAACTCATTCCCGATCCAATGTTCAAACAAGCCGATGCGATGCACACGTGGTAACTTCATTAATCAACTAGCTCTCCTGATTAGTCAAAACATGAACTCTCTCCCACACACCAACAACAACCTCAAAGATCTAATCCACACAATCAAGCCACCTTTGCCGAGATGGGAAGGTTATAGTACAACCAGTTCAAGAAAGGCAGTATGAACAAGGAAGAGGTGGAGTTGGTAGAGGCTATGTGACAAATCAGAACAGGGGAAGGAATGGAAATCAGGGACAAGTCAAGACGATCAAGTGTTACAACTGTGGTGGTGAGGGACACATTGCAAGGAATTGCACATCTCCAAAACGTCCTCAGAATGCTGAATACTTCAGGGATAAGATGTTGCTAGTGCAAGCTCAGGACAATGGAGTAGCTTTGGATGAAGAGGATTGTTGTTTCTTCTGAAGGGAATGCTAAGACATATGATGCGATGTGGATGAGCGACCTATTCAGGAGATAGGTCACAATCATCAGAATGCCTTTCAAGTAGTTGATTGTGATGCATACGACTCTGATGTTGATGATGGACCTATTGCACAAACAATTTTCATGGCTAGCATTTCTCCAATGGTTTCTCCTAAGGTCTCTTCTTCACCACAAGCTGGACCATCCAAAGACAAAATCATCTCAGAGGTATTAAAACTATATGATGAAGTTGATGTGCAAAAGATACATAATGAAATACAATCAACTGAAATCATTAAAGTCGATATTGAAAATATGGGTAATATCAATGTTGTCCCATATGATCAATATGTGAAACAAAGTGAAAGTGTGATTGTATCAAGTGATGTATCTCCTGCAGTCAATGATGATTATGTCTTTGATGAATACACTTGCATGTGCCCTGATGATTCATGTTATCTCTGAACTTAATGCCTATAAAGAACGAGTTGCCATTTATGAACAACGTGCTAAGTTTGAGTTAACCACTCGTGAGCAGGAAATGGATGACCAAATGCGTACAATCATTAGAAAAGTAATTTTAGAGAAGAAGTGTTAAAACAAGAGTTAAATTCCTTACAAGAAAAGCTTTCAAAAACCGCTAAGCAAAAACAAGAACTTCAAGAAAATGTTAAAGTGCTTAAGCAGGAATTTCATGCAAGGAATCAAAACTTTTGAATGATTTTTCTAATCTAAAAACTTTGAAGAACAAGCTTGAAAATAAGTTGTACGTACAAAGGAATACCATTCAGACTGCTCACATGGTCACTAAGCATAGAGTTTTAAGCGATAAGCATAGTGTTCCCATTATAGATAAACCCAACCCCGAGTACAGTAAAGTTAGCTAAAGTGCTCAAAATGTAATTTATGATGGCAATGAGATTCTTAAACCTAGACAGAAACCTAGTTGCATTGAGTGCTCTGAGGAAGATAGAATATTAGATGATGCATCTAGGGTGAAAATGAATAAGAAGCTAGAAGATCCTGAATGCAAAAACAATAACATCAAGATCAAACCCCATGATTACAAGAATGAAAACTGGATCTCCTTAAGCAAATTTAAGCCTCAAACGTTATTAACACCAACAAGTTTTCGGAAAAAGGATTTAGATAAGCAAAAGCATAGAATCTTGTTGAAACAAACC
The DNA here is from genome assembly GCA_910596185.1 of Chrysanthemum makinoi. Lineage (NCBI taxonomy): Eukaryota > Viridiplantae > Streptophyta > Magnoliopsida > Asterales > Asteraceae > Chrysanthemum > Chrysanthemum makinoi. The sequence goes on along the minus strand of OU343225.1, from coordinate 247,544,136 downwards.
CCCCTTTAGGAAAATGCCTTTAGCGACTGTGTATCCTCCCAATACACCAATGCATTTAGTTCCTAGAACTATTGCCACTAAGAGTAAGACCTTAATCACCAATATGTTATTCTTCAACTATTTGTCGATTTTGAGAAAACTTGTAAGAAAAGGATCACACCCATCGGGATAACTGAAGGGGAAAGGGGTTTTGAGCAAACAAAAGAATGCTATCTAACCGAGGTCATGCCTTTCTTTAAACTACTAAAAGATCATTTTGAGAGTCTTAAAAAGGGATAAATTTAGATATTAAAGGAATGGAAAAGGAATTTGATGCAATGATAGTTGAGGTTAGTGACTATGAGCGAGCATTAAAATATAATGAGATTGAGAGGAAGAACTTGCATACCTTGAATGAGAATCTTATTTCTCAATGTATTGCTCAAGATGTGTTTTTACATCGCTACGAATTGTTCCATTAATGCTTCTCAATTTCATGAATTATCTGTTGCTCCGAAAGTCTCCCATGATCGTGTCATTGAGCTTGAAAAGATTAATTCGAAACTTAATGAGAAAATTGATCCGGATGATCACGATAATTTGGTAAAGCATCTTTCTAAACTAGAAGTTGAACATTTTTATTTACAACTAAAATATCAACATCTAAAAGAAAATGTTAAAACCTCAAATATCAAGACATCCTTGGATGCTCCTGAATTTGATGCACTTTTTGAAATTAGCAAACGTGATGAACAGATTCGAGCTCATTGTAACACGATCAAAAAGTTGAAAGCCCAAATCTCTCAATTAAAGGGTGAAAAGAACAATGTGATGGATCCCAAATGCCTTCTCCTTTAGATTCTCAAGATTTCAAACTTTTCATCTTCAAAACTTAGTTAATGCCTTACAAAAGGAAAACGAGAGTATTCTAGAAGAAAATGAAAAAGTTAAACAACACTTTAAAGAGTTATATGATTCAATGAAAGTCACCCGTGACCAAAACAACGAAAAAATAACGTCTTTACAAAAAGAAATTGAGAATCGAGAAGTCAGGAAAATGGGAAACCGCCACTTGTTTTTAATAAGAATGTTGTTTCAAAGTCACCCTTAGACCGCAAATACACTGTGACAGTTAAATATATTCCTCCTCATCTTAGGAATAATGAACCCGCGTTTCATGACTATTGTGCTCACCTTAAGGATAGTCTAGAATGCCTGAGATTGTTGAAGAGGATTTCATTAATAAACCTCTTGATAGAGAAATTAGGTTTGCTTGCCTCGAGGCCAAACGATCTCAAGAGCAGCTTGAATGTGTAATTGCAACATGTCCAAAATCCTTAGGTGCAAAAGGCAAAGCCGTGATGCCTTGTTCTATGCCTAGTGCCAAGCATGAAATCCGTTCTATGCCCAATATTATGAATGTCAACCTTAGGGTGCCTTCAAGTAGTTCGATTCCAGATATGTTAGTGCTAAGAAAGTGAATTTTAGTGTGCCCACAAATAGCTCAAATCACAGTCTTAAGAAAGTAAACACTAATGTGCCTTCCAGTAGTTCAGATCCTTGCACATCAAGTTCAGGAATGCAAAATTAGATCAACCAACTAATGTTCCCATTCCCTCTACAGAGTAATCAGACATTAAAGCGAAAGTGTCAAAGTCTCAAGACAATACAAGGAATGATAGGACCTTGCAAGCTAAGAATGTGCATTGGAAGAGAGTAGAAGACCAATCTAGGAACTTTAAGTTTGAGTTGAATAAAACGAATCGTGTTGATTCTAGTATTAGCCATAGCGCATCTGTAATTAATTCAATTTCGATACTATTTGCAAACCTTGTAATGATGTCCGCTTGAATTCTCGTTGCTAATCATGAATGTGGTGTGAATGCTTTGTCTAATGCTGTCAAATGCCCAGCTAAAATTGTTAATGCTAATAATCGTGTAAAGAAGGCTAAAAGGCCAAGACGAAAGATTGTTAGAAAACAAAGTGGAAACCCACAGAAGAACATTTATAAAGATAGGTTATTATTGGATACCTTTTGGCCATAAGAATAATCAGCTTTGCCCTCAAACTGCTAAGACTATGCCCACTAGAAAATGGATGCCTAATGGTAGAACTATTCCCTTAAGAAGTGAACATACTTTAAATAGGTCAAATACGACACCAAAGATCTGCATCTATTCCCAATGATTCCATTGCTTCTACTTCGATATGGATGTTTCTATTTCGATGTGGGTGTTCCACCATTACTGTTACTAACCAAGTGGAACCCATTCTTGCATGGGGATCCCAATTATCATGTTATCCATTCTTGTCTGTGTTCAACTGCAGATCGTTCAAATCGCTCGTGGTACCGGACTCAGTGTCGCTCCAAGCATATGACCGAGACCGGTCGCTGCTCATGAACTTCGTGAGCAAATTCATCGGACAGTTAGATTCGGAATGATCATTTCGGTGCAATTATGGGTTATGGAGATTATGTTGTTGGTAAAAGTGTTATCTCCAGGTATATTATGTGGAAGGTCTTGGTCATAACCTGTTCTCTGTTGGTCAATTCTGCTATTTTGATCTAGAAGTAGCCTTCGAAAACATACTTGTTTCGTTAGAGAACTTGATGGTAAGGAACTTTTAAGAGGTTCACGTGGTTCAAATCTATACACCATCTCTATCGAAGATATGATGAAGTCTTCTCCAATTTGCTTGTTGTCAAAGGCTTCTAAAACAAAGTCATGGTTATGGCATCGCCGTCTCAATCACTTGAACTTTGGCACCATCAATGATCTCTCCAGAAAGGACTTAGTTGTAGGTCTACCTAGACTTAAGTATGAAAAGGATCATCTTTGTTCAGTATGCCAATTGGGAAAAAGCAAGAAGTATGCCCATAAACCCAAACCTACAAACTCAGTCACAGAAGTTCTTCATACAATTCACATGGACTTATGTGGACCCATGAGAGTGCAAACTATTAATGGGAAGAAATATGTGTTAGTAGTGGTTGATGACTACTCCAGATTCACTTGGGTAAAGTTTTTGAGGACGAAGGATGAAACTCCAGATGTCATCATCAAACTCATCAAACAACTTGCAGATTCCGACTTAACAAAACCGTTCGAATCATCCCTCTGACAATGGAACGAAGTTTGTTAACAAACAACTTAATGAATTTTATGAAAGTGTTGGAATCACCATCAAAGAAGTGTCCTCGAACTCCTCAACAGAACGGTGTAGTTGAAAGACAAAATCGAACTCTTGTAGAAGCCGCAAGAACAATGCTGATTTACTCAAAGGTTCCAATGTTTCTATGGAATGAAGCTATTGCCACTTGTGCATGTTACACTCAAAATCGATCTCTGATTCACACTTCTCATGGAAAGACTCCATATGAACTTGTCCACAATAGAAAACCTAGATCTATCATCCTTCGTGTGTTTGGTGCTTTATGTTATCCAACTAATGATGGTCAAGATTTAGGAAACTGAGAGCTAAAGCGGACATTGGAGTTTTTGTAGGCTATGCACCAAACAAAAAAGGTTACCGAATCTACAACAAGAGAACCCGAAATATCATGGAAACAATTCACGCCACGTTTGATGAGTCGACGGTCAAATGGCTCCCTGGACAATCCATTCAGACCCGCACTTCAAAGCATCCCATTGGTTCATCTCTTGTACCAAACTCCTCATCAAGAACTCCATATGTACCTCCTAAGATGATTTAAAGAAATTGTTTGATCCTAATGTTTGATGAACAATTTGAGTCCAAGTAACAATGATATGACAATTCAATCAACAGAGGTCGCTTCTATCCCTGTCAATGAAATTAACCCTTCAACTTCTATGTCATTAAGCCAAGAAGCGCCTTGCTATCGACCAACTGCTTCATCAACAAATCTTCAATCATCAAGTGTACATCATGGAAATGCTTCGCATCAATGATGAAGTCAATCCCTTTGCTACTCCCGAAGATGCTCCATTTGAAAACATATTTGCTCCTCAATCATCATCGAACCATCTTCTGAGACATCGACTCGCTACTTCAGTCCTCAACAACAACCACATGAACACCTTCAGAAAATGGACTCACGATCATCCATTAGACAACATCATTGGAAATCCCTCTCGCCTAGTATCCACCGGAAACAACTTGCAACCGATGCCTTATGGTGCTTCTTCAACTCCGTACTCTCTAAGATCGAACCAAAAGATGTTAAACCGCCATGAATGAAGACAGTTGGTTCAATGCCATGCAAGAAGAAATTCATGAGTTTGATCGACTTGATGTATGGGAATTAGTACTGCCCAGATGTGCTATGATCATTGCTCTAAAATGGATCTTCAAAGTGAAACTTGATGAGCATGGTGATGTGTTAAAGAACAAGGCTCGATTGGTTGCTAAAGGATACCGCCAAGAGGAGGGTATTGACTTTGAAGAATCATTTGCTCCGCGTGTTCGAATCGAGGCAATCGAATATTCTTGGCTAATGCTGCAAGTAAGAACATGGTAGTCTATCAGATGGATGTAAAGACGCATTTCTGAACGGAGATCTTAAAGAAGTCGCTTACGCACCAACCCTGAAGGCTTTGTGAATCCGAGCATCCTACTCACGCTTATCGCTTGAAGAAGGCTCTTATGGTTTAAAGCAAGCTCCAAGGGCATGGTATGATACGCTATCAAAGTTTCTTCTATCTACCGGATTCAGCAAAGGAGCAGTTGATCCAACATTGTTCACCGTGAAGTCGTGCAAACATTTAATTCACGTTCAAATTTATGTTGATGATATCATCTTTGCCTCGACCGACCCAATGAATGTGACCATTTTTCAAATGAAATGGGTTCTAAATTTCAAATGTCAATGATGGGACAAATGTCATTTTTCTTGGGATTACAAATTTCACAAAGTCCCTGAGGCATTTTCATAAATCAATCTAAATATGCAAATGAGATTTTAAAGAAATTTGGATTTGATTCTAGTGACCCTGTTGACACTCCCATGATTGAGCGCACTAAACTGGATGAGGACCACTCATGGATCATGGTTGACCAAACTAAATATCGTAGTATGATTGGATCCCGATGTACCTCCAGCCAAGTAGACCGATATTCTTGTTGTATGCATGTGTGCTAGATACCGTGCTAAGCCTACCAAAAGCACCTTGAAGCGGTTAAACGGGTCTTTCGGTACCTCCAAGGAACCATCAACATGGGACTTTGGAACCCGAAGGACACCGGATGTCACTAACAAGATATGCGATGCGATCATATGTGGTGTCAAGATACGCCGAAGTACGTCTCGAGGTGCTCGGTTTTGGGTGATAAGCTTGTGAGTGGTCTTCAAAGAAGCAAATGAGTACTTCTATTTCCTCTAGGTCGAATACATAGCCATGTCATCTCTTTGTGCTCAAATCCTATGGATGAGATCCCAATTAGCTGACTATGGCTTTGAATTCAACAAAATCCCTCTCAGATTGTGATAATAAAAGTGCTATTGCTCTCTCATGCAACAACGTTCAACACTCAAGAGCAAAGCATATCGACATTCGACATCATTTCATCAGGGAACAAGTGGAAAAAGGTGTGGTGGATTTCTATTTTGTGAGGACTCCGAATACCGCTAGCGACATCTTCACCAAAGCTCTTCCAAGAGAACGTTTTGAGTTTATTCTTCCACGACTTGGATTGAAAAACCTTCAACCGTAAAACTCAAAGCGCTTCGTGAGGAAGACGAGGAGTAAAGGTCTATCTTCATCTATCTCTTTGTATATATTTTTTTTCCAAAAGCAAATTACAAAATTACAAAACCTTCAAAAATCAAATAGAAATTTATAAAACTTTAAAAATCCATAAAAATGTGAAAAATTTGAAAAATCCTCAAAAATATTGTCATTTTGTCTTGTTTTTCTCGATTCGATATCATCTACGGACTTTGTGTTGATATTCAAAGAATGTCACGGGTCCTTAGATGTTCATCGAATGTACATGGTTAAAAAAAAATGAGGCGAAGAAAAATGGTGGTTTGTTGTCATTTCAGGCAGTAACCCAAGTTAAAAAGAAAGAATAGAGCCATGCTTTATCTTGTTTTTCAAATCTCATGCTTTGATTCTATAAACATTTATTATAAAACTAATTGCTTTGTAAAATAACTCGGACTCAAGTTTTGAAATCATGATTTATTTGTCAAAATATCCATTTCTCAATCAACAACCTATGTCATTGATTGAGGGGGAGAATGATTTCAATTAATTCAAAAAGTTAGTTGTCATACAATTGCTTTCAAAAGATAATCATGCATGTTTAACCAATGGAGTTTAAAGTCTCAAAATCGATCCTTATCGTTAAAAACGCTTTCATAATCAAGTCACAATTCTCCTTAAAAGCTTTCAAAATCAATTTAAATCTACAGAGATCACAAATCTCAAATGTTTTGATAATTGTGATCGGGGGAGAATTTGTGATTTAAATTGATTTAAACCGATAATTCGATAAATGGTTTCTTAAGTGATTAGCATGTTTGCCTCCCCGCATGTGACAAACGATTTCAAATTTTCCATGCACACGTTGAGGGGAGCATCTATCTTAAACCACAAATATTTGAAACGTGATCAATTTATCTCATTGTGCGTTTTTCCTAATATGTGCAAAACATTCTCAAACATCTATGCACATATTGAGGGGAGCAAACTTGTGAAAACCTCATCCTTCCTTAAAATGTTTTATCTACTCAAATTGATTAGGAAGTGATGTTGATCATGGTTAGAATTTTGCCTGTTAATCAAATAGATTGTTAATCAAAAGATTGATCTAAGTTTTAATTGATCAACTTTCTTGCCTCATGTGGCTAAGATCTCTTGTACTTTTCTAGCTATGAATGCTAAACAAATGTTTTTACATATGATGGTAACATCGGTATTACGTCATGGACCCAGTGACGACTGAGCATTTCTAAGATATCAAATGCAAATTGATTGATACAAAATTCTTATGATCACTATCTTGATCACAAGTTTTCTGTGATTGATTTCCAATGGCGGTGTGAACGATCAATCTTTTGAATCAATGGTTCCAATGACCGAACTTTACTTTACCAAAAATTGAGGTGCATCCAACGATTACCGTTTACTTTATGGTATGGTGATCCTCGATGATAAGGATGGAGTTAGGTTGTGCAGTACACCCCATGATGTTCCATAGCCGAAGGGATGTGTTATACCCCAAATTTGTTTAGCGGAAGCATACGTATATTCGAGAGCGATACGAAATTGGTGGATCACAACACAAGTAATAAAGAACCGAATACATGCTCGTTTGATTTCATAAAAGAGTTTTAAAATATTATCTTAAAGCATAGTTTAAATAAATGGGTACATCCCATTAGTTATAGTGGTCCCAAAGTAAAAACATCATTTTTGCGTGAAAACACTTCTTTAATATTACTACGACCATACATCCGCTTCTTGCCTTGCCTTCAAGAACAAATCTTAAACACCTGAGAAAATATGCTAAAAGGTCAGCTAAAAGCTGGTGAGTTCATAGGTTTGAATTAAAATGGTAAGCTTGGACCATAAGCAAAGGCATATAATCATTACAACGAATATAATGATATATGTATGAATGTCTAATACGTTAGCTCTAAGTTCATGCAACCGAGATACTACGACAGCTTTTGTATGCTAAAAGATGTCATACAATATGGGCCCATAGCAAGTGTTTTGTCCCTCAACACTTGGTTCCGACATGGTATACGTTTCGCTTTGACCTAAGCATGGCCAACCGAACGGAGGAGTCACCCTCAATAGATCTATTTATAACATTCGCGTTTCCCAATGGGGAATTGACGGTTCATGAAAAGGGCATTCTCTAGGGACATAAGGGCTTAGGCTAAACCACGTAATAGTAATCATGTAATAGTTTTGATCCATAAAATATTTTGCATATTTTTCACCCCAAAATGTATTAAACCATTTATCAAGTAAAAGCGGGGCTATGAAACTCACCTTAGCAAAAGTGCAATCCGAAATGTGGGATTAGTGATTGTTGTGAAACGGCACCGACACGCGACCTAGATAAGGAGGGTAATGTTTTAGTTCAAATATTGTTTTGTATTACATACTTACAATGGTGCAATCAATATTATCCTAATGTAATGGTTTTAAAATCAACCTTTAGTTTGTAAAAGTAATTTAAGAGATTTACTAGTAGGTATATGAATGTATATATACTCTTTTCATTTTGACGTTAGTATGGTTTTAAGATCCAAGTTTGATCTAAAACACAAAATTAAAATGTTCCATTAGTAAGTATATAGATGTATATATACCTATTTAGGTTGACACAAAATGGTGTTGTCAAAATTATAATTTGTTTTCTATTTGTATTTAGGAAAAAGCTCGAGTGAAATATATAGTCATCAATTTTAAAATGGACTAAGAAATAATATTGTGGTATTTTATTTGTTTAACGAGCTAGTTCCATATGTATAGGTTTTCGATAAGACGTTCACTCGACATACATTCCTTTACACATTGTAGTTAAATTCATTTCGCAAATCTTATTATATGACTCAAGAAGAATTTTAGACACTTGGTTCATTGTTTGTATGCCGCGTTACTCTTGTTTTACTCGTCGATATATGTGTACATAACTATAGTCGAACTCTTCAAATGTGCAACAAATGAGTTTAGCTTTGTGATTTATTCCGGTATTACTTGACGCGTTTCAATTGCTACTTAAACCAACATTCAAAACGTAAGTGGGCCGTGGCCCAGTTTTGGGTATACGAATGGGCTTGGCCCAAAAGAAGTTCGAATATTTTTGAGATGTAATGGGCTGTGGCCCATCGGTTTTGTTAGTAGCCTTTGCTACTAAACTAGTTAAGAAGTTGCAAATGTATTGGACTTGGGTAAGATGACTAACGCAGGGAACAAAAAGAAGAGAAAAAAGAAAAAAATGAAAAGGGAAATGTAGTCAATACATATTTGAGAAGTAGAGAGTTCGAGTTAAACTGCTATCATTTCGGAGTTATAATCGGGTCATGACTAATGTGTTTGAACACATCTTGGCTACCCGTCTTGATCATAACATCACAATAAGTATTCGGCCAAATCAAAGAAAAGACATAAAGCTAGTTTTCCAACAAGATGAACACCTAGCTAAACCAAGATATCAAACTCTTGTGAGACTAAAGTTTCTAGTTGTATGTTCGGCTGATGGTGTCATGGGTCTCGAGATGGTTCACTTTCCCCTTCGGCGAACACTCCACAATCAAGGATAACGACAAGTATGTGACTAAGTGTTACAAGTCAAACTTGTTACAAGGTGCTTGACTTACTAAGTCAAGTACTTCTTTCAAGGTCGAAATTTCGCCTATGACCATGCTTACTAGTAGACTTACAAATGAGAAATCTTCAACTCTTTGGTTTCGGCTATTCGACATAAATAGTTTTCAAACAAGACATCCAAATTATCACTATAGTGTTAACAAACTCGATTATTCATGATATGGATTTTACAAGGTGAGGTCAAGACAAAGACTCCTAAGTCGAGTAGGATGATGATGGAGTCGAGACTAACTATACGCGAGAAGCAAAGAAATGGCGAGGCTATACCATGGTTGAGTACTACTCGACCCGGTTCCTACCTCGATAGTAAACCAAAACCACTTATTACCAATGACCTACTTAAATTCCGGAGTGACATAGTTGTTTATAAAAGTGAGTATTATCACGTCGGGATTACTTAGTTGTATAGTTAAATTACCAAGTTGTTATAAGACTTAACCTTCATTTTTCTCGACTCATAATCTCGATTGAAAACTATACGGACCCTTGAGCACATAACAACTTAAGTTTTCGGTTACCAAACAAGATTAGCAAAACAAGTAACATCAAAATCTCAACTAGTTATATTCATGAATTTCACGCGTGGCATCAAGACTTAAACTCAAATCGACATGACCAAAAACACAAGATAATTTCATTGATAAGCTCTTCCACTCTTAAAATCATAAAACATCATAAAAACATAACAACAAAGAGATGATAACCTTAAATCCAAAAATGATAGGTGATGGACGAGAGTTTCTGGATTCGGACCAAACCAACTCGAATTAGCTCCAAGATACCTCCAATTACAAAACCCCCAAATCAATTTTGGAAAACCCTAACTTGACAAACCCTGTGGTGTTTTGAGAGAAATGAAATTGAAGCTCAACTTGGGGTTCTTGCATCTCCACTAGAGATATAGAGGTACTTTGGGTAAAGCTTGAAACTCTCTCTCTTGGTGTTTGGATTGAAGTCGAAAATGGCTAGCTTCCAAGAATGGACGAATCTTGTGAATTGGCTCAAGGTGGATTGGAGTAGAGATATGCTCTTGTGAATGATCCCCTTTGATCCTCTTCTTGATTCTTTAACCCATAGTAGGCGCTCCAAGGTTAGATTTGAGACCAAATCTTTGATGGATATAGTATGAGAGAGATGAGATGATGGATAGGCATGTTTGGCTTCCCTCTTTGGGAGATTCGACTAGTGAGAGGTGTAGTGAGTAGGAGGTTGAAGAGAATATTTGGAAAACTTCTTTTTTTTCTGGTTCATGTTTGCTTTAGACGTGGAAGGGAGAAGACCAAAGAGACATTTTGCTCATGTCTAACTTGTGTCCTCTTTGGTTTTGTCGTGAGTGGGTAGTGAAAAGACAAAGGAGTATTATCTAAATATTTTACCAAAGTTTACTTTTTGAGGTGAAATTTGCTATATATGTATTGGGTGTCTTTATGTATCTTATTCATGGTACACTTGTGATAGTGTATGTATATACTTTACACTTAAGTATTAATGGTATTTGAGTTTTATAAAAATTTTGTGTGAGTGATAGTGTGTTATATATTTTTGTGTGTGATTGTATTAACTGTGACCAAGGTATCATTGTTCGATAACTTTTATAACGCAGTGTTTTATCGTTACGTGTCTGAAATATTTTATCTTTGTAATATTCCAAGTTGTTGACATTTGTTAATTGTTTTAGCGAGTCCTTATCTTAGTGTCGGTACGCGTGCGTCGGTCACGCCATCGGGAAAAGCGAGATACCCTCTCGTCTTATAATTTAAATCATAAGACAAAATAAAATATTCATAAAATGATATGAATGTAAAAGTGATGCAGTTACTACTTCCATCAGTATGCGAGTTAACAACTCAAATGATCAGGCAAAGCTTGTGCATGCTTAATAAGTTTGGCTTAGTAAAATAAATTACTAAGTATCAGTTAAATTTTGGTGAAAATTTACCGTGTGTCACATCCTCCCCGTCTTGGAAGAGAAAACCGTCCTCGGTTTTCAGTTAGGATTGCTTTGTGAAGTAGAGAAAAGGTGTGGGTACTTGCGTTTGAATTGGTCACGCGTTCCCACGTGTATTCCGGACCTCTTTGAGAGTTCCAACGGACTTTGACGATCGGGATGCGGCTTTGCTTAAGCCGTTTGATTTCCCTATCCATGATTTCAATGGGTTCCTCGACAAAATTCAATCTTTCGTCGACTTGGATTTCTTCCAAAGGAATAGCAAGAGTTTCGTCGGAAAGACATTTCTTTAGGTTGCACACGTGAAATACGTTGTGCACGAGTGAGTTCTTGTGGTAATTCGAGGCTGTACGCTACCGGTCGATCTAGCAAGCAAGAATCTTGAAAGGTCCAATATAACGAGGATTTAACTTTCCACGTTTTCCGAAACGAATTACGCCCTTCCATGGCGCAACTTTGAGCATAACTTTATCTCCCACTTGAACCTCAAGTGGCTTCCTCCTTTATCCGCGTGCTCTTTTGGCGGTCACGAGCTGCTTGTAGTCGGCTTTTGATTTGTACAATCTTCTCGGTAGTTTCTTGGATTAACTCCGGACCAGTACGTTGACTTTCTCCAACTTCGCCCATTGCAAAGACACGGGTGATCTACATTTCTGACCATAGAGTGCTTCATATGGTGCGGCTTTGATACTTGTGTGATAGTCATATTGTAAGAAAACTCAGCTAATGGCAAGTGTTTATCCCAGCCATTTCCAAAGTCTATCACACATGCTCTTAGCATATCCTCCAGTGTTTGGATCGTTCTCTCGCTTGTCCATCGTCTGAGGATGGTAAGCGGTACTCATGTCGAAGTTAGACCTAAAGCGTCTTGAAGTGACTTCCGTAAGTTTGAGGTGAAACGGCTATCTCTGTCACCGAGATGATGGAAATTGGTACACCATGGCGTGCGATGATTTCTTTCAGGTATAATTGTGCAAGTTTTTCCATTCCGTCACTTTCTTTCATCGGTAGAAAATGTGCTGACTTGGTGAGACGGTCCACTATTACCCAAATAGTGTCGTAGCCTCTAGAGGTTTTAGGTAACTTAGTGATAAAGTCCATTGTTATGCGTTCCCATTTCCGCTCGGGGATTTCGGGCGTACTAGTAGGCCTCGAGGGTCTCGATGTTCACTTTAACCTTTGAACAAGTTAGACACCGGCTGACATATGTTGCAATGTCGGCTTTCATGTTAGGCCACCAGTACAATTTCTTCAAATCAAGGTACATTTTGTTGGATCCCCGGGTGGATGGAGTATTTAGACTTGTGGGATTCATGCATAATGATGTCGCGAATTCCTCCATAGAGTGGTATCCAACTTCGCTCTTTGAAACACAGAGTTCCGTCCGACCTTTTCACGAATCCATTTTCACTTTCTGGCATTCCGAAAGGTTTTCCTTCTGACGATTTTCCTTTGAGTGCTTCCAATTGAGCCTCAAGAATCTTGGTTGGAAGAGGTGAACTAATTGTCATACCCAAGGATCTGACTCTAAGAGGTTTTGGTCTCTCTTTCCTACTGAGCATCAAAAACTACATTCGCTTACCCGATGGTAACGAATTTGCAAATAATCATTGAGTAATTCCAACCATCGGCGTTGTCTCATGTTCAGTTCTTTCTGATCCAAATGTGTTGTAGACTTTTGTGATCGGTGTATACGACACACTTTGTGCCATACAAGTAGTGTCTCCAAATTCTGAGTGCGAACACAACTGCTCCTAACTCCAAATCGTGTGTGTGTAGTTCTTCGTGAGTCTTCAATTGGCGAGGCGTATGCTATCACCTTCTCCCTTTGCATTATCTTGCTCCGAGCCCCATGTGAAGCGTCGCAATATACAACAAAGTCTTCACTACCTCGGTAAGGCGAGAACAGTGCACTACACAACTTTTCTTTAAGGAGTTGAAAAGCTTCTTCTTCTTTTTCTCCCCAGCCAAACTTGGCGTTTTTAAGGTTAGCTTGTTAAAGATTTGGCAATCTTTGAGAATCCGTCAATAAATCTTCTGTAGTACCCAGCAAGTCCTAAGAATTGGCGTATCTCAGTAGGAGTTGTGGGTGTCGCCCAATCCTTTATTGACTCGATCTTAGCGGGGGCTACATGTATGCCTTGATGCGATTACATGACCTAAGAATTGCACGGTAGGTATCCAAAACTCACACTTCGAGAATTTCGCTGAGTTCTTCCTTCTTCAACAATTCCAAGATTAATCTAAGGTGCTCTTCGTGTTCTTTCACACTCTTGGAATAAATTAGGATGTCGTCAATGAATACGATCACAAATTTATCCAAGTAGGGTTTACACACTCGGTGCATGAGGTCCATGAACACGGTACTGTGCGTTGGTTAACAAAAGGCATGACTTGGAACTTCGTAATGTCCATAACAATTAAGGCGGTTTTGGGAATATCTTCTTCTCGAACTCTTAGTTGATGGTATCCGGACCTTAAGTCAATTTTTGAATAAACACTCGAACCTTGAAGTTGATCGAATAAGTCATCGATTCTCGGGAGTGGGTAACGGTTCTTAATGGTTAGTTTATTCAACTCACGATAGTCGATGCACATCTGAAGGTTGTCTTTCTTTTTGACGAACAGGACTGGTGCTCCCCAGGTGATGAGCTTGGTCGATGAACCCTTTTCGCAAGTTCGACAACTGGTTTGATAACTCCTGAAGTTCCGTTGGGGCTAATCGATAAGGTGCTCTTTCCACTGGTGCGGCACGGGCATTAAATCGATCTGAAATTCAACCTGTCGGATCGGCGGAAGTCCTGCAAGTCTTGGGAAAGACTTGAGGAATTCTTTACTACTTGCGTCCTAGGCGTTTTTCTTCCCCTTCTTTTAGTCCTTGGTGACTTGTGCTAGAAGATATGACATCCTTCCTCGATACACCTTAACACCTTGGTATAGGAGATGACATGCAATCTTGAAGCGTTTCTTACGTCACTTGTCTCCTTCTATTGTTAGGACTTCATCTCCATAGGGTACTCGAGCGAGTTTCTCGTGCAAATGATGGTAGCATGGTATTTTTCTAACCAATCCATTCCGACAATAACATCGAAACTACCCATGCTCACGGTATCAAATCGATGAATGGGTGGTTTAACAGGTTAAGGGTGCAACCTCTTATGATGGTATCTACCCTTTCTATGTTACCGTTAGCTAGTTCCACGTTGTATGCATTTCCTAATGCGGTTGGGGTAATATCGAGTAGTGGACTAAATGTATTAGAAACAAAACTCCTATCGGCCCCGTGTCAAACAATATGGATGCATAACGGTTATTTATAAGGAACGTACCCGTCACAACATTGGTCTTCTGAGCTTCCACTTTGGTTACGGCATAGACTCTCCCGAGCTCCTTCTCCATTTCCACGATTACTCGTTTGTCCAATATTCCCCTGAATCCTGCCATTCCCATGGCTTCCTGGATTCCCTCGGTTTCCTTGATTTCCTTCGACCTTGGTTTCGGTCTTTCGGCATTCATTCTTATAATGCCCTTTTTCACCACAACCAAAGCAAGTTATATTAGCTTTTGGGTCCTAAGCTGGAGCTGTTTGAACTGTCGCCAATGATTTGGACCTGCGGTTCCTGGTTAAGTGTCAATTTTTGACAATTACGGCACTTAACGGTTTGCCTGCTGTGATGCGTGTGCATCGATTGCACAATAGTGCGATCCCGAGTACGGTTTTCTTTCTCCGACATTCCTTTGCATAAGCTCTAGCAACATTTTGCCTTTTGTTTTGGTTGTTGCGGTTGTTCCTATTGTTGTTACCACGGTGTTCATAGTTGTTGTAACCTTGAGAATGGTCATCCCATTTCCTCTTCTTGTCAACCACTTTGTCCATGGAATCCTCAATCACTTGGTCCATGAGTTTGTTGGCTACTTCGATGGTTTCATGAAGATCAACAGCCTTAGAAGTGGTTACATTGCCCTTGATAGGTTGGGGCAATCCTCCGATGTATCTTTCCAACAATCGGGTCTCAGTGGGAACCATTTCAGGACACAATAAAGCTAGTTCTTGAAATCGTTGATTGTAGGCAGCCATATTGGTGCCTTGAACCTTGAGGTTCCAAAACTCATGTTCGAGCTTCTTAATCTCATTACGAGGACGATTACTTCGAAGTACCATTTCCTTGAAGTTTTCCCATGGCATGGCATAGGAAACATCGATACTAGCGGATTTCAGAAAATTGTTCCACCAGGTCAAAGCAGCATCCGTGAAGGTGAATGATGCATACTTAACCTTAGAATATTCTTCACAATTGCATATTGAATCAGATCTCGAGCTTTTCGATCCATCTAGTCAGGCCGACGGCTCCCCGGCTCCACGAAGCTTCGGTCATGGTTTTACGAAAGTCTTGATAAGTGCAAGTGCGGTTGTGAGTGGGTGGTCTTGAAGTTCCAGCATTAGTAGACGAGTGGTTTGCTTTCAGCTAAAGCGGCGTTTACCCGCTCATTGACTAGTTGGTCGATCATGGCTTGATTCATGATGGGTTGGATTGGAGTAGCCCTAGCGGGTAGTGGCTTGGCAGGTTTGATCGGGTGTGACTCTATTTGGAATAGCGGCATTTGCGGCTTGGTTCGAGTGACTCTTGTGGGATGGGAGCATTGGAGGCTCCACCGGGTTGATACGTTTAGATCTTCGTTTTGGCGGCATTTACTGCAGTAAGAATGATTAGATATAGAACCTTTGAGACAAGGTAAGTGCCACATAATAGTGTGGTTATCGTAGATAGATCATGTGTGCAATCTATAAAGTAAAGACAATGGGTAGGGAAAATAAGTTTGACATAGATAGAATTTCGGTTACAAGGTTCCTAAATTACATGATGAGATACTAGGCTACAAGGAAATACAACGAATACAAAGAAATACAATGGAAATACAATAAATACGAGAATAATAACTAACACTAAGCTTTATAGCTCGGTTTAGTGTAATACATCATGCAATGGAATCTAAGGATGTCACGCTCGATGCAATGGCTCAATGGTAGCAATCACTCTCATTGTATCCTCCAAACTTCGCGATCGTCTCATCTGCGATGCTAACATAGACTCTAAACCGGTAGTCCTCTGCCATCCTCGTGATATCTCTCCAATCCGGGCTCTCTAGCTCCTCTAATCGTCCGTGTATCGAGTCGACCTCTACCCAAAGCTCGTACTCTCTGGCTCCAACTCTCTGACGTCCTCAACACGAGTCAACCCTAAATCGATCGCATCCTCTCGTGTCTCGAGTCCCATGCTCTCAAACAACACATCAGGTGACTCTGTCTAAACCCTCAACCGCGCGCTGCGAAGCTTGCAAGCGTGTTGGATCGATCCTCTCTAGTGATCAGAATGGACTCTAGCAATGTCTCATGAGAGTCCATGAATGAATATCCTCTCGGTGAGGGTCAGGATGCCTATGGAGATCGACAAGTCTGGCTCATCGTGCCTCAACTGGTGCGGCTTCCTCAATGGTCTCAAGCTGTCTAGTGGTGCGCTCAAGGCGCTCCATGTCTGCTGCAGATGGTACAAACGAAGGTGATGACGGACTATAGCTCGGACTAGTGACAAGTGGTACTGAACTGATCAAGCAATCAATATCTCTCCAATCGACCTCACTACTCTCCTCGGTTGTGGAGAAGCGGCTCTCTGCCCTAATCCAAATGGTGCATCAATATCCATGTCATCGTCTAATCTGAGAGTCATCGGAGCTTTGTCCTAGCTCTGTATACTCTGGACAATCTCGGACACGTGTGTTCACATCTGCTGCTATGCTAACATAGCCGGGGACACTCGGTCGGTATAGGCTCGGTAGTTCCTCTTCAGGATCCTCTTCGGATCTTCTTCGGATCTTCCTCAGAATAAGAATCAGTAGATCTCCTGAGTCTCGATGAGGTGGTGACTTCGATGGGTGGCGGTGTCAATGACTCTGAAGTAGTAGAAGGACCCATGTAGCGGCGCGGGTCATCCAGAAGCTATGCGGCATATGACCGCTCGATATCCGGTACTCTCACAATCATACGGGGCTTTTGCCTGCGCGTCAACAGGGTTGATGGAGTGGTGGTGAGGGTAGGTATAAGTGGAGTAGGTGCAATAGCTTTTGGGTGCTAGTGTGGCTGTCGCGTATGGATGGATGGTTTGAGTGTGCAAGCTGGCGGATGGTCGGTGAGTGTGCTAGTAGGATGTCCTCCTGAACATCGTGAGGAAAGGCTGGGGAAGGCATAGTCTGTGACAAGGCGGTGCATATGTGTAAGTATGTGGAAAATATGTTCATGATGGATATGAAATAGTGCATAAGTAAATAGGAAATAAAACATGTAATCCTATTAAATGAACTTTAAGTAAAATGGCAAGTAAGGCAAGCGGTAATCGGCGGTCGTAGTATGATGTTTTTGGTGAAAAGTAGTTATAGTTTAGGGTTTATATGTACCTAGTTCTCTATAACTTAGGCTCTGATGCCAATCTGTAACACCCCCAAATTTGATTTAGCGGAAGCATACGTTATCGGGAGCGTTACGAAATTGGTGGATCATAACACAAGTAATAAAGAACGGAATACATGCTCCGTTTGATTTCATAAAAGAGTTTTAAAATATTATCTTACAGCATAGTTTAAATAAATGGGTACATCCCATTAGTTATAGTGGTCCCAAAGTAAAAACATAATTTTTGCGTGAAAACACTTCTTTAATATTACTACGACCATACATCCGCTTCTTGCCTTGCCTTCAAGAACAAATCTTAAACACCTGAGAAAATATGCTAAAAGGTCAGCTAAAAGCTGGTGAGTTCATAGGTTTGAATTAAAATAGTAAGCTTGGACCATAAGCAAGGCATATAATCATTACAACGAATATAATGATATATGTATGAATGTCTATTACATTAGCTCTAAGTTCATGCAACCGATACTACGACGGTTTCGTATGCTAAAAGATGTCATACAATATAGGGGCCCATAGCAAGTGTTTTGTCCCTCAACACTTGGTTCCGACATGGTATACGTTTCGCTTTGACCTAAGCATGGCCAACCGAACGGAGGAGTCACCCTCAATAGATCTATTTATAACATTCGCGTTTCCCAATGGGGAATTGACGGTTCATGATAAAGGGCATTCTCTAGGGACATAAGGGCTTAGGCTAAACTACGTAATAGTAATCATGTAATAGTTTTGATCCATAAAATATTTTGCATATTTTTCACCCCAAAATGTATTAAACCATTTATCAAGTAAAGTGGGGCTATGAAACTCACCTTAGAAAAGTGCAATCGAAATGTGGGATTAGTGATTGTTGTGAAGCGGCACCACAGCGACCTAGATAAGGAGGGTAATGTTTTAGTTCATTGTTTTAAGTATTACATACTTACAATGGTGCAATCAATATTATCCTAATGTAATGGTTTTAAAATCAACCTTTAGTTTGTAAAAGTAATTTAAGAGATTTACTAGTAGGTATATGAATGTATATATACTCTTTTCATTTTGACGTTAGTATGGTTTTAAGATCCAAGTTTGATCTAAAACACAAAATTAAAATGTTCCATTAGTAAGTATATAGATGTATATATACCTATTTAGGTTGACACAAAATGGTGTTGTCAAAATTATAATTTGTTTTCTATTTGTATTTAGGAAAAAGCTCGAGTGAAATATATAGTCATCAATTTTAAAATGGACTAAGAAATAATATTGTGGTATTTTATTTGTTTAACGAGCTAGTTCCATATGTATAGGTTTTCGATAAGACGTTCACTCGACATACATTCCTTTACACATTGTAGTTAAATTCATTTCTAAATCTTATTATATGACTCAAGAAGAATTTTAGACACTTGGTTCATTGTTTGTACGCCGTTACTCTTGTTTTACTCGTCGATATATGTGTACATAACTATAGTCGAACTCTTCAAATGTGCAACAAATGAGTTTAGCTTTGTGGTTTATTCGGTATTACTTGGCGTTTCAATTGCTAAAAACCAACATTCAAAACGTAAGTGGGCGTGGCCCGGCGGTTTGGGTACCGAATGGGCTTGGCCCAAAAGAAGTTCGAATATTTTTGAGATGTAATGGGCTGTGGCCCATCAGTTTTTGTTAGTAGCCTTTGCTACTAAACTAGTTAAGAAGTTGCAAATGTATTGGACTTGGGTAAGATGACTACTTAGGGAACAAAAGAAGAGAAAAGAAAAAAAAAGAAAATGGAAATGTAGTCAATACATATTTGAGAGTAGAGTTCGAGTTAAACTGTTATCATTTCGGAGTTATAATCGGGTCATGACTAATGTGTTTGAACACATCTTGGCTACCCGTCTTGATCATAACATCACAATAAGTATTCGGCCAAATCAAAGAAAAGACATAAAGCTAGTTTTCCAACAAGATGAACACCTAGCTAAACCAAGATATCAAACTCTTGTGAGACTAAAGTTTCTAGTTGTATGTTGATGGTGTCATGGGTCTCGAGATGGATCCCCTTCGAGAGAACACTCCACAATCAAGGATAACGACAAGTATGTGACTAAGTGTTACAAGTCAAACTTGTTACAAGGTGCTTGACTTACTAAGTCAAGTACTTATTTCAAGGTAAATTTTCAGTTTCTATGACCATGCTTACTAGTAGACTTACAAATGAGAAATCTTCAACTCTTTGGTTTCGGCTATTCGACATAAATAGTTTTCAAACAAGACATCCAAATTATCACTATAGTGTTAACAAACTCGATTATTCATGATATGGATTTTACAAGGTGAGGTCAAGACAAAGACTCCTAAGTTAGAGTAGGATGATGATGGAGTCGAGACTAACTATGACGGGAGCGAAAGAAATGGAGCTATACCATGGTTGAGTACTACTCGACCCGGTTCCTACCTCGATAGTAAACCAAACCCACTTATTACCAATGACCTACTTAAATTCCGGAGTGACATAGTTGTTTATAAAAGTGAGTATTATCCGCATCGGGATTACTTAGTTGTATAGTTAAATTACCAAGTTGTTATAAGACTTAACCTTCATTTTTCTCGACTCATAATCTCGATGAGAAAACTATACGGACCCTTGAGCACATAACAACTTAAGTTTTCGGTTACCAAACAAGATTAGCAAAACAAGTAACATCAAAATCTCAACTAGTTATATTCATGAATTTCAACGTGGCATTCAAGACTTAAACTCAAATCGACATGACCAAAAACACAAGATAATTTCATTGATAAGCTCTTCCACTCTTAAAATCATAAAACATCATAAAAACATAACAACAAAGAGATGATAACCTTAAATCCAAAAATGATAGGTGATGGACGAGAGGTCGTTTTCGGATTCGGACCAAACCAAACTCGAATTAGCTCCAAGATACCTCCAATTGCAAAACCCCCAAATCAATTTTGGAAAACCCTAACTTTGACAAACCCTAGTTTTTGAGAGAAAATGAAATTGAAGCTCAACTTGGGGTTCTTGCATCTCCACTAGAGATATAGAGGTACTTTGGGTAAAGCTTGAACTCTCTCTCTTCTTGGTGTTTGGATTGAAGTCGAAAATGGCTAGCTTCCAAGAATGGACGAATCTTGTGAATTGGCTCAAGGTAGATTGGAGTAGAGATATGCTTCTTGTGAATGATCTCCTTTTGATTCTTCTTGGATTCGTTTAACCCATAGTAGGCGCTCCAAGGTTAGATTTGAGACCAAATCTTTGATGGATATAGTATGAGAGATGAGGAGATGATGGATAGGCATGTTGGCTTCCCTCTGGGAGATTCGGACTAGTGAGAGGTGTAGGAGTAGGTTGAAGAGAATATTTGGTTAACTTCTTTTTTCTGGTTCATGTTTGCTTTAGACGTGGAAGGGAGAAGACCAAAGAGACATTTTGCTCATGTCTAACTTGTGTCCTCTTTGGTTTTGTCGTGAGTGGGTAGTGAAAAGACAAAGGAGTATTATCTAAATATTTTACCAAAGTTTACTTTTGAGGTGAAAGTATAATTGGGTGTCTTTATGTATCTTATTCATGGTACACTTGTGATAGTGTATGTATATACTTTACACTTAAGTATTAATGGTATTTGAGTTTTATAAAAATTTTTGTGTAGTGATAGTGTGTTATATATTTTGTGTCCCGCGATATTAATCTGTGACCAAGGTATCATTGTTCGATAACTTTTATAACGTGTGTTTTATCGTTCGTTGCACGAAATATTTTATCTTTGTAATATTCCAAGTTGTTGACATTTGTTAATTGTTTTAGCGAGTCCTTATCATAGTGTCGTGTAGCGTCGTTAATGGAGTCCTTTGGGGAAAGCGAGATACCCTCGTCTTATAATTTAAATCATAAGACAAAATAAAAATATTCATAAAATGATATGAATGCAAAAGTGATGCAGTTACCTACTGTATGCGAGTTAACTACTCAAATGATCAGGCAAAGCTTGTGCATGCTTAATAAGTTTGGCTTAGTAAAATAAATTACTAATTATCAGTTAAATTTTGGTGAAAATTTACCATGTGTCACAGATCTACCCAGGGACAATCCACTAGATAGTGTAGAAGTCCTTAGGTATGATGAAAAAAGGAGAAAAGTGAGATATGGAAAGAGTGCGGACTGAGACATAGCTAGTACTGGAACAAACCCAACAAGGTTCTAGTTATGAAGTCTTGGTAAGCACTGAAGGGGTTGAAGAATGAAAAAGAATTGAATGAGAAAAAGGGTGAAAAGAAATAGCCCTCCATTTATTCAAGGGAAAATGATAAATTTAGGCATCAAAGTTGCCACGTTTTCCTTTTACGGGGCTTTTCTGTGTAGCAGTAGACACTAATTTTTCCTTTTGTGACACAAAATCACACTTAAGCGAGGAAAATTAGAGCTTTGAGATGATGCTAATAGGAAAAAAAAAAAAGATTGAAAAGAAAAAGTTCGATGCCGAAATAAAAAAGTTCGCCAGTTAATTTTTTATTGCAATTAATCCTTTTCGTCAGTTTTTAACGACCGTTATTATATATTGCACGTTAGTCCTTTTAAGCCCGTTCTTACACGTTTTTATTCCGTTCTTACACGGTTTTGCGTCGTTTTTACGTTTTCATCCGTTTTTTACGTTTTATCCGCGTTTTACACACCGTCATTTTATAATTTAGTCGTTTTTGCGTTTTCGTTTCCTTTTGCACGTTTTAAATTAAAGCTTTTTAGCGTTTTTGTTTGTTTTGCATGTTTTGTGGTTTTACGTTTTCGTTTGTCAAAAGTTAGCGTGCAAAAAGCGACAACGATAAAAGCGGACCGAAACATAAAGCGGACAAAAGCGTGCAAAACGGACGAAACTGTGTAAAAAGGGCAACTACAAAACGACAACGTGCAAACAGCGTGCAAAAATGGGCGAAACTGTGCAAGCGGGAAGCGTGCAAAGCGGGGACAGCGATGCAAAAACGGACAACGTGTAAACGAACGGCAAAGTGTAAAAGGACAAACCGGTGTAAAAACGAATAAAAGGTGTAAACGGCGAAAAGGACTAACGGTGCAATAAAAAATTAACGGTTGAACTTTTTTTTCGGGCATCGAACTTTTTTCCTTTTCGGGCATCGAACTTTTTTCCTATTGTAGCACTGAACTTGCCTAATTTTCCTTTTGTGACACAAAAGTGTGATTTTGTGTCACAAAAGGAAAATTAAAGCAAGAACAATCTACTGAATAGGAAAAAAAGTTCGTCCCAAAAGGTCGTTAAACGATGCCTAAATTTATCATTTTCCTTTATTCAACCTTAGGGCGAAAACGGGTTCAATACATATGCTTTCGTGTTTACTAAGGTAACAACGGTATTGAAGACAAGCGTCATGGACCCAGTGGCGCCTGCACTAAACTTCCCAAGCTACTCAAGTTCCTCTTAAAAGGGCTTGTTTCATTCTCACGGGAACCTACATAATCTATCGACTCTCTCTTAGAGATTGTTGATATTGAAGAAGGAGACCCTCTCCCTGGTCTCGACGCAGGAAACCAAGAGCACTAATTGAGTCTAGAGCCACGAGATCATCAATTAATCTCTTTAGGACACTTATTTCTTGAAGACTCATTATTTCACACAATGTGGAATGTGAGATTATATCTTATGAGTCCTACGCACTATCCTTGTGGTATTGCTAAGACTTAATTGTGTCATATGGACCTCATCATTGGGCGATTCAAAATTGAATCAATCCAGGTTCAAGAAAATGGATTGACGGATGCCTTTGAAAAACCGGTTGTTGTGTTTAAAAACTCTTTTCTCTAGCACATCAACTGTGTACAATTATTTCAAATCAAAAGGTGTTTATGATTGATAAATGATTTTCACTAAAACTTCGTTGTATTGCAAAAACAATTTCTATCGGCGATACACGATTGTTTTCAAATCTCGTTCATCAATCAGTGAATCTATATTCTCTGGTTCACTCACTCCGTGTTGTCTTCTTTGAGACGCTCGGTTTGAAACGGCTAGGCAGTGAAACCACATCCCAAGGAAATTCTTGAATTATACGATAACAGGCGTACCCATGCTGATTAGCGGGAACCGTGGGCGTGTACCTCAATTCAACGAAAGTGATTAAAGACACTTTCGTGTGCTTTATTGCTAACTGTCTTATGCAGGTACACCCGACGTTTGCGGTGATTAGAATGGAGCGGTCAATCCATAGCCGCATGCTCACACAACACATTCATATTTAAAGAAATCATGATTGGTGCATCAATGACTCACGATATTTTCACTCCATGCTTCTTAACCATGCTTGCCAATATCATGAATCAACTAAAGCTTCCGCTACTCTGATAAGAATAAATCATGATCCAGAATGTGAGCATGTCGGTCAAAAGTCACAACATCACTAATTACCAACACCACAAAGGTTGAGTCAGAGATTTAATGTGGTGATGATCTCAAAGTTGGCTCAAACTCATTTTCATGTGGATCGATTAAAGACCTCCACTCAGTTATCCAAACATGCAATTATGAAGAATCAAAGACTACGAGCTCTGAGAACAAGAACATGGACAAGAATCCAAGAACAATCTCAATGTAATATCTGTTTGTATTCAATGTAATTTTTAATGTGTGTTTGAGTGATCTCCTTAGGGGGAGATTGTTAGAATTAGAATTCAGGTATTAAGAGTCGGTCACCTCAAGTATATGTAATCGTTAGAGAGCTCGTAGTCATAGTTATTTTATGATTAACTAGTATTTAGTTAAGTAACAGGTAGGACGGAGGTCTTTACCCACTGTATGCACGATCCACACCCGTAGGTGGCGTTTGTTTGTAAGATACTATAAATACCCTCTACCTCCCAAGGTAGAGGGTTGGAGCTTCAATACCATTTTTCTTTGTTTCACATAGTTCCCAACTCTCTTCCTTTCTCTCACTAGAACTTTCTCTCTCTAAACATAGTTAACGCCCCATATGGTTATGGTTTAATGTGTTTGTGAAATCCTATATCTAACAAGCATCCCACCAAAAAGCATCCCAATTAACTTACATCTTGCAAATCCCCTTAACTAAAATCCCTCCCAATCAAACAAGAACGGAAAGATGTTCATCAAGGAAATCAGCAATCAGGCCGCAACGAACACACAAGATGGTAACACCAAACTACCAATCACATCAAACAAGAACAGAGAGATTGTTAGGAATCATCATGTTGATGTATACGTGAAGCATTAGGAAGCACTAGTCGATAAACTCATCAATCTGAGTGAAGATGTCAACCAACGGCTCTTAGAAGAAAACTCCATGTGAAGATGATCCGATAAGAAGAAGCTCGGTTCTTACATGAGTTAGGAGCCGTAAGACCATAAATTCTCAGATGTCAATCAACCATGTAGAATTATCACACTTCTCCCCACCGAAATTGCATACGGAGATGCCATTCTTGATTAAACAAGTTAAAATCATCCAAATGTAGTCTATTCACACTTCTTCCCCGCAAAATTAGCACAGGATGTCGCCATCGTCATTATAGTTGAGCAAGTGGAATGAGAAAACAATCAATGGTAGCCCGGTTCACTTGATGACTTGGCGCATGGAAAAAGTATGAAGCATGTTGATGAGAATGGTCATTAGTGAGAAGATTTCTTCTTGAAGATAAAGCGCACAAAGCATACACTTTTCTTTTTCTTTAGAGTCGAGGCATGAACTGATGTGTTCATACGTCATAAGAAGATTTCTCTTCTTTTGAAGATAATGCGCACTGAAACGTACACATTTCTTTTCTTTAGAGTACGAGGTTTGAACTGATGTGTTCAAACGTCATAATCTCTCTCTTTTCAGCTCTCTTGGCAAAACACGTAAATATCACCATTATCATTCAGTAGGCTCTTTGTAGTGACATCTGATGGAGATAACCAATATGATGAATTTGACCCAAGAGTAAATACTTAGAACTCGTGACTTATACTTGCATATGTAACAAAGAGCGTCTTAGATTTCCATTAGCATCTCTAAGTACTCTCTATGTACTCTATACTCTTCAACCAACCAACCATCAAGCATAAGACGTACATTACCTCTTGAAAACCCACAATTGAATGTGATCTTGAGCACTACAACGTAACTCCTTAAAGTGATAGTTATTTTGTGGTGGTAAGAGACCAATTCCCCCAAGTGGTAAAAGAAAAGGAAAAAGTCACCCAACAATAACTAGATTCCCAAGTCTTCGTTTTTTATATAAGCTTGAACAAGGATCATGAAGAATCTTCATCCAACCATCCCTGATACCTTCAGATACTAAGTACACTTGCCCGTGATATTTTACTTCAATCACCAAATAAATAATAGTGAATTAACCCTTGTCATCTTCGGTTAAAAGCTCAACTCTAGCCTCCTTTGACGTTTTAAGTGAACTCTGATAATGGTTTTCATCCCGACCATGGTTAAAAGCACATAACCTCGTAAAACCATGTAATAACCAATACTGTCATGACAAAAATCCAAACACACATCCAATTTATGAAGTACACCCTTTATCCCTTCTGACGGAAATGCACCCAGCATCGAAGATCGAAATACGCTTTCCTTTTCTAGGATGGTTCCATCATTACGGGATTTTACAACTCTATGGTTTAAACCGAGAAATAGTTTCTTTCGCGGGATTTTACAAGAACCAAAATAAACCGTAATATAGATCGGGAAATGCACCTTATTATCAGTATTATGTTTCCATTGTTACGGGATTTTACAAGTCTATGATTTAAACTGAGAAATAGGTTCTTTCGCGGGATTTTACAAAATCAAGACAAAACCGTAAACAATGTCAGCTTGAATGTGTTATGACAACATTGGTTTCGGTGAATATCTGTTTTAGGGGAATATGCAGTGGTTCATCAACGGTTCATTAACATCATCAGTATCATCAACCATCCAATAAATACTTTGAAAAACACATCGTTCACATATTCTGTCGGCTATTGCTGTGACCACATGGAGAAATAAACCCGATATACCAAACTTGATCATGAAGTGGAATGCCCCAGATTTGTTACTTAAACTTGTACTAATCCTTGTGAAGAAGAAATGGTGTACCCAATGTACAAAACATCTTGACATATCCTCAACTGCGTGAGGCACCGTAGTGATAGTTATGTTGTGGGTTGAAACGAGAAAGAATCACAACCGTAACCAAATAGCCAAGTCTTTATCACACACAGTAAATGCCCAAACAAGTCATCTTCGCGGAAGGGTAGAAAGAAAGAAGACGAAATAAGTAAACGTGCCCGAAGAATCTCACTTCACATCCAAATGCGAAATATCGTATAAACAACCCCGTAGTCAGTATTTACCGATAAACTCTTCAAACCGTGACACAATATCTTTCGTGAAAATGAATACACCAAAGTATCAAACCATATACCACAACGACTCTTAACATCATACCAAATCACTTCAACGAATCTCATAAAGTCTCATCATCAAATCTCATGATCAATTTACACCACGCATGTCTCAAATCGTAGGATAATTATCAACTGGCCCGAATGTACTCAATTAACTTGACCTGGTTCAAACAATATTCCCAATTCAATCGACATAATGCCCGGATCAAAAACATATAGCGCACATAAGATATTAATTCAAGCTCTTATCCAAGTCCATTCCACTCCAACGGTCGGTTACATTTACAACCCGTAATTAATCTAAACACCCGATCCAAATGTGATTATACATCAATTCACTGACATGATAGCATCGACTCGACTCATATCATGATAGTCGATCAACAAAGTGATTCCACCTCATTGTTCAAAGACCATATACGTAAGCATATGGCTAAGATAAATTTGTGTTTGATTGAAATAAATAAAAACAACTAGGCCCATGCTCCAATCAACATCCAAGTCCGGCCCACTCAACATGAAATTAGGACAATAAAAAACACACCAAATCCGGCCCATATACATACCCGGTATACATAATCCAACACAAAATGTACCCTAATCCCACGGGGGTATTTAAAACCACTTACACCACACAAACTAACCCTAATCCGTTCATCATCCCACACCAAACCCTAAACACTGTTATCCACTTTCCTCCGCCTCATTCTTTTCTGTCAATATCTCACACCACAAATCCTAGTATTACTTATGTTAATCCTCACGCCTCACTCATCAAACATAACATCAAGAACAACGCAGCCTCCAATCTGTCTCCGCTTCATATTAAGGCAACATCAAGAACGAAACTGAGAACAATCAATCATAGGGCTTACCACAGGGATGGCACGAGCACGACATCACAGCCACAGGGTTGGTGTGATGTACGAATTGGTTTCAATAAACTTGAAAGGATTCGGGTAGGTTTTACTTCTGTTATTCATTCATGAATTTGGACCATATACGAACCAATGAAAGTGATATTACATAATTGTAATACTTCTTTCATTAAATCGTAAACTTCACAGTGGATTAATGATGAAAAAAATTCGTGAAAGGACCTTCAAGGTCAGATTTTTCAATGAATATTCACGAATAAGATCTGAGATTCAATTAACAATTGTTAAGTTATGTGTTGCTGAGTTTATGAGCGAACCAACGAGGGTTCATAACAGCCTTGTTATGGAACCAAATTAATTGAGTTCGAATAGTCATGAGGTGTGATTAAAATAAGGATCAGTGATGAGCTTGATTAAACAACAAATAACAATATTTAACAGATTAGATGAAATGTTAAACCAAGTCTGAGATCTTTTGTTTTTTTTTGTTAAGAGTCTTGGTATTAGGTAGTGTAGAGTCATGGTTTTGTAAGACTGATGATGGTAATGGTGCTGAGGTCTCATGATTCTTTTGGTTTTGATGATGGAATTTGTATTGAGTAGTTTGGTAAATGGCTTGAGTCCTTATTTGCAGTCGTAGTCTTGGTTCAGTCTCTCTACTTCATCATTTATGTCACCAAGTCGCTAGGTCTTGTTCCTTTTCAAAGCAAATCGCTAGCTTAATCAAAACACACAAGTTGCTAACTTGTTGAGTAACAAGTCGCTAGCGCTAAGTCGCTAGGTCTTTTTCTTGACATAAGTCGCCACATTTTTTTGTTAACAAGTCGCTAGCAGAGTTTTTAAACTAAGTCGCTACTTTGATAAATATCAAATCGCTACCCTTTTTCTTTACAAACAGGTTGCTAAGACTTATTTGACTCAAAAGTCAGAACAATAACTCGCTAAATGAGACCAGGTCGCTAACTTAATGACAAGTCGCTGCACTTGTAAATACAAGTCGCTAAGATGATTCAATGAATCTGGACTGAGTGACAAGTCGCTAGCAAGATCAAGATTTTTTTTTCAATGAGTTTTCCGACCATAAAACTGTTCAGCTTCAACATTACCCAGAAAACTTCAATGTTACCCAGAAAAACTGCATAATAATGCTTCATTTAAGACCCAGTTTGACCAGTTGATCATATGACCACAAAAAATTGATTTGCAAAACAGACTATGACCAAGTCGCTATTAAGAACAATGACCTCAAGTCGCTATCAAGAAAAAGTATGTTAAAAACAGTTTCAGCTTAAAAACCTGCTTAAGTAAGATAAAGATACAAAAAGGTTTATCAAAACAGTTTAACCATAAAACAGATAACCATGTTGTACCAGCAGATTCATGACAAAAACAGTTTATGACAACCCTGAAACAGTCAACAGATTCATAACCCCAACATAACTTGCATCAACCCACGAATCAAAACACATAACAACAGCCAACCCATCCAATAAACCATATAAACCACATACAACAAACCAACCCATCCAATAAACCATATAAACCACATACAACAAACCGTAAAAGACCATACGAATCATCAAATAACAATACAACCTTGGCTCTGGTACCATTTGTAAGATCGATATATTATCGTGTTATGATGATTCGGGTGGTCTTGGATGATGGAAATACATGTTAGACATTTTAGAGAGAGAAAGTAGAGATATGGGTGTTCAAGCTAGAGACTTGGTTCACAAATTGTAAAAGGTTAGATTGAAAGCACCACCCCTTCCATGGATGGAAGGGGTATTTATAGTTACAAACATAACGACCTCCTATCGGCCTGTGGATCAGGCATACAGTGGGTAAAGACCCGTCCTTCCTCCACGGTGTTACACTAAACTATACTACGCTACAAACTAACTAATAAACTACTGAATAACATAAATAACGACACGTCTACGAGCTAACTTATGCTAGACCATAATTGGGGTGACCGACACTTTAAAATGGAATTTTCAATTCCTAACATCATTTATAATATTGTTGTCCTATATTTGCATGTTTAATCCATGAGTAACTAAGTTATTCTAAATGTCCGTTGTCGATTAATGATATGGGAGTATCATTAAATTAAGACAAATCTGAGAGATGTGGTAGAATATACTTGAAAGTATATTGATGAGAATGCATACCAATTTCAGATGATATTCAATGAATTGAATATAGGACTTATCCCAACTACATAATTTACTTTGTGGATATTGTTATAAGTAAATTATGAATAGTTATCCTCAGACTTGAGATACCAGATAAGTGTCATGAATGTAGTGCATTTCTGTGGAGCAACTTAACGCTATACGTAACTGGTAGTCATAAGGGTTGTTTTCAGAAATGTTACAAAGTTTATGGGTTATTCTTGTAGTCAAGATAGAATTTGTTCCTTCAAATTTATTTAAGGTTTAATACTGTTGGGCCCCTCGTAGGGTTGACAAGATGTTTGTGCGGCCGCACAAATCTCCCTAAATATGTTTAGATGATTCGGTAATCTTGGTCAATCACTTACAACGAAACAAGAATAGTTTTATAAAGAATGACTTAATTCCATATCTTTATTTACGTGGTATTAGAAACAAAAGGATAATAATAATGAGAAATCATTAAAAGGTTTTCCAGAAGCCTTACTCGAGTTGTACTAGAGGCATCGAAGTGTTGCTAGAGGCTAACCGATGTGATCACTCTATTACGATATATCCAAGTGGGGTACATTAGTTTATGGATATAAATTAGTAGACGTGAGTTATGATCGAACTCGAGACCACGGGTTACACTTTACGTATGAATTAAAGTTAAATAATTAAATATAAATGTTGTATTTATTTATTTATTAAACGAAATAACTAACGGACGTTAAGTAATTAATGTAATGGATTAACGGGCGTTAAATGTATTTGGAAAGGACTAGAATGCAAAGTTTGGGAAAGTTCCGGAATCCCTTGTGGGATAATGCACCGATCGGCCACAAGGACCCAACCCAAATCCACTTTGACTCAAACTTGTTCACCAAGTTTAGATGAGTATATATACAAGGCTAGGGGTCTTGTTTTTGCATCTCTTGTATTCATTAGCTAAACCCTAAAAAGCATTTTGTGTGTGTTTTGTGCTACAAACCGTCGGCCACTCCAAGGGTGTCGATCCATCTCTTTCTACAAACCAAGTTATTTTTGTTTGATAAAACTAGCATTACTTTAATTCGGTTTGATATGCGTGTGTACAAGAAAGTGGTATTAACACATTATTGTTAGTATTCTTGGATTGAATTACAAAGCGGTAAGGGGTAATTCACATAATCCTAATTAAATCAAATTAGGGTTCTTCCATTGCTAGTTTATGGATTTGATTCTTGTTCGGCTAGAATCAAGAAAAGGTACGCATATTCTTTTATGTTAATTAATTATTTGTTAATAAATCCTATCACGCTTAAGCTTGAATACTTTGATGATTTGTGATTATTTATTTGATTGTCATGATAATTCCAACGAGGAATCAAACTCCCATTAAAGAGGCTGTCCCATTATGTGAAATAGTTGTCTTGGAGGTACTTGAGCTTCACGTGCTTCTTGCTCACGGTGAGCAGCTTCTTCACGTGCCTGCTCTTTATAATCTCCCCTCACCGTTTTCTTCATCTTGTTCTGGTGCTTGGGAGAAGCCTCAGCAACTTGGGGTGGTTTTGAATATCCACGTAATTTGTTACTTTATGGAGTTGGAACAATTGGGAGGTATGGGATGTTTTCAAAACCCACCGGGAAGACATTTTTCGGTGGTGTTGAGTAAAAGTCAAACTCTGGTAGAGTTGGAAAGTCGGTTTCCGGCAAGTGATTTGGAGTTGGAAAGCTGGTTTCGGCAACTTTTTCCGGGCTTGGGAATTGCTGAGAAAAATCTTTGCGAGACATTTTTTGTGTGTGAATTGTGTTAGTTGTGTGTGTAATCTGTGACTGGTAGGATAGTATATATAGGCTCATATAATCCCGTTGAAAACTAAACCGTTTGAATTTGAATTTTAAAGTACCCCGCTCCTATTTGAATTTGAATTAGCCCGCTCCTATTTGAATTTGAATTAGCCCGCTTAAAAGTATACGGTTTTGAATTTGAACTTTGAATCTGAATTTTAGAATTTGAATTTGAATTTGAAAACCACCCCTATAAATAACAATTTATAACCACCATTTTTTCACATCTACATCAATTCGAAAAAAAGAAAAAAAAATACACAAATGTCTCAAATTCCGAAGTGGAACAAGTCTGAAGAAATCTTGCTTGCGCAAATTTGGATAGAAATTTCGCAAGCTATAGATATGGAAAATAACCGCCCAAAATATTTTTGGAACGACGTTATTCATATGTTCATAACTGCACAACCGATGACCATCGTACAAAAATTCAATCACGGGTAAATGGACGAGGATTAACGTCGATTGCAAAAATTCAACGCAATTTACAAACAGTTGCAGCGTCGAAGTGCTCAAAATGACCACACTCATCTCAAAAATGTGAAACTAAACTTTCAAAGAACAATTTGGTGGAAAGGAGTTCAATAATTTTCACATTTGGGAGATTTTGAAAAATTCCCGGTGGGATGTCGAAGATTAAATCCAAAGAGTATGTGTTGTATTTTTTTTACTCGTTTTTTTTATCATTATTGTGTTTTGTATTGTATTTTTAATTTGAATGAAATGAATTTAGTTTATTTGGAAATGAAAATTGAATAAAAAAAATAAAGTTGTAGTGGTGGGCCCCTGAAACAAGAATTGGTTATGATGATGAGGGGGTTGTTGTGGTTATTGTATTAAAAAATGAGATTTGATGTGCATACTGGCGCTGACATTTGATGAAGAGGCTAAGCCTTGTCGTGACACCTAGTGCTCTCATGTTATGTTAAAAGAAAAATATCACAAAATGTAGAATGTGCTGGTATACTGTATGAAGATACCAAAATACACTAAATAAATAACAAACTCGATATAAAATAAAACCAAATTAAACAGCACAAAATATATAACCGCTACCAACTAATTAAATGAATTCAGTTTCCACATAACAACAACCATCACATATAGACACAAAACCCTCATCTCTTCACATCAAATCTCACACATATATACAAAATTACAAACACCACCATAACCAACCACCACGACCAATGGCTCTCACCAACAAGAAACAATCACTGATCATCTCACTAATCACCACACTCATTCTCCTCATCTCGTTATCTTTTAACACCACCGCATCTCCATCACCATCATCTTCTCCATCACTCGATACCGAAAACCCGTCAAACCCATCTTTATCTCACGTCACTTTTGATCACATACCCTTTTTCAAACACCCATTACACCATGTAAACAATCCTTACGTAAACAACCCTAAACCACGTACTTTCGAGATCGAGTCCGAGCATTTGTCCGAAAATCGTAACAATAAGTTCTTGAAGTTCTTGGGTACGTCGAGAACACGTCGAAAATATGAGTTTCCAGTTAGGGTTCGGGAGTTTTTTGATAAAAAAGTGAATGAAACTGCTGCATGCAAGATTAAGTTCTTTATGACGTGGATTGCGCCTTTGGGTATGTTTAATGATCGAGCAATGCATTCGATTCAGTCGATATTTCGGACTAATCCGCATGCGTGTCTTTTGATCGTGTCGAATTCGTTGGATTCGACGAAAGGGGAGATGATTTTAAGACCCTTTGTGGAGAAAGGGTTTAGTGTTTTGGCGGTTGCGCCAGATTTCGAGTTTTTGTTCAAGAATACGATGGCGGAAACTTGGTTTTCGAGGTTGATTAGAGGTCATGTAAGAAGTGGTGATATTCCAATAGGTCAGAATATATCGAATTTGTTACGTCTTTGTTTGTTATATAAGTATGGTGGTGTGTATGTCGATACGGATGTTATAGTTTTAAGAAGTTTTTCGAGGCTAAAGAACGCTATCGGGGCTCAAACGATGGATCCGAGTTCGAAGAATTGGTCTAGATTGAATAATGCTGTGCTGGTTTTTGATAAAATGCATCCATTGTTATATAAATTCATTGAAGAATTTGCATTGACATTTAATGGTAACAAATGGGGTCACAATGGTCCTTATTTGGTTTCAAGAGTGGTTTTAAGGCTACAAGGAAGGCCTGGATACAATTTCACTGTTTTACCCCCTATCGCATTTTATCCTGTGAATTGGGACAAGGTTCGAGTTTTGTTTCGTGGGGCTAGAAACGATACTGAGACGAAATGGTTACATATGAAGTATGAGCAGATGAGGAACCAAAGTTATACGGTTCATTTTTGGAATAAGCAAAGTCGAGGGTATCGTATAGAAGATGGAAGTATTATTCAGAAGATGTTTTCAGTTCAGTGTGTTTTTTGCAATAGGACATCCACTCATGACGATACTGTAAGTACTATGGAGTAAAGATTTGTTCGATCACGAGACTTTCTTTTTTTAGCATTGAGCGATTTTTCTTTGTAAATTCCGTCATGTAATAAATCTGGTCTTTCTAAATATAGATATTAGAGGTAGGATGATCGAGATTCGAGTAAATGAGATGTATTTCGGTTGTAGTTTCTTGAATGATAGTGTACATTTTGTGTTGTTTTTACTAATCAATATTTTGTTCAGGCTTAAGTTCCTTGTACTGTGTGCATTAGAGCTGTACAACGCTGAATAATATCGCTAGTTGCTTGTATCTTGTGCAATGAAATATATATGTTTGTTACAACTTTTGAAATAGGTGTAATAAATTTAGGGAAAAATACGTTTACGGACTCTCAAATTGTAAATTGCAACATCAATGGGTTTGCAATATATATCTTGTAGTTACGTTGACGAATTTCTTTGAAATAGTTAAACCTATTACTGTACAATTTAAATGTCATGAAGTAAATGTTTGTATGATGGTTATTTAATCCAGAAATAGGCTGACGTTCGTTTTTATTTTTATACACAACCGACACGATTAAAGTGGTAACTTTGACAATCTGTCACAGTCGTTACATTGACTATTTGACTCGACTTCAAATTTGTATCAGATGGTTTTTAATGGGGCTAACCAAAATGTATGAGATGAAAATATGTCAAGTATTATAGTCGTTGATAATTATATCGTACTTGCTTATAGACTCGTGAAATCCACGGAATTTTAAAGGGTTTTTGATTAAAAAAATAAGTACGTGAATATAGTAAGAAAAACACTAAACATAAACGTTACTGGTATAAATTTTTTTTTGTAACGGAACAATTAGTTATAACTATATGAAAGTATAAAATACTATTAGTTTTATAGATATAAATTAATATGTGT
The DNA here is from genome assembly GCA_910596185.1 of Chrysanthemum makinoi. NCBI lineage: Eukaryota > Viridiplantae > Streptophyta > Magnoliopsida > Asterales > Asteraceae > Chrysanthemum > Chrysanthemum makinoi. Next base: position 247,508,806 of record OU343225.1, on the reverse strand, counting down.
ATGTCCGGATTCGAACTCGAGACTATGAGATTACAGACTTTACGTATGAAGATTTAATGTTCAAATAATTAATGTAAATGTTACGGTTAATTATTAAATACACAATAACGACTAACGAGGGAATTGACTAACGCTCGTTAAATGTAAAAGAAAAGGACTAGAGTGTAAAATAGAAGACGAGAAGGATTTGAAAGCCCTCCATTGGGCTTGACCGATCGGTTAAGAGTGGGGAAACCCACTCTTGACCTAACTTGTCCTCTAAGTTTTACATAGTATATATACAAAGGCTAGGGATCATTATTTGGTTAACTCTTGTACAATAATAATACCCTAAACCTTTTCTCCCTCTTTCTTTTGCAAAATTCGACCGATCCTAAACCCTTTAGGGGCGATCGGATTTTGTTTTCAAAACAAAACGTGTTAATACAAATAAGCCGTAAAAACGTTTATTTATATTTTACGATCTTCTAATATTTTGTCGATAACAAACGTAAAATCATATTAACGAAACAAATAAAATACGTAAATGGTTTGAACTAATAGTTTCTAACATATTCACATTTTCACATAAAACACTAAAACAAGTATAAGTGATTTTATGATTTAAGTACAACAACTAGTGTTTACATAATTGGATAAAATATACACATAACTAGCATGTAGTATATTGGGTAATATAAATGGGTAGAAACTTAAGTATCACAACCCATTGGGCAAATACATTGAATGTAGTTGGGTACAACCCAAAGCCCATAATCCATGGATCATGACCCATAACCCATTGCATGACATCATGTTTATATCATACATGAATAATATCCATAACCCATGGATCAACTCATACCCAAGTGACTAAGTGCAATGCACTCAAAGATACATTGTATCTCGCCAAAGATCCATGGTTCAACCCATGACCCATGACCCATAACCAAAATACCCATGGGCAAAGAGGAGCGTTCCACGGATCCTTAGCTTTGTGCTAGCCGGATCCCAAGTGGAAGGGATCTGTGGGATCCGGGGAACAATAGGATTTTTCCTCTATAAATACTGAGTCATTTCTTCATTATTTCTCAACCCCTTTCTAACACACTTTCTCCCCTGAGTTAAATCTCAATAACCTTAGATCCAAGAGATCTATGTTTGTAGTTTTGTTTTTGTGTGATCTTTTAGGTTCCTCTTAAAGGCAAGATCACCACCTTTGAAGTCGAGCAAGCTCAAGTCCATGAGTTGCCATGCTTCCTCATCATCAAGGCTACTGAAGTCTTCTTGTTGATGATTCCCTTCTTTCTTCAAAGGAGTGTAGTGTTGAAGACATTAGTGAAAGATGTCTCAAGTGTCAAGACGAAGATATTAGTGAAGGGTATCTATCGTCTATAGGATAAGCACTTGTGGTAGGTGCTTAGAAGTCAAGACAAAGAAGCATTAGTGAAAGGTGCTTAGAAGTCAAGACAAAGAAGCATTAGTGAAATGTGCTTAGAAGTCAAGACAAAGAAGCATTAGTGAAAGGTGCTTGGAAGTGAAGACACAAGACATTAGTGAAAGGTGTCTTGTAGATCTAGTCAAAGGCATTAGTGAGGTGCCTTAGATGTACATTCGATATGGTGTGTTTCGATGTACAAGATAGACTAGCATTAGGTCCAAGGATATTGATATCCTTGATGATGTTGTAAAGGAGTAGATCTCCTTTGGGATTAGTCGTTGGTGTAGTGTGGTAGTAGTTCCTCCATTGCAATGGAACTAGGTGCTTAGCCTAGTACCTAATAAAGGGTAGGCGACGTTGTGATAGGTGTAGTTCACCTTGGAGTGAAAGAACTAGGTACTTAGCCTAGTACCTTATAAAGGGTGGTAGGCGTAGGTGTGTGGTTCACCTTGGAGTGAAAGAACCCGGTGGTTAGCCTAGCACCGGAAAAAGGGTAAGCGACGTTGTGAAGGCTTCTCCGCCATAAGGAGACTGGTGTAGTGATTACGAACTCTAGAGTAGGTGACTCGGGAGTGAGTAGGCAAGGAAGGTGTCCTTGTAGCCAAACCACTATAAATACTGTTGTGGTTTTGTGCTTCTTACTCTTATCTTTTCATTACTTACCTCTATATGCTTGTTTATCAACATCCAACACACACATCCAAATAGATTGACATAAGTCGATCTAAATAGATTAAAAGGAAGTTTTAATTGGCAAAACTATTCAACCCCCCTTCTAGTTTTCCACAAAACGTTTGGTTTTTGATTTTGTGTATTAAGAACTAGCATTCGCGTTAAATTGGTATTAGTACGTGTGTACAAGAACATGATGTAAACACACTATTGTTTACATCAATTGGTTTGAATTGAAAAACGGTAAGAGTCAATTCGTTAAACCTAATTAACCCTAATTAGGGTTCTTGTTCGTGATTGCTAGAAATTGCTAAAAAGTACGCATATGATTTATTATTCGGTTAATTAATTTACAATTATATGTCAAGTCTTCCGTTGTGTGCTTTGATGCTTTATATGTTTTATAATTCCAACAGTGGCATCACGAGCCGTTAGAATGTGTAATTAATTGCCGAAACACGTAAAAATCAAATATTGTATTGTGGTTTGCATGCTTATCGTTTTTATGCGATGCACATGTTAATTTATCTAAAACCAGAAGTAAACGATAACACCAAAGTCTTAAAATAAAACGCTGATAAAAAGGTGATCGTTTAAAGACTCAAACAAGCACTCCTTCCTCTATGTGCTAAAACATTTTTCACGTCGTACAATTTGAGTATTTCGGTTATGACTGAATCTGAATTGTTTGACAAACCAACGCACATATTGAGGAGGAGCATTTATAAAAGCTAAAAAACAATTTAGATACAAAATGCTTCGATTTGATATCACAAGTACCTTGATTGGTTTTTTAAATTGTTTTTCATTTGGTTTCAAGGCGGAATGAACTGTACCACAAGACCGACCATTTTACTTTATGCATTGGAGTTATAAGGATGGTAAGGTTAGGTATTAGTTCCCATGATCCCGCCAGTGTCGGAGGGATCTACCCAAGGACAATCCACTAGTTAGTGTAGAAGTCCTTAGGTATGATGAAAAAAGGGAGAAAAGTGAGAATAAGGGAAGAGTGCCGACTTAGATAGAGCTAGGACTGGAACAACACAACAAGGTTCTAGTAATGAAGTCTCGGTAAGCACTGAAGGGGTTGAAGAATGAAAAAGAATTGAAAAGTGAAAGGGTGAAAAGAAATAGCCCTAAAAAAAATTCAACTTTAGGGAAGAAACCGGGTTCAATACATATGCTATTAGTGGTTACTAAGGTAACGCCGGTATTGAAGACAAGACGTCATGGACCCAGTGACGCACTACACTAAAACTTCCCAGCTACTCAAGTTCTCTTAAAAGGAATTGTTTCATTCTCACGGGGAACCTACATAATCTATCAACTTTCTCTTAGAGATGATTGATATTGAAGAAGGAGATCCTCTCCCTAGTCTCCGCTTAGGAAACCAAAATGCACTATTGAGTCTAGAGCCAAGAGATCATCACAATAAATCTCATTAGGACACACAATTCATGAAGACTTGCTGTTTCACAAAATGTGGAAAGTAAGAATATATATTGAGAGTCCTACGCATTATCCTCGTGGTATTGCCAGAACATGCGAGTGATATGTAAAGTATTCATGATGAAGATGAAAATCCTTATAGAGCTAACATCAAACAAGCTCTTTGTGGGTGACATGTGAGATTCTCCAAGAATCAAACTTGTGACAACTGGATAGAAACAATGGGGCGATTCACTCTTGAATTAACCTTGGTCCAGGAAATGGATTGACGAATGCTTTTGAAAAACCTTTCGATGTGCTCTACAATTCTCTTCTCTTAGCACATCGACTGCGCGTTAATTTCTTAAACAAAAGTATTTATGATTGAAACTTGATTTTTCTCATAAAATCTTCGCCGTATTGCAAAAACCTTTCTTTTAAGCAATACGCGATTGTTTTTCAAATCAATTTTTCATCAATCAGTGAATCTCAATTCGCTGGTTCACTCACTCTGTGTTGTCTACTTTCGGACCCTCCGGTTTGAGAACGGCTAGATCAAGCTGCGAAACCATGTCAAGGAGATTCTTAGGAATTCTATCTTATCACAGGCAGTATTTATACTGATCAACGGGGAACCGTGCTTCTTGCAACCCTATTCAACGAAAGTGAACAAAGACACTTTCGTGTGTTATTGCTAACTGTTGTTTGCAGGAACATTTGACGGTTTCAGCTGATCGAAATTGAGAAGTCAATCCACAACCACATGCTCACACATCACACTAACGTTTAAAGAAATCATGATAAGTTCTGATATATACTCTGATACCAATATAACAATTGGTAAATTCTGATACCATTAAGCAATGCTTCCGCTACGCTGATGTAAAATATCATGATCCAACAACGTGTGAGCATGTTGGTCCAGAAGTCACAAATATCACATGGAGGCGATACAACAAAGGATGATTCAGAGATTTATTGTGGCTGATGATCTCAAAGAAAAAGCTCAAAGATCACCAAGTCATGGATCAGTTAAAGACCTCCACTGAAAGTACAAAGTATGCAGACTTTGAAGAATTAAATATTACGAGCTACAATCAAAGAAATTGTAATAGAATGCTTGAGCTAAAAATGTATTATCTATATGTAATTGAGGTGACCTCCCTTAAGGGGAGATTGTTAGGATTTAGTAAATCCGTAAGTGAAAGACTCGGTCACCTCAAGTATTTGTAAGCATTAGAAAGCTCGTAGTCTTAGTCGTTTAGTTATTATAAGTAGTTAGTTAAGTAACACTGTGGAGGACGGACGGGTCTTTACCCACTGTATACCTGATCCACAGCCCGTAGGTGGCGTATATTGTAAAAACTATAAATACCTTCTACCTCCCAAGGTAGAAGGTTAGAGCTTCATAATAGACATTTACTTTCTCTCACTAGAAGTTCCCATTCTTTCCACTTTCTCTCTCTAAACTCATCTCAAGTTCGATCCATAGATTGTTGTGTTCGTGTGTTTATGATAACCAATAAGTTATACCTATTAACCTTGTAATTTGTTATGTTATATTCGAATTTATATTTTTCTTATATCGGTTTCATATTGGTATTGATTGAATTGATAAAGATAATATTATTGCTATATGTTGTTGTTGTTGCTGTCGAGAAACAAAAGAGAAAAACAGAAAATGTTTAAGTTGTAGTTTTCTTGACTTTTCGATTTAATCGGATTAATCATTGGCTTATTCTTTGTTCGGTTTATTTAGTAATTGCTTATTTTCGCCTTACTATAAAAACTTACCAGCTTATGTTTGTTTTCGGCTTAAGTGGAAAAACTCTTAAAAGCTCATATTCAATTTCGGCATATATAAAAACTGCTTATTAGCTTATTCAGTATTTTCGTATTATTTGGAAAAGCTTTTCAGCTTATTTGTTCGGTTATGTCCTGTGTTTAGGAACTCCTTAGCTCGACTAGGTTTTGCGTGAAAAACTAATCGCGACTTAGTCCTCTTTGTTCATCGTTGTCTATTGTCAATTTGTGTTGCGGTAGTAGTTTAGAAAGGTTTAAGTGTTGCGTTTTGATTCTAGTCTCACTTGGTCCTAAACAAAACACCACAAGCCTTGTCCATTGCGACCCGAGTCTTTGACTCGTGGTAAACACGTTAAGGCTAAGGCGCATAGCAAAAAGCCTTGTTGGTTAAGTCTCAAGTCACATATCTATTTCCGAGCATAGTATTTGTTTCGACATATGTAATCTTTTTTCTTTCATGTTGCCTTTCCAAAGATTGCTAAAAACTACATGTGTATGCCAAAATTATCTTAGGGTGTGTTGGGTTTGCTTTGGGCCACTTGGCCCATATGTTTATTAAGGGTCCGTTTGGTTTAGTTAAATGGGCCACAACCCAATAGCAATTTCAGCCCACCTCCTCTTCATTAATATACTCAACCCGTTTGGTTTATAATTGGTCTGCAACCTAATTGTAGTACAAATAGGGTCCGTTCGGTTTGTATATCGGGCCACAGCCCGAACATGTTATCCAATCTCGTCCGACATTTCAAAATAACTTTTACAACTCGTTTTTTCGTTACACACGACTTGACATATATATATATATATATATATATATATATATATATATATATATATATATATAGATTTGAGATCAAATGAGAACTTTTTTAAAATTGTTAAAGTGAGAACCCTATAATTGATTGACATGTGGAAATTTGATCACTAAAAAACTGAAAATTAAATATGTAATTAAAAGGGTATTTTAGGGTTTTTTTACTTTTTTATTTGACTAAAAAACTGAAAATTAAATATGTAATTAAAGTCAGAACCCTATAATTGATTGCCAGCGGGTATGTGAGTATCAATCTCATTGGTGTTTTTTGATGCGTATGTTAAAGTTGTATCAACAATTTGTCTTCACCTTTTTGCATCTTCTATTTTTCTATTTTGTATATGTTATTATTTTATTACTTTGAATATGTTTATTGTGTACCTGTTTGTATGGTGCATCATTTTATCATTTCAACGATATATCAAATCTTGTAAAATACTTTATTGATATTTAGCGATACACTTATTTTAACGATACACATATTTTATTTTGTACAAACAGGTTTTATCATTTCAACGATACACTTATTTTAACTCTTTTGGGTTAATGTACCAAGGGTAGCAGCGTGTTTTAACGTACCACTTATGTATCAATATTTTTTTGTAATTTTTTATTTTAATTATAGGGTTTGTGAATCACAATGTACCGATATAGTTATTGATATTTAAAATATACTCGTATAATAAAGATCTAAATGATAAAGAAAGCGATGTTGTAGTCATTTGCAATGTCAGACAATAAATATATATCGTGAAGATCTGCTCGTAGAAAAAAAAGGCAAAGGAGATTGACCAAAATATGATACATAAAGCCCCTAAGGTTACTGTTAATTACAAAACTGCCATTCATTAAACATTAATCTCATTAACACAAATAAAAGGATCTAATGGTCTAGATTGGTTCTCACTTTTACAACTTTAAGGTATCTCTCACATTAACCCTCCTCTATATATATATATATATATATATATATATATATATATATATATATAGAGAGAGAGAGAGAGAGACTAAGGATCAGGTGCGATTTTTTTTTAGTACGGACGTGCGGATGTACGTGGTCCGTTAATCTTTTTTCATTTAGCGCTATTAATCTTCATCAGAATTACAGTTAGTTATTGTGATATTAAAACTGTTACTGTGATATTAATCTTCATCAGAATTACAGTTAGTTATTGTGATATTAAAACTGTTACTATCATTCAAGGATAATTATTGTGATAGTTAATAAAACAGTTGTTCAAGGGTAGTTAATCTTTTTCATTTAGTACGGACGTGCGGATGTACGTGGTCCGTTAATCTTTTTTCATTTAGCGCTTGAGATTTGATCAAATTCTCTCCGTATTTTTTTTATTTTTATTAGAATATTCTATTTCTTTATTTTTCTCAACTTTTTTTATTTAATTTTTTTATCGAATGGAATTACATGATCAGTATTCTCGTATCGGTCCTGATCTATCGGTGCATTTTTCATCAAAAAACGTTGTTGAAGGTATTTTTATGATAGTTATTCTGATATTAAGATTGTTATTATGATTTTGAGGATAGTTACTCTGATATTAAGATTGTTATTATGATTTTGAGGATAGTTACTATGATATTAATATTGTTATTCTGAGTATGAGGATAGTTACACTTTGATGTTACTATCGTTAGTATAATAGTTATTCTGATATTAAGTTTGTTATTATGATATGAGGATAGTAATTATGATATTTAATCTTTTTTGTTATTATCCGTTTTAACACTGGTCGTATTATATAAGGATAGTTATTCTGATATTAATAACCTTAATATATTAGTTATTCTGATATTAAAATTGGTAATATCATATAAGGGTAGTTATTGTGATATTAATTTTTTTTTGTTATTGCGATATTAAAATTGGTAATATCATATAAGGATAGTTACTCTAATGTTATATCATTAATATTATGGTTATTATGATAATTATTTTGATATTTAAACTTTTTTGATATTATCTGTTTTAAATCTGGTCGTATTATATAAGGATAGTTATTTTGATATTAATAACCTTAATATGATAGTTATTCTGATATTAAAACTGGTAATATCATATTAGGGTAGTTATTGTGATATTAATCTTTTTTGTTATTGCGATATTAAAACTTGTAGCTTTATATAAGGATAGTTACTCTAATGTTAATATCGTTAATATGATAGTTATTCTGATATTAAAACTGGTAATATCATATAAGGGTAGTTATTATGATATTAATCTTTTTTGTTATTGTCATATAAGGATTTTTATTATGATTTTAATAACGATAATATGATAGTTATTCTGATATTAAAACTGGTAATATCTTTTAGGATAGTTACTCTTATGTTAATATCATTAATATGATAGTTATTTTGATATTAAAAATGGTAATATCATATAAGGGTAGTTATTGTGATATTAATCTTCATCAGAATTACAGTTAGTTATTGTGATATTAAAACTGTTACTATCATTCAAGGATAATTATTGTGATAGTTAATAAAACAGTTGTTCAAGGGTAGTTATCCTGATAGTTTATCTTCAAATCAATCATAAATTGAGCCATACTAGTATCATGATATAGCTCTTCTATATTAGCAGCAGCGGTAACTTTTGTTTAATCAGTAGAAAAAGCAGCAGTAACATTTGTTGCAGCAGCAGTAACACTTTCTGAGATGTTTCTAACATAGTTATTCTGATATTTAAAACTGGAATATTATTTTAATAAAACATTTGTTCAAGTTTAGTTATTGTGATGTTAATAACGTTAATATGATAGTTATTTCTGATATTAAAACTGTGCAAAAAAGATATTTCAATATTAAAATTGGTAATATTATATAAGGTTAGTTATTGTGATATTAATCTTTTTTGTTATTAAGAGTTTGGTATAGATCATATAAAGTTAGTTATTCTGATATTAAAACTGTTAATATCATTCAAGTATAGTTATTGTGATAGATATTAAATAAGGATAGTTATTCTGATCTTAATAAAAAGGATGTTGAAGGATAGTTGTTGTGATATTAATACTTTAATTTTTTTTATATGATACTTATTTTTTATATTAAAACTGGTAATACCATACAAGATTAGTTATTGTGATGTTAAAACTGTTACTATTATTCAAGGATAGTTATTGTGATAGTTAACAAAATAGTTGTTCAATGGTAGTTTTTCTGATAGTTTATCTTCAAATCAATCATAAATTGAGCCATACTAGCATCATCATCTACCTCTTCTATATTAGCATCAGCAGTAACTTTTGTTTAATCAGTAGAAACAGTAGTAGTAACTTTTTTATCACCAGTAGAAATAATTTCTGCAGCAGTAGTAACTTGTTGCAACAGCAGTAACATTTGTTGTTGTAGCATCACTTCCTGAGAGTTTATTCTGATATGTTTCAAGGATAGTTATTCTGATATTTAAAACTGCAGTATCATACAAGGATAGTTATTGTGATATTTTAAGTAAATTTGAGTTTTGTATGTTTGTTTTTAATAATTTATGATGAATTATATTTGATTTATATAGCTTAATTGTTTTTAATTGTTTTTTTAGGTGATTCGATGAGACATAATTGTGCAAGCAATGAATTTGTTGAAGATGAAATTTTTTCACCTGATGTTAATGTTGAAGAGAATGAGGAAGTAAATTCACCATATTTTTTTACATCCACTTCAATGCTTATTAAACATGTTGTTGTTAAAGCATTTGTGCCAGTAGAAGGTACTTTGTTTAATAGCGTTGAAGAAGCTTATAATGCATACAAAGATTATGCTGCTGAAGCTAGTTTTATTGTTCGTAGAGGCCATCAAACTAATCATGGAGGAATTATTATAAATAAGGAATTTGTGGAAAACTAGAAGGGGGTTGAATAGTTTTACCGATTAAAACTTCGTTTTAAAATATTTAGATCGACTTATGTCAATCTATTTAAATGTGTATGTTGGATGTTGATAGATAAGTATGTAAATATGTAATGCAAAGGTAAAGAGTAAGAAACACAAAACCACGACACGAGTGTTTATAGTGGTTCGGCTACAAGGACACCTTCCTTGCCCTACTCCACTCCCCGAGTCACCTACTCGAGAGTTCGTAAGCACTACACGACACAAACTCCTTATGGCGAAGAAGCCTTCACAACGTCGCCTACTCTTTTTCTGGTACAAGGCTAGACACCGAGTTCTTCCACGAGGTAGAACCAAACCTATCACAACGTTGCCTACACTTTATCCGGTACAAGGCTAGATACCAAGTTCCATTACAAAGGAGGAACTACTACCCAACACTACACAACACCTATCCCAAAGGAGACTCACTCCTTATCACGACATCATCAAGGATATCAATATCCTTAGACACAACCTATCTATATATGTACATCGATGCACCATATCGATTGTACACGCTTGACATCTTTCACTAATGCCCTTGACATGATCTTTTGACACCTTTCACTAATGCCGTCATCATGGACCTTTGGCACCTTTCACTAATGCCTTAGACACGGACCTTCGGCACCTTTCACTAATGCCTTCGACTTGACCCTTTTGACATATTTCACTAATGCCTTCAACACAACACTTCTAGAGAGGAGGAAAGAACTATCAACAAGAGAACTTCAGTAGTCTTGATGGTGACGAAGCTTGGCAACTCATGGACTTGAGCTTGCTTGACTTCAAGAGGTGGTGATCTCGCCTTTAAGAGGAACCTAGAGAATCACACAAAAACAAACACAAACTACATAGAAAGATCATTTAGATATGAGGTTAGAGAGTTTACAATACTAGGAGAAAGTATGTGTAGAAGTGGCAACTTACAATGAAGAAATGGCTCACTATTTATAGACAAAATTTCACTACTGTCCCACGGATCCCTTGCTTGAGGGATCCGTCCAGTGTATTTCTGGGGATCCGTAGGACGCTCATCCTAAATGGGTTTTGGGTCATGGATCATGGGTCATGGGTTATTGACTTTGGGTCATGGGTATCCAAATAGATACAATGTATCTAGAAGATGCAATGCATCTAGTCAATGGGTTATGGGTTATCTCCATGGGTTATGGATAATACCCATTTATGACTTCATGCATGATGTCATGCAATGGGTCATGGGTTATGCTCCATAGGTATGGGTCATGGACTTTGGGTTTTACCCAACTACATTCAATGTGTCTAGTTAATTGGTCAAGTACTTAGATTTTTACCCATTACAATACATACTAAGTATGTACATATATACCCATTATGCAAACACTAGTTGTTGCACATATGCATTATTATAACATGAGAACACTATTATTTGTTTAGTGTTTTATATGAAAACGTAAGTGTGTTAGTAAACTATTGGCTCAAACTATTTACGTATTTTATTTGTTTTGTTAGAATGATTTTACGTTTGTTATCGACAAAACATTTGAAGATCGTAAAATATAAATAAACGTTTTTATGGCTTATTTGTATTAACAGAATTTCTTTGCAGTAAAGAAGGCACCAAAAAAGTTAAAGTTAAAGAATTTGATAGTTTAAAAGATAAGTTCTTCAAAATGGAACACCAACATAACCAATTGTTAACTACACTAACCATCCGACAACACCTCATCAACCTCCATGAACGTCACATGCTTTTCCTTCTCCTGAATGCCATCCCTTATTCCAGCTACGACACCAATGAGTGCTTGAAGCGCATCGCGCTCAATGCGCTGAATCTCTACAAGACCCGCCAAACCACCAACAGCCTTTTCGTTAAACGGCCTCAAAAAGTGAGTCTCCCTTATCGTGTGCTCACGCTTCTCGATTTCCCCCCGTAACTGTCTACATTCTTCCTCCATACGAAAAAGGAAGCCTCGATCTTCAATGATTTCGCTATTAAACAAAAACTTAAACGCCGTCGCTATATTATCTGACCCACTTGCCCGTTTTAGTTCTTCAATATTAGGTGTAGCAGCCATAACTAACAATGGTTGATGAAGATAACCATAAACGAAAAGTAGATGTGAAAACAAAGAGGTGCCGACACCAACGCCCACAATAGTATAAATACCTAAACGTAAACCTTAACTATTTTTATTTTATTATTATTATTTTTTTTTACAACAGTAATGTAAATTTTGACATTCAGCAAAATGTAGTGCAAGGAGAAACAAATAAACACAATACAATGTTACAAAAGTTACATAATAAAAAACTCCTATGGTAACCATTTGTTCAAAATAAACCGCAAAAAAAAAAATGCCTACTTTAATAAACTCGCTAACGCTAAAATTTATCAATGAGAACACGGCACAAAGTGTCAGAAAAAACTCCGCCGCATCGCGGCGGGCGTTTTCATCTCGTTTATAAGAAGTTACAAATATTAAAAAGATAAAACTTTTTTGATTAAAAATATAAACAATCCTTATAAATTTCCAGCCCAATACCAAAAGGCCCATTTGACTCCCCAACCCAACGAGATATTTCCCATTACACAATAAACAGATCTCCCTCAAACAACCACCGTCACCATTTCCTCTAAACTCTGAAACCAAACACCACCCAATCTTACAAACCCTAACAATGGACTCCACAACCACAACCACAAATCCAACAAACAACAAAAAGTCACGTGACGCTGAACGACGTCGTAGGCGCCGTAAACAGAAGAAAAACAAGCCCGTAAGTACGGAGAATGTTAACGGCGTTAATGAAAACGGAACCAGTGGTGGTGATGATAGTGCTAAAGAGAATAATGATCCTCAGATGGTATATTTATCGATTTTAGCTTTTTAGGGTTTTCTGAATGTTACTGTGCTTATAAATTTACTGCTGGTTAATTTTTTGATTTTATTAGGTTTGCGAGCTTTATGTTTAGCGCCAAGTTATTTTTCATGATTATAGTTGGTATAGTGTTTTGTTGCCATGAGTAGATGTGACGTAGGGTTGTAAATTAATGAACTAAACGAGAACGAACACGGTCGCTCAAACGAATTAATTTTTGCGTTTGTGTTCGTTTAAGCTAGTTGCGTAACGCGATACACAAACAACGTATTACCTATCATAAATGAACTAATGAGCATAATCAGCATAATTGAAAGCTGTGCCAGAAGATTTTTTGTTTCTGGTTCATTCGTTCAATTAGATGAAGATACTATATTGTTCATATCTGTTTTTTTATTTAAGTGAACTTAATCAAACGTTGCGTTTAACGGTTAGCCTAGACGCAAGTAGTGGTTTGATGCTGTGAAGGGCGATTAAATGTAATTACAAAGGCATCCCATAACTAAAATAGTTGTATAGTGGACAACCATTTTGAATAGCGAGGTATATGTTAAAGTGATTGATTTACTTGTGCAGTTGTACTTGAGGTACCTAGTGGTTTCCGATTTTTAGAATAGAAGTAGACTGTATGGTGTTTGAGTTGGCTTGAGCTTAGGCTAAGGTCGGTACACACGTATAGGCGTGAATGTGATAGTATATTGTTATCACTTATCATGTACATGGTTAGAAAGGCATTCTAAGATCTCGTTGGATTTTGTGAAGCCTATGTGTTTACTCATAACAAAAATGATACTAGGCTTTTTTACGGGAATGAGGTTACAACTAGTGTATATGCATACTTTCGATGTTATTGGCATTTGCTGTGCTGGCGTTTTATTGAATGCTTTACATATATTTTTTGGTGTCGGAAAACTAAGGGAAAGATTGTGATGATTGCTCTAAGGATTGAACAATCCATTTTATAAAACATATCTTAATCAAGGAATAAGCTCTGTAGTTTTGGATGTTCTCAAAGGATTTCTGTTCATTTCAAGCCGTAGGGGAGCAACCGAGCAATGCTTATTTCTTAATGGGATGTACCAACAACTAATATTTTTTATGCTATATAAATGTTCATTTAGCCAAGGAACTTCGGTAAAGAAATGACCACTTGGACCTTACACCGTCTCATTGTTCATCATTGACTCAAATTAATGCATGGTCACTTTAGTCATCAAAGTAAAAAGTCGAAATGTTCAGGAATAGGGATAGTATCTGTTTGAACAAATGCATGGTCTCCCGTCTCAAGCAACATTTATTTTGTTACATAGAGAGCAATGAGTAAGCTATGTGCTTGTAAATACAGTTGGCTAGTTGACATCAGTTTTTTATTTTAATTTAGGATCGTTTTAGGTACACCTTCAGTTTACTTGCATGTGGTCCTTACTTAGCTTGTTGGACGCTTGGATGTAAGCTATAACTTTGTATCTACATAGTAATGCCTTAAGCGTGTTTGGTCTATACTCTATTCGGACTTTGATTTGCTTGAGGGTTAAGATCATATTATCCTGCGAATGATTTATTCCATTCAGGCTATAAGAGCTGTTTTTGCCAGCAATGTAAGAGGTTAAAGAAAGAGTTATGTAGTGCTGTATATTTTAGCAAGGGGATATAGTGATATTTCAAAGTGTATTTTCAGTGGGTCCACCTTTTTGTGGTTAAGATCACTTAAGTTAATAAACCATCATCTGTGAATGTCATACATTCATAGTCACCTTGCAGCGATAATAAAATTTTAATTATGTGTATCGTTGTTGGCGATTTGATTGATTTTCTTGTAACTGTTAGGTTATGGAGCAAGTTGAAATTGAGTATGTCCCTGAAAAAGCAGAAGTACTTGGTGACTTGGAGGACGAGTTCAGAAAAGTGTTCGAGAAATTCACATTTAGGGAATCTGCTGCTTCTGAGGTACGGAGCATTTCCTGTTTGAAGATCTTATTGAATATTTTCATCTTTGTCTGACCTCATTCTTTGAACTTTGGAATTACTTCATCCAGGAGAACGATAAAAATGAGGAGACTGCTGTCAATGCAGCATCAAACAAGAAAGCTAGTTCCGACTCGGAAGAAGAAGAACAAGATGACCAAAAAAAGGACAAAGATGGTATTTCAAATAAAAAGAAAAAGGTAAGGTTTTCTAGTGTTTGCGGTGAACTTGCAGTCATTATCTATTTATTTATTTATTTATGTTTTATTTCATTTTTAGTTTTTTACTCATTTTCTTCTTTGGGGTCATTATATTTTAACAGCTTCAACGCCGGATGAAGATTGCTGAACTTAAGCAGATTAGTTCAAGGCCAGATGTGGTTGAGGTGATTTCTTTGATGTTCCTCTGTGTCAGCTTATATTCTGGGTGTTTTTTACTATACTTCAGTCCACCATCATTGTTTTGTATATTGAAATACTTGCATACATTTATAGCTTATTTCATACGCAAGTGGAATGTTGGATTTTGGGTGCCCACACTAAAAGCCTGTTTAGCTGACTAAATTGGATTTTAATAAAAGAAAAATTATTTTTCCTCCTTTCTCTTTTAGTTTTCTTTCTTTTAACAAAATGTGCAAGAAGTCAATCTGGCAGACTATGGTTACATCTTTATTCTGTGCATTTTATGCTATTAAAGGTTTATAAACTAAAATGGACAACTGGCATCTCATACGGTCATTTGTTACTGTATTGCACTATTCCTATTCGCTGAGTACTTTTTTGTTATATTATTCATGTTATTTGCATGTTTATCACCAGCAAATTATTTAATAATTTGAGGTTTCAGGTGTGGGATGCTACCTCAGCTGATCCTAAGTTGCTGGTTTTCCTCAAATCATACCGCAATACTGTTCCAGTACCTAGGCACTGGTGTCAGAAGCGAAAGTTTTTACAGGTGAGTCATCAAATAGGAAGCAATTGTTGCTGAAAATATATGTTGCATCAGTGTTTATATATACCTTGTTTTCTATGATAGCAAATACTAGTAAATTAGACATAAAACAAGGGTTGCAAAGAAGCGGGTGATGAAAGACGAGGTTTGTCTTATATGTATATATCTGGTTCTTGCAGGGGAGTGGCTGTGACAATCTTGGAGCCTGGAAATGTAGGTGTTTTTGCTAATGACATTCGAAATAGGGGTGTGCAATGTTACAAAATGGGACTGAATTGGTACTGAAATTTGAAAATATTGGAACACAACCTGACTCAAATATTAGACTATTGATTAAAGTTTTTTTTTTGTTTTTTATTATTTTTTATTATTATTTTTTTAAATTTTCATTTAATTCAGTGACATCGTTTTTAATTGGTTATAACAAAAAATCTGGACCGAGCATCTTCTGGTTTGGTATTTTATGGGTTTATCCGTAGTTTTGCACACTCCTACTTGTCACTGGTTTAGATTTGATGGAATTACTAATGCGGGTAGGGACTTTGGGAACTTGTATGATTAAACAGATGATAATAATGTTTTTGATAATGTGATTTGTATGACACAGAACGGGCACTGTTCAGTACTACTGTACCACTTGGTGCACAAACATTTATACAGATATTACACAGACAAACTGTAGCATGTATGAGCTCTACTTTCTAGCTGTGTCATAGACATTCATGGTGTCCTAGTTCAAGTGGATGATTTTCTTTTTCTATTTACTCTGGTTGACTTCGCATCTCATCTAGTTTTGAATCTGTGTGCCAGGGTAAGCGTGGTATTGAGAAGCAGCCATTTCAACTTCCTGATTTTATTGCGGCCACAGGAATTGAGAAAATTAGACAGGTAAGCTTGGATCTTGTGATTTTGGTCTGGTATAGCAACATTTGCTCTTATTTACTTACCCGAGTTTGCTCTACCCTAACATGCCATGCTTGCCTTCTTTTTTGCTTTTAACTTTGGCCCTTAAAAGATTGGTGTTCGTTCCATGGGCTTTTAGAAACTGCTTAGCCTTATAAATTGCTGGTACACTATATATGAGGTTCATCATGTACATGTGGGAATATGTACACATGGAGAGTGTCACTCCTAGTTGGCACTTTATGTATGAACATATGAAAAAGAGATGTGGACGTATTACCACTTATGAAACAGAAATAGAGAGCAAACTATATTCTGTTTGTATAGCTTATTTTGGAAGCTATCCGTTCTCCTGTTTTCTCTTTCTGGAATTGTTTGTTTTAAGTTAGCTTTTTTAAAGTTTACTGTAAGGGAAAATGTAAGAGCAAGGCTTAAATAATTGGGCATGTTGTTCATTCCTTTTTTTCTTGTTTGTAATGCTGTAGAAAAGCTGTAAGTTTGGGAAGTACAAGTTTTGCCTACTTTTTTCAAAGCTAGCAACTTGGATAATAGTGGTTTTATCCACAATTTTCTTCTTTGTTTTGACATTGTTAGGGAAGGTGATTTAAGGAACAGCAAGGTGTCTTTAACTTCTGTAGCTATTGCAAGTTAAAATGATGATAAATGGCATATGCATAAACAATAATATTGGTGATGTTGATGATGCTAATAATATCAACAATAATTATAATATTATTGATAAACAGAAGATCCATTGATTAAGATCTAAAGAATGAACTCTTGGGAGACAGATTAAACTTTCTTGCTGTTTTTTGCAGGCTTACATTGAAAAGGAAGATAATAAGAAGCTTAAACAGAAACAACGCGAGCGAATGCAGCCAAAGATGGGGAAAATGGATATTGATTACCAGGTCCGATTGCTTGAATGCTTGATTCTCCTATAAATACATGGGACTATAGAGTATCATTTACTCCTCAATATATCTGTGGAATATATGTGTATATATGCGTTCTGATACTTCTTTTTCAGTCTCACATTCTGGGTTATTGACATCGATCATAAATTCTTTGTGCAGGTTCTTCATGATGCGTTCTTTAAATACCAGACTAAACCAAAATTGACTTCACATGGTGACCTTTACCATGAAGGAAAAGAATTTGAGGTAACATACCCTTACATCTTGTAACTACATTATATTGGTGGTAGCATTAATATACATTTCTTTATTGTATGAGTAATTTAAGATTTGACAAATCCAATCAACCATTGTACCTTAACCTGTTATGCGTAAGTCATGAAAAGGAAAATGTCATTGGCAATTTATAATTGAACATGCTTTTGGCTACACAGGTAAAACTTAGAGAGATGAAGCCTGGTAGCTTATCACATGAACTAAAAGAAGCTCTAGGAATGCCAGAAGGTGCCCCACCCCCATGGCTTATTAATATGCAGGTGACTGCGGCACTTACATTTGTTTTTCTACATGTCTAAAATATAAAACTTGTGTATTTAGCCCAAGGATCTTTTCCTGGAGAGGCCTCAGAAGGACGGCAAGCATTGCTTTACAATTTTTGTTTATATTATTATTATTTTTGTCTCTTGAGCTTTGCTTATTGTGATGAATGGCAACTTTAATCTAGAGATATGGTCCTCCACCTTCTTATCCTCATTTGAAGATTCCGGGACTGAATGCTCCTATCCCACTTGGGGCTAGCTTTGGATATCATCCTGGAGGTTGGGGCAAGCCACCTGTTGATGAGGTAGATTATTCTGTTTAATGTGGTCTTATTTAAAGGTGGCAAAATGGGCTGGTTGGGTAATAAGTGGGGTTGGGTTAAGTCAAATTGTTATTACAAAATAAATAATCTGTCAAAGTATGATTACAAAAATTTATTATTCCAGAAATATATTTTGAGTAAAACGATTTAAGTTGTTATGCTATAAATTATATTTTGACCCATTTGAGCTGTTTCTTTTTTGGCTATATCTGCTAAAATTGCCACCTCGTCTATCTAATCTATTATATTTCGTGCCATCTTCCTATTTTAATTTGTGACATATCTTCGCTTTTCTGAAGTTTGGGCGGCCTGTTTATGGTGATGTATTTGGACAACAAGAGGAACCACCTAGCTATGAGGTACTTGCATGTTTAAACCCTGCTTTCTGTCTTGGATATACTTGTTTGATACATGATCTTCAATTTGGCATGGTAAAAGGTTTCTGTCAAATTAGGCAGCTATTTAACAGCAAGCCTTTAAAAAAAATCTTTTTTATCTTAGCCTATCAGCGATTGCTAAAATTTGATCATAGTCTGATACAAACCAGATAGATAATAATATGAAAAGAACAAAATAACAAGCTAATTGGTCTATTTTAATGAGATAAACCAACCCCCAATGGTTTATATTAATGAGATAAATTAACCACCCCCCATTTGATATGCAAATCAATAACCATTATCATTCAACATAATAAGAATTACAAACCTAATGCTCTATCTATAACACGGAGACTCCTAATTAATTCTTGTAGGACAAGATAACTTCTAAGATTCTAATCTTTATCTTAAATAACACTTGCCTAATAAACTAAATACTATTAAACTAAATAGATAGTAATAACTAATTAACATTATAGATCAGGGATCGTATCATAATGCTGAAAATGCATGACTAAATCCTATTTTAACCCTTTACTGCAGGAAGAGCCAATTGATAAGAGTAAACACTGGGGTGATCTGGAGGAAGAAGAAGAGGAGGAGGAAGAGGAAGAAGAAGAGGAGGAGCAGTACGAGGAGGAGGAACTCCTCGAGGATGGTATTAAATCTGTTGATAGTCTTTCGAGGTATAGCATGTCATTTTGTTTTAAAAATATATGGCCACTTGACTAGCGTTGTAACCATCACAAGATGGACACCACAATTTGCATGTATGAGAATAAAGGTGGCAATACAGGCGGGTCGGACTGGTTGGTTAACAAGTAATAATCAGTAACTACTGTGTGTCGTGTCAAAACGAGTCAGGCTTTATCCATTTATTATGTACATTGAGCTACTATTGATCCGTTCGATTTTTTTTCCATTTAAACCATGCTTAACGTTTTACCAATATACCCATTAGAGATAAAACAAAATCTGAATGGTACATAAGTGAGTCGATATTGCCACCTGTACATGTAATCATGTTTTCATCTTTATAGTCTCATGGAATGGTTATTCATTTACTTTTGTGTCCATATTCAGCACCCCAACTGGGGTAGAGACTCCAGACGTGATTGACCTTCGCAAGCAGCAGAGGAAGGAACCTGAGAAACCTCTGTACCAAGTGAGAAGATTTCTGATTAACCTTGGTCATTCATTTAGCAACTTTTCTTTGTCATATCTATATCTAAACACACCATCCTTATAAATTTTGTATTGGTAAAGGTCTTGGAAGAAAAAGAAGAGAAGATAGCTCCAGGAACATTGCTGGGAACAAGTCATACGTATGCAGTCAACCTCCTTATGAACATAAATAATATTTTATTATTTTAGAACTACCACTTTTCTGGACC
Organism: Chrysanthemum makinoi; assembly: GCA_910596185.1. Taxonomy (NCBI): domain Eukaryota; kingdom Viridiplantae; phylum Streptophyta; class Magnoliopsida; order Asterales; family Asteraceae; genus Chrysanthemum; species Chrysanthemum makinoi. The sequence continues at coordinate 247,488,535 of OU343225.1, read as the reverse complement.
TTCTTGTTAATAAAACCTTCAAATAAAATGACTTATGTTTCTTTCTTTTCTGCCGACAGCTATGTGATTGGTGGTGCTCCGCAAGACAAGCCATCAGCGAAAAGGGTATGTGTGTTGCAATTCATTGTTATGTTATTCAATGCCCGCTTCCTTTGATGACAGAATGCTAAATGAAACAAGTAATGGATACCTGATAAATAGAAAACCAAATGTTTTGTTTTTAGAGTAGAAGGTTTAGAGACATTGTGCTAGACTCACTAGTATATTCGGCTTTTTGTAGTACAAATCTGTTAGTGTGTAGCATCATAAGAATAGTATGGCAATTTTGACCAATTTAGTTGATGAATGGGCTGATTTGGATTATATTATTTGAGGTTATAATAAATTGAAGCTACCTAAAAATCAAAACACTTCAACCTGCTTCCTTGTCACCCAAATCGTATATTTAATCCATAAAACCTCCTACTCTTTATATTTAAAGAGTTAGATTATTATTGAAATTATGTAGTTATTGTGGTCATATTTGACACACTAATTGTTCAGATTGTTCACCTGCTTGTACTCAGGTGGTTGTTGGAATTGGGAAAAATGAATTTATTTTCTTTATGCTTGACAGGTTGACTTGCTTAAGAATCAGAAAACAGATAGGGTTGACGTCTCATTACAACCTGAGGAGTTGGAACTTATGGAGAATGTTTTGCCTGCCAAGTGAGTATTACACCTTCGCTGTCCCCCAATTTACATTAAAACATGTACGTGCTGCTAAAATTTATATTTCTCAGATACGAGGAAGCACGTGAGGAAGAGAAGCTCCGTAGTCAACGTGAGGACTTTAGTGACATGGTCGCCGAGGTATGTTTTAGCATTTTGCAAACTTCAGTTTCCAATCTTGGCATGAAGTATAAATTAAACAACCCTATACTTGGAACTTAACTGTGTTTCAGAATGAGAAAAAGAGGAAGCGAAAGATGAGCGAAAAGGATAGCAAGTCGAAGAAAAAGGATTTCAAGTTTTAGGATTTTCTGCCCCTTGAAAATTAGTTTTGTTACACCTCGAATTGTAACAGATATGCCCCGAGTACAATGTATGGATGATGAAAAATCTCTGGTGAGGGTCCTTGTTTGTATGAGCTCTCTATCATTGTTGTGTTATTACTGAAATATTACCATGTTAAAGTTGAACTTATGTCCATCTAAATTCTTCGTGAGTTGTATGCTGCTGAAGTTATAGATTTTTTTTGAAAGGCTCTGAAGTTAGAGATCATCTGTTGGACTATAGAGTAAAACCAATTTTCTTTTCTTTTTGGAATCTGGTTTCCCAGAACCTGTCTTCGAAGGCTTAGGGGGTGTTTGATAGCCTTTGAATGATGTAATTAAGAGGTAAATTCTGAATCGGTCGGTAAAGTGATTGTTTGTTAGCAAAATTCTATGCGCTGTATCATTCCATTTAGTACTGATTCATTCTGGAAGGTGGGCGTGCAATGTGATTCAACAACTAACTTTTCTCAATATTGCCCTGTTCATATCACTTATATCATATGCATTAACGTGTAACTATTTTTTAAATTGTTTGACTTTGACACAATAAACTCTTAAATTTTATATTATTATAAATCAATGATGAAATTTTAAAGTATAAGCACAAAGCTATATAATCAGACATGTGTAGATAGAACACGAAACATATTATTTTCACAACAAAGCCGATAAGAAAACATATTACTCTATATTGTTTATGTTACCATTTTAATAATATTTTTCTTAACATTATCCATGTACTTCTTATATATCAGAAGTAGTTTCGGATTATACATGAGGTTAAAGTGGTAATTTTATATTATTCAGATGCTCCATTCAGAACGGTTAACAAACGCTCTATTCTTATTCAGAAGCAAGTTCACACAGAGCATGTGAATCATTCAGGATAACAAATGATTCAGCTTTAAATCATTTTGTTTTATCAAACAGCCCCTTAATCTTTCAAAGGGTGAACACTATTTGAACTGTCCGGCAAGTCAAGGTGCCATCTTCCCTTACGGTATTTTTATCCAGTTAAACCATTAAAAAAGATGAAAATAAGAGCATGGGGTGTGGTAACGATTCACCCTCGCCACTCCAACGTGGCATGCTCGCCGTTCCAATTCGTCCCTCGCCACCACACCATGAACCTTCGCCGGTTTGGTTTTCGCCGTTCCAACGACGAGCAAGAAGACAAAAAAACTTTTGCAGCAAAGGGTGTGTTTGTTTGATAAACGAAATAAAATGGGTATGGGTGAGGCCAGAAAAGAGGTTACTGTGATTGGGGATTTTAAGTGAGTTAAGGGTGTGTTGGGATGTGTTGGTTGATGCACAATGCCAAATGGGTATGAATGTGCCATGACACCCCATGCTCTAATGGTTTTCAAGTGTACACATAATCATTACGGCCTGACAAATTTGAACACCCTAAATTTTACCGAGTAAAGTTGTGTGTGTATTTGGAATTGAATTTTGGGTTAAAAGATGTCGTATTGTGATTTTGTTGATGAAGCGAGTTCTGTTTTGGCTATATCTCACGTACATACCAGCTTTATTTTGAAGGTTGCAATCTTGAGAAATACAGGGACTCGCTACTTGGCGAGGCACGTCCATTAGAATTGCTACTTGTCATTGCAAACCAATAGTGACTTGTATTAGGTCGACATCTGAAACTGATCTACCAAATGGTATTTAAAAACATAAAATTTAGTACCATGAATAACCCCTTAAAACCTATACTAGTACTATTAATTAAGAAAATATAATAAACTAGGGAAGGAGTCTACATCACAAGATGTCTTATATTGAAAGTCCAGTTGGATGTATGGTAGTACACTTAATTAATTTACTTTATGTTGAAACAAGACAAACCGACCATTCTCTATTTTCTTTCATATTCTTCTACGATCATTATTATTTTGTCGAATTTCATGTCAAGTTTTTTCTATTAATGTCATTTTCTTTAGATAGTGAATTCAAGTTTTGCATATCTGTTTTATGAAAATTGAACACGAGATTACCCAAAAAAGGTTATATCCTACAACTCTAGGCTATTTACGTGCTATGAGTTACTTGGTGTCGTTCATGTTCTTCATTTCCATCTTATAAAAAAGAAAGTGCGTCATTTAACTTTTTATTAAAACTTACTACGTATATTTTATGCACCTATATAGGGGGATAGAATGATGTTTTTTTAGGTCTTTACCTTAAGAAGACATATGACACACAAAGCACTACTAATGGTCTCAGTTCTCTCAATGCGTTTGTGGCTCACAGTTTTTCCCTACCCTCCCTCTTAAGCTACGCATTTTAATGAGAAGGCTAGTTTTAGAAAGAATTATACAAAACATATCATCATTTAGCAATATTACTCAGAAAAATTAGCTTATAATTTTCTAGTTTTTAATCCTTGCTGATCAACAACTTGATTGGATTAATTAGTTGGTTGAATCAATTGCATTTGTGTTTCTTTTAGTAATGCATACTGATTACTTTATCAGCAAGAGCTTACATTTGTTTATCTCATATAACATCTAAAGACAAAAGATGTAAGGGTCAATAAATGCATGACACCTCGTTTTTCTTTTCCTAGCTGTCTAAATGATCATTTTTTAATCAAAAGCTCTTTTCCTTGCTTGTATGCATGCATAACGCCCTCTCATGACTCATGAGTTTCAGCGACATCTGCAATAATAATGTAAATAGAAAAATTAATAATATATACGAAAATTATGTTTTGTCTAAGCTAACATAATATTTTGGACTGATTCACGGGTTTGAAGTAATTACATTTCATACATACGCGTATTAGTGAATGTGTACGAAATATGGCTCCTCAAAGTTTTGTGGCTTGGCTATGCTTTAATGCAAAACCACCAAGGAAAGACATTGTGTGAAGAAATCAAAGTGCTCTCGCACTCGTGGATTCTCCATAAGAACAAGAAAGTTAATACTATTTGGATCGATTGGTTAGCTGATCCAGTGTCCTATTGTATGCCCTTTTGATTTCGTTGTAAATTTCTAGCTTTCTTGCTAGCTTGTAATTATCAATAAAATACCCTTCGAAAAAAAAAAATATTGTGGCTCAGCTTGTATGGCCGCAACCCGTATCACTAACCCTGACTACGCACGCGTTTATATGCATGTGTCACCAGAGGCGGAGAAAGGATGGGGGCAAGGTGGGCATGTGCGCCCTAGCGAAAAAGTAGTTTAAAATTTTAAAAATATCCGCTTATCTTTGTAGTTTGTCACCCTAACAAATCGATTTGTAGTGTAGTTTCTAAAAATTATTAAAGTTTGCCTCTTCGACCATAACATTCTGGCTCCGCCCTATGTGTCAAACACTTATGTATTCTCCCTAAGCAATGCATGTATGGCAACGCTTAGATAATTTATATGTGCGTGAGTATATATATTGGTTTATGTTCCCTCAATCACCTTCTATAGATTTCACTAGTGTTCTTTCTTCATCTTCCTAAAATCTTAACATCATACATATTATCTACTATTTCACAACCAAAAATAAGCTTCCATCTCAATTAGTGTCGAACCATGTCAGATTCAGAAGGCTCAGAGTCCCCAAAACCACCATCATCAAGAAAACAACCACAAATACAACAACCCGATCTTGTAAAATGCCCAAGATGCGGATCAAAAAACACAAAGTTTTGTTACTATAACAATTACAAAAAAACACAACCTCGATACTTTTGTAAAGCCTGTAAGAGGTATTGGACTAAAGATGGCACTCTTCGCAATGTACCCATTGGAGGTGACCGCAAAAACAAGAGGCTTAGGCGGCCTATCATCAAGACCACAACTACTATGGCCATTAGGAACAACCTCTCTATGGATCAAGTTAGTCTATCCCCAAAGTTAAGTGATCCCAAAGAAGTATATGATGCTTCTAATAAAACATCGTTCTTTGAACCAACATGTAATGAATGGAGAGTTGATGTGGAATCATACATAGACATGGAAGAGTTCAATGGTCTAATCTCTTGGGATGTCAATGGAAGCTTTATAGGTTGTACAATGCAAGATTTTGCTCATGAAGATCTTCCAAAAGTAGGATTATCGAAACCTTTAAGTTCATTTGAGACAAGCCAATGTTCAAATATTCCAAGATCTTTTATCGAAATGCTAGAAAATGACGAGGATTCAACTATTACAACATCAAGCATGCTTTCGCCAAATTCTCAACAAACAAGCAATATTTTGGAGCTAAGCAGTTGGAATTGCAATGATCTTGATACTTTAGCTCTAGAAGACATGAATAAACCTTGGGAAGATCCAACATTCAAAACATAAATATCTGATAACTTTGCATTAAGAAGTATATCTTGATGTTTAGTGTTCATATTTGTTTTTCTAGTTCATGATTTTTTCTTGAACTTAGCTATCCAATGGCTTTCATAGTCGACATATATAGGATCTATGTTCTGTTAAATCCATAGTCGCATTCTTTTTTTCACATATATATATATATATATATATATATATATATATATATATATATATTTATATATATATATATGCGCAATCTTTTGTACATTAAGTTTTTACCTAATCGCCAGAATGTGTTATAATAAACTCTGTACTTCAGATATTATCTTATCATTGTATGTAGCTTAAATTAACCCCAAAGGTGGAGTGTACATAGTGGCGAGGGTTTAAGATTCTACATTGGAGACTTGAGTTCAAACCTCACAAACAAAAACTTTGGAGTATGAAAGGGTCCCACCAGGTCCAAATTAGACCCGGGTTACGGTTGCCCGTTAAATCAACCTTTTTATGAAATACGTCTTATAAGTTCTTAAAACACCTTCCATAGTCCAAGGTTGGTGATGAAATGTTTTTCTCTCTATTGTCACTATCGTTTCAAGCGTTTTGGCCGACCAAATTTAGCAAGTAAGCCATCAGCGAAAAAAACCACAACTCCTAAGAAACTGAAGCCAGTCCTTACTAAAATGTAAGTAGGATTAGATTCGCTATATATGGAAGATAGATGAATAATTTACAGGGACATGCATGTGAGGGTCTATATATGATCGACCTCAATTGTTTGAGTTGATACTTGATACAATATTCCTTTGAATTTCCCTGTTCTTGAACTGTTGTTAGAGATAAATGTATTACTGTAAGACATAAATATATGTTGGCGCGTTATATCAAATTTAAGAATCATAGGTTTTTTATAAATAACACAAGCACGAAATAATAAAATTATTAACAATCCCAATTTCTTATCTTATCTTGTTGGGCCAATAAAACTACTATTCAAAGTCAACTTTGTCACTTCAATCCATTTTTAGCAGTGCAAACTTGTACATTATATCATATCAATGTCTCAAATCAGCGTAAAGTAGTAGAATTCAGTACTAAACGAATCTTACATTTATTCTGCACCCTTAAAATCGAACCACACAAAAAAATAGAGGGAATACAATGAAAGAAAAAAAAAATAAAGAAAAAAAAAGCTCACCATTAGGTTCCGTAGCTAGTGCCTAATAAATATTGTTGGGGTTGGTTATAAAACTGCAAGTAATACCCCTCTATTTTTTTATTTTTAATTTTTTTTGGAATTTTGCTTTTATTATAAACAAAATTAGTAGAACATAAAAAAAATATGGAGCAGAAAATCATAAAAAACTGTCTTTGTCTGTTAATAAAGTGAGTAAAACTGTCGAAAAAATACGGAACAAAAACTATAAAGTTTGACAAGTTAAAAATAGTAAAAAACACAAGATACTGAAGGAAAAAAAAATGTCGTCTTGTAATATGAATAAAGTAATTGATCAAGAAATGTAGATATTATTAATGTTGGTATACTAATAACCTAAGAACTCAATCATGAGTGTAAACAAGTTGGGGCTTGTAATATGAATAAAGTAATTGATCAAGAAATGATGTAGATATTATTACTGTTGGTATACTAATAACCTAAGAACTCAATCATGAGTGTAAACAAGCTTCACTAAAAATATGTTAACAACTCCATGTTATTATTCATGTAAAATTTTAATTCCTTGTTAATCAACACCTTCTCAAATGTCACATTGAGGATATGACAAGGCTATAAAACTGCACCAAATATGGCAGGCTAGTATTATAATGAGCTAACTTCAGTCTCTTAGAAGAAAAGTTACAACAATGGATAACATGAGAACCATACTAGTAGTTATAAATCTGGCCTGTCATTATGTGGTGTTAGATTGGCTAGGTCAATTAGAACTTAAACCTATTATACTACACGAAATACAAACTATGCAACATGATTTTGTTAGACTTTGTCGTCATTCCATGTCATGACAATAGAGTCCCTTACTTTCGGCTGCATCACGTTTCTTAAAGTCAATCAAACAACCCTTTGGCTGTTCTTCCAAACATGTTACCAGCCTGCATATAATTTGAAAAGTTCTTAAGCACCATGAGTGAAGATAATAAAGCCTACGACATACCTTAAGTTACTGTTATTAATTCTTTAGAGACCTTATATATGAAATTTCGTTGCAGACTCACGTTTATTCTTTTTTAGCCAACCTAAATTTTACAGTTAAATCCCTGGTTCATTCCTTTTGCAAACAATTGTTTATTTGGGACGACAAGTACAATATGATGTTTCAAAAAGTTTCCCGATGCTTGAGATTTGTAAGTTCTAAATAGGAGAGAGTACAGGACACTATTTACCTGCTTGGACGAGAGGCCTATCTTCTCTAAATCATTGAGCTGTACCAATATAAAATTTCAGTCATTAAAACGATAATTAAAGACACTAGGGCATAACATCAGAAAATTACAAGTTTAGCCAATAAAGCAATAATAATGATTTACTATTGTAACGACCATATTTTTGGTGTGTTAACCTCAAAAGGATAACAAGAATCTAGAGGTTGCAATTTCGGTGGGTTGGTAATGGGTCAAAATGGGATCAGGTTGAAATAATTACCCGGTGTTGGTTACAGTCTTACAGAAACATTTGAATCTTAGAATAAAATAACTCTGGAGGTGTTTGTATGCCTTAATAATAGCTTATGGCTGAATCCCAATCCATTTGACATGTTCCAAATTCAGCCAAAAATTATTGATCAACCCGTTTGAGATTATACTCAACCTAAATTAACTCATTCATACGCAAATCAAAATTTGATAGATAAAAGTGTAACACAATGGAGATGAACCAAATTAGAGAAGAGCTTACTGATTTCAATGGGCTCGTATCTCTAAGCTCAAGTATGTAGTCGGCCATCTTTTCGCCAATTCCCTGCAAAAAAGTATCCGGTAGTACTTCAATGAGAAACATGTAAATACTTTTGATTTTTGTTATAGCAATAGCATATTAATATCTAATTACCTTCAGCTGCATCAACTCCACTCTGGTTTGAAAATCAGAAAGATAGTTCAGTATAGCATAAGCATACATTAAATAAATCTAAAGCACCAAGATCATAAGAAGATAACATTAACTTACTTGCTCGCTGTGTTTAGGAAGTTGATGTATTCCTGGGCAAGAGTGCTCTGCAGAGGGAGTTGAAATTTAGAACTTTAAAAAAACAAAAACAAAAAATGACTAGAAATATGATTGATTATTATCTTGCATATTTTGTACCTTCAAATTACAACTCATTGCTTTAAGCTTATTAAGCGGAGTTTCTGTGTTCTGAGTCATATCATCATCAATATATTGTTGAATGGGACTGATTGGATCAATGTTCACATTGGAGTTGATGGGAGACAGAACTTTCCTTGCAGCTAGTTTACACATGGGTGTGTTCGTTGTCTCAACTTTCTGAGCGCGTTGTTCTGTTACAAAAAAACAGCCTCGAGTTAAGATTTGAGATCTTTTACTTCCTATGAGTGAATTTGCTAATTTCATCTAATTTACTTTAAAACTTTATTCCTAACAGGATAAATAAATTTATTTAGCTAGAACGAGCTAAAGGGGCTGAACAGATCAAACAAGTCCCCAGGTGAGCTTCTACAAAAATTACATCGCAATTAAAACTAAATGGTTTTACTAGTCATATTTGACACACTATTGTTGATAGAAAATGTAAACTCAAGCATCTCAAAATATTACCTAATACTGCCTTCGGTTTTCCTGAAGTTTGGAACGTCTTAAATTTCTTCACAGAGCTTATAGAACGAGAAAGTTTGGTCAGTGATTGACCGTGTCTCTGACTACTTTTTGTCTTGCCTTTCGATTCAAGCCATGCTTGAAGCTTTGCCTCCATGTTAACTTGGGTCTCTGGAGTATTGTGCATCTGAACTGATTGTACAAAATTAGAGATACGCCTAGACCTTGCTGCCAAACTAACTGTATGAACAGATTGTTCATATTCACCTGGATTCTGGTTATGTAATAATGAATGAATAATTAGGTGGTCAGAAAGATGCAAATTAATGTAAGAGATAATCAACAAGTATGTATGTCATACCAGACAGGCTACCATGAGAGCATGACTTGTCCCCCCTAAGGAGTCCTGCAAAATGCGAGTTAACTTGCTGTCTCTGTAGGGAATTCGGGTGCTGTTGTTGTTGAGTGCGTAAATCACTTGTGACAGTGCAAACAATGATTTATTGATCTTTGTACTCTCGTGAAGTCTAACACCCTCATTGCCACTTTTCCTATTATCTTCATTGCCTGATAACACGGAGAAACAAGTTGAGAGTAAACCTTTTATAACAAGTCGCAAAATGGAAAACTATAGATTTATATACAAATAATTAGTATGTCAAATATGAATATAAAACTTCCAATATTTACATCACGTAATGAGAAACAAGTTGAGAGTAAACCTGCTAAATCAATAAGATTTAGTTTCCCGATCAACGTATTCCCAAGACCATTTTCACAAGGTGTTGAAACATAAATGACTAGTACCCCATGGCTTCTACTCGAGACATCATTTAGACCTGTGTGTGCTACTTTTCGCCTCTGCAGTCCAGATAAGAAAATGCTTTGAAACTCAAGCATTGAATGGATAGGTATTTTGGCAAGTCCGATGGGATGTGGATGCCCATCTTTATCATCTAAGATGACAATTTCCTTTGTTTTGACTTCCAAAAGATCATAACACCTCTCCATGTAGATTTCATAGTATGAGATTTCTACTGTTTTTCCAGTGTTCTCGCACATTGAGAGGATGGTTGATGTTGCCATTGGCATTAGACCTAACACCTCTTCGGTTCCCTGCATACCATCCACCATTTATGAATACTTTGCATTGACTGTATCAAATCTTCACATTCATTATTTTAAAATTGAACTACAGGTGGCACAATGGGTGGTTATAGTAACTACTCAAATTCAGACGAGTTTATAAATGATTTGTATGATCAGCATAGCAACATTATTACAAAAAGTAATCTGTATCTATAAATAAAAAGATTTAGGAATTGAGATGCTGCCTATGGGCCACTTTCAACCTGCTTGAGATGACAGAAAACTTAAATCGACCGACTCAAATGTATATGGATGATAACTGCAAGTTATGAATCCATTCATTACTTCTTACGATATAATGATATAACAGCATTTTATCAACAGTGGGATTGATTTCGAACAGAGCAATTCTAAATTTCCAAAACCCAAACTCTGAAGAGGTACTGAAAAGTAACGACGTAGAAAACAGATGTTCGATCGACACACTTTATGTCAGCAATGCGTTTGGATTTAAAACGGGGAGATTTTTTTTCATTCCAATAAAACTACATAATGAATTAAACTGCAACTTAAAGGTTACTACTGCCTTTTGAAAACATCAGAAAGTTAGGAAGATACACAATTAACCATTTATAGATGGGGTTAACCACCAGCTCATCTCTCATGTAAATGTGACGACCCAGGGTTCAACCACAAAGAACGACAGACATTAAATTTTGATTTAAATTTGAATGAACAAGGGGGAAATAGTGAAGGCATTCAGCAGACTAAAAGCAGGGACCTAGACTTAGCACTTATGAATACTTTCCGTAGACTTACCACTTATTCACATTCATCATCATACAAAATGAACTACATGTGGCAAGATGGTGTCTTTACCAAACTTCAATCATACACATTTTATAGCAGAAGTGATTCAAAGGAAGTCAATCAAATAATACTAAGGGATGCTTTTTATTCCAAGAGATGGATACATTTCACTTATCCAATTTGGATCAAGCAAATGCATGACGAGAACAAACTGCAACTCAAATACTACCACTGTCTTTGGACATATAAACACCGAGGAAGAAGTGTAATTAACATCAATCTCAAAGTACAAAGAACGGTGATGTGTGTTCTCCCAACAAAATACACGTGGCAGAGTTTCTATGATAGCAATTGTGATAACAACTTGCATCCATTCAATTTACTTTGGCATAAAAAAGAAACATACATCCATGTAACTACACATGTCAGCCAATTGCCATGTTACAGTAATGATCAAACCTCTTCATTAACCAAACAACCTTTACGGTTTTCTAATATAGCGTAAAGTAATGTTGACTTTTTCATTCTTAGTAGGCCTTTTACTCATATCTGCGGATATGTATTTTTTTTTAAGGTTTTTTCGATTAAAAGGAATAATACAGTTCATCAAGTATTTCCAAACCCAAATCAACAGTAGCATTGTGAATATCAAACAAGACGCAAAGGTTAGAAGCAAACCTGCATTGTGAATGTTTTTCCACTACCAGTAGCTCCATACGCAAAAACAGTAGCATTCGACCCATTTGTCACCACTTGAGTAACCAACGGAATCACTTCCTTCTCATAAATTTTCCTCATATTTACATCTCCTTGGCTATAGAACGAATCCACTTTATAATTCTCGTTACGACTACAAAATCCAAAATAAAAGTTACAAACATGAAATTTCATTTAATCGATTAAAATTTTAAAAAATGAACGCAAAACACGAAAACGTACCAGGAGTAGGGATCTTTGAGGTTGACAGTAACCTCTTCTTCTTGGGATGAGTCAGATTCAAATTGCGATATGCAAGTGGTTCCCGGTATCTCGTGCGGTAGAAATGGACGAACCCTGACAATTACGCGAACTTTTGAGATGGGATCATCGGACGGCTTAGTTGGTGTGCACATAGTGTCATTCAGAGGAGTTGCCATTGTAGAAGAAAGGATCACAAAAATGGTAATTAGGGTTTCAAGTTTTGAGATTTAATTGGTTGTTGACCGTTATGGAAAGAAAGAAGATGTTTGAAATTTGAATGAATCAACCAATTGGGATTTTATTTTTTAGTTTGTTGTAACGGCCACTAGTGTGGGCCAGTCTGCTTTTTAGAGGTCCCAAATTTTGGACATTCTCTCGTTGACTCGTTTTAGTGCCCCCCTAACAATTAAAGTGAATTAATTTATTTGAACACTCAAAATTTTGTGTGATGACATTTATACTTTTACGCTGCGTTCTCTAGTTTATATTTGGAAGGAAAGGAAAGAAAATGAAAGGAAATAGAAAAATTGGTGTGTTCTCGAGTTTTTGTCAAACAGAAAAGAAAGAAAAGTGGAAGGATTTGATAGGAAAATTAAGATGTTTTTTCCTACCAAATTTTCCGGCCAAATATGGGCGGATTTGGAAAGAAACAAATTTACCCATAAACTATTTGTTATAAACTAAGTTATATAACCTTCATTATTTTATATATATTTTGTTATAGATGTATTTCCATGTTTAAAAAGTCATAACTATAATTTTTCTTTTTTTCTTTCTTTTCCTTCCAACTCGAGAACACGACTTTGTTTATTTTCCTTTCATTTCCGTTCATTTCCTTTCAACTCGAGAACATGAAATATAAATGCCACTTTCTTTTCTTTCCACTTCTTTTCTTTACTTTTCTTTACCTATCATTTCTATTCCCACAAAAGAAAACTCGAGAACAGAACGTAATATTTGTATTTTGATTTGAACATTCCACTAAATGATATAAGGGTATAAATGACATAACACAAACATTTTGAATGTGCAAAACAAATGATGAAGTGTACAAATCACTTCTCAAATAAATGAGAGAACGAGAGAGTCTAAATACACCAAAATAATTAACTAATCATTAGTTGCTGATGGTATGGGCCGCGGGATAAGTGAGAAGTGGAGATGGTACATGATGACGTATAGTAGAGGTCGGGTCATAAACCGATTCTGATCCACTACTTGCAAGCCAGTCTAAGCACTACGAACTGGGCCATATCAATAGCGTTTGGGTTCACGAAGCCCAAGCCCATATCTATTACGAATAGATATCCGATATCTTCTAAAATAAGAAGATAATCATTCCCAAACTTAAATTTGGGATACGCGAAGGTTGGGAACACTGAACCAACAAGGATTCCGTGTGTATATAAAGGGAATTATATCCCTCATTTAAGGTACGATCTGATAACCCTAAAACTCCTAAAACCCTAAATCGATTACTTACTCTTATGGGAGGATAATCGGGAGACAATCCCACGATAAGCCTAACGGTGTTTCTTATCTCTTAGTGCTTGCGGTTTCAAGTAGCAATTCTCAATTGGTACGAGGCAGAACCGAGCTCCCAATCGAACGTCAAACTTTTGTATCAACAAGCCATCCGTGGGACCCGACACTAAGAACCGACACTAGAATGACAAACGCACGTGATCAGCGATCGTCAGAGACCTCATGGGGAAGAAGTCAAAGTGGACTAACCCCTGCCCGACCCTGGGACAGGACAATGCCACATTTGCTAAAAATAAGGGATCAGGCCAAGACTTGATCTTCCCTTTGGTGGAACCTCACTCGGGAACAACCCAAGCCACCACAACCACCACGAGTGGAATAGACCCACTGCGCACCGTCTTTACTACTCCTTTCCAACCGGGTCGGAAGCGGACTGACAAAGGTACGGAGGCACCAAGCCGGGATAAGGGTATAGCTGCTGAAACAATGCGACTCACTCTCGAGGGGTAGCGCCGGAATTAACACCTGAAGTTTTCGTATCCCAAAACTACGAAACATTAACTGCCCTCATGCAAGAGGAAGAGAAGAATAGATCAAGTCGGAACTTGAAAGCTCGACTCAATTCGATTCGAATATGATACTTCTCCACTGCGCCACCGTGAAAGAAAAGCTTGAGAGGAAGCGGTCATAAACCCCGATATTCAGCCAGAATCGGGAGGAGAATCGAGGGTGATGAGACATCTCACTCGCAACACTTGAATGATAGTGATGGAGAAGAAACGGCGTCCCAGTTCTATGCCGATCGAGTAGCCGTAAAGTACATGACAGACTGGGCGAAAGTATTCCCAGTAGAAAGCCCTTGAGATCCGGACTACAAGTCAGACTCTGAGAATAGCCGGCGCAAACGCCGTAAGAAGGAAAATTCATCTTCTGATAACTCCTCGGACAACGAGGATAGTGATACAGGACATTGGAAGTCTAGAAGCGGACACGATAGCCAAGAGGAAGACATGTCTCTCCCGGGCGCCGTCAAAAGTGGATAGAGGCAAAAGCGGGTGCGACAATCACCGGCAACGGGTGAAACGCTTTATGGGACAACATTGTATGCCGCTTGGATTACTGGTGAAATCATCTCGGATAGCGGGAAACAATTGCGACAACCCCTTCAAAGATTGGTGCGATAAGTTAAATATCACCCAACACTTCGCGTCGGTTACACACCCGCAAACCAATGGCTTAGTAGAGCGCGCAAATCAAAGCCTGGGTGAAGGAATCAAAGCGCGCCTGGACGAACAAAGCAGGTGGGTCGAAGAGCTTTCGCATGTCTTATGGGCACACCGCACCTCAATAAAACGGCCGCAAGGGGACACCCCTTCTCTCTAGTCTACGGGACGAAGGCTGTTATACCAAGCTGAGATCGGCATGCCAACTATCCGCCTTCACGCGAGGAGATCAATGTAACAACAAACAATGACGAAGACGGTCGACTTGGACCTTTGGAAGAAAGACGCCAAGCGCTGTAGCCATCACGGGAGGCAAGGTCAAAGTCAAAATGAAAGGATACTATGATGCCAAAGTGCGCTTTAGCGTTTCATTCAGAACCAGGCGACTTTGTCTACCGTGCCAATGAGGCGAGTCATGCAGAAGATACAGGTAAGCTCGGACCAAAGTGGGAAGGACCTTATGAGGTTCTGAAGCAATAGAGGCACGCTGCGTCTGAGCTACGAGGCTTGGATGGTCGTGACCTACCACGCGACATGGAACATCCAACCTCAAGAGGTGCTACCTATAAAGAATAGCTACGGCACAGAGCACAGACGCTCCGCACTTTTAGTGCCCAATAAACATTCATGTATTCTTTTTTTTTTATTTACTGTTTCCTTTGTATTTCTCAAAAACCTTGCAAGTATCAATAAAACGCCCCGGTGTCTAGCTAACTCATGCGACACATTTTAAAGTTGTTATCTCCATATACGTATGTCTTAACAATTTCTTATTTTTCTTGCCCACGATGCGTGCATGCACCACGAATAAACCTCGATGGTAATAGGATAAGTTAACCTACTAACTAACTTGTTGAGTAAGAGGGTTGCAAACCCATCAATACTGGATCACGCATCCTTGTTAAACACCTTGTTCTCAAGACGTTGGAATAAGATAGCGCATCCCACGATGGACGCCAAGCAGAAACGCATACATGCACGTTTAACAACTTAGGAACCGAGACACTTGATTCCTTGGGTGATACTTACAAGACGCTGTTTATCATGACACACACGATTGTGATAAAATACTTGAATTATTTCAAAGTATACTATGGCTTTCATACATGCTATGGATTACCTATATTAGCACTCGGTATACCACGTTTGTTTCTTCGGCAACAAAAGGTATCTTTTATAAAACCAAACTGGCTATGTATACATTACAACTTTCAATAATACCCACAACAAAACCGCAACTTTTATTCATAACTGCGAGTTATTACAAAAGATAGTAAACATGTCAGCTACCGACTACTACAACGCTTAAATGCAAAGTGCCAACGTGACTCGTTGCTTCTTTGGCTCCGCTAACACCGCTTCAACACATTCGCATCCGACACGGTGGCCACACTTACTGCACTCCATCGGACAGGCAAATGAGCCGCACCAACCCCACACAAAATGGCCTTACCGCAATACCTTCTTTCTTAGCAAGGCGGGTCGCATGCGCTTCCAAGACTTCCTTTAAGCGGTACCTCTTTCTCCAAAGCAAATGGATTCCGACTATCCCTAGGACGCCGCAAAGACAGTGTACTTGGAGCTGTGACTCTGGGGCTTCAAATAAAAGTCCATTTGTGTCTCGGCACCCTCAGTGCGATGAGCGCCAAGGTCAACCCCGCCATAATCACATTTATCGGATAATCTTGATGTCGCTCAACCGAAATCATGGGGAGCTCTAAGTCCTTCATTCTCTGCATGGCAGCGACCAAGTGATCATATGACTCAGCATCATAATTTGGTACCTTCTCAATAAGCGCCTTCAACGGCTCTGTTTCATGAAGCTTTTCAATTGCTTCGACTTACCACGCTCAGAGCGCACTGCACGACCTCCCCAAAGCATTGACCACCTGGCGATTCAGGTGCTGAGGCAGCTAGGCGGAAACCGTGCCTATGAGCCACCTGGCTCCGCTATCATGGACATGGTGAGGATACAACTCCTCGTCATACTCGAGGCTAAGCTTACGCAGTTTTGCCTCCTGCACTTCCAATGACCAACTCCACGGTGGCCCCAAGCTCCCCCCAGAATGCTTGTGAACAAAGTTTCCTTACCCTGCTCCAAATGTTTAAGGGCTAGCAAGACGCATAGACTCATACCAGCAGCCTCCGCACGATCTTAGTTATTTGGCACATTAGTGCCATCTTGTCCTCGGCCATTTTTGGCGTGGTATTTCGGATCCCTAGCCTCTGCATGGGCGCTATCCGTTTCGGGTGCTTGCCATTCGCCTCCAACAAAGCTATTGTTTGATCCTTTTGTGAACTTTGGTCAATCCCACCAGATACTCGGTCTTTCAGCTTCACAATTAGTGCAGCCTGTTGTGCGGAGACCTGCACCAATTCTTCAACCAAATGCTCAATGGGTGCATCCGCGTCAGATTGGTCTTCATTATCCACGGCTCGCGGCTCGAATCATTGCTAATGCTCGGACTGGCCCGGGGGTGACTTTATAACCTGCTCCATCCTGTGAATAATTACCAGCGCAACGTCAGATTCACAACTAGCACATTCACCAACAAAATTATACATGGGGGCGTAGATTGTACTACTTCGTGGCTCGGCGTCCTCGCCAGAAAGGTCGCGACGACGCTTCATCCGTGGAGGATAATGCCACAGTCCCGAACCACGGCGTTTCTTCCTTGATGGGCCTGCACCGTCATCACCGGTCCTTTATACGATAAGCCCGGATTCTTCTTCTTCCTCTTCCTCCATAGGGTGAGCCACGGCTACTGGCGGTGGTATTGCTACAAGCGAAGTTACTTCAGAGTAGGGTGGCTTTGCAGGGTGTTACCTCCACTGCGGCCGAGGCGGTTCTGTCTCCCCGCATTCCTCTATGACGTGCCTGCGGTAGCAGCTAAGATTGGTTCCTCTCATTCCTTTAACGCCGCGCCTCACCACCACCTCAATCGCTTCCCAAGCGAACAACAAGATAAAGAGGTCCATCTCTCGCACACATCGGAAACAAACAAACAGCATTGGTTACATAATGTGGGAACACAGGAAGATAATTCTTACTATAAAAGGAGGTGCGGAAGAATGAGTACCCACCCTGGCCATTAGCTTCTAAAAAGATAGGGATCTCATCTTCGGGACCAAAATAGTTCAATTGATGCCCATGTGTACCAAAAATTCCTCAGGATAGGAATTAATGGGGATGCGGTTAGCGTTTATCAATTCCGCATCCTCAGCGACATAGGATCCAGGCGGGGGGCACTCATCCTTCACCACTGTGAACCACGGGTATGAAAGTCATAGGTCCACGGAAACACGCGCTATCTACCCAAAAGGACTCTCCATTCCTAAGCGCGTCTAGCTTCTTTGTATAACATTGAAATCTACCAGAGCGCTTAGCAAAGGACACCCACCCATGTGACCAGGTTGTATGGTAGAACACGAAAAAAGGTTGATGGTGGGATTCACCGCTTGATAAGCGGCAGTTCACCTCAAAATTTGTAATTTTAGCGGCGCCTATACAATGCAATTGTGATATGTGCAGATTATAATATTTCAATATATCGCACAGGAATTGGGATAGAGGCACGCGTTGATTAAGCGAATTGAAAAAACGTGTGTATACCCCCACCTTCCCTTCGGGGAAGTCGGCAATAACGCGGCGCTTTACCGGAACAACTGGATGCTGCGCTAAGCGGTATGTAGTAATCCGAAGTGAACTCTAAGAGATCACTTGTGGATAGATTGGAGGTGAACTCATGCAGTTGTTTGACCATAGTGGTGGATTTACTAAAGCACGCAGCGGTACCTTGAGGTAGTTTAATTTCTAGATTGCGGTATTTGGAGTTCTCTTTCAACAATGGCGGATTGCTTTTTATTGGATCACTTTGTGAAAATGAAGGGTGGTTTTATACTTTTCTCTCATCCACACGATACGTGCCACGTGGACTCCACTAACTTCACTTGTGTGGTTGAGATCACTTTCGATGGGACGCGGGATGTCACTTTCCCCGAATAACGAGGCGTTTACAATTCACTTTTATGTCTAGATACAACGCACCTACGGGTATGTGTATGGCTTTAATAATGTTTTAGTAAGTTTATTTTATTTTGGACTACGGTCATAAACCCGATTCTGATCCACTACTTGCAAGCCCGGTACATAACTGGCGGGCCAATATCAATACGCGTTTGGGTTCACGAAAGCCCAAGCCCATATCTATTTACAGAATAGATATCCGATATCTTCTAAAATAAGAAGATAATCATTCCCAACCGACTTAGGCGGGATACGCCGAAGGTTGGGAACACGGAACCAACAAGGATTCCGTGTGTATATAAAGGGAATTATATCCCTCATTTAAGATACGATCGATAACCGAAAACTCCTAAATCCCTAAATCGATTACTTACTCTTACGCCGGAGGATAATCGTGGGAGACAATCCCACGATAAGCCTAACGGTGTTTCTTGTCTCTTAGTGCGCAGGTTTCAAGTAGCAATTCTCAATTGGTACGAGAACCGGAGCTCCAAATCAGGAACGTCCAACTTTTGTATCAACAGTACAAGCAGCCTGAGTCAGATCATGAGGTGGCTGAACTGGACTTTTTGAGCAGTGTGCTGGCATCGGTGGATTTGTCTGACAGGAGGGACAAGTGGGTTTGGCTCGGTGATAAATCGGGGGCTTTCAGTGTGAGCTCAGTTAGACGTTTGATTTATAGCGAGCCTGATTATAGTAAAAACTATGTTATTAAGTGGTGTAAATGGCTTCCGGCTAAATGTAATGTTTTTGTGTGGCGCGCGGAGATGTACAAGATCCCTACATCTGATGCGCTTAGAAGAAGAAATATATCGGGAGTGGAGGTAACTTGTCCTGCGTGCGGTGAGGATGAGGAATCGGTTGAGCATTTATTCACGTCCTGTCCGGTTGCTATGCTCGTGTGGAATCATATATGTTGTTGGACCCGGGTGCAGAATTTCTTTGCTTTTTCCTTCAGGGATTTGATAGAGGTTCATGAGCATGTCGGTTTGAAAGGAAAAGCGAAAAAGGTTTTCCAAGATATTATTTTTCTAAGCTGCTGGGCTATATGGAGAGCTAGGAACAAGTCGAAGTTTGAAGGCACCATGGTGAAGACTGAAGAGATTATTAGCGAAATTAAGACCCTTGGTTTCCTATGGGTGAAAAGTAGAGCTAAGTTATCTAATTTGGCATGAGGAGAATGGTGTAAATACAATATAGTGTAGTTGCTTGTAGTTTGTTGCCTCCCGGTTTTTGGGTTGGGCTTGGTTTCGATTTAATGAAATATACCTTTCAAAAAAAAAAAAATAATAACTAATCATTAACTTGTTACATTAAATAACTCATTAAACCTGATTTAGTTTTTTCAGAGTATTGACGTTTGAGGCGAGCAACTCATTAATATTCTTTTTTACTCGTGTTTATTAAAGCTCCTAGCGCCACTACATTAATTCTCTTTTTAATTTGATTATAAAATAAAATATCAAATAAGCGTATATTAATTTTTATGTGTACATGATGTTGTATGAAAAAAGTAGTTTACTACTTGTACATACAAATAAAGTTATTAGGGGTGCGTTTAGTTAGGGGAAAACACTTTTATTTTTCACAAAATGTTTTGTGAAAAACAAGGAAAATAGAGATCGTGTTCAAATCAATGTTTTTCAACAAAATGATTTTTAAAAATCGAATCATATATGATTTTCACAAATCATATTTGATTTTCAAAAATCGAATCATATATGATTTTCACCAATCATATATGATTTTTTTGGATCGAAATTTTGAAAAAAAAAATCGTTAAAAATATATAGTAGTGCATATCTATAGAAAGATAATTTAATTCTCGTCGCGATGGTATGATTTTTATCGCGTAACAATTAACAGTTTGCGAGATATTTAATTTTAAAAAAAAAGGTGAAAGTTTATTTTAATAAAAAAAAATGAATAACTATTATTGGTTCATTTGATCTGAGGTAAATTTGAGATCTATATTGAACTATTACCTATAAAATTATCTTTTTAAGAGTAAATTACACCGTTCGTCCTTGTGGTATACGTTGACCGACAAGTTTCGTCCTTTGACCAAAAAAGGTTTACCGTCCGTCCTTAAATGTCAAACGTTATCTACCGTTGGTCCTTTGCTTTAACGGGACACACTAACGATCGTTAAGTCTAAAAATGTAAGGGTATTTTTGTCCTTTTACCATTTCTCTCTTCACTTCATCTTCCCCACTTATCTTCAACAACAATACATCCATCTCATAACCATCTCATCTTCATATCATCATTCTCATCTATATTTTCATCTTCATCTCCCATTTAATATAGCACATTAGACATTTGAGATCCTTTAGAACATTTGACCCAGATAATTTTTAGCAATCTTTATAATATCTTCTGTATTATTTTCCTGTTAGCAAACAAATACAGCCCAAACTGGCCAATTTTCATACACTTTTGAGTTGAAATTAACACATTTAATAGTTTTATGACCATAGAAGAAAGTAAGAAACAATCTACACAAAATGTACCAAATTGACTAGCATCAACACAAAATTTCATAAAAGATTACCAAACTTGTTTCTAATCATTTTCGTTCATAACAGTTCAAGTCAAGGCAACACCAAGTTATCAAAATACATACCAATCTTCATTCTTCACCACCATAAGGTGTTCCACACGCCATATACATCTACCACAACTTAATCTGCCGATTTCTTTTTCTTTTTCTTCTGACCTTCGCTAACAGCAGGAACGTCTTCCATTTCCACATCTTTACTCTTTTTCTTCTTCTTTTTCTTCTTTTCTGTGCCCTCATCTTCACCTGCATCATCTTCAACATTGTGAATGGGTTGTGCCTCCTCTTCTTCACCTGCATCATCTTCAATATGAGTTAGCTACTAAAACACCACTTCAGTCCCTTAAACCTTCAGATCTGAAGCTCGATTCAAAACCCACACGAGGGGTACTAAAACACCACTTGTTTGGCCGAACCTAGGGGTGTTGTTGGCTCTCGGTTCAAAACCCACACGAGGGGTTTTGCTCGTTGTTGTACTCGGTTCACCACCACCACCACTGCAACCGACCTCTTCACCTGCTTCACCTCACGCCACCACCACAACCACCACTCATCATCATCCACCACAAAAATGTCATCTTCCAACCCACCAACCTCCTTAACAACCTCACTTAGCCGCAGGCTCAAAACCAACCGCAGCATCAAAGGCTCACCAACACTATTCTCCACTACAAAGAAAAGATTCGATAACCCTGAACCATCTTCACCTAAAGTCACTTGCATTGGTCAAGTCAAGATCAAGTTAAAAAAAAAGCTAGAAAAAACTAAAGGGTATTCGTTAAAAGCTCAAGCTTTTCATCTAGTACTAATGAAAACCAGAAATGGGTTCATCTTCCTTTGACTATGTGTGAAGGTTTAAGGTCATTCGGTTCTGAGATTAGTTGGTGGTGGATTAAAACGAGTTCATCATAACTCGGGTGACTTGGGTTTGCTTTGGACCGAGCATCAAGAAAGGACTGATGGATTTGATGGATTTGAGTGGCGGCGGATCTGGGTGGTGGATTTGATGAATCAGTTTTTTATGGTTTAAAGAAGAAGATGGTGATATATTAAAGAAGAAGAAAGTGGAAAAAGACCGAAATACCCTCACGTGGGTATCACATGTGGCAAGATAACGAAGGTTAGTGTCGCCCGTTAAAGTGAAGGACTGACGATGCATAACGTTTCGCATTTAAGGATGGACGGTAAACCTTTTTTGGTCAAAGGACGAAACTTGTCGGTCAACGTATACCACAAGGACGAACGGTGTAATTTACTCTCTTTTTAATAAAGCTCGAATTTAAGCTCGATTATTAAAGGAGCTCAAATTTAAGCAACAAAAAATTTTAATTTAAGATCATGTAAAATTGTCAGACGACTATACAAATTGCCTATATACAAACACATGAGCGTTGCAAATGCAATGTAATAAATATGAGTTAATTAAACATTATGTAAAAATGTAAAATTGCCTGGCGAGTAAACAAATTGCCGATCATTGACTATATATGAGTATTTATTTAGCTGATGGTGCATGAATTTTAACAAATTATTTATTAATTAATCATTGTGTAATAAATAGGGGTTTGTTTAGTGATTTTAATATGTCTATTTAGCATGCCCCTTTTTTATTGGAAGAGGATCCTCTCATGTTGAGGATAACTTGATTGATCAAGCTCTAATTATCAACCATTGGATCAAATCCAATGGCTCAAATCATCTCCTATTCTTTTGATTTGAGCCATTGGATTTGATTCAATGGTTGATATTTGTCTAACTTGATCAATCAAGTTATCCTCAACTTGAGAGGATCCTCCCTTTTTTAGTTTGCACTAAAATTATAATATCATTATATTAATCATTACTTTTTACTTTTTTTTACATCTTTTTATGTAATTAAATTATTATTATTTTATTTTTTAACTTATGTTTTTTATTTTACTTATTTAATTATATATGCATATATGAAAAAATAGATAAATATTACAACATAATGATATTCTTTCATTCCCACTTTTATTGTCCTCAACAAATGTCTTGTTGAACTATGTTTCGCCTGTTCCATATTCAAGTCTATCCCAAAAAATAATAATTTTGTCATTTGACTTATTTGAATAACAAATTCAGCAATATGCCATAAAGTTAAGTTAAACCAAAGATAAGTAACATCTTCTATCAAAAAAGGCAAATTTCAGATAGTAACTTTAATCTTTTATTGATTTAAATATATAAGTTTTTGTCAACATTCTGCTTTTAATATTATGAACTATTTTTATGTATGAACGCTAACATGAACACGACTTATTTAACTCATAACCTGAACACAACCTATTTAACTCGCTTATATAAACAAGTTGGCACATTACATGAGTTAAATAAGTTAAACGGGTTTGTGGATTGACCCTTTTAACCCATTTAACCCATATAATAAAAGTGTGATGGAGCTTTGCTTACTTATATAGTAAAGATGTGCGTGAGAAAATGTAGTATTTCAAATTTTTAAAAATTTTTATAAACTTTTATATAAGGTGGGTTCAAATTTTCTGGATCAGTCTATCAAAAAATCAGAAATTATGGTAAAAATCAAGGTTGCAAAAATCGTGAATCGGTAGTCGGCGGTCGACCCCCCTGTAGCTTGTAATCGGTCAAGGCGGGATTAATCGGTGATTAATCGGATTGGTATTTTCGGCAATTTTTGAGTATTTTCGGCAAGATTTGGGTATTCTAGACAAGACTTTCCTTGAAAGTCATCTTGTAACAGATATAAACATCAAATATAGTTGATTTAAACTAGTTCAAGACAAGTTTTGGATATTTCCGACAAGATTTGCATATTTTCGGCAAGTTTGACCACCGTTAACAGTCGTTGACCGCCATTGACAATTGTTGACCGATTTGTTTGACTCAGTTACACAAATCGGCAAGGTTGGTGGCCCAGTAGCACCTAATCGGTGATTAATCGGCATTGTAGGCCTTGTTTTGCAACACTGGTAAAAATAAAATAAAAATGAAAAGAATCACATTTTATTATCTAGCAACACAAAACGAATTTTACGTTATGTTATTATGAAACAAAATCTATAAAGTCAAAAAGCTAGAAAACGAAACAAATGGAGATAAATATGACGTAAAAAAAAGTTAGTAAATATAATTAATAAATAAAGTAACAGGCAAAAAGAAACAAACGTGAATATAGTTTTGGTGTACCAAGTAGCTAAGCTATCAACTCCCATTTAAGAGGCCTACTGTATTACGTATCTGTCCCAAATTACGAGAAAATACAATTAGCACAATTATCAATATTTATAAACTTTTGGTGCATATAGTAGTACCCTAAATAAACCCTCGTTGTTATACAGTATCAATCATTTACTAGTAATTTATTAATACTAGTATTAGATTTAAATGTGCATTAACGAAAATATTCTGACTAATCACTTAAAGCATTTTAATTATTAGAGAAATGATACATCTTCCAACTACATGTTCCTACTCATATTTTTACTTACAAAATTTTGACAGATGTAATATTACTTCTATATGTCATCCAAAGTGGATGATTACTATTCAAATGGGCAATCACTATGATCTCATGCAAGTCTGATTGCAATTGGACAACTATTACGGAGTCGAAGACCACATCTTAAGTAGTCGAACTCAAGATTATCCAATCGAAGAAGTTCTTTTAAAATCAAATCAAGTTCTTTTCTAGCTAATTTTAACGGTTTTAGAAATAATAAATTTATAAATAATAAAGCTTGTAAGTTCATGAGGAACAAATAAATTATAATTTATAGTTTCTAAACATTTCATCCGTGCAAGAGCACTACATTAAAGGACAACAAATAGCCAAATTGTTCGTAAAGCTTTTTAAATCTATGCATCCTTACAACATTTTTATTATTTTTAGAAGGGCAAATGGCATACAAATGTATTTTATTTTATCTTAATTTGAATTTTAGGTATCAAACTTATTTTTCTTAATTTAAGGTACTGAAGTTATTTTTATATGCAATGTAAGGTTTTTTGAGGTTTTTTCTACTTTTCGAAAGAGGTTTTCCGTCATTTCTTTGGCTGAAATGATTATTTAATGTGATATATCATTATTATTGAGTATTTAAAAGTCATTTCGGCTAAAATTATAATCGTTAAACTATTTTGAAAAGTCCTAACACTGCACGTAAAGTTAAGTTTGATACCTTAAATTGAGAGAAAAAACAGTTGAGTACCTTAAATTTAAATTGACCTAAAGTAGAGTATCTTTTTATGCGATCATACTCCTTACACCATTTTTACTACTAATATCCTTGAAAATACTCGTATTGTTAAATAAGTCTTTAAAAAGTGTCATAGTTAACTAGAAAGAATCAAAGTAAAATGTCAATTGTTGATGAGTTTAAATAAATAAAGAATAAAACTAATGAAAAATTAAATTAGGAATGAAATGAATTAAATGAGAGAGACAAATGCACTGATTTTAATAAACAAATAAAGAAAGAGAAATAATAAGTAAAACTACTTATATTAATTTTGGTTTGGGTCCAAATAGTGCGTTTGAGATTAAAATAACAGGACCTTTTTTTTAGCTTTCATTTGATTATGTTTGGTAGATTTCTTTAAATTTAATAATAACAAAAATTTAAGCATTAGTGTGAAACTCGATTAAACTCTTTTATCTGTTTTAGACTACACTCAAAGGGTCTGTTGGTCAATCGTCAATTTACAGACACCGATGGCACCACCTTCTCGGTGGTGTGTCGGTTGGGGGTTCTTCGGTTTGGCGACGAGTAATGGACGAGATGGTGTGGGGCCCATTTGTGTTTTGTGTATGTGAGTGTTTTTTGTATTGATACAGAAAGAGACATATTGTCATTGGAAGAGGTGTGTCAGTGTAGGAAGTGCTGATGTTACACTGAAGTAGCACAACTGACACAGATTGAGACATGTCACGTGTAACACCCCCAAAATATCGCAGTGGAACATAGTGCCACTGGGGTATTACTTCTTAGTTCACAACACAAGTTATAGAAAACGAACTCTAAATGAGATGTTTTGAAAAATTACCATTCGATAAATAATATCAGAGTTATAACAAGAGGTCCCAAAGTATAGTATTACATAGATGTTTTACAAAAATATTATGGAATTATGAATATAATGCATCCCGTCTTCAAAACATGTCGTGCGACTCTAATGCTCCAAGCCAATGCTAATGTCTTACGAACCTGAGATAAACATGCTAAAAAGTGTCAACACAAAGGTTGGTGAGTTCATAGGTTTATTGTAAATAATATGAAAACCTTTATAAGTAAATCCTCATAATAAGTATATGTAAATATTACATGTAGACCACAAGACTTCCGAGTGTATGACTATTGTACATAAATACTATATCAAAATAGAGATCGTGTTTTCGTTTTCCTAAGTTTCTGACACCGAAGCCTTAAGTTTCCTAGTTTCTGGTTTCTAGTTTTGGCTTAGTTCACGATTGTACCAAGTCCGTTAGTTCGTTATTATACCAAGTCCATTAGTTCAAGATTACACCAAGTTAGATCGAGATTATACCAAGTCCATTAGTTCAAGATTGTATCAAGTCCATTAGTTCATCAAATGATTCATGATTTGTAAGAATTTGTGTCTGGAAGAAAATAATTGTCCCAATAGATCAATTTATAACATTCGTGCTTACTACGTAATTAGCGGTTCCTAACTTAGGAAATCTAGAAATGTTTTGGTACATTTGTATTCGCATGCAAAAACAAACGTGTATTTAAGTAAAGCGAGTAACATGTTTCAATAAATAAATAGAGTGCTCCATCAATCGAGTAAAACATTTCAAATATATAAGTAAAATATATAAGTAAAACGAGCATGTAATTCCCCAAAGGTTTATAAAACAGTTAAATGATAGAAAGTGGGGCTACGAACTCACTGAGAGAAAAGTGATAAGCGGTGTGCAAATAAAGTGAGGAATAAGCCGAGAAAGTCCTACGAGCAACCTAAAAGTATACATTGTGTATTAGGTTCTAAAATAACATTTGTATTTATAATAACATGCTTTATATAGTTATTACATTAATTATGCTTAGGTACATATCATTTGTAAAGTAAAACAAGTTTTTAAGTTTAGTTTTTACACTTTAAAAACTAGTTACATTTTCTAATTTACAAGTTATTCGGTAATTAAGTTTTATGTCATTTTTATTTGTCCATATGTCTGAATTTGTCGTCTCGGGGTCAATTAGTCTACGAAAAGGGTAAACGAGCATGTTTTTCCGATAGTGGGTCCTACCACTTTGGTTTGTAAGAAAAAGTGGTCAAGTAATACTAAACGTTATGGTATGTGTTAAAATACACATACCTTTTACCTAATAAAACGGACTTTATAGACCAAAAATGCCAAATATATATTGTTTTTGTGTTTATGCATGTGCAGGTACGAATATTATGAAAAAGGACAAAAATCAATGAAAAACCGGCAAAACCGAGTACGAGAATGAAAATAGGATAAAAAGTCGAGGCTGGGGAAGAGATTTCTACATGTTTGACCATTATCACAGCTAAAATTACATAAATTCCCTTGGATAAATCACATTTTTTGTCAAATGTCCAAAATTCAATTACACATTTAGTCCCTACACTTTACCTAACTTGTCAAATATATATACTAAACGAAACCTAAAAATGACGAGATGGCGAGTCTCAGTAAATGAGCATTTTGGTTCGCAACCAAAATAATAGAGCATTGAATATTCTTATTCAATAGATCATTGGATTGTCAAATCCAATAGTGTGCGTGCGTGCTTAACGTTTTAAGTTAATTTACGTGCTACATTTCCTTAATTAATGATCATCACTTACGCATAAGTGAAATGTTTCCCCCCGTTGTGATCTTAATAGATTTGTTGAGTATTTTAACGTGTTTAGATTCCCCGTGTGTTTTATCGGATTTATATATAATTATAAGAGTAAATTACATAAATGGTCCCTGTGGTTTGTCAAAAATTTCACCTATCGTCCCTCAAACTTAAAAATTGCATGAATGGTCCCTTTCGAGGCAAAAGAATAACATGAATGGTCCTTTGACCATAATTTCTGTTAGTTGACCGTCAAATGGGTGTTTGGTAGGCTGAAATGACAAAATACTCGTATGTTGCTTCATGAATGGTCCCTATGGTTTGTGGGTTGTCACGAATTAGTCCCCGATTTTTATTTTTTATTTTTATTTACTCAACTATTTATATAAAAAACATTTTGTCGAAAATTTTATAAAAATTCCTAAAATTTATAAATAATTCAAAAATTTTATAAAATTTTTATTCATAATTCTGAAAATTCTATAAAAATTCGATAAAAGTATTCAAAAAAGAAAAAATTGTGAAAATTTTTATAAAAATTCGTAAAAGAAAAAAGTTTAAAAACAAAATTTTACGAATTTAAAAAAAATTATTTTACCGAATTTTTTAAAAAGAAAAATTTTCTTCTCTTTTTTTCCAAAATTTTTACGGATTGTTTTATAAAATTTTGGGCAAAAACTTTTTATAAAATTTTAGGGAAAAAAATTTGTCAAAAATTTATAAAAAGTTTAAAATTTTATAAAAAAATTTATAAAAATATTAAAATTTTATAAAAAAATTTATAAAAATATCAAAATTTTATAAAAAATTTTATTAAAAGTTCTAATTTTTTAAAAATTCAAATAAAATTTAAAAAATATTTTGTAAATTTCTATCGGAATTTTTTATCGGAATTACAAAATATTTTTTTTTAATTTTTATCGGAATTTTTTTTTAAAATTTCGTAACTTTTAATAAAAAATTTTATAAAATTTTGATATTTTATATATTTTTTTATAAAATTTTAATATTTTTATAAATTTTTTTATAAAATTTTAAACTTTTTATAAATTTTTTGACAAATTTTTTTCCCTAAAATTTTATAAAAAGTTTTTGCCCAAAATTTTATAAAACATTCCGTAAAAAATTTTGGAAAAAAAAGAGAAAAGAAAAATTTTTCTTTTTAAAAAAATTCGGTAAAATATTTTTTTTTTTAAATTCCGTAAAAATTTTGTTTTTTAAACTTTTTTCTTTTTTACGGAATTTTTTATAAAAAATTTACGACAATTTTTTTTCTTTTTGAATACTTTATCGAATTTTTATAGAATTTTCAGAATTATGAATAAAATTTTTATAAAATTTTGGAATTATTTATAAATTTTTAGGAATTTTTTATAAAATTTTCGACAAAATGTTTTTTATATAAGTAGTTGAGTAAATAAAATAAATAAAAATCGGGGACTAATTCGTGACAACCCACAAACCATAGGGACCATTCATGAAGCACATACGAGGGTATTTTTGTCATTTCAGCCTTCCAAACACCCATTTGACGGTCAACTAACATAAATTATGGTCAAAGGACCATTCATGTTATTCTTTTGCCTCGAAAGGGACCATTCATGCAACTTTTAAGTTTGAGGGACGATAGGTGAAATTTTTGACAAACCACAGGGACCATTTATGTAATTTACTCTAATTATAATCTTATAAATATATATATACGCAATACATTTAACGTTATCCGAAAATAAAATACCCATATGATCAAAATACTCGCTTTTATGAAGCTATGATGGGTTTATAAGTTTTTCTAAACTTTTCCCGAATTTACTCTTTTTACCCTCAAGTTATAAAAAGTACGAGTTTAGTACCTTAACTTTGATAAAATGAAAATTTTTACCCGAAACTTATTTTATATTAAAACTTTTAGAAATGACATGTTCAATCCTTTGGTAAAACTGAATTTACAAAAACAGCCCTCTAAGTTCATTCTATACGCTTTAAACCCTTGTTTTCCAAACTTGACATTTTTAGCCCAAAAGTTTATTAACACTAGTTTGGGTTAATTACACATTCGATCCTTGTGGTTTCCATGCGTGTACATGCATACATATAATACACCTTTTATTTTCGAAATAGGCATTTTCAGCCCCCAGACTTTCATAAAACACTTATTACACGTATAAAATGACCCCTTTACTTTAGAAAACTTTCCACTTTCTACCCATAAACTACTCGTTTTGCAATTCAAGTCTGAAACTCCTTTTATCATACATAAACTTTACAAAACTTTTACAAGCTTATACCTAGCTTATTTTTAGTGCTTAACAACTTATTGTTAACTCATTGGGCCAGGTTGGGCTCTCGTTGGACTCTATTTGGGCTTAACAGGCTTACTTATTGGGCTTCAGGCCCATTCGTGTTTTCGTGTGTTTTTAAAGTGTTTGAGGGGGTGAAAGAGTTTTGTAACTTATTCCCACTAAGATTTCAAGTCACATTAAGTCCGTGTGCTAGCTAGAGTGCGAGTGAGTGTGATAAGTAGTGACAATACGTGATAATACAAAGAGATTATAGAGCTTAGGTGCGTTTTCAATATTAAACATGTGATATACAAATATTAAATAAGAAACGAGTTGTGATAGGAAACTTACTACACTCACTAGGAGTGGTGGTGATGAAAGAGCAAGCGAGCAGGTATATGGTGCTTAATTTATGATTAAAGCTTTAAGTACATTGAAAATTTCTGGGAGCTTACAGTTTCTATCTCACTTTGCAACATTCGAATTTGCAGCCAACAGGATAAAAAGCTAATAATCTGAGCCTATTAATATCTCGATACGTTTCTTACCTCTTGTGTGTCAAATGGTGAACTAGACATGGTGGTGTTGTTGCTTGTTGGTGGTCTGAGACTTGTTGGTTATGTTGTTGCTTGTTGGTGGTCTGTGAGACTTGCAGGTGTTGTTCCTTGTGGTGTTGTTGCTTGTTTCTTGCTGGTGTTGTTGCTTGTTGGTGGTCTGTGAGACTTGTGTTGTTGCTTGTGGTGTTGTTGATTGTTGCTTGCTAGTGTTGTTGCTTGTTGCTTGTTGGTGGACTGTGAGACTTGTGTTGTTGTTGGTGTTGTTTCTTGTGTTGTTGCTTTCTTGTGGTATTATAAGGAAGTGAACTGTGATATTCTCTGCAGTTTTTGCTTTCTTGTGAACTTCTGCAGTTTGCTTTCTTGTGAACTTCTGCAGTTTGAGAATCTTACTTACCACAATCAAAACGTTTACAACCTTTTGCACAATGAAAACGTGTAAAAATTTGAACTTGTGAGACTTGCTGCAGTTTGAGACTTTGAGACGAGGCGATGATGATAACCGAAACCGAATGGACGGTAAAGTGAGATAAAATCTCACTTTGCAACCTTCAAATTTGAGCCTTAAAATTTTCCGAGGCGATGATGATAACCGAAACCGAATGGACGGTAAAGTGAGATAAAATCTCACTTTGCAACCTTCGAATCTGAGCCTCAAAATTTTTCGACTACGTTTTTTTTAAAAGCTATAAAAGAAAAACTTGTAAACTCAAATAACCGAAACCAACTCTCACTTTTAAAACTTGTAAAAAAAAATCAAATAACTTGTACAAAAACCAAATAACTTGTAACACCAAATAACTTGTAAAAACTTTTTAAAAACCAAATAACTTTTAAAACTTGTAAAAAGAAAAACTTTAAAAACCAAATAACTTGTAAAAAAAACTTGTAGCAAAAAAACTTATAACAAAAACTTGGCACGGATATCGAGAAAAAACACAAAAGTACCCCCTGCCCACCACCAGCTAGCTCACCAAAGTACAAACACCCCCTAATGGGGTGTTGTATTAGCATGACCCTATATGAATTATACTCTATGGATTATAAGTTGTATTTATATTTTCATTTGGTTTGGTTGTTTTGGGTGTGGAATGAAGAATTATAATACTTGCCTCTTTTTTCACTCTTCGCCCAAATATCGCCCAACATGCTTTTCGATCACCCAGCAGTTCACGGATTGCCCATAATGTCGCCCGGAAGATTCGCCCTACTAATCGCGTGTGTGAGTTGTACTTTTGAGTCGCCTGGAAGATCGCGTAGAAGAGTGAGTGACACGTGTACGATTGAAAAATTGTTTTGGAATAAATCTAACGGATGATATGTAAAATTTCATTTTTGTAAAATACATAGGCGAAGTTTATTGGGCTAATTACACGAAAATGTATCTAACTTGCCACTTTTTGTAGTTATGTATAGCCAACTATTTTTTTTGTAGTTCCATGTAACATACTTTTGAATTCGTGCACTTTCGTGTATCAAATGACCTTCTTATCAGGTTACAAGTCAAATTTTTATTTAATTTTTTTTCTTTTATACACATCACACTTATAAAACTGACTTCCAAACTCTTTACCAGCACCATCCATTTCAGCCACCACCATGGAACCACCACCTGCCATCATCTCCACCACACTCACCTCTATCATTTCTTGTCACCCAAACTCTCACCATTGGCACCACACTTACAAAACTAAATATCAAACACCCGCTTTTCTTCCACCTTTACCACCATCGTCACAGCCATTTCACTACCACCATTTCAGCCGCCATCACCACCCTGCAGTGCAGCCACCACGAAACCCATAACCTTCTCCTCTATCATTTCTTGTCACCCAACTTTGCTGGTTATTTATAATAACACGAATCTCAGTTGATGAGATTTAGTCTTAGTTACTTGTTTTTGGTAAAATCGAGTGCCTGAACGGAACATATCTTATTTTTGCACCCCAATTGCCCCAAGGCTCTTAGTATATGTTCTTTAGACTTTAGTACTCTTATATAACATGCTTGAAATGATAATTCTGCAGTTCATTTTAAGAGGCTGATCAGTAAACTGGTAAATGACTGTTGAATTTTGTAAACTACAACCAATGTTGGTGACCAGTGCTGGTCTAGTCAACAGAGATTGTCTTTAAAATATTTGGTAATTGTGATGGTCCGGTTCGTTTCAAACAGGTTTTAAAATGACCTGATACCATTTAATTAACTAGACTGGGTTATATCGAATTTGGGTCAAACGGGTATGTATGGGTTAAGAACGCTGAGAATGAGCAATGTTAGTAACTTCTGTTTGTGAAGAATGACCCAGATCATACATTGATATTCTAAATGGGAGATGCGTTGGATGTTATTTATTGTTTAGTATCTTTGTTTCTCACCTTGAATGTACAGTTTTGCCAAGCATTATGCCTCCATAAGTTTGATTAATTTAGATGTGAGATATTTAGGAAGTACCTATTTCATTAATTTAGATGTTATGGAAGGATGTATATGTTCAAGAAAAATTAGGTGTTTGAGGTGAGGATGAACAAAAAGGGTGTAAGGTTGATTGGAAAAGATGAAGAAAAAAAATATTAATCTAAATGGAAAAAATGGGCTCCACATAGTCATTATCCGGTTTGTAGGTCACCGGATACACGAAACTGCACGAATTCAAAAGTATGCTACACGGAACTACAAAAAAAAATAGTTGGCTACACAGAATTACAAAAAGTGGCAAGTTAGATACATTTTCGTGTAATTAGCCCAAGTTTATTTTGCTAAACATGTAGTTATTATGGGCCATTTAAAAAATTTGCTTATGCTAATGTTTGAATTAAGTCTCGAATAATATCGCCAAAATCATGGCAGTTATTTTTTTTTCGCTTTCATTATTATAGAATGAGTAGTGATACAAAGGACTAAAAATGTCTAATCAAATCATCATTATGAAAAATGGCAACATACTTTTTGATGAGGATTAGAATAGGGTTGAAGAGTTTGGGAAGACTACATGAAGCTGCTAGGGCATACAAGGCAAACATGACGCAAGAAAACGAGAATGACAATGCACTGCACCGCCAAAAGGTGATGCCGATTTTGGAGGTTTTGAGTGTAGCGTCACCTTTTAGTGGTGAGACGCATCAAAGGCAGCAGCGGAGGGTATTTTCCCGTTTTAAGTATTTTGTTTAATTAGCGAAGTTGAACATTTCCTATACTTAGTTGGGTTTTGTACTCGAAATTGTAATTCACTTTCTAATCACTTATTAGATTGTGTTTGAGTTTACTCTTTCACATAATAGCAACCATGAAGTAACTTACAATTACATTGCTGTCATTGCTCTCTAAAGTTTTCTTTTTGTTCAAACTCTCATTTCCTACCGGCTTTCATGGCTTCTCGTTTTAATTTTTTCGTTACAAATGCTCAAAGATAGATAATTTTTTTATATTTTTTTATATTGTGTTTTTTTAAAAATCGATTACTAATAACAGATTACAATAAGATGGCAGGCAAACGGGCAACAAGCTGTGCCGCCACCCCCTTTTGAATGGCAAAACCAATTCTACTAAAAATTGAACTTCTAAAATGTGACACTAACATATAGTAACTCTAACGATATTGAAAATGACAAATGATACATTTGTCATAATGTCATACAAAAAGTGAAGTGTTTCAAAAAGTTTGGACGCTCATAATATAGGAATATCACTTGGTACATTCATAGCGGAAGTAAGTTACTCATAAAACACAAATACAAACACCTCCTTAATTATTATCTTTTTTAATCCATGTAGGAAACGACGGCGTATTTGCCTTTGAAATAATTGGACGAAACGACAATTTAGGCCCCAAATTAAAAGACAAAACGAAAATATTGAAACGACGTCGTTTCGAAAGTTTGGGAAAATGGCAAAAAGTACCCCTCAAGTTAACGACGCTTTGCAAAAGGAATCCTTAATTCTGAAAAATGGCTAGAAGTACCCCCGAAGTGTGTCACATTTTGCAAAACCGATCCTTATCTTTTCAGAAAATTTGAAAAATAGCAAAAATTAACCCCGAAGTATGCGCCACTTTGCAGATTCAATGCTCAACTTTATTTGTTATTATGTAATTAAGGATCTAGCGAATTCATTAAATATATACACATATATATTAAAAAAAAAATAATAATAAAAATTAAAACACACCTTAACAACAAACTTAAGGTCAACGTTTACATCCCGACATAAATATCACTATACAAATGTGCCAAATGAAATTAAAATACCAACATTTACATAAAAAATTTCCCACACAATTTAAACACTACACATATAACAAAACTCATATAACATAAAAATAAAAGCAAACAAACCGCTAATATGTAATTAAGGATCTTGCGAATTCATTAAATATATATACATATATATTAAAAAAAAAATAATAAAAAAATAAAATAAATAAATTTAAAACACACCCTTACATCAAACTTAAGGTCAAGGTTTACATCCCGACTCATCTATCACTATACAAATGTGCCAAATGAAATAAATATACCCACATTTACATAAAAAATTTCGCACACAATTTAAACACCACACATATAACATAAAAATAAAAGCAAAGAACTCGCTGCAACGCGCGGGTGCATCATTCTTGTTCTATATAATTTTGGCTTTTGAATTCACAACTATTATGAACCCAATTAAGGCAAAAGAATCTTCTTAAAGAAACCACGTACCCAACTCTGAAGTTTTAATACAAAACAAAACCATATGACAACTAAAATATGAAATATGATCTAAACCCATAAAGGGAAATTAACAAGGTATCAAGTTTGTTACAAAGATTCAGTTAAAATGCTCCCATTCTTATGCCAATGTCTCTGGTAGGGATCACACCTTCATCTGATTTTGAGTAGAACACGTAATAAAGCTCAGAGACGATACCAGTGAAAACCACAAACGCAGCCCCAGCACCAAAAACACCTTTCCTAAGAGTCTCACAAGAAGGAGGGTTTGCCGAAAGTACTGTCCTATATTTTGTGTGATAAGCGTTTCTGACAGAACCAGCAAGCAAGCATGCCTCAGCAATGATGAATGTGACCCTAATGAAAATCAGAAGAACAAGAATGATTAGAAATTAGATACAAACATAAAGGTGGAAATATCGACCTATGTTCTTATGAACATGTGAATTCGGGTTATGTTGTATTCCTAGCGGGTCAAATGGATAAAATTTTACAAAAGAAATTTGCGCAAAAGGAACCTGATTGAATGGGCTGGAAATCAGGGAAATTCTACTTCTAAACGAATCCTACCAGATCGCTTTATTCAAAATCGTAGATCAACGCTGTTTTATTCTCTATTTAACAAACACATAACTTACACCTTTGGACTAAAAGTGTTTTGGGTCAGTCCTGCTCAGGCTAACCTGTGCCAAATTACCTGTTACCCAACGTGCCTAACCCACCCATTTTGCCACCTCTACTACAATAGATTTATGAGGATGGTGCAGAGCGCAATATGTGTTTGAAAGTATGTTGTTAGTGATATTAGACGCATTCTTTATGTTATACCGCTTCGAGGTAAGTACAAGGTAAAGAAAGTATTTTACCAGCAGGTAATGAATAAGAAGACAGCTAATGCCCTGGAACGGCCAGGGCTCAGGGCTCGCCCAAAACACATGCAACGGGTTGCAAACATTACGAGGAGCTGGCTCAAAAGCAGGAATAATAGTGCACCCACACCCATCCCAGTTGCTATATCAGATTCATAGACACAATATCTTGATTTTGCATCATGATCAATCCGCGCCTGCCATACAAAATAAATCATTGGTGAATACACAAAAAATTGAAAGATCAATAAAGAGGTCATCAGAAACTATATACTTCATGTGTTACACGAAAACTGAAACAGAATTCTTTCTGAGATGTTTTATGTTCTTTCACCTATCTCTGCATTATCTTCATTATAAATAAACAGATAACATCGATTTGGCTCCACAAAATTCCTTTACTTATCAATGGATTTCTAGGTAATTGACAAATAGTCAATTATCTCAAACTATGTGTCAAGTTAAAAAGTATGATTCTCTAAGGACAGATTACCACTAAATGACTATATGTTGGCAATAATATAGTACATATACACTACATATTATTTCGATTGTTCTTTGCTTTGCCATAATCAAAAGAATCTATTAGTTTGACCGACTACTTTGACGTTTTGAAGTCCAGTTGGTCTCACATAAATCAAAGTCCAGTTTGACGTTTTGAAACCCTATTGTAGCCGGAAAGATTAGACCATGTCTCAAACTGTTTTCAGCTTTACACTACATTACACATAAATCGAGAGCCCAGTTTGACGTTTTGTATTCCAGTTGATCTCACTTTACATTAATCTACAAAGACTAAAGTTCCTCTTTCTGATAATTGGAGTGCGATTTTGCCTTCTAAAAGTCAAATAACCAGGTTATAACCTTACAAATGAATAAGAAATGTATTGGCTACTGAGGGAACAACTGATTCTTACATTAATATTTTATAAAAATTAAAAAAATATATATTATAATATAAAACTAGTTCAA
Organism: Chrysanthemum makinoi; assembly: GCA_910596185.1. NCBI lineage: Eukaryota > Viridiplantae > Streptophyta > Magnoliopsida > Asterales > Asteraceae > Chrysanthemum > Chrysanthemum makinoi. The sequence goes on along the minus strand of OU343225.1, from coordinate 247,451,066 downwards.
CTAAAAGAGGTGTCAACTTTCAATACACATCTTGGGGGTAGCTAGTGAAAGGTTAAGCCACGTACACCTAAGTCAAATACCTTCCCTCAACGGGGTAACCTAAACAGGGAAAACCTCATCCGTTTTCAGTTCACCCATTACATAAATCAAACTAGAAACTGAGCAAAGTCCATTAACTAGTGTTTTGATACATTAATTTAAATTCAATCACCCCTGTTGAGAAACCTGGAATGGAGGACCAATATGATGTCTACTAATTCAACTCTGAGACAAACATAAACTTTTTGTTTGATTTCTAAAAGTCAAAATAAACTGGTTACCAACTTGGAAATTGATAAGAATAACTAACTATCATAGTTTTTGGGAAGTATGGATCAATAAATTAAGTTATAAATGTAGTGTTCCAATAGAATATTATACTATCTTTTTAGCAAACCTAAATTTCAAATTTGAAAAGTGTTACTTTTTTATTTTCAAATATAATAATGGACTACTACTACAAACATTAATAAAAAAGTTGAGCAAAAGTAAAACCTAAATATTCTCCCTAACGATTAATTTAAGCAACCATATAATAAAAAACCAGGACTGGCCACATGAAGCATTTAATAATGCAACTGTGAGGTACGCATATGCTTTCACCTTCCCGCAGTTGGAGTCCATATATTTTTGTAAAATGGAGAAGATTTTGAGCTAAAAACATAAATGAATGAGGCAGATATGGAAATTATTTTCGAGGAAATAGTGGACTGCTAGGTATATTTATCAAAAATTGAGCAAAAACACCACTAAGCGTTGCATTTAGATCTTGCCGTGTGATATGGATCTATCAAATGAGAAAGCCGCAGGAGATAGTGCTCGGATGTGCTTTGGTAGTTTTCAGCTGTGATAATTATGTAATCAGCTTTTTTTTTGGGTAAAGGGCCTTCCACCCGGTAAAATAATTATGTAATCAGTTGTTTCAGTGCTGAGCATATTCTAACTATATAAGAATATACATGTAAAATGACCCCTTACATAAAACGGACAATCAATATAAATTTTGTTATCGCTACTCCTAAGAAAATAAAACTATCTGATCTCCAAACAACTAGATGCAACTTCACCCTACCCAAAGTCCCAAAAACTAAATTTACCAACTAACTGAAAACACAATAATTAGACAATCACTATCAAAATACAATGCCACACACCACATAGATGTTCTTCCAAAATAACAAATTAAGTACAAACAATCAAGTACCATTTCAAATGACTAATAATTGTGAGGCAAGCATATACTTCCGGTTTGACTTATACAAGTTACATAAACCGATTTCTAACTTTAAACTGATAATAAGAAATGTGTCTTGGTTTTCAAGCAGTGACGGAACCAGGGTGGGTCCTGGGACACCCATGGATTTTTGTGGCGTAGTGTTAATTTTGTTAAATAACCTCGATTTTTCTTAAGTGCACCCGGTCCCTAAAACTTGTGTTTGTAGTATTGTTTAGTTTATTCTAAGTGCACCTGGTCTCCTGGTTCCGTCCATGTTTTCAAGATGTATGGGTTGGTAGCAGTACTCTACAAAAGTAATATCCAAATTTCCAATAGAATTTTAAAAGGAAATTGAAGATATGCAAATCTTGACTTTGAAAAGCTTTACTCTTGAATTTATCAAATTTCAAAGTGCATTACTACAACATTAGGCAAAATGTTGTGCAAAAGCAACGCCAGCGAATTCTTTCAAGGGAGACTTTCATATATATCCCTCCCTGGATTAATATTTACAACTGATTACATAATTAAGACTGAAAATGCGAACAACAATGTCAAAACCAGGCCTAGTCACATGAATTATTGACTAATATAATTGTAATAATGTGACATTCACCTTTGCAAATTTACAGTTCACATTTGACTTTCACAGTCAAATGGATCAATTCTTAACTTATGAATTAATAAGACTATTCATTACTAAGAAGGAAACGGCTACAACATTAGTTGTTATTGAGCTAAAAACATAAACAGCTTGTGCAGATTTGGAATTTATACGACTTTACTCTTCGATATTTAATATTTTTAGAAGTTGACTAGCAAACAGATATACTCAACCAGAAATAAAGCAAAAATATCACTAAAGAATAAGTTAATATGTCATATGGAATAATCAGGATCAGATATCATAGAGGCTGCAAATTTGCTAGAGAAGTGTTACGGGCGTACTTCTTCTAACAGTTCAAAATTATAACATTTAGATAATCATTTGTTTCAGTATTGGTCAAATTCTTATTATTTAAGGAATAAGGATATGACATGTAAAATGACCCCTACAAAGTAAACAAAATCAGTAGGGTTTTGACTAATTACCCAAATTTTGATTATTTGACTACTAGATGATTAGAAACACTTTCACAATACGAAAACACTAAAAACTGACTATTTGCGGCTTAAAAATGCAATATCAAACACCCCTATTAACTCAATTACTTTAATGACGATGCGATCACATACATTCCTCAATCAAACCTAAATCCTAGTTTTGACTTTTAAAAATCAAACAAATCAGCTTACTTCAAAATTCACAAGGCTTTTAATAAACATTTTTAGCAGAGTTTTTTATAAACATAAAAGTGTAACAAATTACTAAACTAATATAAAGAGGAAAAAAAAACTGTAACACCATAAAAACATCAAGAAACACTAAAGAAGTAAACAATACCCACATCAAATAAAACAAACTAAAAAACATAAAATTAAGGAAAGTAAAACTTACAGAAGCTCTTCTTTGCTCAGCAGCAACAGCAAGTGCAAAAGCAACAAGATCCAACAGAAACACAACAACCAACAACAAAGTTGAAGCCATTTTCAAATCTGAATAGTTTTGCTTAGTTAATAAGTAATCAAGGGATGGGTTTCTTTAAAAAAAAGGTTTCTTTCTAGCTTTTAAGTTTGAAGTGAAAGTAGCGTGAATGGTTTGTGTCTTTTGGTTACTTTTTCTGTCACGCAATATGTTGTTCTTTGTGTTGTGTTGGCGGTGGATTTCAAAAGTGGAATATATCTTGTTGGATTTTGGACCAATTAATGGTTTTGGGCTATCACTATTTGGGTTTGTTTAACAGGAATGTTTGGTTAAAAATAACCTAAACGGCCCCTAAATTTTTAAATTTCTTTTTCGTATAAAAAATTTCCTGAAAAAGTTTTCACTAACTAAACGCCTTTAAATTTTTGTTTGTTTCTCCGTTTGGTTTTTGATATAATGATCACACAATTGTCAATGAAAAACAAATTAAAAAACACCAAGTGATCTAACATGGCTTGACACGTTATGAGTTCTGCTAAAAAAGACATCTCAACATGTGACTTAACGATTCAAAAAGATCTAAACACTTTAGTTAGATTCGATGTCTTTAACCCGACCCGAATCATTATGGGGTACGCTAAAAAAACATATCTCAACATATTGCTTGACACACCGTATTACTTTTGCCCCCCATACGGCCATACTTGTCTTTCTTGGCTCCGCCACGACTCAAAACCTACTCAATATATACGGCTATCGAATAGCCTAAAATAGTTTAAAGCGACAAAGTGACTTATAGTTTGGCTTTTAAAGTAAAATTCTTGTAATAAGAATTCAGGAAGGAGCTGAAGAATCTTCGGCCCAAAGCTGTTCTAACTCAGCCAAATGGTATTGTGCGTTGTGACTTTGTGTTAATTTTTTGTTTTTCTGTCTTTTTTATTTTATTATTAATTTTTAAAAGATCATTATAAACTGTATTAATTTTTCATTGTTCTAATTCAGCCCAATGGTTATTATGACATCTGAATTGTGACACAAAGCGAGGAATGACATTTGAATTGTGACACAAAGCAAGCGCATAAACTAGCACTACTTTCTTTCACCTAGAACCATGTAAACAATATGATTAAAAAAAAAATGTAAGGCTGTGTGGGATGCAGCCATGCAGGTATGTTTTAACAATTTGCGTAACAGGACTTGTTAACTAAAAATATTTCCAACAATAATAATTCTAAAGATTGAACACATGGTCAAGGGCGAAGTTTAGTAGAGCTTGAGGAGGGTGGTGGCCCCCTAGGAAAAATATTTGTAGTGTACTTTACTTTGTATTTTTATGTTAAATTCTTATAATTATAGCTTTGGCCCTCTTAATATACATGAACTACTTTGATGGCCCTCCCAAAAATTATGTTGAAGCTCCGCCAACATGGTAATGATGAATGACAAAAATATGGCTATGGCACAACAAACATGGCGCTATAGCGGCTCTATGGAAACCATCATATGTCACATGACGCAGTTATAACATAAAGACACCGAGCACTCTAGCCAAAAATAAAGAACATGGAAACTAAAAGGTCAATAAACAAGAATCATGCACAAAAGGAACCACATCCAATACTACAAACATATAGAGATAGTGCCTTGCTCTACTAACAAAGTTAGTAACCAACAATAACTAACAGGCAGATTAAAAAACCATTAACTCACAACCATGCATAAAATCTAGGTGTTAAAAACGACATTCAATCTCGCTTCAGCATCATGATAGGCTCATCAAGCATCCTCATCACAAGCATCCTCATCAGCAGTCCGGTTGGATGGAAAGACCTCCAAGTCCACATACACAAAATAACCTCTCATCCTGGAAAACAAAACAAGAAAGTGCCAATCACGACTTGTCTTGATCAAAACATTCCCAAATGATTTCTAAGGATGCTTGAAGGTTAGTTTGTAACATCTACGAGACAGCTTAAGATCCTCCTCAATCAAATAGATAACATCTTCAAACACAAAAGTGGACGGCACAATTTTATAATACTTGGTCTGCACAACAACATCATTAATAACAATAGTCATTTCATAATCACCCCATGAATCCTTACTAGTTTTCCGTCACACCCCTTCCACTCAAAGATGTTTAATTGCTCAAGCCTTGCTTTGAAAGTCGACAAGTTAACTGCATATAAAGTATAAACATATCAAAACTTGATAAAACTTGCACAAGATAGTATCATATCAATAAGAAAACAATACAAATAAAAATGTTCATGGTGCTGATCATAAAGGGATATGTAAATAACGATGATGTATACCATATATTATAAAAACAAAAAATAATTAATAAAGGAAAGTTAATATTAACCTCAAAACAAGCATTTAGTATTCAACATGGGGTCGGGTAAAATAATTCAATTCGTATTAATCGAATTATGCATGCATCTGTCGAAATAGCTGATAGGTTAAAGGGACTTTCTCAAAGTCCAATCTTTTATGATCAATCCACACGAAATTTCACAAAGAAAAATAATTTTCAGATTGCAGAGGAACCTAGTGCCATTGAGGAGGAGGAGGTGATTCTCGTCAAGCCGCTCACTAGATACAACTCAGAGCCTATTGACGAAACCGAAACTACTGAAGAAGGTGTGCGTCGCTCTTCTTTACTAGTTTCTACACAAAACGGGTCCCATGCACCTCCTTCCCTTAGTGTTTGGGTCCTTAACAAAGAAAGTTTAAATCTTGAAAGAGAAAGAGGATCAAGAAATACAAACAAGAGAGAACTGTCTCCTATTCTAGAAATCCCAACATCATCTTTAGCCAATATGTCCATTGCCGAAACTACAAATGCTCTGTTGGAAAAATGTTTTTGCAAAATGGTTTTTTGAATTTTTTTGACACTATTTAATATATGTAGATCTTATATTTATTTATATTTCTTGGTAGCATTGCGTTCTCCTTGACGAGAGCTTCGCAACGAGCTAAAATGTCTCAAAAATGGAGTTGATATGAATGAGATATCGTGTCTCAAAATGAGGCATTTGAAACACAAAAAAATGGAAAACTGGGAGTATCCCACATACCCCAAAACAAGAAATGAAAGCTTGTTTATATAGAAATCTTGGTATTGACCTTCAAAATGATTTGTTGGTTTTACTCCAACACCTACGTGCGCGCACAGGCGGGTGCAGATTTCAGGATTTCTGAGCCAAAATGGGTTCGAAGCTTCTAAACTCAGGCGAGCCTGCCCGACCTGCGGACACGAATGCAGCTCCGAAAATTTACTGAACAAGTGATACAGAATATTTTGTGTGTAAATAAAAGATATCAAATCGTGTTATTGTTTTAACAGATTTGCATATTAGTTTACTAGTTATAATATCCGTGCACGCACGGGGTTTTTAAAAAAAATTTCAGTTATGTATTATTATTGATTAAAAAATATATAATTTATTTCTTAGCAACGATGTTATCTTCTTTATTTTTCGAGAACCTTACACATCATCTTTAGTTGGCATTTTTATGTATTTAAGTACTTCTGGATGCTTATTTGCTCTAAAAGAATGCGTAAATAACACTCTAATTACATAAATAATACGGGTACCTGCAACAATACCTTAATTACATTGGTAATGTGCAAGTACTAAATTGTTTATGTTTATAATAAGAAAATAGATAGTTTTTAACAAAATGCTTGAAAATGATGCAGTTTAAAATATTTGATATTTCACTTCGGTTTCATTCCTTCATGGCATGTTGATATTAAACACATCGGTGTATCATTCTACCATCATTCCATCAACAGTATTAGTCCGTCAACAATGCATTAGTATTGCTTTTTTATTACTGAAATCACTATTACATTATCAAGTCGTTTTTCAAAACTTCCAGAATGAGTCAAAAGAACTACACAACTGTTATGAAATCCAATAAAAGGCCACAAAAGCTACAAATATTGACATGCACAATTCCAAGTGTTATGGGGCCATTTTTGTAATCATCTTTGTGTTCCATCTTCAAATCCTAATCACCAACTGAAATGAGCTTATACATATGAAGAATACCCTGTATTACACTTCAAAACAACTAACAAAACTACAAATGATGTATGTGACTAATCTATTGTGTTTGTTTGCTTATTTCGCTGTAGATGCTTCACTACAACGTACCTAGAGGTAAGATCAAATCGGGATTATGCTACGCATCTCATACTTCTGGGTATCAGATTATTTTCATTATGCAAGGCTCATCAAGGTGTAGTGAGCTAGAATCTTGCTTAGTATTGTGCTACTAATAACTCCGATTACCGTTTGAATTTTATTAGTGTTTATAGCTCACTGGGTCATTTGCAGTTACTAAAAACTAATTACTAAAAAGTGCTTTAACCATCAAATAGTTATATAAATAGTTGGGACTTTGGATAAGCAAATCTCATAACAGTTTTAAGAATTTGCCAAACACTCGATTATTGAAGCAGAAACATTATCTCCGACATCGTTTTGTAATACAGTAGTTGTTTATCTAGTTCTCATTATTCAAACACTTCCTAAGTTAATTATGTGAGTATTTATTCACTTGACAATCACCATACTTAAATGTCGAAAAACTAAACTCTGTGATAATTCAAATGTAACTATACACTACCTTGACAAAGGAATAATTGGCAATGCGAAGAATTTCGACCGTCAAGAATAGCCATAGAGTCAGCAAAAGAAGCAAGTGACAAATTGCGTGTATATGGTCCAAAACTCCCAATGTCCCATTTGTCACCAACAATTTGGCAGATATTGACATATATGTGACATGAAATATTTTGGGTTAATTAATGTTTAAAACATAGAATGATGGATGCAAGTTAAAGATTAGAGATAGGATACCAAAAAAAGCAAAATGGTTACACTCAAGGCTTATATTCGAATACCTTTGGATCGACAATTCATATCTCTAAGAGCCCTATGAGATTATTATCCATTTGGTTTAACTTTTATAGATATTTGAATGATCTAATTTTGATTTTATAAAAGTTAAAGGTTCAGAACTTCAGATAACTCACGTGAAGGGAAGCAAATTTTTGCGCGCAATACTGAACCCAACAGGACATTCCTTCCGCTCCAAGCAAGTGATCGAGGCACTAAAAACGTCACTGAAAAACATTAGTTAGCTAAGTTCTGTTGTATTATAATATATAATACTAATGAGCTATGAAATGTCACAGAGAAATATGTGTTGATAAAAACTACTTACTGATTAGATCAAATGTAGCATTGTAGCAGAACCACCAGCTGGAACAACATTATTGACATCATGAGCTCTTTTCTCAGCAAGAAGGCTTTGCAACACATAAAATGCATCTAAGTATTCCTAGGCAAACACCACGTACAGGGCTACATGTGATTCTAATTAACTTTTTATCCATGCTTCTCATTAATCGATAATGTTCTCGCTTGTAAGATTTAATCCCAAATTTAACGTTACTTCTACATCCTTGCCCTGAGATCATTGGCATGAAATGGTACACTCCAAACATCCCTTGACTATGATCCCTTTTGCAAAATTCATTTATCAGATCGAAAAAGCATTGATACAATAGCGTCTAAATTCTCATTTTTTTCAAACTACTACAGTTTCAACACCGTATTATTGTTGAACTTCCATCTGCTAATCATAGTTACACTTATCTAACTTGATGAAGACACCATACTTCCATTCCATACTGCATGAAGATAATTATGGAAAGCAAAATCAAGTATGCAAAGAAAAAAAGAGAGGTCAAAGTCAAGATAAGAAAAGCATACTTGTAAGTGGTTAGGGGGCAAAATCAGCAAGTTTCCACAGTGTGTCAAGAGCAACCCTCCAAACTTCACCGTCATGCCATACAACAGCATCAATAACAGTTCCCTTTTCCTCATAGCTCTAACACATACAATCAAATATGCACGTACATAAGTATATCTAAATTTTAAGTAAGATAAAAAAAAACATTAAATCAACAACATAGATATCACTGCGACACTGAAGTGGGATTGTTTCTTCAAATAATCGACTCTATTTTGCATGTCTGCATGAGTCCTTTTCAAAATTAACTCATCAACCTTTGTTTGCTTCTAAAGATAGAAAGTTGTTAGGGTCTCACAATGAGAGACATGCTATAGTAAATCACCACAGGGAACAAACCTTGTCAAACTCTTCAAGTTGCTTCACAGCCTCGGCTATTGTTTCCTAATTATTCTCATTCCAATTTTTCTTTCTTCCTTTCTGCTCCAAATTACAATTTTCACATATATAAGGTGACATACTCGACAACTTTAAAGTCAGAACAAAACGATAGCTACTTCAGGATCATTCAGTAGTAAAAGCACACTCTCAGTTTATTATATTTGACCTTAGTAAAAACCTTTGCACAATTCATCTTTAGTATTGGGTATTAGCACGCTCCAAAAAAAGAACCAAGTGACAATGCCCATGACCAAGGAATTTTCTTTTTCGTACATGAGATCGAAACAAATACACCCGATCAACCTACTTTTCCCTCCTCATAGACAATATCTATCAGTTAGAGATTAAAGAATAAATGAAGTGAAAAGGGGTAAATCAAAATTCAAAGACCCTAAATTGAGAATTACACTCAACAAAAACCGACTATATATAAACTAATTCAAATGGCCTTATGCTCTCACAATGTAGAAATTGAACATAAGCCATAAGAAGTTAGCTCCGGCAAGGCCCAAAAGCAAAACTTAGAAGCAAAGAAGACAAAATCCTTGAGCCACTCACCAAATGGAAACACAAAAAATCACAGAGCCATTAATTAAATGACACACCAAACACTTTGTTGTTTGAAAACCGTCCCTACTTAAAACTTGCTTGCTTGAATCGGATCCGAACACCACTCGATAAATGATGAAATAGCTCCTTTTGCTCTATTAGTAATAAAGCATTTGTACCTGATCACACATTTGCTCCTATTGTAATGTAAATTGTGCAAAGCCTTGTTGCATACACCTGTTTCAATATCCTTTTCTCATTGGCCGATATGATGTGTTAGTGCTCATTTATTCAGCTTGTTTCTGATTAAAAAAAACTGAAAATCCGGAAGCTAAAAGTTGTAAAGGAGATTACGTTGACAATAGTATGACTACTACTTGTGGTCTCCAGCATGCTACCATTTGATACACTTTTTAGAATTCAAGTGCCTCCCTTTCTGAAATCTTCAGTTCTGCTCCAGTGTTTATCACATTAAATAAAAACTGAATGAGATTGTTAACCTTGGCATGTGAACGGTTTAATATCGATTTCTTATTTGGATTAAAAGAGGTAAAAGGAGGGGTGTTTATGATTGCTTGTGAAAATTGTTTATCTAATATAATACAATAAATTAGTTGTAAAATTTAAACTTATTAATAGCCCAAGTACATGTTATAAATGCATCCAATAATCTTCAAATATGCACTTAAGACTCATCATTAATACATCAATTATGTAAAATTAACAATTAAACGCGATCATACGTTGCACAAACCAAATGGAAGATGGCAAATCATCGTAAATGTAGTAGATGATCCTTCTATAGGAACCATCTAGTGATAGTTCATCCACCTATAGACACACAACCAAAAAGTGATGATACGTTGGTGACTTAGTTTTTTCAATCATTCTTTGTAAATTGAGATTAACTTGAGGGTAAAATCAAATATGGGCTATCAACTGTATGGTTAAAAAACATGTTAAAAAATCTTCACAACTTCAGTAGCAACTAAAGGTATATATATAGTGCTATAAGATATTTAGTGGATTAATTGTAGAGGTTTATGTTTATAGTTTACACACTTGATCTTCTATATATCTATAAAAGACATGCATAACAGAAAGATTATCTATGTTCATGTACTTCATTTACTAAGGCTTCAAAATATTATAATTTATAAATCCTTCTATGCTAATACAAATTCTATATCTGTACAAAGAAACACCATAAGCCTTCCAAATATCAAATGCAATTCATTATATTTGATACCAACTTTACATAGCCATGTTTCAACTTGATACTTATGCATCGAAAAAATATAGTGAAATTTAGTTCTATTGTTTTGTAAAACTGGTTTCACTTTATTGCATAAATATGGTATGGTGCTTAGGATTGCTTGAAGTGCTTATATGCACTTATGCACTTACTAAAGTGTAAACTAAGCAATATAAATGAACTTATTTTGCGTGATATTACTACACTAACTCGTTGTCACGACTTATATTACTTCTTATGAGTTTAAGTTGATAATGGTTTGATTCAAACCTAAGTAAACATGTTCAAAATCACATCTTAAAGTAGTTAAGAAACAAACTTGCCTTACAAATTTCACCAGGAACAACTAATGTTTGATATTCAAATGTCAACTATATGATCAAAACATACCCTTCATAGAAACACAACGATAGAAGTCGAGAGCAAAAAGATCAGGACATCCATAAGCTAAACACATAATTCCCGTGTCATCAACTCCTTCGCACCAACCATAATTTGGGGGTGTGACATAAGTTGACAACAGTAAAATCCAATAGCCTACAAACAACCTCAAAAGTTCGATTTTGAGATACACAAAAATTGTTATCAGCCTATAATAACATATGAGTATAATAACAGGTTCACTTAATTCCAAATAAGATAATGGTCAAAACTAAAAAAAAAAAAAAAAAAAAAAAAATTCATGAACCAATTTGGCTATAAAAAGATGATTTTGCAAACCCAATTATATATTTGCAAATTTACACATAAATCAACAATTAAATATAAAAAGATGATTAATTATGGATATCATAATCAATAAATAAGTCAAGAACATACAATCGATCCGTAGCTTTAAGAACTTAGGGTTTTGTGTTTGAGAAATTTCGGTGGCAATTACTTTTTTTTGGATGATTTTGTGTAGGATACGATGATTAAAATGATGTGGGTTGTTCAATTATGTTATTTGTTAGTGAAGAGGTAAAGGTTTTATGATTCAGTTGTCGATCTTGATGATTCCAGGTTTTGTTATTGTTAGTGTAAAGTTCAAGGTTATGATCCATGGCTCCCGTTTCTGTTTTTAAGTAGTTACATTTGTTACCCCTATAAACTAAACAATTACTATCAACCCCATGTGTTCTGATTTTCTTTTAACAATCAGTTGTATATAACGAAATTTTATAAAGTTTGACCAAATTGTATTCAATTTTGACTTTTTATTGACCAATCATATTGCTCGATTTCGCTTACGTGGCAAAATGGAGTTCTTCTATTGGTTTAATTTTTTTTCTATAAGAATGATTTTGCAAAAACACTCCGAAATGATGTAATTCCTTTATTATATAAAAGATTGTTTAGCTAATATTTTGTCTTGCCGACCAAGACAGGTTTAGGCTATAAAAATAATCTTCTGTCATTCTTTCAAGACACAGAAAAAACGCAGCTCCAACAGATACGTTTTCCTGCAATCCTTCGATCAGAAACGCGCTTCGCTTCCGTGATCTTTGAGTCAAGTTAGTCAAGTCCGGTTGTACATCAGCTTTGGAAGTTATACCCTGGGAAACAGACAACGAATTTGTTTTAAGGGAATCATGTTAAACACGAGCCTCGTGCCACGACCTTTACTGCTTTCATTTAATTATTGTTGAATATTGTATGTCTTCTGCTTCTACCCCATTATGTCTGTTATATAATTTTCTGTTATTATTTAGTTTATGTTATTTATTATTTGTAACCTGATTTTCTCAAATATGGAGAATTGCATATATATCCCTCCTAAACACTAAAATTGCATATATATCCAAGCTAAACACAAAATTGCATATATCCTTCCTAAACAATAAAAATATCATATATGTCCTAATAACTAATTTTTAATATAGTTAAATCCTAAAAATTAATAACTATCACTTAAATCACAATGGACCATTATGCCCTTTTGTTCAGCCATATATTGCTCCTACTAGCTTAAAGACCCGTTGAATCATGGGATTTTTTTTTAAGAAATAACAAAATGAGGTGATAAGAAAACTGATAACGTACACATGTTCCATTTAATATATGAAAGAAAGAATGATCCAATGCGTCAATTATCCGATAAGTAATTGAGTTTGTTACAATTAAACTAATAAACGTCCAAGAGTTGGCATCTCCAAAATTGATTCTCTTGAATAGAAAATGATGTGTGTGAGCGCTTATCGATTTAATACCCAATGTCCATGTTGTGCACACTTAATAGTCCATAGATGATGTAAGTAAAATCATGTTGTGACTGATTATAGATTATAATTGAGAATATGAGAAAGAAAAAGTGGCGTGTGTATTTTACATATCTCTTGAAGTTTTATCATAAACCTTGAAGTACTTCTTTGTATACGACATTTGTTGTAGTTTTAGAGACATTACCATCCTAATCACAAACGACAACCTTCAAACCTTTCTTGCTTTTTACTCTTGAAACAACAACGTATAGTTATCCATGTGTGAAAACAGGATGCGGCAAGTACAAACCAAATTTAGAAAGCGATTGACCTTGGCTTTGATTGATTTTCCTGGCAAATGAAACTGAGATAGGATATTGTTTCCTGACAATATTAAGAGGCAAACGCTTATTTGACGGAGTAATTCGCAACCTTGGTATGATCTTCTCCAACCAGTAGATGATCTTGGCGAGCAAAGCTATGCAGTCAATCAAACACTTGAGTAGTCCATGTTAATTCCATGAACACCTAATTATAAACCAAATTAAGAAAAAGTGAATGCGAAAAGTTCTATAGTTAAACAAAATTAGAGCAAGTATTTAAACATTTCCTTTGATCAATCAATTTTCTCCTTGAATCTGAACAACACGATCATTATCGAGAACATCTAACGTATCATTGTTTATCATTGTTAACATAATCCCATTAATATTGTAAAAACTTAAGTCAATCAACGCAATTTTTACAACCAAAATTAGGACTCGCAATCCACAACCTGCAAAGTATAGGATAAAAACAAAAGCTTATTACCTATCCAACCCAATAAAGCATCCTGATTACAAGATTGAACAAAAAAAATGGAATTTACAAAACCGGACTAAAAAATGTCACATCAACCTGTTTAACTGACATCCTTTATTTTTCCCTTTTTTTTAAAACCACTACATCCTTTTCATTAAATAATAGGTGACCCACTTTTTTGTTTAAGAGTTTTTTTTTTCTCAAACGAAAGACTATACTATAGGCATTGGATGTCAAGAAAGTGGGGTCAGGAAACAGTAGATTCATATGGTTATGTGGGAAGACTATACTTTGCATGGAATAATTGGAATTTCTGAAGAGAGATACTTTAATCGCCCAAGCCACGCCCAGGCCATGTCTCGCCCAGTCTCTCGCCCAGGGCACGCCCAGAACTAGTTTGGTTTGTACCACGCCCAAAATTCTCGCCCTAGACACTCATTCGCCTAGTTTCTTGCCTCGCCCACGCCCAGGAATTGGTTATACACGTGTACGGTCTAAAACCTATTATCGTAGGAATCTAACGTATAATATTCAAAAATTCATTTTAGAAAAATGTATAGGCGAGGTTTATATGTGTAAAGTAGCAGTAGAAAGTGTTCGTTTAAGAAATTTCCTCTAAAAACAAATAAGCTATATGAAAGACAAGATTTCTTTAAAACATTTCTTTTCATAGAAACTGATCGCATCAAAATTAGAAAGACATGATAAAAACAAAAAAGCTATATGAAAGACATGATTGATAAAAACCAAAATTAGAACCTCGATCTTAATCATTACAATTGAGATTTGGATGGGAATGAGTTACTATTCTCACTTTATGAGAAATCAACAACGAACTCTTGCTTTATATCATCTTTCATTTCTTCTATTTGTGTTGCATACTTTGCAAAGTGAACCAAATAAAACCAAATGGATCATAATTACTGTGTTGCTATTGCTAACAATTATATTATAACCGATAGGATAAGTGACATGAAAATATTGAGGGGTTTCAGGTAGCACTTGCTCCTCTATAGTAAGAGCATCCAAATAATAGTCTGTTAGCCTCTAACTCTCCTTTATGTAACCACCTAATAATCCAAATATGAAAACTACAAATCAGTCTTTGCTAACTAGTAATTAATTCCATTAAGCACAAAAAGGTTGATTAGACTAAAAAAAACTAACATAAAATCAATTAACCAATCAAAATATTAGCATCATTAGCATCAACGTAGCTCAAACAATTTATTAAAGATATGAATAAGAAACATATCTTGAGAAACACATTATCTGAATGACTTTGTTAGCCACTTAACCCTTTCAAAATCCAATACAAATAAAAAGAGATTCTCAATACTTGATTTAAATATGACTTATATATACTTATTCAATATTTACATACTTGTTTTCACTTTACAATGCTTATTCTAGTTTGTTGTTCTTTACTTCATCAACTGTAATGAGTTCTTTTGCTTGCTCATCTGTTGCCTCGCTATAAGCAATATACAAAAATACTTCTTCATCAACAAAGATCTCCTATTACATTTTCTAACATTTTAGCGTGAGAGACATAATCATATGTTATATAATATGAGAGAAAATTAATCAAGACAAACAACCTAAGTGCATCATATTTCAATCACTAAGCAATCCCAAACAACCCTTAAATAATATATTATATGTAGATTCAATAAGCAATACTAAATGGCACATTTATAAGCCGACCAGTTTTGTGAAACAATAAGAGACAACTTGTATATAATATACTTTGATAAGTAAACCAAAACAACCCCTAACTTTTAAGTTAATAAGCAATCCTAAACAACCCTTATAAGTTTTTGCATTCATTAAACTGATATGTTGGCAAACATTATATCTCGTATGCTTAACAGGCTTGTAGTATTATCTGATAATCAAAGCACAAATACTTCATTAAATATTGGCTTCCTACATCTCACTATGGCCACACCAAAAGTATAAGAAAATATCTATGACAAAGTCCAAGTAATTTGTATAGTGAGTTTGTAAAAAAGTATCATATCAAAAATAATGAGTAGTGTGCATATAAGACTTAAGACTAAGTAAACACAAATTTAAGAGTATTGCATTACAGAAAAAAAAGTTTGGATGTAACATCATTATTGCATTATGGCAAAAAAATAAGCAAATATGAAAAGAAACAAAAAATAAGAAAAGTTAAACAATTATCAAGCATGAAAGTTCTCTATTGTGGAAAGTTGATGCAATCAGTTTCTATCACCGATTGGTATAAACCAATGAATATGTTAACTCACCAAGTCATGTGAAAATCCTTTTCATGTATATCACCCAAGATGAGCTCGACAAATAATACTTAGAGAAAACACATTGTTGATTGTATTAAGCATAGTAATTAGTTATTTGAAAATTAAAAATTATTGAATTTTGAGCTTATATCTGCCGCATAAACTAAAGAACCAATTGAGACCGCACCAAAAAGTACTCATTATGACCCGTTACGCAACCCGTCTGTTTAAAAACTAAAGAAGAGCTAAAGAAGGGCTAAAAAAATAACGTAAGGCTTCCCATGCACAAACTCATTGGCCATGCTACTATGCTTGCACAATAAGTTTAGAAAATAAAGAAGGGCTAAAAAATAACGTAAGGATACATACATAAAGAACTTGATAGAGGAGGGTTTGTGTGCATACATTAGACATGATGATCTGCTGTTTATCTCCAAAGAATATTGGCCATCGCTTGTGCATTGCCATTATTGTCATGATCCAGAGGGCTGCTGAGCCCTCATCCGGAAGACTCACTACCACTGTTGCCTCGTTATTACCTACAATTTTGTTTGTTTCTGACTTGAAGGAACAAAGCCACCAACAATCACCTACAAAAATCAATTGCAACATAACCAAAAAAAGTAAGGTGTTATGGTTAAAGTAACTACATAAAAATGTTCGAACATAGCTATATGGAGCGACCAAATATAAGTTAGCAATGTAGGATATGCTATAATCTTTGAGATGAACAAATTTACTTACTGTGTAACGGGTTAAAATGGGTACATTTTAGTGCGGGTCAAAACATGTCAGGTTGGGCCGACCAGGAAACGTAATTATTTACTTTATAAATGAAAAGCATAAGTATTATGATTAAAAGATCTGTATTAGTATGCATTTGGATACACTTTAGACGACTTTCGACCCGGTATAACTCTTTCCTTTCTAGCTAAATTTCATTGTTCATAAATAAAACATAACTCAAATCCACTCATCCGTAAAAAATATATGGGTCCAAATTATGACTTTTAAATGAGAAATGATCTCACTGTTTATGGAAAAAGGCGAAATGAATATAAAACTGAACCGGTGATGCAACAATTAGGACCCCAACCACTATACCATCTAAAACCCGACCATCTGGACCATACAAAGCCACACTTAACCCACCTGCTCTACTACGTTGATCGAATACATCAGAGTATCAGACACCATAAATGAGCCAGAAAGAGAGGATCTCAAAACGTCATTTGTTACCTACAGTGAACATGAGTTTCATTTAGAACGATAAATTTATTAAATGAGATCTCACATGATTCCTAAAAATATTATAGGTCAAAAGAGCAGTAACATGATAAATAATAATTAGAGAAAACACATTGTTTGTTGTATTAGAGAAAACACATTGTTGATTGTATTAGGCATAGTAAATAGTTATTTGAGAATTAAAAATCATTGAATTTTGAGTGTATATCTTCCGCATATATTAAAGACCCAATTCAGCCCGCACCAAAAGGTACTCATTATGAACCATTACGCAACCCATTTGTTTGTGCATCTTTGATCATGTCTACGAAAGCACTATTTAAAGCAAGATTCCAAGGGACAACTCATATATGGTGAAAGAACGACGCTATATGAACACTTTTACTATTACATAACTTTCCTTGGTGGCAACGATCTAACATAATGGATTCCAAACTCTATAGGTTATGGTTGGCCAATGAGTCACATATAGAAGTCCCCCACTGAGAGTTGTAAAGTCTTTCTCCCCTAACTTGAAATTCGAGATAACTAGATAAGTAGTGGACAAATAAGCAATCCCAAACACCCCTATGTAATATGCATAGACTTGCATTAATTAATTTTAAACAATGCAATAAGCAGACACTTATAAGAAAGCACCCCTTTCAATAAATTAATTATAATCAAAGGCTGAATACGGAACTTCTAACTCGATTAATTCTAAAATCAGTTTGTGAGACTGTATACATTGTATAAGAAGATTATAGGAGAAACAACATAGCATTACTGGAGTATCACAGAAACACGTTGCCGTCTTTTAATCACTAACAAACATTTGATCTTCAAATTCCTGCACAAACATGTATCACAAAAAAATGACACCAATCTTTAGATCTACTATATCTAACCACACTCATATTCATAATGAATGAAAAATTTAGAAATAACAAATTAACACATCAAACTAAAGAAAAGAAGATAAATTGATACTTACAAATGTTTAGATGTGGTGATTGCATTTAACCTGCATAATCAAAAAAGAAAAAATATAATTTTTTTAATTGAAATTAATCAAAGCCAAATATATTATAAACTGAATCGAAACAATAAACAAAAACAACAAATCAAAATAGTTTTACTACCAAATTTAAATCCAAACCCTAAAAACATCCATCGAAAGGCATATATAAGTAAAGCCCTAATTTTTTAAAACTCTATAAGCATAAAAACTGTTGCGAGTTTTTTTTTTTTTTTTTTTCAAACTTGTAGAATCTATCTATATCTATCTATGAGGAGAGTTATTTTACATACAAAACTTTTCTCACATACCAAAGGACTCATCTCCACTATCCATTTAAAAAGAAATGATTAAAAGCATTTTATTATTTCACCTATTTTTTATAATTTAAATATCTCTTAAACCGTTAATCGTTAAGCGAAAATATTTACACCGTCGCGACGAGCATTTAATTATCTTTCTATAGACGGGCACTTTGATATACTTTCGAAAAAAGAAAAAAAAAAATCATTTTTTTTTCACGTTTTTTCGTTTTTTTACGTTACTGAAATTTGCATGAAAAAAATCATATGTGATAAAACACTAAGTTGATTATCACATATGATATTAGTGTTAAATCATATATGATATGTAATATCATATGTGATATTACACTAATATCACATGTGATATTATATCATATATGATATTACACTAATATCACATGTGATATTCAAATTAGTGTTTTATCATATATGATTTTAATGCAAATTTCGTAACGTAAAAACAAAAAACTTAAAAAAAACGTGAAAAATACGAAATTTTTTTTTTTGTCGAAAGTATATCAAAGTGCCTATCTATAAAAAGATAATTAAATGTTCGTCGCGATGATATATTTTTTTTCGCTTAACGATTAACGGTTTGAAAGATATTAATATTTGAAAAAAAAGAATGAAAGTGGGTATTTTAAATTGTTGGGATTAATCTCATCCATTATATCAAATAAAAATGAAGGGTGGAAATTGATCCCTTGGTATGTAAACAATCTTTTGTCCTCAAATGATCTTAAATCCTATATCTATCTATCTTAACTAATAAAACACACTTTTTAGACATTCATCTCATAAAGTTTTTCCTAATATAACTTTCTTTCTCCTTGCGACAAGTGTACTGGAATTTAAATCTCACTTTTAAATTATTTGGCTTGGACGTTTTTTTGTAAAAAGCCAAATTAGGTCAACATTTAAAACTCCTTCTACGAAGAAATTATTTAAAACTGCAATATATTCAATTGATATTGATATTGATAAATCATTAACATATAATTACCAAAATTATACGATACAAAACCAAAATACAAACGTATAATTGCAATCTTTATTAGGTTGTTACATTTTATATAGCAAGTTACATTAGAATGAATAACAAATGTTTTTTTAACAACCTCTATAATAATGGCTATAATTTAATTCCAATCGTGTAAAGCAAGCATGCTAATTAAATTCTTTCTTGCAATAATATTGGCATTGATTGCAGTCTTCATGTCAACCATTTTTTTATATGCATAAATAAAAAAATTACTGTAAAACTTCTTCGTAATGATTCAAGGGAAACAATGCCCTGGACATTACAACTATGTAAGCCTCACCTCCAACATGCCTTACTTTATCACATGTGGTCGCCGATTACAATGATGGCGGCTATGGCTTCTACATATCATTCTGGTGCCTTAATTGCATTTTGTTTTATCACAATCCACACATGTACCTCTAATATCTTATGTAATTATGTGAGGTAAACTTGATCTTTTTTTCACATGAATGAATTGCATAAAAACTATGGATCATTTGTCTATCATCCTACTAAACACATACTTTCATTCATATTTTTTTAGTTATTTCAGTTTTAACTCATTTTTATGTGTTACTTCCTCATGAATGATAATGGCATCATATTATCATACTAGTATTTATTAATTATGCATTATGCACTTATGTATATCGGTTGTTTGAATTTATGCAGGCCCAAGCAAAAAAATAATTTAAGCAAATATGTTTTCTCAACGTTTGTAAAGTTATCTCCATCATCAACACCTTTCTCCTTTCTAAGTTAATTGTCTAAGATATTTGAAGAACTATGTAAGCCTCACCTCCAAAATGCTACGTCTCTTTCTTCTAATATTTACATGAATAGTGTAACATATAATTTGCCAAAGAAGAGCAAAAAAGCTCATGAATAGTGTCCAAATCGGGAAAATCTTTGTTTCTATGTGTTCATTCATGATTATATATATAAATTAATTGTTCACGTGATCACGTTATCTTCATATGATCTCAATTTTCAGGGATCTTGATGAAGAAAATGAATTGGTATTATGTTTTTTTTTGTTGTTTTAGTTTCTTTTTTTCCTTTTCTTTTAGTTTATTTAGTTTCATCAAATTGTGAGTACTTCATTTTTAACTTTCGGCTTGCAGAAAAAAATGTCAACGTGAGTTACTATTTATGGATTTTAGCGCTAATCAAAGTCCCTTTGTTCTTTTAAATTATTCTTAATTGTTTATTCTAATTTACCAGCTTGGGAATGTTGCTTTATTATTTCAGGACAATACTAAAAACTGTAAATGTTACTCCAAGCATCACATACTCTTTTCTTCTATTTTGAAATCTAAATGATAACATTATTTCCAAGTATATAATCATGTATTGGATCACTAATGTGGTGGCTTAATCACAAAAATAATTAATATAAGGAAACTATCCTTTCATTCTAAAATCTGCAATTTGTTCTATATTTTGAACAACTTGGCTATGATTTAATTACTTGAACTTCGTCAAAGCTATGAGACTTAATAGTTTGTCTAACTGAGATAGATTTGTTATTGTTTGTTCAAGAAGCTTATTTCAAAATTAGTCATTAGTTTTGTGCTTATGGCTTAAGCTTACAATTAAAAATTTGTGAAATTTTCTCTCAAGCATAGCACTCAAGCATACATCATCAGTAGTTATAAATTTTCCTCATATAATCCTTTAAGTAACAAACATTGTATATATTCATTTTTCTCTTGCAACTATATATTTTGTTTTAAAACGTATAATTTTTCAAAGCTAAATGTGTTTCTATATCAATTTTTGATATATAATAACATTTTCAGGAATTTCTAGGGGAACACTGTATTACTTTGCCTCTTCTTAATAGTTTCATGAAGAGACCAACTTTTGTTTTCATGTCTCTTTGTACGTTAAGACATCTGAATGTTGCTTTTTTTATTTTAGAAGAGACCCAAGTTTGACAACATGCAAAGAGCTGTTATATGTCAATAGTTATTTTTAATCCGTATTTTTTATTTTATTTTTTTATTTTAACAATTTAAAGTTTTAAACCATGACAAGAATTGAAGTGTTTCGGTAATAAAGTAGTCACGTACTTACTGACATATCCCTCCTAGGTACATAAACTAAAGTGTTTTCCGGTTTTTCTTTCAAACTTTAAAATTGTCTCCTAATATACATACCAAAACGTTTTTTACCATATACCTTTTGAATTTTAGCTATTTACTATCCATGCCTTTTTTTCTAAATCCTATGTGGCACAAACAAACAAGGAGGTAATGACGTGCAACTTTCTCAATCCCTTATTTCTTCAAATCATAGTTTATGGGTCAACTAATAAGCTTCTAAAGTTGCTGATAGTTTATGGGTGACTGATCTTGATGGTTTATGAGCCAGTGATGTATATTAAGTTGTTTTATGTAATCCTCTTTGACACACCAAATAAGAAAGAAACTAAGAATTTTTCACAAAAGGTTTTTTTTTTCCTGTTTCGACATGTACTAAGATTTAATAAGTCAGTGAAGTCTTACTATGAAAGTAAACATTCATTTGCAGCCAGATAATATTGCTATCAACTATGCAGGCAATGAAGCTCAAATGGAACTTTATGAAAAAGAAAAGAAAACTCTTAATCTGAACCATGATGTTGTGGGACTAAAACAAGAATTCAAAGTTGCAGATGACCATAGCGAACTACTATTTAATGAAGTTGAAAAGGTCTGGAAAGTTTATTTCACATTGCAATCAGATTATAAGGTTTTTAAATTCATATTTGATTTTGAATTTCTTTAAAAACGTGTTTGAACAACAACCTTAACGTATTTATTAAAAAGTTAGATTGTTATGTTGCCCTGCTATAGAAATTAAAAAAAAAAAAAAAAAAAAATAGTTAAATCTAAAAAGAATGATTAAATATTATAACAGGACAATGTTTTGCAAATGTGCAAAGAATTAGTTACAATTGTTTTGTGTAAAATCTTCACACTAATGTATGTATATTTAAAGGTGTTTATATAGACCATGGTGAGCTTAAAAGGGGCGGAAGGGTACTTTTTGCTATCGTAACTTTTAGATGTAATCAATTTGGTTGGTATCAAACTATCCTATGATTTTATACGATTTACAAGAAAAATTAGCTTTTTAATTGGACACTTCATGATAATACATTGAAAACGGGAAAAAAAAATTACTTTATATTGTAGCTGCTAATCTAGAGAAAAACTAAAAAATGTGATTATGTGTCACTAAAGGTCTCCAGAAAAGAACAAATTCACTGCATGCATATTTATGGTAGACACTAATTGTTTTATTTGTTTTGCAAGAAACAGAGGTTTTGATTATCACACTATAAAGGGAAGTTGTAAATCACACGTACGTATTTTATGCAACAATATCACAGGTAATGTTTACTTGCTTGATCAAATTCGTTTTTTTGTCTTCTTTTTGTAAATACGTCATCACAGTTAGGCATTTTGTGGTTGTTGTATTATTTTCATGCCAACTAGAGAAACTCATTCATTATATTATTTTCTGGACCATAAAAGTGATAAAAACAATTTAGACGGGCAATTAGTATGTGGAATGGGTCGAGGCTGCCGTTGATGTTGGTATACTTCATGAGAGCACAAGATTCTATGCTGAGCAAGGTGGTCAGGTTAGTACCGATTATCAACCCATCATTTACTATTAACTGTCACAACGCATGAGCTTTGGTATGGGTCGGTCTTGGTATTTTCATGTAATCAATCTCTAAAGCAAGAGCTTGAATCAAGTGAGAAGATTGAAGAAAATGTATGCACAAGTTACAATGCCAAATTTACCATCTTTTACAAGGTGAGTTGTTCAAATCCACATACAAAATAAAAAATCATAGAATATTAAACTTGGCTGGGTGAATTTTAAATCACGACTTGACGTGAAATTGAAATAAAGGTATTTTCTTACTTTGTTTTTACACATGGCCAGCTATGTGTAGCTGTCTCCCGCGTTAGGAGCAAAAAATGATTGAAGATGGTTATTTGTGACGAACCAACGTGGTTTATAAAGAAGTGCTACACAATTTGGGATCACAACTACATGTGTTCGTATCTCATGTTAGTAGAAAACAAGGATTGAAGATGGTTATTGTTTTCGCTTATTTGACTTTTGTGTTTATTATTACGTACTTTATACATTATGTTTGCTTATCCAAATGTTGTTCTTTCTAGCCTATGACTTTATTATTTGCAATTTCATTTATTGTTGTTCTTTCACAGTTTCTTTAAAATACCCGTGAATTTCACGGGTCTTTTAGCTAGTACTATATAATAAACAGATACATGTTACAACTCGATGAAGCACCAAATGCAATTAATGCGCTGATGTGTCTCAATTGTGATTGGCTGGTCATTTAATGCGTACAATACACCATTGCACACTCATTCAATGGCATAAACAAGCAAAACTAAATCAATTTTTTTAAACTAATTATTGTCGGTTACATAAAAATAGCATTAACCAATGGCATAAACAAGCAAAACTAAATCAATCTTTTTCTCACGTCACTTGAAAAATAGCATTTAACCGGTATCTTTTTCTCATTCACTTAAAAAATAGCATTAATATCTTTTTCTCATTCACTTAAAAAATAGCCTTAACTCCACTAGGATATTAAAAGATGACTTTATCAATGGATTGAAATTCTCAGGTGTTCCAAACCATAGGCTTGTGTTAAAAATAAGTGTTCCGATCATGCTGTTGAGAAGTATTGATCAATCAAATGGATTATGTAACGGGACACGACTTATAGTAGAACGGTTATCAAGTACTTCTATTCATGCACAAATAATTAATGGAACACATTTTGGACATAAGGTTATCATACCAAGATTGAGAATTACTCCGTCTGACAAACGTTTACCTCTAAAGATCGTGAGGAAACAATTTCCTGTGTCAGTTTCATTTTCCATGAAAATAAACAAGAGTCAAGGGTAATCCCTTTCAAAAGTTGGTTTGTACCTGCCAAGTCCTGTTTTCACACATGGACAACTATACGTGGCTCTTTCTCACGTCACTTGAAAAATAGCATTTAACCAGTATCTTTTTCTCATTCGCTTAAAAAATAGCATTAATATCTTTTTCTCATTCACTTAAAAAATAGCCTTAACTCCACTAGGATATTAAAAGATGACTTTATCAATGGATTGAAATTCTCAGGTGTTCCAAACCATAGGCTTGTGTTAAAAATAGGTGTTCCGATCATGTTGTTGAGAAATATTGATCAATCAAATGGATTATGTAACGGGACACGACTTATAGTAGAACGGTTATCAAGAACTTCTATTCATGCACAAATAATTAATGGAACACATTTTGGACATAAGGTTATCATACCAAGATTGAGAATTACTCCGTATGACAAACGTTTACCTCTAAAGATCGTGAGGAAATAATTTCCTGTGTCAGTTTCATTTGCCATGACAATAAACAAGAGTCAAGGGTAATCCCTTTCAAAAGTTGGTTGTACCTGCCAAGTCCTGTTTTCACACATGGACAACTATACGTGGCTCTTTCACGCGTCAAAAGCAAAAAGGGTTTCAAGGTTGTGCCTTCTGATTCCGATGGTAATCTATCAACAACTACTACAAATGTAGTATATAAAGAAGTTTTACACGGCCTATAATCAATGTTCATGAGGTATTTTTTTAATTCATAGTGCTATTTAATTTTAGTTTATTACCATGTATCAATATACTATGTCTAATTTGGTTATTATGTGTTTATGTACGCACGTGCAGGTGCTTCAACAAAGACATGCTTTAAACGGTTAGTGCCAAGTAAATGTTTTTGTAACTAACAGTATTATTTATTTAAATGTTAATACCATGCAATCCTAATAATCTATCGTAATGCTTGTGATGTGTTTCTTTACACATCTGCAGGTTTATATTCATTTTTGGATAGCTTCGAAGATTGAAGTCACAAGTATTGAGAGATATAGTTCCAACAATGGACATTCGTTAATTAGATATTTACAACCATTGCAGTTTATACCATCGTTAAGTTACTAATTATTATTCCATTCACAAAACATTTCAAACGTTTTACATTCGTTGTTCTTTCTTACTCCATTCTAACACATAATTTGTTTGTAACATATTGGATTTCACAAACACATCAAACCATGCTTAAGTGGGGCGTATACTTTAGGTTTTTAGAGAGAGAAAGTTAGAGGTTTAGGGAACTTAGTGAGAGAAAGTAAAAGTATTATTATGAGCTCCAACCCTCTACCTTGGGAGGTAGAGGGTATTTATAGTATCTTACATAAACGCCACCTATAGGCTGTGGATCAGGCATACAGTGGGTAAAGACCCGTCCGTCCTCCACGGTGTTACTAAACTAAATACTAACTAACATTAAATAACTACGACTACGAGTTTTCTAACGATTACATATACTTGAGGTGACCGACACTTTAATAACTGGATTTACTAAATCCTAACAATCTCCCCTAAGGGAGGTCACCTCAAATTACATTGAATACAAACAGATATAACATTAAGATTGTTCTTGGATTCTTGTTAAAGTTCTTTGCTCTGTAGCTCGTAGTATTTGATTCTTCATGTTTTGCATGTTTGGTTAATCCAAGTGGAGGTCTTTAACTGATTCACGTGATAATGAGTTTTGAGCCAGCTTTGAGATCATCAGCTACCATAAATCTCTGACTCTTCCTTTGTAGTGTTGACATTATGTGATGTTGTGACTTTTGGACCGACATGCTCACATTCTGGATCATGAAATCTTCTTATCAGAGTAGCGGAAGCTTTAGTTGATTCATGATATTTGCAGCAGCGTAGCAGAAGCATGGAGTGAAAATATTAGAGTTGTTGACACACTTATCATGATTTCTTTAGAAATGAATGTGTTGTGTGAGCATGCGGCTATGGATTGACCTCTCCATTCTGATCAGCCACAAACGTCGGGTGTACCTGCATACAACAGTTAGCAATAAAGCGCACGAAAGTGTCTTTGATCACTTTCGTTGAATTGAGGTACACGGCCCACGGTTCCCCGTTGATCAGTACAAGTACTGCCTGTGATCATGTATAATTCCGAAGAATCTCCTTGACAGGGTTTCGTAGCTGCTCTAGCTGTTCTCAGACCGGAATGTCTCAAAGAAGACAACACGGAGTGAGTGAACCAGCGAAATGAGATTCACTGATTGATGAAAAATGATTTGAAAAACAATCGTGTATTGCTTAATATAAAGGGTTTTGCAATACAATGAGGGTTTTATGGCAAATCAATTATCAATCATAAACACCTTTTAATTATGAAAAATTAATACACATTCGATGTGCTAGAGAAAAGAATTTTTGGCACAACTACCTGTTTTTCAAAGGCATCCGTCAATCCATAACCTGAACCAAGATTGATTCATAATTTTGAATCTCCCCATTGTTTCTGTTTAGTTGTCACATGGTTGATCCATTGGATAGATCTCACATGCCACCTACCAAGAGCTTGTTTGATGTTGGCTCTAGAAGGCTTTCCATCTTCATTGTGAATATGTTTGCATATCACTTAGATGTTCAGGCAATACCACAAGGATAATGCGTAGGACTCTTAAGATATAATATCTCTTTCCACATTGTGTGAAATAGA
The DNA here is from genome assembly GCA_910596185.1 of Chrysanthemum makinoi. NCBI lineage: Eukaryota > Viridiplantae > Streptophyta > Magnoliopsida > Asterales > Asteraceae > Chrysanthemum > Chrysanthemum makinoi. The sequence continues at coordinate 247,423,824 of OU343225.1, read as the reverse complement.
GAGTCTTCATTGACAGTGTCCTAATGAGATTTATTTGATGATCTCGTGGCTCTAGACTCAATAGTGCACATTTGGTTCCTATGCCGGAGACTAGGGAGAGAGTCTCCTTCTTCAATATCAACAATCTCTTAGAGAAAGTCGATAGATAATGTAGGTTCCCCTGTAAGAATGAAACAAGTCCTTTTAAGAGGAACTTGAGTAGCTTGGGAAATTAGGTGCAGTGCGTCACTGGGTCCATGACGTATTGTCTTCAATACCAGTGTTACCTTAGTAACCACCAGTAGCATATGTATTGAACCTGGTTTCTGCCCTAAGGTTGAAATAATGGAGGGCTATTTCTTTTCACCCTTTTTTCATTCAATTCTTTTTCATTCTTCAACCCCTTCAGTGCTTACCGAGACTTCATAACTAGAACCTTGTTGGGTTTATTCCAGTACTAGCTCAGTCTCAGTCCACACTCTTCCCGTTTCTCACTTTTCTCCTTTTATCATCATACCTAAGGACTTCTACACTATCTAGTGGATTGTCCCTGGGTAGATCCCTCCGGCTCTGGCGGTATCGTGGGAACGAATACCTAACCTAACCATCCTTATATCACCATACATAAAGTAAATTTGGTCGGTCTTTTTGGTATTGTTCATCTGCCATTAGAACCAATTGAAAACCATTTGAAAATCAATCCAGATACTTGTGATATATTATCAAAGCATTTTGTACCTGAATTGTTTTTGATATTTTAGAAAAAGAGCTCCCCCTCAACATGTGCATCGTGATTCGGAAGTGTTTTGCACATATTAGGGAAAAACTGCACATTGAAACAAATCAATCACGTTTCAATCCTTTTTGGTTTGAAATACATGCTCCCCCTTAACATGTGCATGGAAAATTTGAAATCGTTTGGCACATGAAGGGAGGAGATCTTGCTAAACACTTATAAAACCATTTATCGAATTATCATTTTAAATCCAATTTAAATCACAAATTCTCCCCCGATCACAATTTTCAAATCATTTGAGATTTGTGATCTTTGTAGATTTAAATTGATTTTGAAAGCTTTTGAGGAGAATTGTGACTTGCGTGTGAAACCATATAACTGATAAGGATCAAATCTAAGACTTTAAACTCCAAAGATTAAACATGCTTGAATATCTTTTGAAAACATGACATAAACCTTTGTCTGAACCAATTGTATGACAAATAACCTTTTGATTTAAGTGAAATCATTCTCCCCCTCAATCAATGACACAAGTTGTTGATTGAGAGATAGAGATTTTGACAAATGTCAAGTTCAGATGATTTTCAAAAATTGAGTCCGAGTTATTTTTATTAGTTTTCATTTAGATAACAAATATTTTTCAGAAGAATTTATAGAAGGAAAAATATTTGTGAGGGAAACATTTGTCTTTTTGGTGACAAACATTTATTTTTAGAATCAGAGCTTGAGATTTGAAAAATAAGATAAAGCATGGCTCTGTTCTTTCTATAAAAACGGGTTATAGACTGAAATGACTACAAGCCTTAGTTTTTCTTTCTCCCAATTTTTTTAAATGATTTATGTACATTCGAACAACATCTAAAGACCCGTGTCACTCTTTGAATGACAACACAAAGACCGTAGATGTTATCGAATCAAGAAAAAACATGACAAAATGACAATAATTTTTGAATTTTTTTGAGATTTTCAAATTTTTATGGATTTTTGAAAGTTTTATATTTTTCTATTTTTTTTTTGAAAAATTAAATATATTTACAAGAGTTGGATGAAGAAAAACTTTTACTCCTCGTCTTCCTCTTGAAGTCGTTTGAGTGTTTCCGGTTGTAGACTCTTTAGACCAAGTCGTGGGAGGATAAACTCAAAACGTTCTCTAGGAAGAGCTTTGGTGAAGATGTCTGCTAATTGGTATTCAGTCCTCACAAAATAAAGTTCCACCACACCGTTCTCCACTTGTTCCCTGATGAAGTGATGTCGAGTGTCAATGTGCTTTTCTCTAGAGTGTTGAACATTATTGCAGGAGAGAGCAATTGCACTTTTGTTATCACAGTACAGAGGGATTTTGTTGAATTCAAAGCCATAGTCAGATAATTGTGATCTCATCCATACGATTTGAGCACAACAAGATGACATGGCTATGTATTCAGCCTCTGTAGAGGATATTGAAGTACTCATTTGTTTCTTTGAAGACCAGCTGACAAGCTTATCACCCAAAAATTGAGCACCTCCTGACGTGCTTCGACGTGTATCTTGACATCCTGCATGGTCAGCATCTGCATAGGCTGTTAGTGACATACCGATGTCATTTGGGTACCAAAGTCCCATATTGATGGTTCCTTGGAGATACTGAAAGACCCGTTTAACCGCTTCAAGGTGCTTTTTGGTAGGCTTAGCCTGATATCTAGCACACATGCATACAGCGAACATAATATCAGGTCTACTGGCTGTGAGGTACATCAGGGATCCAATCATACTATGATATTTCGTTTGATCTACCATGATCCCTGAGTGGTCCTCATCCAGTTTCGTACGCTCTATCATGGGAGTGTCAACAGGGTCACAAGAATCAAATCCAAATTTCTTTAAAATCTCATTTGCATATTTAGATTGATTGATAAAAATGCCTCCGGGACTTTGTGAAATTTGTAATCCCAAGAAAAATGACATTTGTCCCATCATTGACATTTGAAATTTGGAGCCCATCTCCTTAGAAAAACGGTCACATTCATTGGGGTCAGTTGAGGCAAAAATTATATCATCAACATAGATTTGAACGTGAATTAAATGTTTTCCTGAATTTCTGGTGAACAATGTCGGATCAACTGCTCCTTTGCTGAATCCAGTAGATAGAAGAAACTTTGATAGCGTATCATACCATGCCCTTGGAGCTTGCTTTAAACCATAAAGAGCCTTCTTCAAGTGATAGACATGAGTAGGATGCTCTGGATTCACAAAACCCAGGTTGGTGGCGTATCACGACTTCTTTAAGATCTCCGTTAAGAAAAGCCGTCTTTACATCCATCTGATAGACTACCATATTCTTACCTGCAGCATTAGCCAGGAAGATTCTGATTGCCTCGATACGTGCAACTGGAGCAAATGATTCTTTAAAGTCAATACCCTCCTCTTGACGGTATACTTTTGCAACCAATCGAGCATTGTTCTTTAATACATCACCATTTGTTAGGAATTGGAAATTCCATTGTGAAGTGTCGGTCACCCCAACTATAGACTAGCACAAGTTAGCTCGTAGACATATCATTATTTACTGTTTATTAGATTAGTTATTAGCTTAGTGTAACACCGTGGAGGAAGGACGGGTCTTTACCCACTGTATGCCTGATCTACAGTCCGAAGGAGGACGTGTAGTATGTAACTATAAATACCCTCTACCTCCCAAGGTAGAGGGTTGGACCTTTCATTCTAATTTAACCTTCTATGTTTTCTTTCACTTTCTTTCTCTAGAAAGGCTCCCATCCTACTTTCTCTCTCTAAACCTCTAAACTATACGCCCCATTTGATATGTTATGATGTGTTTATGAAATCCAATATGTAAAAATTGGTATCAAGAGCCATGGTTTGATCATCTCTCTTACATATCCTTGGATTTCTAGTGTTTTTAGATGGTTTTTGAGTTTGAAAAAGTTTAGTGGTTTTTGCATCATTTGGATCATTTCTAGTGTTAAAGTTTGGATTTTGATTGTACTTTTGTGTTATGAATCATTGTAAGTGCTTGGGCTTTGATTTGGAAAGCTTGAATCACTGTGGTTGAGCTTGTTTTGGATTGAAAAGTGTGTTTTTGAAGTTTTTCTTGCTAGCGACTTGGCTGTCGTAGTGTTTTTCATCGTAGCGACTTGCTTCAGTAAAAGTTAGCAAGTTACAGCGTTAATTGTTAGCGACTTGAGCCTAGCGACTTGTCTATTGAGACAAGCCGACAAATAGTACAAGTTAGTGGATTCTCCACTACGGCTAGCGACTTGGTGAGGTTAGCGACTTGCTTCAGAAATTGTTAGCGAGTTGTAGTGTAAATTGTTAGCGACTTGGTGTTAGCGACTTGGATCTTAGCGAGTTGTTCTTTAGCAACTTGACTGTGTCTTAGCGACTTGGAATTATAGCGAATTGTGTCTGGCGACTTGATTTCATAATTCTTAGCAAGTTGGTGCTTAGCGACTTGTCTTCATAATTCCTAGGGACTTGTTGACTTTTCCCGACAAAACTTCAAACGGCCATAACTTTTGAACCGTAACTCCGTTTTCAGCGTTCTACCCATCAAAACGACCGTGAGAACGAGGAGAATGGCATGCCGAATGGGTCAACCTTCGAGGCCTAAATCCGCTCCGAACATCCGATTGAGGTTTTTATGTTTTTAGACCTAAATTTCTCCGTAAAATCGAGCATAAACCAATCCAAATCTCAACCAAACAACATCTCTGCTTATCCTACAAACAATCATAACTCCTAACACACAATTGTCTATCATTGTGACAATCCATCAGTCATCTTAACACGTTCCATTGGTCATTGCTTAACGGTTTGGTCTTGATTTTAGTAAAATCTCGCGAAAGATTCTATTTCTCGGTTTAAATCATAGACTTGTAAAATCCCGTGGATTCATCAACATCATGTCTTACACTCCTGATTCAGTGATTTCAGAAGTACTCAAATTGTATGATGTTGTAGACAACCATGAGAATATTAGCTATATTGAACGGTTACAGATGATGGAATCAATCAATGATGATTTGAGTTCTTCATGCTCCGAGTCCAATGAGAAATATTTGCACCTGTTCAGGCTATAGAATGACATGCAAAAGGAAAGCAACATTGAACCTTATCAACAACTTCACTCTCACCTCATGTTACTTCTACCCACATCAATGGAACGAACATGAATTGCCCTCTTCCGTCGATTACTTATCCACATTAACAGAACTTTCTTTGTTAAACCTAGAGCAATTGGAGCTACAACTTGACAAAGAGAAGGTTCATAAGGATAGTTCAGTCTTTGCACTTCAAGTGATCTACAAACACTTTCAATCATTCATTAGAAGGGAATTCACATCTGATTATGATCAAGACATGACCGAAATGTCCTTCAAGAGACACCGGAATGGAAATTAGCGTGTTCACGAGACACTTATCCATCTCATGGATAATGTGGAGAAGTATATTGAGGAAGTTACTTAGAAAGATGTAAAAGTAGATGAGAGTAAGTGCAGTTGAGATATTTGTGATAAGTCGGGTAATGTATCAGAAAGGTCGGGTGTTGCTGAATGCAGAATATCGAAAACAACAAAGAATGATGTAACCAACTGCTTAGTAACTCCTGGCACACAAGAAGTGGTTGATGTGATCAGAAAGGTGAATGAATGTCGGGTACAATCAATAAAAATTGTAGTGTTGAGACGATAAGGCATCGGATGATGGATCGATTGACACTGAATCAGAGGCTTAGAGATAGTTAAGCTTGAAACAGCCGATGGTTCGGTGACTCTTGTTACACATGATGTGGATGCAGTATATCGGACCGAAATTGAAAGGTGTCATGTAATGAGGTACCCTTTACTGTTCAACATAGTGCATCTGATAAAGTACTTAATCAAACTGATCATGATGCTGAACATGACTTTAATAAATGTTCTATAAGCGAGGTGAGTCGAGATTAAGTGTTTTAAAACAAAAGATATGGTTAATAAAAAGGCTTTTGATGAACTTTCAAACAAATTCTCAAATCTTGAAAAATATTGCATTTCACTTGAAATTGCGATACTGAGTAAAGAAGAAAGTTTTCAACTTAACAAACCATGTAAAAATCCGGAACTTCCTGAATTCCGTGAACCTTTTGAAATTAACACTTTGAAAGATCAGCTTCAAGACAAAGACTTAACCATTTACAATCTGAAGAAACATATTTCTGGTATGCATGTGAAAAGTAATTTGGTTACAAGTAATTATGATGTTAATGCTATTGATGATATTCAAATGAGAAATGATGAATTATCAGTTTGTGTGGCCAAATTACTAATGGAAAATGAGTCTTTGAGAAAGCATCACATAGAACTAAGTGACTCTGTCAAAGAAGCTAGAACTAAGTCAATGGAAACAAACTCTTTGATAGCAAAATTGATGATCTCAAAGCTCAACTTTAGGAAAAGAGTTTCGCTATTGTTGCCTTAAAAATGAGCTCGAGAAAAACAACAGGGAATAGTGTGAACACTAAGTTTTCAAAACCATCAAACTTGGGGAAACAAGTTATTAGACAACCGAATGCGTTTAGATCTGAACGACCAAAATTTTCAAAAACGCGGGTTGCCTCCCAAGTTGATGCGAAACAAGTTTTGACAAAACCAATCACTTCACCTCACTTGCCTAGGAAAATTGATATGAATGACTTGTATAAGAACTCTTATCTAGAAATGGCTAAAAAGAAGGCATATAATTGCAAAGACGGAATTTTAGGTGCAAGACCTAGGATGATGAATTCTTCGAGATTTCAAGGCACTGCTAGTAGTTCTAAACCATTACCTAGGAACAATAATCTTAAGACTAGGGATTGGCTTACATCTAAGAGTAGTTGCGTTTCGATTAAAGCTATTCCCATAGCAAATCACTCTAAGAAATCTAGATCTATTTCTGAATCCAAACAAGTTGTTTGCTCAAAGTGTCTGAAATGTATCTTTAATGCTAATCATGATAAATGTTTCACAAAATCCCTGAAGAAAGTAAATGCTCATGCAATGGTACAACCTGTTAAGTCTAGGATTTTCACTAAGTCATCCACAGTGCATATGAAGCAAATGAAACCAAAAGCCTCACCTAGATGGTTACCAACTGCTAAATCTTTGGAAACTAGGAATAAGGATAAGTCTTCCACTATGCATAAGAAGCCTAACAATCCTAGACCTTGCCATAAGTGGATACCATCTAGTAGAATTTTTAAGGATCTTTGGACTTAGGTGGATACCTACAGGAATGATGTTTACCAATGGCAATCTCAAAGTTGACCGTGAAACCCCAAAGGGTTTGGATACTGATGTCACTAACCAAAATATATGCAATCAAGTTTGTAATATTAGTGCAGGTAGTCCTTACTCACTTGTAGATACTTCGATCCTTCAATACATGGACTGGCTTAAAGTATGGATTACAAATGGATTGATATCTCATAACTCACGTGTTCAAGTAACTCAATCTTGATATTCATTCGGCTATGACGTCTGTTCACATCGATTCAGCCTCGTACTTCATCATTATGGTGTCTGAGATAAAAATTCAGGCCCGTTCTTCAAAGAAAAAAAAGTGCGCTCTTACGTGAGCTTAATCTTGACTAAAGAGAAATTCTCTCGTAAATGGCCATTCTCATCTACATTCTCCATCTTCGAGCTTCATGCCTTTCTCCATGTTCGTTTCGTCATCAAGTGGATCTACATTCATTGGAGTTTAGTCTTATTCACTTGTTCAAATAAAAAATGGCAACCGGATGCAATTTTGAGGGGGAAGTGGATCTACATATTGATGGATGTTTGTATAATGGTCAGTCTACTCAAGAATCCTAATCTCCAGTTATTCCTCAAGGCGTTGTTAATGACTATCATTGCGGTTGCACTCATGAATAGTGATCCGCTCTTTCATTATTCCTTTGCCAAATCTTCACGGATCATTGTTTCATTGTTCTTTCCTAAATGTGCACTCTATAAATCAACCACATGAACATTAAGGAAAATGACTTCCTCATCCGCTTAAATACATTATTGGTGAATCTTCGAGATCAGTTTCTACATGTATACCTTTAGGAAGAATGCATTGATGTTGAGGAATCATTTGCTCCGGTTCATTCAGTGGGCCAATGTACATCCGATTGTATGTTTATTCACGTGTTGGACATTTCACACAAGTTGATTACTTCGAAGTTACTCTTTTATCAATTATTTGCTGTTGAAGTTGACGTTCACAAAGGCGTGTTCTTATTTGATAACTTGCTCGGGTATAAGAATTTTAAGTTGAAGACTTGGTTTATCTAGTTACCATCTGTCGGGATGGATGATTGAAGACCTGGTTAACTATCCCTTTAAGGAGTTACATAGTTTTACTCAGTGACACAAGCAAATGTCGTTGTGGATAATCGCAAGATGTGTTAATGTCTCATACTTTGGTTGAGTATTGCGTACTTAGAAATTTGCTTGAAGCATAAATTCTTGACACCGTTCTTCCAACATTAGTGCAAGCTTAAGATGCAAATGCGGGGAATTCTACTTTAGTTTCAAGTTTGGTATATCGGGTTTTCTTCATCAGTGGTCACTTCAAATTGTCTATGAATGGGTTGTTAAAGATAGTCAGAGAGAGTTTCTATAGTAGTTGATTCTCACAAGATTCACTTGAGCTAAATTTTGTTCTTCTCTATTTCAAGAATATTTGGTATGTATAATGTGTTGCTGATTCTGAGGTATCAAAATCAGCAAGGGGGAAGGAGACATACATCTAAACACACAACGAGTACACATGATGAACCTAATACTTCTTCTCTATTGAAGTAATCCCGGGAAAGAAAAATATCATAACCGTAGAGAAACTCAGTGTTTACTCATAGCCTTTGGTGTGTTATTCCAACTATTTGGGGAAGGATATATTATTCTAACTATTTGGGGGAAGGATGTATTATTCCAACCATTTAGGAGGAAGTGGTCTCTGGATACTTTTGGTATGTGTTTACTTTCATCCCATTAGAAGGAAATATGAGAAGAATATTTGGAACGTGAGATGATATTGCTTATCGACATCTTCTATATGACTTATGATAAAGTGCTTCTGGTTAGTGTTTCATGCACACAATGTAATGATGATTCAATGAGTCGCAACCATTAGGGGAGAGATATGTAATTTGACCGATGATAAAGTTCTTGTGATGTCGTTGTTTCTACTCTGGTTGGGTACTTGTGTACATAATGGGCTGATTGGTTATATGGAAGATATCTGGAATGCACTTGGTAAAATGAAGATGTTGTTATATTGTTCCCTTGAATAGACAACTGCTTAATCTCTAAGAGTAATGTGTACATTGGGGATGCACAACAAGTTCATGTGATCTTGAAAATAATCATTTATTTCGGGTTTGATAACCGCAGCTATGATCCATGTTTTATCTTGTTACTTCGGTGTTCTTGTCTTCTTTGGGGTGTTGAGCTTCATTCAATGAAACCGTTTTGTCTTCAATTCTACTTCTTGGGGAAATGGTCTTTATTCGATGTTTTTCGGTTTGGGGGGAAGCTACCAAAGATTCAGATTTAGAAGGCTCATGTTCAGACAATTTTCTTAGAAGCCTCGAATGCTTTGGTGGTGAAAGTTTAAGAGATGTTGATTTCCTTCTTCTACAACGTGCTGAGCGATATCCTTATCTCGGTACTCATTTCATCATTCTCTTAAACTAAATTATCTTCTTTGTACATATTTTATCAAAAACTAAATACAAAAATATAAAACCAACAAAATCAAAATAGAAAAATATATAATCTTCAATAAAACCCATAAAAATCGTAAAAATTTGAAAAAAATACCAAAAATATGTTTTCTCAAGACATGTCTTCTGGTATCGATAACATCTACGGTCTTAGAAATGTCATTCAATAATGGCACGGGACTTTAGATGAAGTTCGCGCAGGAGGTGTAAATATTTCTTTCTAAACATGTCTTAAAATATGGCTTGCAGTTACTTCAGACTGTGACCCGCGCTTAAACCATGGCTTGCTATTATTTCCGATAGAAACCCGCTTTTCAAGGAAGGAAAGTGCCGCGCCAAACAAATTTTCAAATATTTCGTGCACTTATCCTAAAACAAAACAAGGAAAGCACGTCGTCAAAAAGACTGTTGTTCCTACACAAATGTTTTTCCGTCTAAAATTCTTTAGAAAAATATTTGGTGTTTTTAAAAATGGTGGTAAATGAGTTGCTAGAAAATCAATCAGATTCTGTGTTTTCGTAAAAATTAAAAACTCAATCAATGACTTCACCGCTTCTAAACTTTTCAGTAAAATAAGTCATTGATTGAGGGGGAGAATGTTTTCAAATTTACATCATCTAACGGGCTTTCTTAATTATCCTATATGCTTAATTAAAAATGATGTTAACCTATGTTGAAGGACTAGGTGCCCAGGATATGATTGTTAAGTTTAGATGATTAGAGTTTGATAAACACATTATTCCCATGCCTTATATGATCTGATTGTTATGTTGGATTGACTTTTATTAGTCGATTGCTGTTTGGGTGATGTCGACCACCATATATCTGTATGTGTGTTCACTAACGTATGCAGGTATATTGGTATATAAGAATGTTCCCGATCCGGATCCCACAAATGAAGATGATTGGATGCCGAAAGGAAAGGGTAACTATAACTTGGGTTGACAAATGAAGAAACGGAGCTTAATTGGACTTCTATGGAGAGTTGGCATGGAAAAATGCAACGTATGAAGTCTCACTGCTTCAGCAGACGGTTTTTCTTCCAAGCCCTACAGCAACAACATAAGCTTCTCAACCACCTAACGTATTTTTGTGCAGGAAATTTGATACCATTTTTTTAAACAATTTTCAAATAATATTGTTTTTGAAAAATGGAAAAATATTGGTTTTGAAAATAAACTGGACTAAATTTTGAAAATCACCGGACTTCATTTTATCAAAACTATAAGTCACTCAATCATCGACTACGGTCATCGATTGAGGGGGAGAGTGATTTAAAATAAATTATTTTCAAACAATATTTCTTCATAAAAGTCCGGATTGTACAAAAATAAGTGGTGATCTAAAGATTTAATGTTATGTCATGGTATGATTTTTCTTTAGAATCAAGATCTTTCAAAATGAAATTTTTTCTGTTCTTGTTTGATTGTGAAATTGTTTTATTTTACTTAAAGGTCTCTTAAAACAATCATACCTGACACTAATAATCTTTAATGTCTAAATCTGTTCCTTATCTATCATTTTTTCAAAATTAAATCTTGCCACGTCTTTCCCCAAAATTTTCTAAATGATTTAAATCTTTTGGGATCACAAATCTCAAATGGTTTGAAATTTTTGATCGGGGGAGAGATCGTGATTTAAATCTCAAATCTGTTTAAATGGAATTGGTTTTAGTCCTTTAAAGGCACTCCTGCCTCCATGTGCCAAACGATTTCAAATATACAATGCACATGTTGAGGAGGAGCATTTAACCAAAAAACCAGAAAAGTATTTAAAGCGCATTTTCTTTCATGTTTTCTAAACCTCATTAAATCACTTGGGATCCAAAATCTCAAAGGGTTTGATATTTTTGATCGGGGGAGAATTTGTGATTTAATATGAAATTTGATAAAAGGTGATCATTTGATTCAATGTGCTGGCTCTCTCTAATATGTGCTAAACTCTTTCATATATTGATGCACATATTGAGGGGGAGCGAATGGTTTCTTAATGGCTTGTGTGATCGTAAATGTGCTTCAAAAGAACTCTTTCCTCTATGTGATAAAATGATTTCAAATATCCTATGCACATATTGAGGGGGAGAATTTACCAAAGAAAATCAAATGGCTTTTTCCATAGAAATTGTGATCAAGAAAATATTTCAAAGAACTCTTGTCTCCATGTGCTAAACAATTTCAAAATCATATACACATGTTGAGGGGGAGCATTTCTAAAATGATCAAAACAATTAAGGTACAAAATGTTTTGATTTTATATCACAAGTACATTGATTGATTTTCCAAATGATTTTTCAATTGGTTTCATAAAGGAATGAACAATACCAAAAGACCGACCAATTTACATTATGCATGGAGTTATAAGGATGGTTAGGTTAGGTATTTGTTCCCACGATCCGCCAGAACCGGAGGGATCTACCCAGGGACAATCCACTAGATAGTGTAGAGTCCTTAGGTATGATGAAAAAAGGAGAAAAATGAGAATATGGGAAGAGTGCGGACTGAGACTGAGCTAGTACTGGAATAAACCCAACAAGGTCCTAGTTATGATGTCTCGGTAAGCATTGAAGGGGTCGAAGAATGAAAAAGAAATAAATGTGAAAAGGGTGAAAAGAAATAGCCCTCAAATAATTCAACCTTAGGGCAGTAACCGGGTTCAATACATATACTACTGGTGTTTACTAAGGTAACACTGGTATTGAAGACAAGACATCATGGACCCAGTGATGTACTGCACTACAACTTCCCAAGCTACTCAAGTTCTTCTTAAAAGGGCTTGTTTCATTCTCACGGGGAACTGACATAATCTATCGACTTTCTCTTAGAGATTGTTGATATTGAAGAAGGAGACCCTCTCCCTAGTCTCCGGCATAGGAACCAAATGTGCACAATCGAGTCTAGAGCCAAGAGATCATCCACAATATCTCATTAGGACACAAAATTAATGAAGACTTACTGTTTCACACAATGTGGAAAGTAAGAATATATATTAAGAGTCCTACGCATTATCCTTGTGGTATTGCCAGAACATCCGAGTGATATGTAAAATATTCACGATGAAGATGGAAATCCTTCTAGAGCCAACATCAAACAAGCTCTTGGTGGGTGACATGTGAGATCTTTTCTAAAGATCAAGCTTGTGACAACTGGATAGAAACGATGGGGCGATTCACTCGTGAATCAACCTTGGTCCAAGAAAAGGATTGACGGATACCTTTGAAAAACCGGTCGTTGTGCTCAAAAACTCTTTTCTCTAGCACTTCAACTGTGTATTATGTTTTCAAATTAAAAGGGTATTTATGATTGAAAATTGATTTCTTCTTCTAAACCTTCGTCGTATTGATAAAAACTCTTACTCTTAAGCAATACGCGATTGTTTTCAAATCATTTTCTATCAATCAGTAAATCTCAATTTGCTGGTTCACTCACTCCGTGTTGTCTTCTTTGAGACGTTCCGGTTTGAGAACGGCTAGAACAGCTGCGAAAGTCAAGGAGATTCTTAGGAATCCTACCTGATCACAGGCAGTACTTGTACTGATCAACGGGGAACCATGGGCCGTGTACCTCAATTCAACGAAAATGATCAAAGACACTTTCGTGTGTTTTATTGCTAACTGTTGTTTGCAGGTACATTTGGACGGTTGCAGCTGATCAGAATTGAGGATTCAATCCAAAGCCGCATGCAGCATCCACACTTAATTGAAGAAATCATGACTTGTGCTTATCTACATAACCTGGCTCTGATATTTCTATACTATGCTTCTGCTACACTGCTGCAAATATCATGAGCCAGTAAAAGCTTCCGCTACTCAGATGGAAAGATGTCATGATTCAAAAGTGTGAGCATGTCGGTCCAAAAGTCACAACATCACATGAAGGCAACACAACTATGGATGATCCAGAGAGATTTACTGTGGCTGATGATCTCAATGAAAGCTCAAAGATCATCAATGATGTGGATCAGTTAAAGGCCTCCACTAAAAGTACAAAATTATGCGGACTTTGAAGAATCGCTACACAAGCACAAAGAATGCGGAATTTGAAGAATTAAAGTCTACGAGCTTGGAACTGAAGATTAAATAGAATGCTAGGATTTGAAATGTAAAACATGGGGTGACCTCCCTTAGGGGGAGATTGTTAGGAATTGGAAATTCCATTGTGAAGTGTCGGTCACCCCAACTATAGACTAGCACAAGTTAGCTCGTAGACATATCGTTATTTACTGTTTATTAGATTAGTTATTAGCTTAGTGTAACACCGTGGAGGAAGGACGAGTCTTTATCCACTGTATGCCTGATCCATAGTTCGAAGGAGGACATGTAGTGTGTAACTATAAATACCATCTACCTCCCAAGGTAGAGGGTTGGACCTTTCATTCTAATCTAACCTTCCATGTTTTCTTTCACTTTCTCTCTCTAGAAAGGCTCCCATCATACTTTCTCTCTCTAAACCTCTAAACTATACGCCCCATTTGATATGTTATGATGTGTTTATGAAATCCAATATGTAACACCATGCTCATCAAGTTTTACTTTGAAGATCCACTTTAGAGCAATGATCATAGCACAGTCAGGAGCAGGTACTAATTCCCATACATCTAGTCGATCAAACTCGTGAATTTCTTCTTGCATGGCATTGAACCAACTGTCTTCATTCATGGCAGTTTAAACTTCTTTTGGTTCGATCTTAGAGAGTACGGAGTTGAAGAAGCACCATAAGGCATCAGTTGCAAGTTGTTTACGAGTGGATACTGGACGAGAGGGGTTTTCAATGATGTTGTCCAATGGATGGTCATGTGTCCATTTTCTAAGGTGTTCGTGTGGTTGTTGTTGAGGAACTGAAGTAGCAGAGTCGAATTCTCCTGATGAAGATGGTTCTGATGATGATTCAGGAGCAAATATGTTCTCAAATGGAGCATCTTCGGGAGTAGCAAAGGGGTTATCTCCATCATAGGTGCCAGAAATGATTCCTTGATGTACACTTGATGATTGAAGGTTTGATGATGAGACAGAGTGATCAGCAGCAGGCGCTTCTTGACTCAATGACATAGAAACTAAAGGGTTATCTATGTTGACAGGGATAGGAGCAGCCTCTGTTGATGGATTTGACAGATCATTAGCAATTGGCTCATAGTGTTCATCAAACATTGGATCAAACAATTTCTTCAAATCATCTTTTGAAGGAGTTACATAAGGAGTTACTGGTGAGAGATTTTGTACAAGAGAAGAACTAATGGGACTACTTAATAAAGGATGTGTTGCGGGTCAGAACTTAATTGTCCTGGAGCCATTTGCCTGGACAGCTCATCGAACGTGACGTGAATAGTTTCCATGATATCTCGAGTTCTTTTGTTGTAGATTCGGTAACCCTTCTTGTTTGATGCATAACCTACAAAAACTCCAATGTCCGCCTTAGCTCTTAATTTACCTAAATCTTGACCGTCATTCATTGGATAGCACAAAGCACCAAATACACGAAGGTAGGAGAGATTAGGTTTTCGTTTATGGACAAGTTCGTATGGAGTTTTTCCATGAGTGGTGTGTATGAGGGAATGATTTTGGGTGTAGCAAGCAGTGGCAATGGCTTCAGCCCAAAGAAACATTGGAACCTTTGAGTAAATTAGCATTGTTCTTGCAGCTTCAACAAGAGTCCGATTTCGTCTTTTAACTACACCATTCTGTTGAGGCGTGCGTGGAACACTTCTTTGATGACTAATTCCAATACTTTCATAAAATTGACTTAAGTCTTTGTTAACGAACTCCGTGCCATTGTCTGTTCGAACAATTCTAACAGTATTGTTAAGTCGAACCTGAAGCTGCTTGAAAAGTTTGATGATGACATTTGGAGTTTCATCCTTTGTCCTCAAAAACTTAACCCAAGTAAATCGAGAGTAGTCATCAACAATGACTAATACATATTTCTTCCCATTTATAGTTTGCACTCTCATAGGTCCGCACAAATCCATATGAAGGGTATGCAGAACTTCCATAACTGAGTTTGTCGGTTTGGGTTTGTGGGCATATTTCTTGCTTTTTCCCAATTGGCATGCTGAACAAAGATGATCTTTTTCATACTTTAATCTGGGTAAGCCTCTTACAAGATCCTTTCTGGAAAGATTATTAATGGTGCCGAAGTTCAAGTGATTGAGACGACGATGCCATAACCATGACTTTGTTTTTGAAGCCTTTGACAACAAGCAGATTGGAGAAGAATTCATCATGTCTTCGATAGAGATGGTGTATAGGTTTGAACCACGAGTTCCTCTTAACAGTTCCACATCATCAAGTTCTCTAACGAAACAGGTATGTTTTCTAAAAGCCACCTCTAGATCGGAATCACAGAATTGGCTAATAGAAAACAGGTTATGACCAAGACCTTCAACATAATATACCCTGGAGATTACACTATCACCAACAACATAATCTCCATAACCCATAATTGCACCAAAATGATCGTTCCTGAATCTAATAGTCCCGATGAATTTACTCACGAAGTTCATGAGCCGCGAGCGATCTCCAGTCATATGCTTGGAACAGCCTGAGTCCAGGTACCACAACACGATTTGAACGATCTACAGTTGAACACAAACAAAAATGGATGACTCGATAATTGAGATCCCCATGCAAGAATGGGTTCCATTTGGTTAGTAACAGTGATTGGAACACCCACATCAGAAACAGAATCAATGGAATCATTAGGGATAATTGCAGTGCTAGTGTCCGTATTTGACCTATTCAATGTATGTTCACTTCTTAAAGGAATAGTTCTACCACTAGGAATCCATTTTCTAATGGGCATTGACTTAGATAATTTAGGGCACCACTCATTAAGACTAAGCTTGTGGCCAGTAGGTATCCACTGATAACCTACATTACTAAATTTTCTTCCTGTGGGTTTCCAATGTTTTCTAACCATCTTCCACCATTGCTTTCTAGCCTTCTTAACATGATTGTTGGCATTAACGATTTTAACTGGGTGTTTAACAGAATTAATCAAATCATTCACGCAACACACATGATTAGTAACAGAAACCAAGCAATCATCATTACATGTTTTGCAGATAGTAGCAGAATTTGAATTAATTACAGTACGCTTATAACTAATACTAGAATCAACACGATTCGTTTTATTCAACTCAAACTTAATGTTCCTAGGGTGGTCTTCTACTCTCTTCCATTGCACATTTTTAGCTTGCGAGGTCCTATCTTGCTTTGTATTGCCTGGAGGCTTTGACCTGCTTGCTTTTGTGTCACTGATTACTCATGCAGAGGGAATTATGGGAACATTAGTTGGTTGGGCTACCTTTTGCATTCCTGAACTAGAAGTGCAGGGATCTGAACTACTTGAAGGCACTTTAGAGTCCACTTTCTTAATATTGGGCATAGAATGGGTTGCATATTTGGCACTAGGCATAGAACAAGGCATCACAACTTTATCTTTCTCACATAAGGATTTAGGACATGTTGCTTTTAAACATTCTAACAGCTCCTGAGATCGTTTGGCCTGAATGCAAGCAAACCTAATTTCACTATCAAGTGGCTTATTTATGAAGTCCTCTTCTACAATCTCACGGAGACATTCTAGACTATCCTTAAGGTGAGCAAAATAGTTATGAAATACAAGTTCATTATTTCTAAGATGAGGAGGAATGTATTTAACAGTCACAGTATATTTAGAGTCTGCAGATGACTTTGATGCAACATTCTCATTAAAGACAAGTGGCATTTTCCCTTTCACCTGACTCTTCAGATTCTCAATTTCCTTTTGCAAAGACGTTATCTTTTCGTTGTTCTTGTTACGAGTGGCTTTCATTGAATCATATAACTCTTTAAAGTGTCGTTTAACTTTTTCATTTTCTTCTAGAAAACTTTCATTTTCCTTTTGTAAAACATTAACCAAGTTTTGAAGATGAAAAGTTTGAGAACATTGAGAATCTAAAGGAGGAGGCACTTGGGAGCCAGACACATTGTTCTTTTCACCCTTTAATTGTGAGATTTGGGCTTTCAACTTTCGGATCGTGTTACAGTGAGCTTGAATCTGTTCGTCACGTTTGTTTATTTCAAAAACTGCATCAAACTCTGGAGCATTTGAGGATGTCTTGATGTTTGAAATTTTGAAATTTTCCTTGAGATGTTGATATTTTAGTTGCAAATCAAAATGTTCAACTTCTAACTTAGAAAAGTGTTTTACCAGATTATCGTGATCATCCTGGTCAATTTTCTCATTTAGTTTTGAGTTTTTGTTTTCAAGCTCAATGACACGATCATGGGAAACTTTCAAAGCAACATATAATTCATGAAATTGAGAGGCAGTAATGGAATGCTTAGTAACAGTATAAAACACATCTTGAGCTACATAACTCAATACTAAGTTCTCATTTAAGATATGCAGGTTCTTCATTTCAATTTCATTATATTTGAGTTCCCGTTCATAATCATTTACCTCAACTATCATTGCATCAAATTCCATTTCCATTTCTTTAATATCTGAGTTTATTCCTTTTTGAAGACTCTCAAATTGACCTTTTATTTGTTTAAAAAAAGGCATGATTTCAGTTAAATAGCATTCCTTAGTTTGCTCAAAACCCCTTTCCCCTTCAGTTATCCCTGTAGGCGTGATTATCTTCTTACATGTTTTCTCAAAATCAACAAATAGTTGATAAACAACATACATGCTGATTAAGGTCTTGCTGTTAGTGGAAATAGTTCTAGGGACTAAATGCATTGGTGTATTAGGAGGATACACAGTAGCTACAGGCACTTTCCTAAGGGGAGGGTTTGTTTCAACAAGTACATTCGCTTTTTGCATATCCATGTCTTTCTTCCAAAAGATTTGTTCTAAGGTTAATAGAGTTTGAGGCTTAAACTTGTTCAAGGAGATCCAATTTTCCTTAGTGTAATCATTAGATTTAAAGTTGATGTTATATTTAATGCACCAGGGATCTTTAAGCTTATCATTCAGTTTTTCCTTAGTGGCATCTTCTAATTTTCTATCTTCCTCAGTGCACTCAATGCATGAAGGTTTTTGTCTAGGTTTGAGGATCTCATCACCATCATAGACAACCTTTTGAGTAGCTTTTTCTATTTTACCATACTCAGGATTGGGTTGCTTAATAATGGGTATACTATGCTTATCACTTAAGACTCTGTGCTTGACAATGTGAGCAGTCTGGATGGTATTCCCTTGTACGTACAACTTATTTTCAAGCTTGTTTTTCAAAGTTTTTAGATTGGAAAAGTCATTCAAAAGTTTTGATTCCTTAGCATTAAATTCTTGATTAAGCACTTTAACATTTTCTTGAAGTTCTTGTTTTTGCTTAACAGTTTTAGAAAGCTTTTCTTGTAAGGAGTTTAACTCTTGTTTTAACACTTCTTCTCTAAAATTACTTTTTCTAATAATTATACGCATTTGGTTATCCATTTCGTGCTCACGGGTAGTTAAATCAAACTTAGCACGTTGTTCATAAATGGCAACTTGTTCTTTATAGGCATTCAGTTCAGAGATAACAGAATCATCGGGGGCACATGCAGTGTATTCATAAAAAATATAGTCATCATTGACTGCAGAAGATGCATCACTTGGTACAATCTCACTTTCACTTTGTATCACATATTGATCATATGGAACAATATTACTATTACCCACATTATCAATATCTGATTCATTAGTTTCATGTGATTGTACTTCGTTATGTATCTTTTGTTCATCAACTTCATCGTATAGTTTTAATACCTCTGAAATGATTGAAGCTTTGGATGGACCAACCTGTTGTGGTGACGAGACCTTTGGAGAGACCATTGGTGAAATGCTAGCCATGAAGATTTTCTGGGCAGTAGGTTCATCATCGACATCAGAGTCAAATGCATCACAGTCAGCTACTTGAAAGGCATTTTGATGATTGTGACCTATTTCCTGAATTGGCTGCTAATCCACATCAGCATCATAGGTTTTGGCATTTCCCTCAGCAAGAAACAACAACTCTTCTTCATCCAAAACCGCACCACTGTCCTGAGCTTGCACCAGCAGCATCTTGTCCCTGAAATACTCTGCATTTTGAGGGCGTTTTGGAGATGTGCAGTTCCTTGCAATGTGTCCATCACCACCACAGTTGTAGCACTTGGTTGGCTTTGCTTGTCTTGATTTGCATTCCTTCCACGATTCTGATTAGCCACATACCCTCCACCAGCTCTACATTTTCCTTGTTCATACTGCCTACCTTGAACTGGTTGTACCATAATCTTTCCATCTCTAACCATAGCATGATTGTG
Organism: Chrysanthemum makinoi; assembly: GCA_910596185.1. NCBI lineage: Eukaryota > Viridiplantae > Streptophyta > Magnoliopsida > Asterales > Asteraceae > Chrysanthemum > Chrysanthemum makinoi. The sequence goes on along the minus strand of OU343225.1, from coordinate 247,404,114 downwards.
TAGATTGGATGCAGTTCTGATTTCATTGTTAGTGTGTAGACTATTAGTGTGTGGAGGGAGGTTTAAGTTTTGCTTCACCATAAGAGCAAGTTGATTGATGAAATGTTCCATGACTGCATCAGCATCAGGTTGCTTGAACCTTGGATCGAGAATGAGTTTGTGATTACCATTTCCAGTAGGTATGACTTGTGAAGCTTTGGTAGTAATCCCTACATTGGTGTAAAATGCAGTTGAGTCATTTGATGAGCTTGTTTCTCCCTGTTTAGATTTGAACTGTTCAAGAATCATTCGTTCAAACATAGCATGTCTCTCATTCTGAAGCAGGAATGCATACAATTGCTCATAGTTAGTGTTCCTCAAACCCTTAGTTAACTTGACTAAAGTGACAAATTTGTGCCATTCGGGATTCATGTTGTTCACAAACTTTGAGTTTAGCTGAATATTTGGCATAGTCATTTTAATATTCCTCATGTCATTCACAAGCTTGTGGAACCTCACGTAATATTCTGTGACACTTTCCCCTGGTATCATCTTAAAGTGCTCAAAGTCATCATACAGTTGAGATTCTCTGTCTTCTTTAGTTAATTCAGAACCAGAGAGAAACATCTTGACATTGTCCCAAAGCGCTTTGGCTTCAGTGTTGTGATTGATTAACTTGTAGATGTCTTTTGGAAGACCTCAGTATAATGTTTCAAGCCCTGATATCAACATCATATATCTTTTTCTCCTTATCACTAAGCTCATCATACGTCTTTGATCTGTCTAAACCTAAGATCATAATACCATCCGCAGCAGTTTCAAGAACATCTCTAGTAGTTTCAATTTGATAAGGTCCTTCGTCAATTGACTTAAGAATGTTAACCCCATTCTCCTTTCCCAAGCAATATAACCTAATTCGTTGAGCCCAAGAGTCATAATCAGTTCTGTCAAGCATAGGTGGACGAGTATCAGATCCAGTAGCTTGAACGTCTTCAGCAACAGTAGAGATGATAGTGGGTACGTTGGTAGATATGATTACAAATTCTACGGGATTTTAAAACTCTTTAATTAAACCAGGAAATAAGTTCTTTCACGGGATTTTACTAAATCAAGAGAAAACCGTAAAACGTAATACAAAGAAAAACACTAAATCGCTCAAGAAGACAAATAGCTCAAAGGAACAAATCTCTCAATGGAACAAATCGCTCAAATGAGACAAGTCGCTTAACTGATCAACTCGCTTCAATAAGCAAGTCGCATAACCCAACAAACCTCTTAAACTGACAAATCGCTTGAAGAGACAAATCACACAAATAAGACAAATCGCTTAAACTGACAACTCGCTTAAATAAACAAGTCGCTGAAAAGATGACAAATCGCTTCTCCGAACAAGTCGCACAAGTACAGCCACTACCCGGACAAATCGCTTAAATAAGTGATTTGTTATTGACACAAATCGCTACCAAACCTAGACAAATCGCTTGACTGAATATTATACCGTGACACAAATCGCTAACATGCAAACCACACAAACGCCACTTTAAATTCCAAAAACAATCCAACCACAGTGATTCAAGCCTTCCAAATCAAAACCTAAGCACTTATGATGATTCTAAACACAAAAGTACAACCAAAATCCAAACTTTAACACAAGAAATGGTCCAAATGATGCAAAAACCACTCAACTTTTTCAAACCCAAAAACCGTACAAAACCACTAGAAATCCAAGAACATGTAAGAGAGATGATCAAACCATGGCTCTTGATACCATTTGTAACATATAAGATTTCACAAACACATCAAACCATGCTTAAGTAGGGCGTATACTTTAGGTTTTTAGAGAGAGAAAGTTAGAGGTTTAGGGAACTTAGTGAGAAAAAGTAAAAGTATTATTGTGAGCTCCAACCCTCTACCTTGGGAGGTAGAGGGTATTTATACTATCTTACATAAACGCCTCCTACAGGATGTGGATCAGGCATACAGTGGGTAAAGACCCGTCCGTTCTCCATGGTGTTACTAAACTAAATACTAACTAACATTAAATAACTACGACTACGAGCTTTCTAACGATTACATATACTTTAGGTGACCGACACTTTAATAACTGGATTTACTAAATCCTAACATTGTTGATGCAAAATTTCTTTAAAAACCCCGTGATTCCACGTGTCAATAAGCTAGTTGATTTATAAAATTGAAATTAAATGTTGAATGAAAATGAATATGGAAACGGATTAATGTACCTTGTAGAAGAAGATGAATCATTGAGAAACCGATTGAAAATTATTAATGAGATTTAATCCTTTACAAAAATAACTGATATGGAGAGCGTTTAAGGAGGAACCGTGTTTAATAGTTACTTTGACCTTCTTGTATAAAATTGATGCATAAAACACATGTACATTGTCTCTAAATATGGAAGTACACATCAGTGCATTAAACCAATTTTTAATGCTGCGCGCTTAGGATACTTGTGCAAAACCATCATATATTAGATAGTGCTAGCTAAAAGACCCGTGAAATTCACGGATATTTTAAAGAGACGTCTAAAAAATAATGAATCACATTGGATAAGCAAACGTAAAAGGATAAAGTTATTAATAATGAAAACATAAGTCATGAAACACGATAGTTGAGTAACCGAAAAAGATTAAGTTCGTAACAATGAAACAAAAGATTTATGAAACACACTATCACCGGGAGAACATAACCATTTTCAATCTTTTTTTTCTACTAAAGCGAGATACAACCACATGTAAGTAGCACAAATTGTATAGCACTTGTTTGTAGACCGCATTGGTTGTGCTATTCGTGAGGCTTCCATCTTCGTCACAAATATTTAATCCCTTTTTACTTCTAACGCGAGATTCGGCTACATATAGCTGGTCATATGTCAAAAAAGGGTCATGATAAGGTTGATTTTAATTGGTTGTTTTGTGTTCCCCGTATACGTGTCTCGTGTCATCCTAAAAGTTCCACCAACTTGTTACACCCATCCAAGATGTCTTTAACATCCCTTGTTATGTCCATATTGAAAGGATGTCTTTCATTAGATGGTCAAAGTAATTTGTTTAAAATGTTACAAAGAACATATTGGATTTCACAAACACATTAAACCATAAACACAAGTAGGCGTATAATATGGTGTTTTAGAGAGAGAAAGAGTTAGAGGTTTGGGAACTTAGTGAGAGAAAGTAAAAGTATTATTATGAGCTCCAACTCTCTACCTTGGGAGGTAGAGAGTATTTATAGTCTTTACATAAATCGCCACCTACGGGCTGTGGATCAAGCATACAGTGGGTAAAGACCCGTCCGTCCTCCACGGTGTTACTTAACTAAATACTACTTAACATTAAACAATCTACGACTACGATCTTTCTAACGATTACATATACTTGAGGTGACCGACTCTTTAATAACTGGATTTACTAAATCCCAACAATCTCCCCCTAAGGGAGGTCACCTCAAGATCACCTCAAAATTACATTGAATACAAAAAGATATTACATTTTAAATGGTTCTTGCATTCTTGATGTAGTTCTTTGCTCAGGAGCTCGTAGTCATTGATTCTTCATAATTGTATGATTGGTTAAACCAAGTGGAGGTCTTTTACAGATCCACGTGATAATGAGTTTTGAGCCAGCTTTGAGATCATCAGCTATCATAAATCTCTGACTCATCCTTTGTGGTGTTGGTATTATGTGATGTTGTGACTTTTGGACCGACATGCTCACATTCTGGATCATGATTTCTTCTCATCAGAGTAGCGGAAGCTTTCGTTGATTCATGATATTGGTAGCAGCGTAGCAGAAGCATGGAGTGAGAATATCAGAGTCATTGATGCACTAATCATGATTTCTTTTGAAATGAATGTGATGTGTGAGCATGCGGTTATGGATTGACCGCTTCATTTTGATCAGCTGCAAACGTCGGGCGTACCTGAATACAACAGTTAGCAATAAAGCGCATGAAAATGTCTTTGATCACTTTCGTTGAATTGAGGTACATGGCCCACGGTTCCCCTATGATCAGTACAAGTATTGCCTGTGATCAGGTAAAATTCCGAAGAATTTCTTTGACAGGGTTTCGCAGCTGCTCTAGCTGTTCTCAAACCGGATCGTCTCAAAGAAGAAAACACGGAGTGAGTGAACCAGCGAATTGAGATTCACTGATTGATAAAAAGATATTTGAAAAACAATCGTGTATCGCTTCAATAGAAATTGTTTTTGCAATACAATGAAGGTTTTAATGAAAATCAATTATCAATCATAAACACCTTTAATTTTGAAATATTAGTACACAGTCAATGAGCTAAAATAAAGAGTTTTTAAGCATAACAACCGGTTTTACATAGGTATCCGTCAATCCATAACCTGAACCAGGATTGATTCAAAAGATTGAATCGCCCCATTATTTCTATTCAGTTGTCACATGGTTGATCTATTGGATAGATCTCACATGCCACCCACCAGGAGCTTGTTTGATGTTGGCTCCAGAAGGCTTTCCATCTTCATTGTGAATATGTTTGCATATCACTCCGATGTTCTAGCACTACCACAAGGATAATGCGTAGGACTCATAAGATATAATCTCTCTTTCCACATTGTGTGAAACAGAGAGTCTTCATTGAAAGTGTCCTAATGAGATTTATAGATGATCTCGTGGCTCTAGACTCAATTGTGCATATTTGGTTCCTATGCCGGAGACTAGGGAGAGGGTCTCCTTCTTCAATATCAACAATCTCTAAGAGAAAGTCGATAGATAATGTAGGTTCCCCGTGAGAATGAAACAAGTCCTTTTAAGAGGAACTTGAGTAGCTCAGGAAGTTGTAGTGCAAGGCCATGGGTCCATGATGTCTTGTCTTCAATACCAGTGTTACCTTAGTAATCACCAGTAGCATATGAATTGAACCCGGTATCTGCCCTAAGGTTGAACTGTTGGAGGGCTATTTATTTTCACCCTTTTCACATTCAATTCTTTTTCATTATTCAAACCCTTCAGTGCTTACCGATACTTCATAACTAGAACCTTGTTGGGTTTATTCCAGAACTAGCTCAGTCTCAGTCCGCACTCTTCCCATATCTCACTTTTCTCCTTTTTTCATCAAACCTAAGGACTTCTACACTAACTAGTGGATTGTCTCTGGGTAGATCCCTCCGGTTCTGGCGGATCATGGGAACAAATACCTAAACTTATCATCTTATATCACCATACATAAAGTAAATTTGGTCGGTCTATTTGGTATTGTTCATCTGCCATTGGAACCAATCGAAAACCATTTGAAAATCAATCCAGATACTTGTGATATATTATCAAAGCATTTTGTACCTGAATTGTTTTTTGATATTTTTAGAACAAGAGCTCCCCCTCAACATGTGCATCAAGCATCATTTTGTAATGGAAATAATTTTCATCTTTGAGGGGTTGGCTTGCATCTAAGAGTAGTTATATAAAGAATGTGGTTTTCAAAATAGTTGCTTCCCCTCAATATGTGCATGGATATTAGAAAATGTTTTGCGCATATTAGGAAAAGACTGTACATTGAAATAAATTGATCACGTTTTAAATCTTTGTGGTTTAAGATAGATGCTCCCCCTCAACATGTGGATGGAAAATTTGAAATCATTTGGCACATGTGGGAAGGAGAGCTTGTACATCCTTATAAAAGCATTTACCGAATTATCAGTTTAAATCTAATTTAAATCACAAATTCTCCCCCGATCACAATTATCAAATCATTTGAGATTTGTGATCTCTGTAGATTTAAATTGATTTTGAAAGCTTTTAAGGAGAATTGTGACTTGATTATGAAAACGTTTTAACTGATAAGGATTGGATTTTGAGACTTTAAACTCCATTGATTAAACATGCATGATTTTCTTTTGAAAACAATTGTATGACAAATAACCTTTTGATTTAATTGAAATCATTCTCCCCCCCAATCAATGACATAAGTTGTTGATTGAGAGATAGATATTTTGACAAAAGTTAAGTCCAAATGATTTACAAAAGTAGAGTCCAAGTTATTTTTCAAAGCAATTAGTTTTCATTAGATAGTAAGTAATTGTTTATAGAATCAGAGCATGAGATTTGAACACCAAGATAAAGCATGGCTCTGTTCTTTCATTGAAGAGTGGGTTACTACCTGAAATGACAATAAACCATTGTTTCACTTTCTCCCAAAAATATTTTTTGATTTTTTGATTTTTTTTAAATAAGAATATTCGAACAATATCTAAAGTCCCGTGTCATTCTTTGAATGACAACACAAAGACCGTAGATATTTTCGAATTGAGAAAAACATGACAAAATGACAATATTTTTTTTGAAAATTTTCAAGATTTTTCAGATTTTTATGGATTTTTGAAAGTTTTATAATTTTCTATTTGCTTTTTGAAGGTTTTGTAATTTTGTATTTTGCTTTTCGAATAGATATATACAAGAGATAGATGAAGGAAAACCTTTTACTCCTCTTCTTCCTCTTGAAGACGTTTGAGTGTTTCCGGTTGTAGGCTCTTAAGACCAAGTCGTGGAAGGATAAACTCAAAACGTTCTCTAGGAAGAGCTTTGGTGAAGATGTCTGCTAACTGGTATTCAGTCCTCACAAAGTATAGTTCAACCACACCGTTTTCAACTTGCTCCCTGATGAAATGATGTCGTATGTCGATGTGCTTTGCTCTTGAGTGTTGTACGTTGTTGCATGAGAGAGCAATAGCACTTTTATCATCACAGTACAGAGGGATTTTGTTGAATTCAAAGCAATAGTCAGATAATTGGGATCTCATCCAAAGGATTTGAGCACAACAAGATGACATGGCTATGTATTCAGCCTATGTAGAGGAAATAGAGGTACTCATTTGCTTCTTTGATGACCAGCTCACAAGCTTATCACCCAAAAACTGAGCACCTCCAGACGTACTTCGACGAGTATCTTGACATCCTGCATGATCAGCATCTGCATAGGTCGTTAGTGACATACCGGTGTCCTTCGGGTACCAAAGTCCCATATTGATGGTTCCTTGAGATACCGAAAGACCCGTTTAACCGCTTCAAGGTGCTTTTTGTAGGCTTAGCCTGATATCTAGCACACATGCAAACAGCGAACAAGATGTCTGGTCTACTAGCTGTGAGGTACATCAGGGATCCAATCATACTACGATATTTCGTTTGGTCTACCATGATCCCTGAGTGGTCCTCATCAAGTTTAGAACGCTCTATCATGGGAGTGCCAACAGGGTTACTAGAATCAAATCCAAATTTCTTTAAAATCTCATTCGTATATTTAGATTGATTTATAAAAATGCCTCCGGGACTTTGTGAAATTTGCAATCCTAAGAAAAATGACATTTGTCCCATCATTGACATTTGAAATTTGGAACCCATTTCATTAGAAAAACGGTCACACTCATTGGGGTCAGTCGAGGCAAAGATAATATCATCAACATATATTTGAACGTGAATTAAATGTTTGCCTGACTTCCTAGTAAACAATGTCGGATCAATCGCCCTTTCAATCCAGAGATAGAAGAAACTTTGATAGCGTATCATACCATGCCCTTGGAGCTTGCTTCAAACCGTAAAGAGCCTTCTTCAAACGATATACGTGAGTAGGATGCTCTGGATTCACAAAGCCTTCAGGTTGGATGACGTAAACGACTTCTTTCAGATCTCCGTTAAGAAACGCCATCTTTACATCCATTTGATAGACTACCATGTTCTTACTTGCAGCATTAGCCAAGAAGATTCTGATTGCCTCGATACGAGCAATAGGAGCAAATGATTCTTCAAAGTCAATACCCTCCTCTTGACGATATCCTTTTGCAACCAATCGAGCCTTGTTCTTTAAAACATCACCATTCTCATCAAGTTTCACTTTGAAGATCCATTTCAGAGCAATGATCATAGCACAATCTGGAGCAGTACTAATTCCCATACATCAAGTCGATCAAACTCATGAATTTCTTCTTGCATGGCATTGAACCAGCTGTCTTCATTCATGGCGGTTTTAACATCTTTTGGTTTGACCTTAGAGAGTACGGAGTTGAAGAAGCACCATATGGCATCGGTTGCAAGTTGTTTCCGTGTGGATACTGGACGAGAGAGGTTTCCAATGATGTTGTCCAATGGATGATCATGTGTCCACTTTCTAAGGTGCTCATGTGGTTGTTGTTGAGGAAATGAAGTAGCAGAGTTGATATCTCCTGATGAAAATGGTTCTGATGATGATTCAGGAGCAAATATGTTTTCAAATGGAGCATCTTCGGGAGTAGCAAAGGGATTAACTTTATCATTGATGCCAGAAACAATTCCATGATGTACATTCGATGATTGATGATTTGTTGATGAGACAGAGTGATCAGCAGCAGCTGCTTCTTGACTTAATGATATTGAGACTGAAGGGTTGACTTCATTCACGGGATAGGAGCGCCTCTGTTGATGGAATCGAAATTTCATCAAGATTTGGTTCATAGTGTTCATCAAACATTGGATCAAACAATTTCTTTAAATCATCTTCTGAAGGAGGTACATAAGGAGTTGCTGGAGAGGGATTAGAAACAAGAGTAGAACTGATAGGACTACTTGATGAAAGTTGAGATGCGGGTCCAGAGCTGATTTGTCCTGGAGCCATTTTCCCGGACAGCTCATCGAACGTGACATGAATAGTTTCCATGATATCTCGAGTTCTTTTGTTGTAGATTCGGTAACCCTTCTTGTTTGATGCATAACCTACAAAAACTCCAATGTCCGCCTTAGCTCTTAATTTACCTAAATCTTGACCATCATTTGTTGGATAGCACAAAGCACCAAACACACGAAGATAGGATAAATCAGGTTTTCGTTTATGGACAAGTTCATATGGAGTTTTTCCATGACAGGTGTGTATAAGGGAACGATTTTGTGTATAGCAAGCAGTGGCAATGGCTTCAGCCCATAGAAACATTGGAACCTTTGAATAAATTAGCATTGTTCTTGCGGCTTCCACAAGAGTTCAATTTCGTCTTTCAACTACACCGTTCTGTTGAGGAGTTCGTGGAACACTTCTTTGATGACTGATTCCAACACTTTCATAAAACTTAATTAAGTCTTTGTTAACGAACTCTGTGCCATTGTCAGTTCGAACAATTCTGATTGTATTGTTGAGTCGAACTTGAAGCTGTTTGATTAGTTTGATGATGACATCAGGAGTTTCATCCTTTGTCCTCAAAAACTTTACCCAAGTAAATCGAGAGTAGTCATCAACAACTACTAGAATGTATTTCTTCCCATTTATTGTTTGCACTCTCATTGGTCCGCACAGATCCATATGAAGGGTATGAAGAACTTCCATTACTGAGTTTGTGGGTTTTGGTTTGTGGGCATATTTCGTGCTTTTACCCAATTGGCAAGCTGAACAAAGATGATCTTTTTCATATTTTAATTTGGGTAAGCCTCTGACAAGATCCTTTCTGGAAAGTTTATTAATGGTGTCGAAGTTCAAGTGATTGAGACGACGATGCCATAACCATGACTTTGTTTTAGAAGCCTCTGAAAGCAAGCAGATTGGAGAAGACTTCATCATGTCTTCGATAGAGATGGTGTATAGGTTAGAACCATGAGTACCTTTTAATAATTCCACACCATCAAGTTCTCTAACGAAGCAAGTATGTTTTCTAAAGGCCACTTCTTGATCGGAATCATAGAATTGACCAACAGAGAACAAATTATGACCAAGACCTTCCACATAATATACCCTGGAAATAACACTTTTACCAACCACATAATCTCCATAACCCATAATAGCACCAAAATGGTCGTTCCCGAATCTAACAGTCCCGATGAATTTACCCACGGTTCATGAGCAGCGAGCGATCTCCGTCATATGCTTGGAACACTGAGTCCAGTACACAGAACGATTTGAACGATCTGCAGTTGAACACATACAAGAATGGATAACTGGATAATTGGGATCCTCATGCAAGAATGGGTTCCACTTGGTTAGTAACAGTGATTGGAACACCCACATCAGAGGTAGAAACAATGGACTCATTAGAAATAGATGCAGTGCTAGTGTCCGTATTTGACCTATTCAAAGTATGTTCACTTCTTAAGGGAATAGTTCTACCAATAGGCATCCATTTTCTAGTTGGCATTGATTTAGCAACTTTAGGGCAAAGCTCATTAATCTTACGGCCAAAAGGTATCCATTGATAACCTATATTACTAAATTTCCTTCCTGTGGGTTTCCACTATTTCTAACTTTCTTTCGCCTTTGCCTTTTAGCCTTCTTAGCTTGATTTTTTAACATTAACAAGTTTTATCGGGCATTTGACAAAGCATTAGACAAAGCATTCACACCACATTCATGATTAGTAACATAAATCAAGCAGTCATCATTACATAGTTTGCGAATAGTAGCGAATTCAATTAATTACAAGACGCTTATAGCTAATACTAGAATCAACATGATTCGTTTTATTCAACTCAAACTTAATATTCCTAGGGTGATCTTCTATTCTCTTCCAATGCACATTCTTAGCTTGCGAGGTCCTATCTTGCTTGGTATTGCCTGGAGGCTTTGGCCTGCTTGCTTTAATCTCACCGACATTACTCCTGTAGAGGGAATTATGGGAACATTAGTTGGTTGATCTACTTTTGCATTCCTGAACTAGACGTGCAGGGATCTGAACTACTTGAAGGCACATTAGTGTTCACTATCTTAAAACTGGGCATAGAATGGTTTGTATGCTTGGCATTATGCATAGAACACGGCATCACAGCTTTTCCTTTCGCACCTAAGGATTTAGGACATGTTGCAATTAAACATTCTAGCAGCTCTTGAGATCGTTTGGCCTGAATGCAAGCAAACCTAATTTCTCTATCAGGAGGTTTATTAATGAAATCCTCTTCCACAATCTCACGGAAACATTCTAGACTATCCTTAAGGTGAGCGCAATAGTTATGAAACACAGGTTCATTATTCCCTAGATGAGGAGGAATGTATTTAATAGTCACAGTATATTTGCAGTCTGAGGATTACTTTGATGCAACATTCTCATTAAAAACAAGTGGCAGTTTCCCTTTTTCCTGACTCCTCAGATTCTCAATTTCTTTAAGTTGTTTAAAGAAAGGTATAACCTCAGTTAAATAGCATTCTTTAGTTTGCTCAAAACCCCTTTCTCCCTCAGTTATCCCAGTGGGTGTGATCCTTTTCTTACAAGTTTTCTCAAAATCAACAAACAGTTGAAAAATAACATATTGACTGATTAAGGTCTTGCTTTTAGTGGCAATAGTTCTAGGAACTAAATGCATTGGTGAATTTGGAGGATACACAAATCGCCAAGGCATTTTCCTAAGTGAAGGGTTTGTTACAACAAGATTCTCTGATTTTTGCTTATCTAAATCCTTTTTCCAGAACACTTGTTTGGGTGTTAACAACGTTTGAGGCTTAAACTTGTTCAAGGAAATCCAATTTTCCTTTTTGTAATCATGGGGTTTGATCGTTATATTATTCATTTTCTCCCTAGATGCATCATCTAATTTTCTATCTTCCTCAGTGAACTCAACGCAACTAGGTTTCTGTCTAGGTTTAAGAATCTCATTACCATCATAGATTACATTATGAGCAGCTCTAGCCTTTTTAACAACCTCAGGATTAGGTTCCACAACAAGGGGAATGCTATGCTTATCGCTTAAGACTCTATGCTTAGTGATCAAGTGAGCAGTCTGAATGGTATTCCCTTGTACGTACAACTTATTTTCAAGCTTGTTTTTTGTCACACCCCCAAAATATCGCAGCGGAACGATAGTGTCTTTGGGGTATGACTTCATAGCACAAAGTATGGATACAGAAAACGACCTCTAAAATGAGACGTTTTGAAAGGTTTACCATTCGATTAAATAAAGTTAAAGTTTACAAAACATGAGATCCCAAAGTGTGATAATACATAAAGGGTTACAAAACATGTCGAATGGTAATAGATAAAAACACAAGACTCCAATGTATGCCATGTGACCCAAAAGCTCCATGAAATGCTATCGCCTTACAACCTGAGATAAACATGCTAAAAAGTGTCAACACAAAGGTTGGTGAGTTCATAAGTTTGTTGAAAATGATTTCAAAAAGTCCTTAAAGAATGTTGATGCAGCAAAGGCATTGTAAATCCATTCAGCCCGAAGTTCCGCCATACAAAACTCGCAACCTATGTGTTCACAACCCATTGCCTAATATAGAATTGTCAACCTTGTTTGTATGTAGGACATATGTGCATACGATATATACATGTACTTAATGCAAAGAATCACAGCCAACCGAACCTCTTGACAAGTCTAAATTGTTTGTTGTGTCTCATTGAATAACAGATTATATTCACCCCAGGTCAAGTCATCAGGGACTCAAGGGTGGGGGCGTCAGCCCAATAGTACTATCAATACCTCTCCGCCGGCTCCCGCAGGAGTTAACCAGTTGCTAAAGTATGTATGTTGAAGCATAATTGAAAACAAGTTTAGCACATTAAGGCACATATCGCAATAAACCACACATAATGTCCAAAGAGTATAAGATGTATAGTGTAACACAATTGTATAAATGGTTTGAGTATTCGCAAGAGTAAAAACCAGTATTTAAGCATGTATCTCCCCCAAAGAGTTGGTAAGAATTTAAACGAGTAAAAGCGGGGTATGAACTCACCTGGTATGATTGATATGCTAACAAAATGAAGTGCACGAAAATGAGGCTCGGAAACTATCCGCGACCTAAAATGAATGATGTGCTCTAATATAAGTCATGAAACAATGTCGTGCATGCAAATCCATATGTAATCTATACCACTTGTACGTTTTTGAAAATAGAATTTATCGTCGAAATATATGCTTTATGACACCTCGTCATGTTTATAAAATACTTTACAAGTATATACGTTGAATCAACATTATACGATAATCGTTTTGTGATTTATTATGAAATTACAACTTTTCGTCGTAAAATAATGTCGTTGAAATTTCCTGAAAGTGAATATACGGCCTCGAAAAGCTAGTCATAAAATGGTGCACGCCGAAAGTGTGAAACAAACTCAACGGTTTTGGGAAGCTTGTATCATTATCTCAAAGTTCTAGCATTTAAGTTTTCATCCTAGAGGTCTCGATCATGGAGATAAATATAGGTTAAGTATGGTACTTGTATCCAAAATATTGTTTAAGGGTGGTTTTCGGCAAAGTTTGAGTGACTATATTTTATTCGTTACAACTCCGCTTGACAAACGGTTGGACATTTTGGAAAATAGGCTAGGCGAACTTACTTTTACTAGTAGACATCACGTTATAAAAAGTATTACATCCTTGTTAAAAACGACCCTCAACATGGTCACTTGTTGCCGTAAGGTTTGTCTAATAGAAATATATTAGTTTTTCTTATATAATAAAGTTACGGCAACTTTGTGTAAACGTGTATAATTTAATCGTTACAAGCCCGTTTTCTACGTTTTCTACATCCTTAGATTCGTATTAAAGTATACTAATATATTTTTGATAAGTCGACACATTTAATAACGCTTAAGCCTCATTTTTGACTCGTAAAGAGTGACATTTTCATGCTGAAATTTCTGGAATTATTAGTTTTCGTCGTCAAACTTCAAAATAGCATAACTTCTTCGTTATAGCTCCGTTTTAACACGTTCAAGCGGCCACGCTGCTTTTAAAGTATATTTTCCAAATATCTAGCCCAAAATATTTTACCAACTGTCGAATTTTCCCAGATTTAAAAATATGGACAAACCCTTAATTAAACTTGTCGAAATGAGTTTTTCACGCGCAAAACCTATTCTAACCAATTCAAAACAACTCCGAAGCTATTTTAATCCTACCATAAACCTTCTTAGGGTGTCATGGGTTCCTAGGCATCACCAAAAGTGATATGTTTCAAGGAGTAATTATAGGATGACATAAATATATATAACTCTTAAAATCAATGAAAAAGTGGTATAAACATCCATAAGACTTGCATGTTTTTCTCAAATATGATGAAATGAACATAAAGCAAATATGAAGTATGAAGATGAATATGAGATGCTTACTAGTTAACTTGATGAGGTTAATGAGCAAAGGTTTTTCCTAATCACCCAAGGTTTTTATTGCACAACCTTAATCAAGAGTGATACTAGAGTGAATAAAACTTGACTTGTAAAATTTTTGTGGTCTCCTTGTTGGTCCTTCAATGGTGGCCGGTTAAGGAGAAGGAGAGGAAGAGGAAGACTTTTGATTTTTCACCTTGATATCTTTACTTGTATGTGTATGTAAGTATAAAATGAATATATATTAGTGTAAGTTAGACATTTTGCAAGTTTTGTGTTGAGTCATCCCCTTGTGTCGACAAGGGGATATTATACTTGGCTTTGATATTTTTTTTAAAAGTATGTAAGTGTAGAGTAGATGTACGGTTATTTAAGGATAAATAATAACTTGTGTATATATTTAAGCATTTAGGGTAGCGTTAACTAAAAATAAATTTTAACGGTTCAAGATAAAATATATTGAGGTCATAAAAATTATTAAAATATATTTCTTGAAAGATTTGAGTGAATAAATATTTATCGGGTTGAATTTACGAAAACCGTCGTAATTTATATAAACATGACAATTTATATACGAAATAAATTTAAAACATTGGGTAAACTCATAATATTATTTTTATAGTCTTAATATGAGTATAAAAATATGTTGGGATAATTTTTGGAAGTATCGGACCAAATGTTCAAAATAATTAATTACGCGATAGCGTTTATTTAATATGAAATTATTCGTGTAATGTGAAATGCAAAACTATGCATGAACTAATATGATGAATATAGAGTTTGAGAAATGACCGGAAATTGAGAATTGTGACATTCTTCCCATGTCAGAGGAATCGCGTCCTCGCGATTCAATCGATGATACTTAAAGGTCTACCCTTAGGTTTTTGCGAAATCGGGTGTATGGTCAAAGTGCTTATGCCAAAACTTACGCGTCTAGGTTTCTTAACTAATGAGGCTCACTGAATCTGAATAATACGGTGGATCACTAAATGGTCTAGGGAAAACGTACCAGTTACGCATTGCGGGCTGCCTCGGTCCCTAAATAGAATGCTCGATCTCGGGGTGGACTGATATTGAGTACAGGGTTTGGATTGTTTCCGTCAATTGCTAAAGCTAGGTGTTGGTTACCCTGCGTTCCATTCAACTTAGGACAATTATTCCGGAAGTGATTCGGGCTGTTACATTCAAAGCAAGTCCTTTGGTTATTCCTCATGTTGCCCACATTAGCTGGTGTTACATGTGTTTTACACTGCTCCTTAAAATGGCCATATCGATTGCAATTTGTACACAAGCGGCAGGGCTTGGTCTTCGGATGATGATAAGCACATTTAACACATTTGGGATGTGTACCCGCATACTCTCTTTGTTCAGTACCAGTTGCCCCAAAAACTCTTGCCCTTTTGTTGTCTGCTACCACGTCCATCTGCCTATTCGACCCACTTGCTTCCTTCCTCTTGTCACTGCTCTTCAAAGTACCATTTCTAACCATCTCGTCTGTCAGGGTTCCTGCCCTCAGTATTGCACTTTGTATTGTAGATGGCTCAGTCGTTTTCACAGTTCCACGGATTTCAGGCACAAGACCATATATGTACCTCGCGATTCTCTTGGATTCTGGGGTAACCATATGAGGAACTAGTCTGGCTAACTCATGAAATCGATCTGTGTAGGCTGCGTGACCAGCTCCTATCATAGAGTGATGATAAAGTTCATGTTCCAGCTTCTGCATTTCATTGTCCGGGTAGTACTCTTCTTGCAATAACGCCTTAAATTCGTCCCATGTCATACCTATAGCCGCTCGCCCCTAGCTTGTAGCTGTGTGTTCCACCATGTCAATGCCTTCCCTGATAGCAAGCAAGCAGCATACTTCACCCTCTGATGTACGGCACAATTGCTGATGTCGATCACCGACTCTGTCTTCTCTACCCATCGAGTATACGCCAAAGCACCTCCTATACCATCAAACTCCACAGGTTTGCATGCTGAAAATTCCTTATACGTGCATCCAGTTCTGTTGTTGTTGTTGTTGGTGGTGGTGGTGGTGTTATTGTTGCCACTGCCAACTACATTGTTGGTGTCGACATTCCCGTTCCCGTGGTTTCCCGAGTTATTCATATGGTTTCCAACTTGTGTGACAATAGTGGGAAGCAAGATTTGAAGTTGTTGAGCGATGATGGCGGCAAAATCAGGGTTTCCGCCAGCGTTGTTGACATTGTTACCCATGTCGCGACCGTCTTCTCTACCTCCATGCTCACCTGTCCTTCCACCCCTTTGCGCCGCACCACCTCGGTTAGTGCTGCGTGTTACCCTCTTTGGTGCCATGATCTCTGCAAGGAAAGGACAGTTGAGTTCCCAATGTCTATACTTAACGTCCTCAAACATAATACCACGCCACAAATTGGTTCCTAAGGTGTCCACACCGATCTACGTATGCGTGGTCGCATATGTCCACGTGGGTTGTGACGCATTTATAATTATGTTGGCCACCATAATTATAATTGCCTCATTTCACACGCGTACATACCACCAAGCATACATGTCTCGGCGATTGTTGTTACTGAAATAGGTAGCCATTCTATCATCCGATTCTAAACGGTGGAGGAGGAATTTAGGGTAGCTATCTAGGGAGAGTCGCACTTGGTGTATAGGAAATTCCTTTAGGTGCTAAAGTCACTATGAGGTTTAGTCGCCAGCAGTTCCCAAAGTATCCTCAAGAGAACTCCCATCCTCGGGCAAAATCATCAAATCTATACAGCTATATAGTAACACTTATTTAGCTCGATCTCGTGTCTCATCAAACAAGAACTGTCACGAGATCAAGTTAGATAAGTGCTCATTACTGAGCTCCATATTTTGATGACTTGACTAGATTTTGGGACTCCCCTATCGGTACAAGGAAACTACGTTATCCAATGAGGTGGGTCTAGAAGAAATTTTCAAAAAAAAACATATGCATCGAAAAGTGTGTAAGGCGATAGGAAAAGAAATGATCGACGGAAAGCGGTTATAGTCTAGGAACTAAAATGCAACCTAGTTCTCTATAACCAAGTCTCTGATACCAATCTGTCACACCCCAAAATATCGCAGCGGAACGATAGTGTCTTTGGGGTATGACTTCATAGCACAAAGTATGGATACAGAAAACGACCTCTAAAATGAGACGTTTTGAAAGGTTTACCATTCGATTAAATAAAGTTAAAGTTTACAAAAACATGAGATCCCAAAGTTTGATAATACATAAAGGGTTACAAAACATGTCGAATGGTAATAGATAAAAACACAAGACTCCAATGTATGCCATGTGACCCAAAAGCTCCATGAAATGCTATCGCCTTACGACCTGAGATAAACATGATAAAAAGTGTCAACACAAAGGTTGGTGAGTTCATAAGTTTGTTGAAAATGATTTGAAAAAGTCCTTAAAGAATGTTGATGCAGCAAAGGCATTGTAAATCCATTCAGTTCCGAGTTCCGCCCATACAAAACTCGCAACCTATGTGTTCACAACCCATTGCCTAATATAGAATTGTCAACCTTGTTTGTATGTAGGACATATGTGCATACGATATATACATGTACTTAATGCAAAGAATCACAGCCAACCGAACCTCTTGACAAGTCTAAATTGTTTGTTGTGTCTCATTGAATAACAGATTATATTCACCCCAGGTCAAGTCATCTGGGACTCAAGGGTGGGGGCGTCAGCCCGATAGTACTATCAATACCTCTCCGCCTGCTCCCGCAGGAGTTAACCAGTTGCTAAAGTATGTATGTTGAAGCATAATTGAAAACAAGTTTAGCACATTAAGGCACATATCACAATAAACCACACATAATGTCCAAAGAGTATAAGATGTATAGTGTAACACAATTGTATAAATGGTTTGAGTATTCGCAAGAGTAAAAACCAGTATTTAAGCATGTATCTCCCCCAAAGAGTTGGTAAGAATTTAAACGAGTAAAAGCGGGGTATGAACTCACCTGGTATGATTGATATGCTAACAAAATGAAGTGCACGAAAATGAGGCTCGGAAACTATCCGCGACCTAAAATGAATGATGTGCTCTAATATAAGTCATGAAACAATGTCGTGCATGCAAATCCATATGTAATCTATACCACTTGTACGTTTTTGAAAATAGAATTTATCGTCGAAATATATGCTTTATGACACCTCGTCATGTTTATAAAATACTTTACAAGTATATACGTTGAATCAACATTATACGATAATCGTTTTGTGATTTATTATGAAATTACAACTTTTCGTCGTAAAATAGTGTCGTTGAAATTTTCATGAAAGTGAATATACGGCCTCGAAAAGCTAGTCATAAAATGGTGCACGTCGAGTGTCAGGAAACAAACTCAACGGTTTTGGGAAGCTTGTATCATTATCTCAAAGTTCTAGCATTTAAGTTTTCATCCTAGAGGTCTCGATCATGGAGATAAATATAGGTTAAGTATGGTACTTGTATCCAAAATATTGTTTAAGGGTGGTTTTCGGCAAAGTTTGAGTGACTATATTTTATTCGTTACAACTCCGCTTGACAAACGGTTGGACATTTTGGAAAATAGGCTAGGCGAACTTACTTTTACTAGTAGACATCACGTTATAAAAAGTATTACATCCTTGTTAAAAACGACCCTCAACATGGTCACTTGTTGCCGTAAGGTTTGTCTAATAGAAATATATTAGTTTTTCTTATATAATAAAGTTACGGCAACTTTGTGTAAACGTGTATAATTTAATCGTTACAAGCCCGTTTTCTACGTTTTCTACATCCTTAGATTCGTATTAAAGTATACTAATATATTTTTGATAAGTCGACACATTTAATAACGCTTAAGCCTCATTTTTGACTCGTAAAGAGTGACATTTTCATGCTGAAATTTCTGGAATTATTAGTTTTCGTCGTCAAACTTCAAAATAGTATAACTTCTTCGTTATAGCTCCGTTTTAACCCGTTCAAGCGGCCACGTTTTCGTTTTAAAGTATATTTTCCAAATATCTAGCCCAAAATATTTTACCAACTGTCGAATTTTTCCAGATTTAAAAATATGGACAGACCCTTAATTAAACTTGTCGAAATGAGTTTTTCACGCGCAAAACCTATTCTAACCAATTCAAAACAACTCCGAAGCTAATCTAATCCTACCATACACCTTCTTAGGGTGTCATGGGTTCCTAGGCATCACCAAAAGTGATATGTTTCAAGGAGTAATTATAGGATGACATAAATATATATAACTCTTAAAATCAATGAAAAAGTGGTATAAACATCCATAAGACTTGCATGTTTTTCTCAAATATGATGAAATGAACATAAAGCAAATATGAAGTATGAAGATGAATATGAGATGCTTACTAGTTAACTTGATGAGGTTAATGAGCAAAGGTTTTTCCTAATCACCCAAGGTTTTTATTGCATAACCTTAATCAAGAGTGATACTAGAGTGAATAAAACTTGACTTGTAAAATTTTTGTGGTCTCCTTGTTGGTCATTCAATGGTGGCCGGTTAAGGAGAAGGAGAGGAAGAGGAAGACTTTTGATTTTTCACCTTGATATCTTTACTTGTATGTGTATGTAAGTATAAAATGAATATATATTAGTGTAAGTTAGACATTTTGCAAGTTTTGTGTTGAGTCATCCCCTTGTGTCGACAAGGGGATATTATACTTGGCTTTGATATTTTTTTTTTAAAGTATGTAAGTGTAGAGTAGATGTAAGGTTATTTAAGGATAAATAATAACTTGTGTATATATTTAAGCATTTAGGGTAGCGTTAACTAAAAATAAATTTTAACGGTTCAAGATAAAATATATTGAGGTCATAAAAATTATTAAAATATATTTCTTGAAAGATTTGAGTGAATAAATATTTATCGGGTTGAATTTACGAAAACCGTCGTAATTTATATAAACATGACAATTTATATACGAAATAAATTTAAAACATTGGGTAAACTCATAATATTATTTTTATAGTCTTAATATGAGTATAAAAATATGTTGGGATAATTTTTGGAAGTATCGGACCAAATGTTCAAAATAATTAATTACGCGATAGCGTTTATTTAATATGAAATTATGCGTGTAATGTGAAATGCAAAACTATGCATGAGCTAATATGATGAATATAGAGTTTGAGAAATGACCGGAAATTGAGAATTGTGACATTTTTCAAAGTTTTTAGATTGGAAAAATCATTCAAAAGTTTTGATTCCTTAGCATTGAATTCTTGTTTAAATATTTTAACATTTTCTTGAAGTTCTTGTTTTTGCTTAGCAGTTTTAGAAAGCTTTTCTTGTAAGGAGTTTAACTCTTGTTTTAAGACTTCTTCTCTAAAGTTGCTTTTTCTAATAATTGTACGCATTTGGTCATCCATTTCCTGCTCACGTGTGGTCAATTCAAACTTAGCACATTGTTCATAAATAGCAACTTGTTCTTTATAGGCATTTAGTTAAGAGATAACGGAATCATCAGGGGCACATGCAGTGTATTCATCAAAGACATAATCATCATTGACTGCAGAAGATGCATCACTTGGTACAATCTCACTTTCACTTTGCTTCACATATTGATCATATGGGACAATATTACTATTACCCACATCTTCAATATCTGATTCATAAGTTTCAAGAGACTGTAATTTATTGTGCATCTTTTGCTCATCAACATCATCATATAGTTTTAATACCTCTTAAATGATTTTGTCTTTGGATGGACCATCTTGTTGTGGTGGAGAGACCTTTGGAGAGACCATAGGTGAGATGCTAGCCATGAAGGTTGTTTGGGCAGTAGGTTCATCATCGACATCAGAGTCAAATGCATCACAGTTAGCGACTTGAAATGCATTTTGATGATTATGACCTATCTCCTGAATTGGGTGTTCATCAACATCAGCATCATGGGTTTGGGAATTTCCCTCAGCAAGGAACAACAACTCCTCTTCATCCAAAGCTGCTCCATTATCCTGAGCTTGCACAAGCAGCATCTTGTCTCTGAAGTATTCTGCATTCTGAGGACGTTTTGGAGATGTGCAATTCCTAGCTATATGTCCCTCACCATCACAGTTGTAGCATTTGACTGGCTTTGCTTGTCCTTGATTTGGATTCCTTCCACGATTCTGATTTGCTACATAACCTCCACCTACTCCACCTCTTCCCTGTTCATATTACCTTCCTTGAGCTGGTTGCACCATAACTTTTCCATCTCTGACAGCCGCATGATTGTGAAGGTTGGATGCAGTTCTGATCTCATTGTTAGTGTAAAGATTGTTGGTATGTGGACTGAAAGTCAAGTTTTGTTTAACCATAAGGGCCAGTTGATTAATGAAGTGTCCCACGGCTGCATCAGCATCAGCTTGTTTGAACCTTGGATCAGGAATGAGTTTGTGAGTACCATTACCCATGGGAATGACTTGAGAAGCTTTGGTGGTAATACCAACATTTGTGTAAAAGGCTGTTGAGTCATTTGAGGAACTTGTTTCTCCCTGGTTGGTTTTGAACTGTTCTAGAATCCTTTTCTCAAACATAGCATGTCTTTCATTCTGGAGAAGGAATGCATACAGTTGCTCATAGTTGGTGTTCTTCAATCCTTTGGTTAGCTTCACAGAGGAGACAAACTTGTACCATTTGGGATTCATGTTGTTCACAAACTTTGAGTTTAGCTAAATGTTTGGCATGGTCATTTTGATGTTCCTCATGTCATTCACAAGCTTATGGAATCTCACGTAGTACTCATAGACACTCTCATCTGGTTTCATCTTGAAGTGCTCAAACTCATCATACAGTTGTGATTCTCTATCTTCCTTGGTTAATTCAGAACCTGAGAGAAGCATCTTGACATTATCCCAAACTGCCTTAGCTTCAGTGTTGTGATTGATCATCTTGCAGATGTCTTTTGGAAGACCCTGTAGTATGATGTTTGAGGCCCTGATATCAGCATCAAATCTATTTTTCTCCTTATCATTGAGCTCATCATACGTCTTTGGTCTATCTATACCATAGATCATTGTTCCATCTGCAGCTGTATCAATTAAGTCTCTTGTAGTCTCAATCTGATAAGGTCCTTCATCAATAGACTTGAGAATGTTGACTCCGTTTTGCTTTCCAAGACAGTACAATCTGATTCATTGTGCCCAAGAGTCGTAGTCAGTTCTGTCAAGCATGGGTGGACTAGTATCTGAACCAGCTGCTTGAACATCCTCGGCAACAGTGGAGATAATTGTAGGTACGTTGGTAGACATGTTTAAAGATTACACGGGATTTTATAACTCAATGATTAAACCGGGAAATAGATTCTTTCACGGGATTTTACTAAATCAAGAGAAAACCGTATTACAAACAAAAAATTCAACCAAGTCGCTAAGAAACCTTGAACCAAGTCGCTAAGCACCAAGTTGCTAAGTATTATGAAATCAAGTCGCTATAATGCCAAGTCGCTAAGACACAGTCAAGTTGCTAAAGAACAACTCGTTAAGATCCAAGTCGCTAACACCAAGTCACTGAGAATTATGACAACAAGTCGCTAAGCACCAAGTCGCTAAGTCGTCAAGTCGCTAAATAGCAACTCGCTAAGGTCCAAGTCGCTAACACCAAGTCGCTAAGAAACTTAAGTACAAGTCGCTAACAAAATTGAAAGCAAGTCGCTACCTTCACCAAGTCGCTACCAGTAGTGGAGAATCCACTAAGTGTACTGTTTGTCGGCTTGTCTCAAAAGACAAGTCGCTAGGACCAAGTCGCTACCAAAAAGCACTACAACTCGCTACTTTTTACTGAAGCAAGTCGCTAAGATGAAATTCACTACGAGAACCAAGTCGCTACCAAGAAAAACTTCAAAGACACACTTTTCAATCCAAAACAAGCTCAACCACAGTGATTCAAGCTTACCAAATCAAAACCCAAGCACATACAATGATTCTAAACACAAAAGTACACCCAAAATTCAAACTTTAACACTAGAAATGATCTAAATGATGCAAAAACCACTAAACGTTTTCAAACTCAAAAACCATCTAAAAACCACTAGAAATCCAAGGATATGTAAGAGATGATCAAACCATGGCTCTTGATACCATTTGTAACATATTGGATTCCACAAACACATTAAACCATAAACACAAGTAGGCGTATAATATGGTGTTTTAGAGAGAGAAAGAGTTAGAGGTTTGGGAACTTAGTGAGAGAAAGTAAAAGTATTATTATGAGCTCCAACTCTCTACCTTGGGAGGTAGAGAGTATTTATAGTCTTTACATAAATCGCCACCTACGGGCTGTGGATCAGGCATACAGTGGGTAAAGACCCGTCCGTCCTCCACGGTGTTACTTAACTAAATACTACTTAACATTAAACAATCTACGACTACGAGCTTTCTAACGATTACATATACTTGAGGTAACCGACTCTTTAATAACTGGATTTACTAAATCCCAACAGTTACAGATTAAGATTGTTAAAAAAACGCAACACATGATATAATTATTGCCATCACATAAACTATGTTTCAAAAAAATGTAACTAAATTTTTTGCAAATGTAAAAAAATAACTAACCATTCAATACCTTTGACAATGGAGTTATTCGTTTTCGTGATGAACTTGACGGAGTAACAGCCGCAACAAATCTAGCAAGAGGAATAGGAGTTGAAGGCAACTCATTTTTGTTTCATTGTCCATTATTACCATTACATGTTTGATATTTAACAAAAAAATAATTCACGTAACTTTAATAGTATACATTACCAATTGAATATTGGATTAAGGAGGAGACTCTCCATAAGATGATAGATAAGTTTACAAATATAAAGTTATAAACAAATAGGAAAATTAAGTTTGACTGTAACTCACAGGTTGATGCTTGGGAAAGTGATGTTCTCTTGGGTAGTAGCTCATTAGATATTGGGAATATATTGGGGGTTCAGGTAGGCAAGTATGGCAGATGTTGGGAATATATTGGGGGTTCGTGTAGCAAATATGGCAATTGACATGTAATGGCAAACCCAATACAAAAGCTTGATGTTCGTGATTTTTATGTAACTTAAGATCAACTGAGACTTGAATGATCAAACAATAGTAAAAGGGATGAAGTTATAAAAACCAACCATTAGGAGAGGGCGTTATACACATGGCACTATTTCTTCTTGTGGTCATAAACGTTCGTTGTTGCATTGTTCCTATACACATTACCTAACTTAAAGTCACTAAATGTCGACTAATATACAAAATTTTCTTCCTAGAATGTAAACTAATAATAAATTACCCTGAAACAAAGGTAAAATATGGCATTGAGGCCGAGGCAGATAACAGAATGAGAGAGTTGACGTTAGTAGTTAGAGGAGTATGTGAAAGTGAAAAAAAATGATAACTAATAAATATGAATGGCAATGTGTCTATTTCATTATAAATACATTTGGAAATAGGTGTTAACCAAATAAATCACAAAAAAATTACTGTTCAGAATGCAAGAAAGCGGCGTTCTTGTCTGAGTTGTTTGAGAAGGTGTCGTTAAGGTAAGGATCCTTAAGTTTCAAAAACCCCATATATAAGTTCGTTAGTGGTTATTACTAAACTCACTGCCTAATAACATTTTGTTTAACTGAAGCCACATATTTTCAAAAACATATTCATAGACTTACTCAAGGTCGATCAGTTTGAGAGGTTTCTTTTTCCTCGGTTACCATGTGACTATGTTTTTACTTGTAGAATTATCAATATGCTTACCATTGTATACTAAACAGAAACAGTATGTATTGAGATTTAATGATATTGGCCAATATGACATCAAACTCTAGAAAAAAAAATTATCTAATGTATTAAATGGTATTGTTAACAAATTCTTTTTTTAGAAACACCAAAAATTTTACTAAAATATTTTAATTAAGATAGTAGATTAGTTCACCAAAGCTTAGTTTATGAGACTAATGACCCATATTGAGGATTTGGAAAAAGGTTTAGATAAAAAGGAATACATATGAGACTAAACATTAAAGAAGATTTAAAGAATGGGGAAATGGAAAGGCAAAACACCTGACGGTTTTTAGATTTGATTTATATTCTTCTCCAAATAAAACTGAAAACCCTTGAATCTCTTAATTGTGATGCAGGGGAGATAAAAGGTGACTTGTTTAGAATGATTATTTGAATGGATTATAAAACCATAAAGACTAAAATAAATAACCACCAAGGGATATCAAAGTTTGAATATTTTCTATCATAATGCCCATACTAATGAAGTTGGAAGACAAATTAATCAATAAAATTTCAAGAAAGTACCCGGGCTTGAGGGAATATTGAACGACTGAATCAAAGCATCACCTGCGGCAAGAAAGCCATCCCTTAAGTAATATTTCTAGGGATACAATTATGGTATTCTCACGAATAGTGGAAAAGGTAACTGAAAAACACAATGGAAGTGATTTAAAGCACTTGATAAGATTTATCAATAGATGCCCCGTAAGATTTTATACGCAAAATGAGCACGACATGATGCCTTTCACCAAAAGAAAATAGAATTAATAGACTAAACTTACCGTATAGCATCCACTTGTGATTATGTATCAGTATTAGTCTTTCTCTTAGAATTATAACTGTAAGACCAATACTTATTTAGTGTTATCAACTCCTTAAACATCATACATAAGCAAAAAGCGTAACTTGCTAACAATAGTTTAAACGAAAACAAAAAGTATCTTGATATATCCTATTGATGTGTTACTCACTTCCGGATACACATAAATCCCTCAATTTTTAGGGGACGTCATGATTTTTTGTTAAAACAAATATCTGCTTGTCGCTTTAACCCAAGATGACAAGCAGCTAAAAACAATCATTAACCTAAAAACCACAAGCTTTGCGTCTTCATCTGTAACACCCCAAAAATACGGTCTAGTGGAAGCATAAGAGCCTTTGGGTGCTACAATCTTGGTATCACAACATAAGGTACAAAGAATGGTTTTTATCCCATTTATTTAGAATAAGATTCATTAATTGAAAACATTAAGTTCACATTAATGAAAGTAGTGCGGAAATAGGCCCAAAAGATAATTTAAGCGGTCCCGTTTATTCATCAGAGTCGCCTATGACCATGCACCTTGCCAAGCGTCTTCCAATAGTGAGCTAACGCCGAAAACCTGAGAACACATGCTAAAAAAGTCAGCTTACGCTGGTGAGTTCATATAGTTTAGTTACAAAATGTAGTAGTGGACCTGATAGAGTTTAATTGCTACGTGCGACTAAGGCAGATATATAATAAACATACCAACCAACAATCAATCAATCCAATCACGAACCAATCCAATCAATAATCAACCCAATCATTAATCAATCAAATCAATAATCAATCCAATCAATAATCAACGCAATCAATAATCAATCTAATACGTGTGAGATCTCAATGTAGGCCCCAAGCGACTCTAGCCAGCACAGTTGTAGCAAGGCCTAGAACACAAGCTACCCTGTTCTAGGTCGTTCTATTCTTAGCTAGGCATCGTATTATAGCATAGAGATGCTACGTAGTCTAAGTCGACAAATGTCGCATGTCTAACCTTTCCTAGACAACACATTAGCAATTCAAAAGAATAGTGACAGGTCCAAGAAATAGTTGCATTCACATAAACACTTAAGATATCAATCCATAAATCAAATATACCAAACAACAGTCATTGTCAAATGATATTCACATATTCAGTTATGATTTGTTAAAAGTAGCATGTATTCTCCCCCGAAATAGTTATGAAAACCTTTGAAAAGAGGGGCTATGAAACTCACCTTATCCACAGCAATGCACTACTCACTATTGACACGAATGGCATCTAAAGCTAATCTCCACGGCATCCAGAAGAATGTACGACGAGTACGATAGAATAGAAGTGACACAACCTAATGCGTATACGATTATCTCAAAATACGGCTCATATAATAAAGAAGTCAAATAAAAGTATATGTCGTAGTTTTCGTGGATTATTCATGTAGTTACTTTCAAAACTCTACTATCGTTCCCAAAAGTTTATAATTAATATCTCAAAAAGGTTTAGTTTTGACGTTTCGTGTAGTGGTAAGAAACATAGACGCGACGCACAACTCACGTGAAAGAGGAGAAGACGTCGACATAGTCAAGACATACTTCTAGAACGCACGCCAAAAAGAGAAAGACATCAACAAAGTCAAGAAATACTGACAATACTCAAGGCTAGTCAAAAGACTAGAAAATGATGACAACTATTTATTTAAATATAAATAGATTAACTTTCGGTAGATTCCTCATAATCCCAAACGTACATGTTAATCATAAAAGATAAGTTCCATTTATCGCTTAATTAATAAAGGTTTCATAATCGTCTCTCATAATTATACAAGTTTAATAGGAAGTACTTCTTATAAAGTGTGGAAAACTAGAAGGGGGGATGAATAGTTTTACCAATATAAAATTCCTTTTAAATATTTAGATTGACTTATGTCAATCTATTTAGATGTGTATTTTGGACGTTAATAGATAGATATATAAAAGTATAATGAAAGATAAAGAGTAAGAATCACATAACCACGACACGAGTATTTATAGTGGTTCGGCTACAAGGACACCTTCCTTGCCCTACTCCACTCCCCGAGTCACCTACTCGAGAGTTCGTAAACACTACACGAAACCAACTCCTTATGGCGGAGAAGCCTTCACAACGTCGCCTACTCTTTTTACAGCACTAGGCTAACCATCGGATTCTTTCACACCAAGGTGAACCACACCTATCACAACGTCGCCTACCCTTTATTAGGTACTAGGCTAAGTACCTAGTTCCATTACAATGGAGGAACTACTACCCAACACAACACAACACCTAATCTCAAGGAGATCCACTCCTTATTACAACACCATCAAGGATATCATCATCCTTGGAAATAAACTAATACTATAAGTATAACGATGCACCTCATCGATTATACGACCTAGGCATTCTTCCCTAATGCCACTTGATTTGATTCCTAGGCATCCTTCACTAATGCCTTTGACACAATGCTTGGCACCTTTCACTAATGCGGTCGTCTTGACACCTTTAGCATTCTTCACTAATGCTTTTGACACGGACGTTAAGCACCTTTCACTAATGCTTTTGTCTTGACCCTTTCGGCATCCTTCACTAATGCCTTCAACACAACACATCTACGGAGGAAGAAAGAACTATCAACAAGAGAACCTCAGTTGTCTTGATGATGACGAAGCATTGCAACTCATGGACTTGAGCTTGCTCGACTTCAACAAGTGGTGATTTCGCCTTTAAGAGGAACCTAGAGAATCACACAAAAACAAAAGACAAACTACATTGAAAGATCCCTTAGGATCAGTGGTTAGAGAATTACAATACTTGGGAAAAGTATGTGTGAGAATGGCAAGCCAAAAGGAAGAAATGGCCCACTATTTATAGAAGAGAAATGCTTTCTGTTCCCCGGATCCCACGGATCCCTCCCACAAGGGATCCATCTAGTGTAATTCTAGGGATCCGTGGGACGCTCCTCTTTGCCCATGGGTATTTTGGTTATGGGTCATGGTCATGGGTTATGAGTTGATCCATGGGTTTCTTATTAGATACAATGTATCTCATGAGTTTAATATACCTAGTCAAATGGGTATGGGTCAATACCATGGGTTATGGGTTTTTCCATGGGTTGTAGCTTTTACCCATTTATATGATATATACTAGTTGTGCATATATTTTGCCCAATATGTAAACACTAGTTGTTGTACATATATATTACTAAATCATAAAATCACTTATACTTTGTTTTAGTGTTTTATGTGAAAACGTTAAGTGTGTTAGAAAACTATTGGCTCAAACAATTTACGTATTTTATTTGTTTCGTTAAAATGATTTTACGTTTGTTATCGACAAAACATTATAATATCGTAAATTATAAATAAACGTTTTTAAGGCTTATTTGTATTAACAATCTACCCTTTTTTGTTGATGACAAAGCATAAAATTATTTTAAGGAAAAACTAAAATTCGTAAAAAGTTCGAATTGGAGTTTTTACTCTCTTCTCCCCCTTTTTGTCGAAACAAAAAGAGTGTCGAAAAGAAACTAACACATTGTTTTAAGAAAAATATGTAAAAAGAAAAGATGTAAAGAGAGCAAGTGACGGGAATGGTTCTCGTCTTAACTCCCCCTTGACGAGTCCATCCCTTTGTGAGGGCGTCAAGTACATAAAAATAAGTAAGCTAATGTATTGCAATTATGTTTGCAAATAGTTTGTCCTTGTGACGAAAATGCTCCCCCTTGAAGATTGCAACTTTGCAATGGGGTGTCATGAAGAGTAATCCAAATAGGACTATGTTGCAAATGGTTTTGCAATATGGTTTGACACAAAGCTCCCCCTAGCTTTATGGTGTCAAAATCTTCATGTGTATTTTGAAAATCTACAAAAAAAAAGGTTAGAAAACAAGAGTATAGTGCATAATTTCCTGCAAATAAGACTCAAGTTAGTAGAATTTTGTTCTTCTGTACCACGGATCCTACGGTTCCCTTAATGGAGGTAATTACGTTCCTAAGGATGATCAAACATAAAATGGGATTCCAAAGTTGAGCTTGAGGCTAGGACACCGTTTTGAGTCTCATGGTTGTTTGGGTTTGTTGACCTCTTCAAAAGGTTCGAGGAGGTGATAAAACATGAAACGTTCCTCATCACGTAGTTCATGTATCAACCTTTCAACATGTTGACAATGATAGCAATCCTTGTCATGGTTTTGAGCTTCTTGAAGCGGAGGTTCAAGTGAAGTGGGTTGAGGATCCTCAAATGAAGGAGGAATTTGTGGAGTCTCATTAACTGGTGGCTCAACAATGTTTAAGGATGGAGGTAAAGAAGTGTCAACTTCCATGTGGTCGGGTGGTTGACTTTGATGTCTCCTCATAATCCAAAATGGACTATTGGGGGGAATTGGAGAATTTGATGTTGGTGCAAGTGTTGATTCAACACTTTGGTTTTGTTGCACAACCTTTTCAAGTAAATTTGTTGGTAGTGGTGGAAGATGAGATGGCCAAGGGGGTAAGTCCTCTAAGTTGTGAGAATGTGGAGATGATTGTGAGGCGTTAAATGATGTGGCTCTAGGCACCAATGATGTTGGTTGGGTTGAAAAGGGTGTGTTTGGTTTAGTAGAGTTTGGTGATGATATCCTTGTGGGAACAATCGTCTTGGGAATTAGTTTGATTGGTTTATTTGGTGTAGGGGAAATCCTAGCATTGGTGGACTTAACCGGAGATGATTCGGTTGAGGAAACTTCATGTATGACCCTAGCAAGTTTCTTGGGTGGTTCTTGGGTGGATGAGTTAGCACTAGGAGCTTTTCTCATGATGAAATGAATGAGGAAGATGTTTCTAATTTCTGAGAATTATGTTTGTGTTTGATTACTAAGGAGTTCTAGCAAGATGATTTATAAAGGGAAGAATTTGGCAAGTGCATTTAAGACTTAGGCCATTAAGATTCATGGAAATGTGATGATTAACATGCACAAGATTCAAGTTCAGAGTTTCACTGATCTAGGAACTTAATAAAGATGAGGTGGAGTGTTCAAGTTAGCAAGATGAGCTTGAAATGATTGTTTTGGCTAGAGTTGACATAATCTGTCACCCGGATCCCACGATTCCATCCTTTGAGGGATCCATCTAGGCTAATCCTAGGGATCCGGCTCTCAACATCTATGAAAGGATAAAAATGATGTTTCTAAGGTATAAGATCTATGCCATCTTGAGTGTTTCAGTCCTCCTAAGTGTCTTAAATGAGGGTGTACTTGAATGATCAAGAGCAATGAATGATATAGCAAATGATTGTATTTTATGGAAGGAAAATGAGACTAAATGACTACCAATGGATGTTCAAGGATGACACTAAGAGTTTTGATGGAGTCAAGTCATAATAAATGATCCTAGAGATCAGATGTTAGCTTAAGATGGAGTTTGAAAAATCCTCAAAAATCAAAAGAATTGAAAAAACTAATTTTTGACCCGTTTTGAGAAAGAAAAAAGACTAGGGAAAATTTCCTAAAATTGTTCAATATGTCTACCTAAGTGTTTTGAAAAATGAAAAATAATTTGTGAGTATTGAAGCGGAAATATGGTGAGTTTTGATGTGTTGTTAAATCAAAAGGAATCTTGAACTAAGTCCTAGGTGAGCCATTGGTGAGTGTCAAGCTATCACATGTAGAAAAAGACTTAGATGGCTCTAAGGTATTATGTTAGGCTTATGTGAGGTGATCTAGTGAGTTGTTTTGATGTAAGAAGATCTTTATAACTCATCTACAGTCACGGATCCCCTGGTTCCCTTAGAGAAGGGATCTGTCTAGACTAAAACGAGGGATCCGGCATCTGTAGACCAGAACCTTTACAGCTGCTAATGCAGATTTTGGACTAAGCAATATACACATATAACACTTAATTTAAACAGCAAAGTAAACAAATTATCACATATGACATATCATAGATAATTGTAGTAACAATAATATCCAAGAAAACATAAACAAACGTGCTAAAATATAATCATTCATACACAAATCAAGTGTCTCAAGACAATCATAATCCTATAGTCTCTTTCTTCAATTCTTTCTTTTCCTCTTTCCCGACTTTGTGACGTGGTAAGCTAGGCTTTGAATCATACCTCTTAATTTTTTGAATTCCGCGGTCTCGTTTGGAATATCTGGAAGTTGTTCATAGTAATCAAAGGGTTCCAATTCGATGTTAGCTATGGGGTCGACGTATTCCTCTTCTTCATCTTCTTCATCTTCTTCTACTTCTTCGTCCAAGGAGTCCGAGAGAGCTTTAGGTTTTCTTTCATTGACCATGAGCCGTTTAGAGGGTTGTTTGGTAAGAGGTACCATTACGTGATTGGCAAAGAAATGATCATTGTTGATAGGAGATGGTTGCAATGCACTAACATACTTACAAAGTCGTGTTAGGAGCATACCATATGGAAGTACCATGTTGGAAGCTTTGAATATCCCGGCCATTCTCCTCACCATGTAATAGGCGAGATTAAATGGCTTTTAGTGGATAAGACAATAGATCATTTGCACAAGACATGCATTTGGATGATCCTTGTTACTAACTAGGCTAATGACGTTTTCCCTAAGGATTTATTCCTATTTTCTAAGAAATTAGATTTAGGGCGCGTATACGAGGTTTAGGGTGTGTGTGATATGAAACTATAACCACAAGAACCCGATCTTTAAGATGGGAGGGGTGGTGTAGTTAAAGGAGGTCGCCAGAATTTTGGCCGGAAAACTTGACGGCGCCAGAACCCTAGAAATGGGTGGCCGGATTTTTACTTTAGAGAGAGAGAGAGAGAGAGAGAGGAGGATTATGTGTTTTTTTGTAGAGAGAGAAAGAAATGGTAAAAATGAAAGAGTGGTGAGGAGGTGGGGTATATATACTCCAAGGAGGGGCCAAATTTGTAAACTCAAAACCACAAGGGGGCGACTATATAACTTCCTCAAGGGACCCTTATTGTAACTTTGCAAAACTTTTGATATATTAGGTTCGGGGCTTGTTTAAACTAGTAAACGATGGATTCGTGACTCGAGAGTTACGCCAATGTTTTTAAAATAATATTTCTGATAAAAACGATATATAATACGACTCGTATCTCAAATTAGTTAAAACGATCGCTCTTAATGATGTTTCTCCAATTACGACGCGTCGAGGAATTTACGAGTTGTCACATCCTCACCTCCTTAAAAGGAATCGCATCCTCGCGATTCAATTCATGTTACTCATTGAGGTTTAAAAGAGGCGAGTGCATATGCACGAGGATTCATTTTCACGTTCCCTACGTGAATCTAGGATCTTACTGCGAGTTTCTACGAGCTTTGGTGGTAGGGATGCGACCTTACTAAAGTCGTATGAATTCATAATCTACGGTTTTGATAGGTCAACAAAGTTTAAATGTTCAAAGATTTGGATTTCCCAAAGGGATAACAATTGCCTCATCGGCGAGTCATTTCTTCCTACTACGCACAAAATGTCGAGAATAATACTGAGTCTTGATGTTAGGTCAAGGTTCTGAGCTACTAGTCCAACTTCAACAAGGATTTGAAAAATATCGACATAACGATGACTTATGCTTTCGCGTTTACTAAACACTTCACTTATTCTCGTCGTGAATCTCTTAAGCTTAGTCTAGGTTATCTCTAGGATTCGAGAAGTTTACGTTGTCTGTGTCTCCTAACGATTAGCGAGTAGCTTGTTTATCCTTCTCGACTTAGAACGGTTTCATTGGTATCTTTTTGAATAGGTTCAGGGTTAGTAAGTTGGGTGTTTCCATTTCTACCCAACAATCAGAACTGGGACTTGTGACCATAGAGGATCTCTTACGGTGCCTTTGAGGTACTAAAGTGATAGGTATGGTTATAGGAAAAGTTGGCCAATGGAAGGTGTCTGTCCCAACCATCGTCAGACTCGAGAGATGCCTATAAGAGAGTTTGGCCAAAGAAAGGTGTCTATCACAACCGTTGCCAAACTTGATAGGTACGCGACGTGTTCTACTAAGGTTCAAATGGTTTCTTTATTTCAGCCATCAGTCGGGAGATGATACACCGTAAGCATATCCAGATATGTTTTCTCGGCTCTAGGAGTGATAGACAAAGTATAGGTGTATGGCAATTGCCACGATTTGAAAGGATAGAAATCAGCTTTTCCTAATTTGCACGGTTTTCTTTACGTAAGGAGAATTCTATTTGTGTAACTCAGGTTTTTCCAATCGCACTTCCTCCTTAAAGAGCATCGGAGGGAGTTAAAAGTTAGGAAAGAAGGATCAGATTAGTTCTAACATACTGAATCTTAGGTAGAGAAAACGGATCAAGGGGAATTCCCCTTTTCAATTGGAGTTCCATAGTAGAAAGAAGGTAAGGAGCTAGATTTTGAAGTGAGGACTAGCTCATAGGAGCAGAGCCACTCTAGAAGGAGAGGGATGAGTACTCTCTCTCCTCCTTAAAAAAAGATAGTGGGATTCTCTAGTGTTGTTATCAATATATGAGGAGAGACGAGCAATGTCGTCCATACATTTCATTTTGCTGAATAGCGGGAGGTGAATAGCGGGTTTGTAAGACTACTAACAACCACTCAGGTAAGGGTGCAGGATCTACTTCCAAGGTTTCGTCTTCAACGTAGCTTATCGTTCAGTAAGAGGTTCAAAAGGATAGTTGGCATTTTTTGAAGGACGAGAGAATGATTAGGTGGTTGTCCTAGGGAACGTGGTACAGGTTTCTCCTTAGGATTTCAAGATTTCTGTTGAACACTGAATTTCTACTGGACGGAAAGTCTAGGAAGTTCAGAGTATGACCCTGTTGGAAATGGTTGATTTTCACTAGCAATCAGTCGGCTGACCTAGCACGATACTTAGGTTAGAGGCGGAAAGTACGACTCCTAAAGAGAGTATTTATTACTAACCGCAATCAGTCAATAGACTCATTGGTGCACTAAATACTTAACTCAGAAGGGTTCAATATTCAACTCTAAAGTCCCAATTCCAAAAGAAGTTCGTCTACCAATCGATATCAAATCAACTCCTAAGTACGAGTGAACGTCAACGGCTCTAAGTAGGTATACTTAGAGAATTTCTCATCGATGGAGTGTAAGGTACAACATCGATATGACAGTATAGGTAGTACCACAATCGGTGGTATGACGTAGCAGACTATCATCGATAGAATAATATCTACAGGTTAACCTCAGTGAACAACTTCACTAAAACAGGTCGTTAGAACGTTATCGATAGGGGTACCTAACTAAAGGATAAGGTACAACATCATCAGTACGCAAGGCACAGTCTTAACTGAAGGGTGTTGACGAAGCAACGTCAACAAAACATTATTGGTTCAGAAAAGGAACAACATCGACTAAATGATGTCATTTGAATCAACATCGAGTGGATGGTATGGTTTCGAATCTTTTAACAACAATCGGTTCAAGACTAGGCTTGAGATATAAGTGTCGGTAATAGGGTTACCAACGAGACGAGGGTAAATGACAAATCCAACGGGATTACTAACGAAATGATGCGGAATGATAATTCCAGCAAGATTACTAACGAAATGCGGTGGAATGATAATTCCAATACGGTTACAATCGCAATGTGACCGAATGACGTTTCAAAATCGAATACCGATTCGAGGTCGAATATTGATTCGAAGTCAAACGATGAGTTAAAACTCGGAACGAGATCAAAATCATAAAATCAAAAACCCAAAGACCAAGATCAAACCCAAATCCAAAATAGCCAAGACCAAACCCAAAATAGCCCAAAACAATTCTAAACGCTCTAGTGAGATCGGCGAGGCTTATGTCAATAAGCAACTCGGATGTAAATGGTGCCAATCGAGTCTAACCCGACTTATGGCAAACTACGCTCAACGGTGACAAACAAGAATTCCATATAAATGGAGACGCATAACGGTGTCAGAAACACTACGGTTCGAGAGGTGTTGCGATACCAGTGTGTCGTGTGTGAGTACAGGCTTTTGTGATGTTTGGTGAGTGTGAGTGTGTGAGTCCACCTAAAGCTCGTTGTTCCAAAAAAAGCAATCTCTAACGTGGATATAAGTCTGTTATAACTACTCCCAGTATTTTCAAAATTCACCTCTGAGACGGACATAGGTGATCAGTCCATGTCCCGCTGTCTCTGGCTGAATATAGGTGATCAATCTATATTCACTCGAGGTTAAATGAATTTTGATTAACCAAGCAAGGTAAAACCTAATAATATAAACCAATTCTTAATACACATTCTCAACTTCAATATTTTCTACCCCAAACGTATTCATTTCCTTATCTCAATAATTTCTCATTTCACCATTTAGTTATTAGCGTTAGGTATCATCGTGTGTGTGTGTGTGATATCGACTCGACAAGACACCATGAATGCACTCAAATAACCACAATGCGCCTCATAACAACACAATGAGACGTCTAAGCGATAAGCTTTATAGCTTAATAAGTTCCGAAATAAATAGTTAGATCTTATCGAGTTCGTCAACTTGATAAACTCAACCATTTATTCATGCTGCTTATTATCCCAAGAACCAGTCACATCCTAAGGAGTCATAAGGATAATTCGCCCATTAATAATGTTATCCTACGTACATAGCGGGCGCTTATTAGGTTCGTCAACCTAATAAGTCCGTTATCCACGTGGATCGACGCTATTAATGTTAGGTCATCCGTAACCCATGCACAACACATAAATGATATTAAATACTCATAAATGGCAAATTTCGATAAACGTGCCCTCGAAACATTTAATGACTCATTAATTACAAAACATTTCTATTTTTAGGCGTTAGTTCCCTTTTCAAAATGTTGAATAGTAAGGTGAGTCTTGTTATCGAATGTTTAGTAAAAAAACCATTTAGCATCTATATTTTCTAGTTTCATTTACTTGTTTATATATATATTTCATCGAGTTTCAATATAAGTTTCAAGTCATTATTCGTTTCGAGTTCACAAGTCCGAGTCATGACTCTCGGCTTCTACACATCATATTGTTCAATGAATATTAAAGACCATGTTACGGCATTGTCGGGGTCAGTCAAGACTAAAAGTCATGAAAACACCGGCATCACACAAAGTTGACTTATATACTATTAAGTCCAAAATAAACAATTTCACAACTCCAAACAATCTCATACAAATCCCGCCATTCAAACACACTACCAAACGACTCTTTCAATTTGCAAACATAACCGATTTGCGAGTATCAATTCTAATGCTTGTTAATAACTTACTACTTACCCAAATCACCACCATTAAATTATTACTCAATCAAGGTAGTTAATTAAAATGTCGTCCGATTTCAAATAACTGATACATACCAATGATTCACCTTTAACCAAATAATCACACGTTAGTCCAATTTATTATCTGAAAACACTTACTGGTTTTGCATGTTATTATAACACTAGCGGGCATGAATTTATTATTAATAATCAAAACCGGTTACCACTTGTTTGACAATACTTAAGAACAAAACAACGGCTTACGAAAGTCTCGACCCAAAATTGTGACACGAGACTATACACCCTTCGACATCATCAAAACCATTATAACCCATCATCTAGTTATGACCAAGAACACATAAACATGATAAAATGAAAAAACACGTGAACATGATGCAACACACGATACCAACACACCAGTTTACATGTTTTATTAGTTTTAACGCATTTTAGACTCGTGTTCATCAAAAGTTAACTATGGAACTCACGTTCACGAGACAAAAGGTCTCGTTCGTGACTCCCTGACTTAGTTATAATAGCACCATTTCCTCTACATTCTCAAATCATTCCCACGGCCACTACTAATGTGCAAGTTCTAAATCGAGTGGTGAGATCACGCAAGGAAATTGCGTAACTCTGATACTTTGAGGGTATCCGTATTATTGACTAATAATATTGAAGCATTTGTTATCACATTCTGTGTTCGTTTGTTTACTTTCATCTTCTAAGTATACTCAAGTAGATTCCGCTTATTTGTGTGTATTCGTACAAAGTTTTCTCTTTGTTGTTTTGGAATTATCCAAGGCAGCTACTTAATACAAGCTAAGTTTTATAAAGCTAAGGTTTGGGACTCCACACTCTGTGAAAGGTATAGTGCATGCGAAAGCATGAGGACATGCTTTCTGTGTGTGTTTAAGCATGAGGACATGCTTATAGGAGGTGCATAAGCATGTGGAAATGCTTATGGGGTATGCGTAAGCATGAGGATATACTTACTGTGTATGTGTAAGCACGTGGAATGCTTATAGTGAACTACTAAGATAGGCAGACTTAAATCGTCTACTAACAAGGCACACATTCAACAAGTGTCCAATCAAACCGATCATCAAATAAGCCAATAACATCTCATCAATTATCTTATCAATCAATTCGTCTAATGTGTTCTCAATCATCTACATCCTTAAACTAGTCATACGCGAGGCTTCAGCTTGGCAGGCAGGCACGTGGTGATCATAGGACTATATTTTTGAAAAGTGGTTATAGTCTAGGTTTTAAAAATATACCCAGTTCTCTATAACCTTGGCTTTGATACCAATCTGTAACACCCCGAAAATACGGTCTAGCGGAAGCATACGAGCCTTTGGGTGCTACAATCTTGGTATCACAACATAAGGTACAAAGAATGGTTTTTATCCCATTTATTTAGAATAAGATTCATTAATTGAAAACATTAAGTTCACATTAATGAAAGTAGTGCGGAAATAGGCCCAAAAGATAATTTAAGCGGTCCCGTTTATTCATCAGAGTCGCCTATGACCATGCCCCTTGCCAAGCGTCTTCCAATAGTGAGCTAACGCCTTAAACCTGAGAACACATGCTAAAAAGGTCAGCTTACGCTGGTGAGTTCATAGAGTTTAGTTATAAAAGTAATAGTGGACCTGATAGAGTTTAATTGTTGCATGCGACTAAGGCAGATAGATAATAAACATACCAACCAACAATCAATCAATCCATAATCAATCCAATCAATAATCAATCCAATCAATAATCAACCCAATCAATAATCAATCCAATCAATAATCAACACAATCAATAATCAATCTAATACGTGTGAGATCTCAATGCAGGGCCCCGAGCGACTCTAGCCAGCACACTCGTAGCAAGGCCTAGAACACAAGCTACCCTGGTCTAGGTCGGTCTATTCTTAGCTAGGCATCCTGTTATAGCATAGAGATGCTACCCTAGTCTAAGTCGACAAATGTCGCATATCTAACATTTTCTAGTCAACACATTAGCAATTCAAAAGAATAGTGACACGTCCAAGAAATAGTTTCATTCACATAAACACTTAAGATATGAATCCAAAAATCAAATATACCAAACAACAGCCATTCTCAAATGATACTCACATATTCAGTTATGATTTGTTAAAAGCAGCATGTATTCTCCCCCGAAATAGTTATGAAAACCTTTGAAAAGAGGGGCTATGAAATCCTCCTTAGCCACAGCAATGCACTATTCACTATTGACACGACTGGCATCTAAAGCTAATCTCCCGGCATCCAGAAGAATGTACGACGATTAAGATAGAATAGAAGTGACACAACCTAATGCGTATACGATTATCTCAAAATATGGCTCATATGATAAAGAAGTCAAATAAACGTAATATGTCGTAGTTTTCATGGATTATTCATGTAGTTACTTTCAAAAGTCTATTATCGTTCCCAAAAGTTTATAATTAATATCTCAAAAAGGTTTAGTTTTGACGTTTCGTGTGGTGGTAAGAAACATAGACGCGATGCACAACTCACGCGAAAGAGGAGAAGACGTCGACATAGTCGAGACATACTACTAGAACGCACACCAAAAAGGGAAAGACATCAATAAAGTCAAGAAATATTGAAAATACTCAAGGCTGGTCAAAAGACTAGAAAATGATGACAACTATTTATTTAAATATAAATAGATTAACTTTCGGTAGATTCCTCATAATCCCAAACGTACATGTTTATCATAAAAGATAAGTACTATTTATCGCTTAATTAATAAAGGTTTCATAATCGTCTCTCATAATTATACAAGTTTAATAGGAAGTACTTCTTATAAAGTATACTAAGTACTGTACTAGAAATGAAACGTTCGGTTATACAACGTTCCCACACAATTATGATTTTAATAAGTTGTTTTATCAAAATAATCGTTCTCAGCAAATTTCTAGAAGCTACTCGTATTTATAAAACACAAGTTACCCTTGTATTTAATAAGGGTTCATAATAAATAAAACCACATCCGTCAATAATATATAGTTATAATATTCACTACTAGTTGAATTGTGAAAACGGAATATTTAGGTTTATCGCGAAACAAATATATTAAACTCATTTCCGATTCTTACATATTATACTTGTTTAAACCAAAACATTTAATAAAGTGCAACTTATTAATCAATAAAACTTGTTATCAATATTTATTCCAAGTTAATAAACCGTATTCGATGCTTATAAGTTATATCGTATACGTCATACTCAATACCAATTATTAATCACATAATTAGTTCTTAACGTTTATCGTCCCGTTTTATAAATAACTTACTCGTTATCCGATCAAGTCTAATATCGTGTGTCACGATAGTTTTATCCCGTTATCGATGTATAATTAATTTGTTATAT
The DNA here is from genome assembly GCA_910596185.1 of Chrysanthemum makinoi. Taxonomy (NCBI): domain Eukaryota; kingdom Viridiplantae; phylum Streptophyta; class Magnoliopsida; order Asterales; family Asteraceae; genus Chrysanthemum; species Chrysanthemum makinoi. The sequence goes on along the minus strand of OU343225.1, from coordinate 247,363,954 downwards.
TTTCCAGGTTTACACATTGGCAATTTATTAGTTAACCGTTAGACTTATATTAATTTAACCATTTCATTTGTTCTGATATCCCGTTATAACAACCGTTAATATCTACAATGTCCATTAGACAAATTGTTATTAGTAGTCATGTTAAATGTATACCCCTTTTAATCATTCCATTTACCATTTAATAATCCCAAGTAATTACTCCTTAACAACCAAAAAGAATAATGAACTATCACATTATGGCCAATATCAAGAATCTGTGAACCCCACGAGGTCTAGCTCGACCCGACCCGGTTGTCCAAAACATAACTCAACTCACACGACACCACTCTACCCACTTTAACCAAACCAATAAAACAATCAAAATTATGAAAATTCTAAAATTCCAATCGAGACTCCCACTGTAATAATAACACCCTTAACATGTGAATCCATAAAATAGGTTTATCAAGTTTATAAATCATGCTTTTAATTTAGAATAATAAAAATTATATATCATGTTTATAAAACGCGAGTGTGACCACTGTTTTGGACGAGTTGACTCAGTCGAGTTGACTCGACTCACTGAGTCAACTCAACTCAGATTCGACAAAGGCATTTATAACAATTTTTATTTATCCAACATACTATTCGCATCTATGAACGAGACAAGACCAAATCACTACACGGTTTTATAGAAATTTAGCCATGCAAATTAGTACCATGTTTCAATCTTACCCGAAGACCAAGAATTAAAGAATAAGAACTCCAAGACTACAATTGGTCTAACCCTCGACCGAGACCCAATAAAAACTAAACCGATCCGAAATCATACCCAAATCAGTCCACAACACCTTCAATCTTGTTTTACCACATGAAACATTTGTTTAGCAAAACGTTTTTAATCCATTTTTCAGTTTCACCGAATCTTGGTACTCGTTTTATGTAATTTTTATCCACGAAAAAATAATATAACACTCTATCCTAGTTTTATATCCACGAAATATAAACGAAATAATATAAATGATTTACCAAAACTGAAATAATAAAAACATGAATCGGTTAGGTTATTAACGAGAGAGAGGAAGAGAGACGAGAGGCTTTTGGAGGTGTCTCTACGAGTACAACTTATAACCCATCAAACCTTGATCTCTTGAACACGATTTAACACAAAACCCTAAGATTCGAATCTAAGAAATTAGATTTAGGGCGTGTGTACGAGGTTTAGGGTGTGTGATATGAAACTAGAACCACAAGAATCCGATCTATAAGATGGGAAAGGTGATGCAATAATAGGAGGTCGCCGGAATTTGGCCGGAAAACTTGACGGCGCCAGAACCCTAGAAATGGGTGGCCGGATTTTTACTTTAGAGAGAGAGAGAGGAGGATTGTGTGTTTTTTTGTAGAGAGAGAAAGAAATGTTAAAAATGAAAGAGTGGTGAGGAGGTGGGGTATATATACTCGAAGGAGGGGCCAAATTTGTACACTCAAAACCACAAGGGGCGACTATATAACTTCCTCAAAGGACCCTTATTGTAACTTTGCAAAACTTTTGATATATTAGGTTCGGGGCTCGTTTAAACTAGTAAAAGAGGGATTCGTGACTCGAGAGTTAAGCCAATGTTTTTAAAATATTATTTCTGATAAAAACGATATATAATACGACTCGTATCACAAATTAGTTAAAACGATCGCTCTAAATGATGTTTCTCCAATTACGACGCGTCGAGGAATTTATGAGTTGTCACATCATCACTTTAGTTCTTTTATTTATTTTTCCCATTTACCATGTTTAATGAATTTGGATTTTAATAATATTTCATACTACATGAAAATTAGGTGGTTGCATTCCTATTTGCGTTGTATCAAGCATGTGGCGGTGGCGGTGGCGTGATTACGTATAATAGTGCAAATACTTAAAATGCTTGGAAAGTTTCTTTTACCCGAGCATTTCATCAAACAGTTTATATAAGGCATGCAAAACATAAACAAATGAACAACACTGATCTTTTTTTTTAATGTGATTGTATTTCAAAACGAAACTAACTAAAATAAATAGCTAAGTACAAAATGAAAAAAAAAAAAAAAACACAAACCTTGCATTTTACACAGGATAAACATGTATATGTATAAAACCAACCTTTAATTGAGAATCAAAAGTTGTTGAAAGAAATCTGGAAGGATGGAAATGATGGGTACACAAACAATATAAATTCGATCTAGAAATAAAAATCAATTAGAAGAATCAAATTGATTGTTTTTAATCGTCTGAAATCAATCTATTTTCCCATATTCCTGCAACAGGAATCAGTGCCCAAAAACTACTTAAAAAATGATAGAAAATTAAAGTAATTCAAACTCAAATTGGTTATAAAGTAAATGATAAAAAAAATTATAAAAATCTAAACATAAGAAAAAAGGGATGGACAAATCGATCATAAATTGACCGTTTAAGAAAAAGGATGGGTTCAAACTTTTTTGAAATTAAAAAAAAATGTATAACAAATTAGAATTGCAATAAAACATAACATTCCGTATTTGCAATTAGACCAGATAAAATCAATTATGAATTGGTCGGGATGGTTTAGTAGGTGTAATTTTTTAGGGAGATATAAAATATGTGAGAGATGTCAATTTTTGGAGAGATGGTGAGTTTGGAATATTTTGAAGCAGGCAATGTCAAAGAAAATAAATGTTTTTCTAAAGCCACTCGTATATGGGGCGTTTATGGGTGCCACGTGTCATGTTGAGGTTATAAGTTATATTTAGAAAAAAAATAATTAGATGGGAGAATAAAAACTCTGTTTTATTAGTAAGTACTAGCTAAAAGACCCGTGAAATTCACGAGTATTTCAAAGAAAATAGAAAAATAATGTTGAAATTTTCTCGTTAGAATTTGTAGGTAATTCTTGATTGTAAAGCCAACAAAAAATTTGTTTTGACCCGTAACCCAGTTTAACACATCTCTAGTTAATGTGACTGTCTTCTCAACGATAGAACTAAATATGAACATGCACACTTGCGTCACTATGAAATAAGGATGATGCAAAATCCATGCATGTATTTAACACACCATCACCAAAAGTAGTTAATGACCTTAACAAAGAAGTATAAAATGGTAATTCTTTTAATCGAAACAATCGTTACACATCAGTAATAAGGAGCTATAGTGTTTATGATAAGTCAAGAAGGCTATATTCCTCTAGACTTATATCTGCGGTAATCAAACTTGAACATACAATAGAGGAAATGATATACTCTAGATCTATTTTCTCAAACAAACTCTTAGCATGAATTATGCTAACTTTCATCACCGAAATAAAAAATACAAACCTTCATATGCAATGGAGGGATTGAAAGTGGTCATAAACATGCTAAGACAAACTTTGTCTAGCGCCTTATCATATGCTTACAACTACTACCATGCACATAAAACTTTATTAGAATTAACGACCAAACTTCAAATGGCTAAAGAAGTAGACAAAAGAAACTTACATGTATGTCGCTATATAGCATGTCGAATTTTTGTATAAAACAATTAGTTATAAATTAAAAGCACAAGAGTTCATTAAAGAAATACATGAACCTAATGTGTCTACATGAACGCCTTCGTGAAATAGCAAGTAGAACTGTCCACATTATGTATTATGCTTATCAGTGGCGGAGCTTCAACATAATTTTTGGGAGGGCCATCAAAGTAGTTCATGTATATTAAAAGGGCCAAAGCTATAATTATAAGAATTTAACATAAAAATACAAAGTAAAGTACACTACAAATATTTTTCCTAGCGCCTCAAGCTCTACTAAGCTTCGCCCTTGATTATGCCCATTGGTTCATAAAATTAAATAATAAACATTTAGCAACTTAAACTTCCTAAGAATTGTTGTTAGCAAAGATAAACTACACAAAAGCAACATGTTAATGTATTTCCTCACCTAATATATTTCCTGACAGCAATTTTTCTAGAATGAAGTGGTTATTACAAATTACAAATAAACATTAGTTGAGGTGTTATGTGTTAATACAAATAAGCCGTAAAAATGTTTATTTATATTTTACGATCTTCTAATGTTTTGTCGATAACAAACGTAAAATCATTTTAACAAAACAAATAAAATACGTAATTAGTTTGAGCCAATAGTTTTTCTAATACACTTACGTTTTCACATAAAACACTAAAACATGTATAAGTGATTTTATGATTTAGTATTACATATGTACAACAACTAGTGTTTACATATTTGGGTAAAATATACACATAACTAGTATGTAGTATATTGGGTAATATAAATGGGTAAAACTTAAGTATCATAACCCATTGACCAAATACATTGAATGTAGTTGGGTACAACCCAAAGTCCATGACCCATATCCATGAAGCTTGAACCATAACCCATTGCATGACATCATGCTTATATCATAACCCATATATGGATAATATCCATAACCCATGGTATTGACCCATACCCATGTGACTAGGTGCATTGCACTCATAAGATACATTGTATCTAGTAAAAGACCTGATGAGTGCTTATTCACTCATCATTTTTATCCATCTAAGCCCACAAAAACGTCTAAAAACACTGATATATTACCAATTATACTGCAGATATCCTTGGAATGTGTTTTTATGTATTTCAGGTACAAAGGATCGAAAACAGGGCAAAAACAGACAGAATTGAGCTTGGAATGGAAAACGTGCTTTAAAGACGGAGCCGAAAGATGATTTTCTGCATTTTTCAGAGCCCGGGATACATTTTTGAGGGAGAGCTTGGGAATCAGACTCAAAACCTAACCTAAACCTAAAATCACTAATTTACCCTTCACCCAAACCCAAAATTACCATTTTACCCTTTTTCACAAAAATCCAAAAATACCATTTCTCTTTAAATCCTTATTTTTATTTAAAACCAATTATTTTTCAAAAACCAATTTTTATTAAAAATTATTTTCTCTATTAAAAAAAAAAAAATATATATATATATGTTTTTAAACTAAAAACACAAAAAATACATTTTATCTTTTAACAAAATACTACAAAACAAAAACAACTTAAACCTTTTAAAACCTTAACCCACCAACCCATTTGACCCCTTCTTCCCTGGTTTACCCAAAACAGCAAAACCTGCTTCCCCATTTCTTTGGCGCCAAAACCCAAACCCCACTCATCTTGTCTTCATCTTCCCATCACTCTCAACCCTGGTCCCCAGCTCACCTCAAGCCCCCACACCCACATGGCTCACATGCCAGCTTGGCAATCCCCAAGGAACCCATTGGAGCTCCTAAGAAAGCACAAAAGGGACGGCTCAGATTGGATAAGTGGTGCCCAAGCAAGATTGGATGGCTGTGATTTACTTGAAGAAGCACAAATTGGACACAAGTCATTCCCACACTGACAGAAAACACAAGACAGAGAATGACCAAGGTTTAGAACTTAGTATAAATAGGAGTGTGTTAGTTTGTAAAAGTCTTGTCTAGAATTTTCAGTGATTCTAGTCCATTTTTTACTTAAATTGTCATTTACTTTTATTGTACTTTCAATTTTCAATGCAATTTATTTTCTGTTGTTAATTCCATTTTTTTAATTTTAAGCAGTTTTTATGTTCTTCAAGTTATGTCATTGTTGGTTACAGTTCTTGCTTCAGTTGTTTTAAGCTCATAAGAGCTCTAGTTAAAATGGTCAATTCATTATTACAAAGTTTCCAAGTCTAAAGTTTAATTCAAAAACCTGCTCCATAGTTTCTGCCTTTAAGTGGTGTTTGGATAAGTACATTTTCCGAGTCAAAAACCCAGTTTTGACCCATTTGGGTGTTGAAACAGTCTTACATAGTTGTAAGTGAGTGTGTTAATCAACTACTTTAACCATCTTCTAAGTGTTCAACTCAGTTGCCTATTTTTTTCTTTCTTCTTTCCTGTTTCTATTTTGCTATTGCAGACCCAAACTGCCTCCTTTTGGGCATTATTTTAGTAGGATTAAATTGGATTTAAACTTTGATTTTGATTAAGCAAGTAGCTAGCAGTATAAGGTGAATCTTACTTACCTTAGTTTAAATTTACACAAGTTTTTAGCTTTAATTGGCCCTCAAAAATACCCATTCTGCTCTTGTTTGTGACTGATACAGCAGCCCATTGCTGCCCCATTAGAAGCTCACATAAGCTCCCCTTTGGTTGCAAATTAGTTTTTTAGGACACCCTTGGTACTAGCTTAATCTGCCTGGGCTTATTGTGGCTTTTAGAGCTTATTCTCATGCTTAGTTTTAGCTACCGAATGCCCTCTTGGTCTGATAAAGACTGCAGCAAAACAGCAGCTGCATAAGGAGTTTGTTTGAGCTTAACAAGTATATCTCAGCTTATGTCAGTGTCCCTTTTATGCCTTTAGATAGTTTAGATTAAGTGCTTGTAGCTTATTATAGCTTTTATGTCTTTTTAGTAGCTGTCCAAACCAAACAGACCCTTGCTCTTGATTTTCCAAATCCGCTGTTCTTGTGAGCTGTTAACAGCTGATTTCAAGCTTTTTCTAAGTTTAGTTTTTGTTGAAATGCTTATTTTGGTCCTTAGATTAGTTTCCCAAAAAGAAAAGAAAAAAATCAAAAAAAGAAATAATTGGTAAAAAAGGGGAGGCCAAGGTTCGAACTTGGGACCTCCCCCTTCGTAGAGTGATATGAGGGTACCTGTAAACCATGCGCCCTAGGGTCTTTTTCATGTCATTAGATGCAACATTAATTTCTTAACTAGGTTTTAGTAATTTTGCTTATTTAACCTTTGTAGCTTATAAACAGCTTATTCCTATAAGCTGCAACCGCCTTTCTATTTTTCTTAGCTTCCTATTACCATTGAGTAATTTTACAAAAAGTTTCAGAATTTTCCAAAAAGTTTTAGTATTTTTTATAATTTAATTAGTTAAAATTAGTTTTTAAATCGTAATAAATAAAATAAAAGTCGAAAAAATACCCGGCTTTTTCCTAAAATTATTTTTAGTCATTTAGAATGTAGGAAAATTAGTTTCACATCCTTAGGCCTTAAATTGCATCATTTTCACTTTTTGAGGCTCGGGATTAGCCCGGGTTTTCACGTTTTTGCATATTAGCACCCTAGGACTTAGTTTAGCTTAATTTTATTGTTCCGTATGCTTAGTAGTAGTTAGTTTGTCATTTATATTGTTTCCCTAGCCTTAATTACTTTCCCGTTCATTAATTTGTAGAATACGTAATCAAAAACAAAATTCCCGATCCATTCAAGCACTTTAATAACAAACCTCAAACGTCACCGTCAATTCACACCTCGTTGGGAAACGACCCGGGTAATCACTTGCCCGGTATCACTTATCGAGTATTCGCGGGTTTTGCGTGTCGATCGTTTTCCTAAAACGGTTGATTTGCAATTCTCTCGCGTGTATTCGTATTTGGTATTTTCTTTATATAATAATTGACTCATCAGTTTTTGGCGCCGCTGCCGGGGAGGTTGTGTTGCGACAATATCGTTAAGGTTTGACGATTAGTGACTTGAAGAACCTTCCTCGTGAAGTTATTTGCTTTCCAAAATCCCAAAAACCCAAAAATATTTTCCTTTTCAAAATTTATTTTCCCTTTTATGTTTTTTATTTATCAAAACCCAAAAACATTCTTCTTTCTTCCTCTTATCCGTATAATTCTATTTCTCTTACCCTCTGTTGCCGTTTGATTCTATTCTTCGTATCCTCTCGATCACTTAATTCTATTTCTTTAACCCTCTACAAGTTTAATTCTCATGGCGACGATCGATTATCGTCGTTGTTTTCACTGTAAAGGCCGTATGGAAGAGGATCAAGTTTATTGTCTCAATCCCGATTGTTTATGTAAGCGGTGTGGAAGGGTTGGTGCAAGCAAATATTGCTATTGGTGCGAATTATCCGATAAAAACTCTCTCGATGATTCTCCAAGTTTTTCCGACCTCCCACCTCAACCCGAGATTTGTTCTCTTGTTTCTAAGCCTAAAACGTCTAGATTTGATCAAAATCTTTCACGATTTACGGTTAAGAGAAAAGAACAAGAACCGGAGACCAAAACGGAAGTGGTGGAAATTGCTAGCTCTGAGAGCACACCACTTGTCCCACCTCCGGAATCTTCGAACGAAATCGTGAACATGATTGAAAACTTCTTAAATGAACTTCGTCAAGATTCAACTTCGGGAAATACAAATACCAATTGTGATGTTGTTGAGCCCTCGATTCCTACTCCCATACCCGAGATATCTTCGTTCGATCATGATTATTGCTACGGTTGTGGAGACGTGTTACCAAAAGGATTTCGTTGCTACAAATGTATGTGCGAGAGGTGTGGAAATTATCTTACTAATGGATTTTGTTCGATTTGTGCCGAGAATTCATTCGCTTATGATTCTAATCCAAATCCTTTCAATTATCCTCAAAGCGATTTCAACTACCCTCCACAGAATTCATACGAACCACAACCGTACTATCAAGATTTCAATGATCCTTCATTTTGAATTTCTCTCCTCAAATTCCTTATTGTGCAAATTGTGGGGGTCCTCATTATGATTACCAATGTCAATCATGGAATCAAAATTACTATGGACCTGATCCTTGTTATAACACTTCCAGTTTTAATAATTTCCAACCCCACAATTTCTGTCGTTGAACAATATCCCGTCATTGATCAACATCCTCGTGAGAAAAGTATGCTAGAAGAACTTGCCGAAGACCAAACGTCTCGCAACGAAAAATCTATGCTAGAATTACTTGAAGAAGAGGAACGAGCCGCTAAGATTCAAAAATGTCTCGAAGAAATACGAATCGAAGAACGAGCACTTGCAAGACGTGCCCGATGGCTCGCGACTTACATTGACGATGATGATGATAGTGACGATGATGATGAAAGTTTGTCAGCCGAAATCACACCCGAAGAGCCCGTTAACTCTCTGAGTATGGGGGATGAGCATCTTAGCACCATTCTGGAAATAGAATCATCTTGTTCTGAGAACCTTGTCCCAACCCCAAGTGAGTGCGAGGGCGTCTCCAATATGATGTGTGATGAGCCGGTTGATGATGATTCTTCTCCTCCCACCCCTAATGATTCTTTTGAGATGATCTCCGAGTCTGAAAATGACTATACGTCGTTTGACGATTCTTTATCGTGTGGAGACATCGAGTATGTTGAGGAAGATCCTTCTGAGCTCGTCAGCTTAGAAGAAGTGAGAGATTTTGAACCTGAAGAACGAGAAATCGACACTGATTTTGATTCGGATGATGAAGATATTCTTGTTGTGTTTGAGGAACCTTTTACTATGGCATTCACTAATCCTCTGTTTGACTTAGATTCTGAATTCACTCAAATTTCAGATAACCCAATCTTTGACATTCAGAATGAGGATAGTGACCTTTACTCGGAAAACCCCGTTACCTCTTTACCCGAGGTCGAGGATTCCACTCCCGAAGATAAGAATAGTGGCAATCCCACTTCGACTTTAGACCTTCTCGAGGAGTTCGACGATGAACTCGCTCTTATTGATCATTCTCCACGGGGAGATGATGATGTGCACTTCGACTTTGAAGCCGACCTTACCGAATTGGAAAATCTCCTATACAATAGGTCTTCGATAATTCGTCAGTGACACTCTTATAGAAGAGTCGACTTTCTTTCTTCGGACGACTCGATACCTCCAGTTTTGAGTGACGATTATGGCTTAGGTCCATCTTCCACCCGTCCGCCTGCTAAACCGCCGGATGATGGAACCTCTTCTAAGCCCGATACGGATATTCTCATTGCTTCAGTGGTGGATAAGATTGTTGAACATTCGCTCAATGTTCCTCAATCTAATCTTTTGCCCACCCGACCCAACCGTTGTCATCTCAATGACACCCTGCTTTCTTATCCCATTTCTTCTCCAGATCTTATCTCCTACGAGAGTGAAGATACCATCTTTGACCCCGGCATTTCTCATTCTTTTGAGCGGTTATATCTCATCGAGTGGAACTTTCAGCATATTCAATGTTTATCCAAACTATTTGAATGAAAGTCCGATTGAGATTTTCTCTTCCACTTGCTCCCCCATGGACCAATGAATTCGGGGTCGAGTCAAGCTAGCGACTCGGTTAACAAAAACAGTAGCATTTCATGGGTGTCCACCCATGTTTCTGACTTCTTTCTCTTTTCTAACACTAAGTGTGGGGGAATTCCCCCACTGTTGTTTGCTTGTTGTGTGTTTGCTCTCTGTTTTCAGGATTCCCGTAGATCGTGATGATTGATGCGCTTGTTTTCGATTCAGCCGCCCAATATCCGATCTTTTTGCTAACGATTATCTAGGGATATCTTTATTAATCTTTTTTGTGAAAAAAGATTTCGCTTCCACACTTGGCTAGTAGTATTACCTTTTTCCGTTCTATAGTTTCGGCTACGGCCGGTACTTTGAATATTGAGGGCAATATTCAATTCTAAGTGTGGGGGGGAATTCTAGCGAATTTTGATCACATGTTTACCTTCTAGTACCCTAGCACCCCGTTTTGACCACAAATTTTAAAATTTTATCGTTTTAAGTCAAGTATTTACATTTACAAGAAGTGCTTTGCACAAAAATAAAGCATTGATGCTTCGGTGTTAATGGTAGTTTAGTCTTGATTCAGCTAGAACAAGGGAATCCGACTCTGCTAGAGTGTTGATCTAGCTGCTCTCTTAACATTTAGGCTAAGGTTTTTCGCGTTGTGCAAATGAAAATGCTAAGCGTGGAGTAGTTGGTTCTCTTTAGAGCTTATATAAGTAATCTATGGCTTTTCTCCCAGAAGCTAACTAATTGGACTTAAATACGTGTTCATTGTCAAACTTTTGAACATTCAAATCGTATTGTTACAATAAAAAGTTTTTAAGCAAAATTGATTTAGAGTCCGAGTTCAACTTTTTATTTAAATTTCCGAGAAAGCATACTTTCTTTAAATATGAATAATGTTGCAAAATGAAAGTATCGAAAGTTGCTTGAATGATGCAAAAGTTGCAAGTTTAAAGTTCAAAGTCAAAATGAAAAAAAAAAAAAAAAAAAAAAAAAAAAAGTGAAAAAAGTGGAAAAATGAAAAATGAAAAAATATGAGTTGCGTGAATAAAAGCATTGTGTTGCTTATGAATAAATGTGCGAAACATGCTTTTTCTTAAATTTAAATCGGAAGTTGAACTCGTATTCGTCAATGTTGTCTAAAAGTTTGACGGTAATTTGGAAATCCTTGATTTCAAAGATCCCGAAAGCTCCGATACTATTCTCGAGGGTGAAAACCTAGCATCCTTAAAAGGACAAAATTGAGAAGAAAGTCGCAACATGGAGTGATCTCACCTTTGAATCTCGAATTTCTAAATTGTCGTCGGTTGTGATCCATTTAGGTTTTGTTTTAACTTAACGGAAGCTTCGTAAATCTTTGGAATCGAATTCCCGCTAATTCCGGTACTATTCTCTGTGAGGTGTCAAAAGCCGGTCACTTAAAACTAATGTTTTGGGATGTGCCGAGAAGAAAGCCGCTACATGAAAGAGGCTCTTTCGATCCTTAGACTTTCATCGTTTCCGGTAGGTTAGTACTTTAGTTAAGTGGATAACAACCATAACAAATGTCGATTTCAATGGTCAAACTTTTGAAAATGAGCACACACACTTAAATTTTATGAATTGCGGGAGTTAAAAGTTAAGTCTCGACTTACATAGATTATTTGTATAAGTAGTGTTAGCATTTTAGAAAAACGTTTGCACAATAAGTTTAAGCTTGGTTTGAGAGTATAAAAAGAGGATGACGATTACAATTCCCCGGAGACACCCATTTTGCGTGAATCCCGTTCTATGATGCCATGTTTTGATGATCAAGCATGTTATTTATTTACGTTCAAGTTTTAAATTTCTCATAGTGAATAAAAAGTCGAAACGGGGTATTCTTGGTATTTTTCATCCTTTCATTACTTCATATGATCGGATTGCTAGGGACTAACAATTGATAGTGTGGGGGATTTGATGAGTGCTTATTCACTCATCATTTTTATCCATCTAAGCCCACAAAAACGTCTAAAAACACTGATATATTACCAATTATACTGCAGATATCCTTGGAATGTGTTTTTATGTATTTCAGGTACAAAGGATCGAAAACAGGGCAAAAACAGACAGAATTGAGCTTGGAATGGAAAACGTGCTTTAAAGACGGAGCCGAAAGATGATTTTCTGCATTTTTCAGAGCCCGGGATACATTTTTGAGGGAGAGCTTGGGAATCAGACTCAAAACCTAACCTAAACCTAAAATCACTAATTTACCCTTCACTCAAACCCAAAATTACCATTTACCCTTTTCACAAAATCCAAAAATACCATTTCTCTTTAAATCCTTATTTTTATTTAAAACCAATTATATTTCAAAAACCAATTTTTATTAAAAATTATTTTCTCTATTAAAAAAAATGTTTTTAAACTAAAAACACAAAAAAATACATTTTATCTTTTAACAAAATACTACAAAACAAAAACAACTTAAACCTTTTAAAACCTTAACCCACCAACCCATTTGACCCCTTCTTCCCTGGTTTACCCAAACAGAAAACTGCTTCCCCATTTCTTTGGCGCCAAAACCCAAACCCCACTCATCTTGTCTTCATCTTCCCATCACTCTCAACCCTGGTCCCCTCTCCCTCAAGCCCACACCCACATGGCTCACATGCCAGCTTGGCAATCCCCAAGGAACCCATTGGAGCTCCTAAGAAAGCACAAAAGGGACGGCTCAGATTGGATAAGTGGTGCCCAAGCAAGATTGGATGGCTGTGATTTACTTGAAGAAGCACAAATTGGACACAAGTCATTCCCACACTGACAGAAAACACAAGACAGAGAATGACCAAGGTTTAGAACTTAGTATAAATAGGAGTGTGTTAGTTTGTAAAAGTCTTGTCTAGAATTTTCAGTGATTCTAGTCCATCTTTACTTAAATTGTCATTTACTTTAATTGTACTTTTAATTTTCAATGCAATTTATTTTCTGTTGTTAATTCCATTTTTTTTAATTTTAAGCAGTTTTTATGTTCTTCAAGTTATGTCATTGTTGGTTACAGTTCTTGCTTCAGTTGTTTTAAGCTCATAAGAGCTCTAGTTAAAATGGTCAATTCATTATTACAAAGTTTCCAAGTCTAAAGTTTAATTCAAAAACCTGCTCCATAGTTTCTGCCTTTAAGTGGTGTTTGGATAAGTACATTTTCCGAGTCAAAAACCCAGTTTTGACCCATTTGGTGTTAAACAGTCTTACATAGTTGTAAGTGAGTGTGTTAATCAACTACTTTAACCATCTTCTAAGTGTTCAACTCAGTTGCCTATTTTTTTTCTTTCTTCTTTTCTGTTTACGTTTTGCTATTGCGGACCCAAACTGCCTCCTTTTGGGCATTATTTTAGTAGGATTAAATTGGATTTAAACTTTGATTTTGATTAAGCAAGTAGCTAGCAGTATAAGGTGAATCTTACTTACCTTAGTTTAAATTTACACAAGTTTTTAGCTTTAATTGGCCCTCAAAAATACCCATTCTGCTCTTGTTTGTGACGTCTGACTGACCCATTCTTTGCCCCATTAGAAGCTCACATAAGCTCCCCTTTGGTTGCAAATTAGTTTTTTAGGACACCCTTGGTACTAGCTTAATCTGCCTGGGCTTATTGTGGCTTTTAGAGCTTATTCTCATGCTTAGTTTTAGCTAGGAATGCCCTCTTGGTCGATAAAGACTGACAAAACAGCAGCTGCATAAGGAGTTTGTTTGAGCTTAACAAGTATATCTCAGCTTATGTCAGTGTCCCTTTTATGCCTTTAGATAGTTTAGATTAAGTGCTTGTAGCTTATTATAGCTTTTATGTCTTTTTAGTAGCTGTCCAAACCAAACAGACCCTTGCTCTTGATTTTCCAAATCCGCTGTTCTTGTGAGCTGTTAACAGCTGATTTCAAGCTTTTTCTAAGTTTAGTTTTTGTTGAAATGCTTATTTTGGTCCTTAGATTAGTTTCCCAAAAAGAAAAGAAAAAAATCAAAAAAAGAAATAATTGGTAAAAAAGGGGAGGCCAAGGTTCGAACTTGGGACCTCCCCCTTCGTAGAGTGATATGAGGGTACCTGTAAACCATGGGCCCTAGGGTCTTTTTCATGTCATTAGATGCAACATTAATTTCTTAACTAGGTTTTAGTAATTTTGCTTATTTAACCTTTGTAGCTTATAAACAGCTTATTCCTATAAGCTGCAACCGCCTTTCTATTTTTCTTAGCTTCCTATTACCATTGAGTAATTTTACAAAAAGTTTCAGAATTTTCCAAAAAGTTTTAGTATTTTTTATAATTTAATTAGTTAAAATTAGTTTTTAAATCGTAATAAATAAAATAAAAGTCGAAAAAATACCCGGCTTTTTCCTAAAATTATTTTTAGTCATTTAGAATGTAGGAAAATTAGTTTCACATCCTTAGGCCTTAAATTGCATCATTTTCACTTTTTGAGGCTCGGGATTAGCCCGGGTTTTCACGTTTTTGCATATTAGCACCCTAGGACTTAGTTTAGCTTAATTTTATTGTTCCGTATGCTTAGTAGTAGTTAGTTTGTCATTTATTTTGTTTCCCTAGCCTTAATTACTTTCCCGTTCATTAATTTGTAGAAAACGTAATCCAAATCGTAAATTCCCGATCCATTCAAGCACTTTAATAACAAACCTCAAACGTCACCGTCAATTCACACCTCGTTGGGTTTTCCTAAACGACCGGGATCAACCCATAACCCATAATCACTTGCGGTATCACTTATCGGAACATTTTATCGCGGGTTTTTCGTGTCGATCGTTTTCCTAAAAGCGGCTTCCTCATCATTGAGTCCTCTTGTTTGTTCTTTTCTTTCTTCAATTGAAGACTCTCAGTGTCTTGAAGATCTAGTTAAAGGCATTAGTGAAAGGTGCCTTAGATGTACATTCGATATGGTGTGTTTCGATGTAAAAGATAGATTGGTATTGGATCCAAGGATATTGATATCCTTGATGATGTTGTAATAAGGAGTTGGTCTCCTTTGGGATTAGTCGTTGGTGTAGTGTTGGGTAGTAGTTCCTCATTGTAATGGAACTTCGGTATCTAGCCTACACCGGATAAAGGGTGGCTGACGTAGTGGTAGGTGTGGTTCACCTTGGTGTGAAAGAACCCGATGGTTAGCCTAGTACCGGAAAAAGAGTAGGCAACGTTGTGAAGGTTTCTCCACCATAAGGAGTCGGTGTTGTGTAGTGATTACAAACTCTCGAGTAGGTGACTCGGGGAGTGGAGTAGGGCAAGGAAGGTGTCCTTGTAGCCGAACCACTATAAATACTCACGTTGTGGTTTTGGGCTTCTTACTCTTATCTCTTCATTACATACTTCTATATGATTGTTTATCAACATCCAATACACATCCAAATAGATTGACATAAGTCGATCTAAATAGTTTAAAAGAAAGTTTTAATTGGCAAAACTATTCAACCCCCCATCTAGTTTTCCACAATTGGCTTTAGAGCTTCGTTACCATGTTTCATGAAGTATATTGTAATTTAAAAACTTGATACGATCCATGGTTAATTGAAAACTACAAAGAAGGTTTTTCATAAAAATAAACACCATGTCTTTTAAAGCTCTTTGTTTGGATGTTGATTAGATGACAACATTTTTCTTATTATTTGTTTTTATTTAAATGCACTAATCCTCTTTGTCATGTTGATTAGTCAAAGCTCATACTTACCAAGCCATAGGAATCACTTGGTAACAAGAATACCTTCTCAAAGAAGGCATCTTAAACACAAAGGAGTTGGAATTGTCTACTGACATTTATTGTGTTATTTGTAAAGACATTCCTAAGTGCATTAGAGGTATGTGTTTCTACTTATCTCTAAAATGACATTAGCTTGATAATTAAGTATGCCTACATAGGTATTTATATGATTATCTTTTGTGCATATACATGTATTACATGAAGCTTCATTAGGAAGCCTTTTCTCACATACGTGTTATTTTTTCGTCTAAAGTCGTGGTATATAAAACTTGTGTTTTATTTCATTTAATCCAAAAATCATATCTTTTTAATAATAAAACAAAACACATATTTCAAAAATTCCTCCTTCCCCATAAATAAACCATCCGTCGCCCACTTTATCAAACCCCAATTTTTTCAAATCTTCCATTTACAAAAATTACCTCTCATTCAAAACTTCATCTTCCTCTCATCTCATCTCATCTTAAATCAAAGCCAAGAAGGTTCGTCATCAACATGGTTTACATCGCCCTCGTGCTCATCGCCTTAACACTCATCGCACTTGTGTTCCCTATGATGAAGTTCACATACGGAGACATATACTTTGTGTTGTTAATCTACATTGGGGTTATATACCCAATCCTTTGTATCATTCTTAGCATTGAAATGAAATATTACGAATAGTCTAGTTATCTAGGTTATTATTATGTGTTTATAATTCCTTTTTGATTTATTCTCTCATGATACATTAGAAAGCCATGTATGCATGCTAAAAGAAAATGTAGACTAAAACACATATCTTGGTATAAAACTATAAGATCTAAAAACCTATGTTTTTATCAAGAAATCTGCTTCTGTTCCACGGATCCCGAAAGTTAGACTAACCGGATCCCTTATGAAAGGGAACCATGAGAACCGTACTCCTAGATAACAGTTTTTCATGCAAAATAAAAACCACTTTCTTTCTAAAAGTAATATTCCACTAGAATGTCAAAACCTTAGGTGAGTTAAGTATCATTGTTGTTAAAAACCATTGTTAATAAAAATCTAGTAAAAACGTTAGATAATCATTGGTTGACCACAAAACATCACTTTCTATTAACTCATCTTTTCTATAGGTTCAACTATGTCACATGAATATGAGTTTGATTTTTCACTCACTAGCGTCTACACTCCGAACATCTCCCTTGAGCCCAACACACCTGGCAATCATGTCCGTGGGTTCAATAATCTCGAAAACCATCACTTCCACGAAGGACGTATTGTAGACACCTCTCTACAATTCAAAGAAGGTATCAATACCTCCTTTCGAGCCATAGGACTAGAATGTCTTCTCGAAATCAACAAGAAGATATGTCCAAGGTTCATAATGGAATTCTTCCGTCAAGTTGAACTCGTTCGTAACGAGGATCGCTCTCTATCTCTTTAGTTTTGGATCAAAAACCAAAAGTTTGTTTTAACTCTTGGGCAATTTGCTCACATCCTCCGAATTCCAAATCATGGACAATGTGCCTTCACCGAAGATTGGTCTCTTGATTCTCTCTTCATCTTTCATGAAGAAAATAGTCCGTATTGTTCACACATACCCTCCCCGGAGGATTTGAATCGCATAATATGCAAACCTCGACCATATTACTCCGATCCAAACATTATCTTTACACGGGACATTCGAGAAGAGTACAAACCTCTTGCACTCATTCTACGTGAAAATGTTTGGATTCTTAGGGGAAATCGAGAAATCCTTCCCGCTTGTTGTGCTCACATAATGTATTGTTTGCTAACACAACAACCATACAATCTCGCCTACTTCTTCGCAAGGCGAATTGTAAATCTTCAATGCTCCAAGAATGAACTCATCCCTTATGGAATGTTCTTGACGCGCCTCTATCATAACGTCATGCATTTTCATCCTCAATTTCAAAGTCCGTTGTACATACTTGTGAACAAGATGATGGAACCGCTAAACACATCTCTCATGAAGACTTTCTTCATTCATGATTCCACCAACACTCATCAACCATTTGATGATCCTTCTAGCAAAAACGCTCAAGGAACTTAGTAGTCTTTCAAATAGGATCAATCCTTTTGTACTCCTGCTTTATCAATGTAATCCAATTTCCTTCATGAAATAAAACATCTTACATTTGATATCTTAGTATTAGAACCTCTTAAACTAACCTTGGAATATAATGCATTGTCAAAACCATTGCATACCTTTAGTAAAGGTTCTGCTTAGCAGATAGACGGATCCCAAAGTTTGTGCTAGACGGATCCCTACTCTTAGGGAACCGTGGGATCTGGCAAACAGAAAATGCAATTACAATCATTGTATTTCAAACTTGTCTTTAGAACACTTCACACCAAGTTAGACATAGTGCCTTAAGGATGTAACATATTGGATTTCACAAACACATCAAACCATGATCAAATGTAGGCGTATACTATAAGGTTTTTAGAGAGAGAAAGTTTAGAGGTTTGGAAACTTAGTGAGAGAAAGTAAAAGTATTATTATGAGCTCCAACCCTCTACTTTGGGAGGTAGAGGGTACTTATAGTATCTGACATAAACGCCACCTACGGGCTGTGGATCAGGCATACATTGGGTAAAGACCCATCCGTCCTCCACAGTGTTACTAAACTAAATACTAACTAACATTTTAATAACTACGACTACGAGCTTTCTAACGATTACATATACTTGAGGTGACTGACACTTTAATAACTGGATTTACTAAATCCTAACAATCTCCCCCTATGGGAGGTCACCTCAAATTACATTGAATACAAACAGATATAACATTATGATTGTTCTTGAATTCTTGTTAAAGTTCTTTGCTCTATAGCTCGTAGTCTTTGATTCTTCATGTTTTTCACGTTTGGTTAATCCAAGTGGAGGTCTTTAACTGATCCACGTGATAATGAGTTTTAAGCCAGCTTTGAGATCATCAGCTACCATAAATCTCTGACTATTCCTTTGTAGTGTTGACATTATGTGATGTTGTGACTTTTGGACCGACATGCTCACATTCTGGATCATGATATCTTCTCATCAGAGTAGCGGAAGTTTTAGTTGATGCATGATATTGGCAGCAGCGTAGCAGAAGCATGGAGTGAAAATATCAGAGTCGTTGATGCACTTATCACGATATCTTTAGAAGTGAATGTGTTGTGTGAGCATGCGGCTATGGATTGACCTCTCCATTCGATCGGTCACAAGCGTCGGGTGTACCTGCATACAACAGTTAGCAACAAAGCGCCGAAGTGTCTTTGATCACTTTAGTTTAATTGAGGTACCGCACGCGGTTCCCGTTGATCGGTACAAGTCGCCTGTGATCGGTATAATTCCGAAGAATCTCCTTGACGGGGTTTCGCAGCTGCTCTAGCCGTTCTCAAACGGAACGTCTCAAAGACAACGGAGTGAGTGAACCAAATTTGAGATTCAGCGATTGATGAAAAGAGATTTGAAAAACAATCGTGTACTGCTCAATAAAGTGTTTTTGCAATACAACGAAGGTTTCTGATAAAAATCAATTATCAATCATATACACCTTTTAATTTTGAAATATTAATACACAGTCGATGTGCTAGAGAAAATAATTTTAAGCACAACGATCGGTTTTTCAAAGGTATCCGTCAATCCATTTCTTGAACCAGGATTGATTCATGAATTTGAATCGCCCTAGTGTTTCTGTTCAGTTGTCACATGGTTGATCTATTTGATAGATCTCACATGCCACCTACCAAGAGCTTGTTTGATGTTGGCTCTAGAAGGCTTTCCATCTTCATTGTGAATATGTTTGCATATCACTCAGATGTTCTGGCAATACCACAAGGATAATACGTAGGACTCTTAAGATATATTCTCTCTTTCCACATTGTGTGAAACAGAGAGTCTTCATTGAATGTGTCCTTAATGAGATTTATTGATGATCTCGTGGCTCTAGACTCAATTGTGCACATTTGGTTCCTATGCCGGAGACTAGGGAGAGGGTCTCCTTCTTCAATATCAACCATCTCTAAGAGAAAGTCGATAGATAATGTAGGTTCCCTCGTGAGAATGAAACAAGTCCTTTTAAGTGGAACTTGAGTAGCTTGGGAAGATGTAGTGCAGTGCGTCACTGGGTCCATGACGTCTTGTCTTCAATACCGGTGTTACCTTAGTAAACACCAGTAGCATATGTATTGAACCCGGTTTCTGCCCTAAGGTTGAGATAATGGAGGGCTACTTCTTTTTACCCTTTTCTCATTCAATTCTTTTTCATTCTTCAACCCCTTCAGTGCTTACCGAGACATCATAACTAGAACCTTGTTGAGTTTATTCCAGTTCTAGCTCTATCTCAGTCTGCACTCTTCCCATATCTCACTTTTCTCCTTTTTTCATCATACCTAAGGACTCTACACTATTTAGTGGATTGTCCCTAGGTAGGTCCCTCCGGCTCTGGCGGGATCATGGGAACGAATACCTAACCTAACCATCCTTATAACACCATGCATAAAGTAAATTTGGTCGGTCTTTTGGTATTGTTCTTCTGCCATTGGAACCAATTGAAAACCATTTGAAAAATCAATCCAGATACTTGTGATATATTATCAAAGAATTTTGTACCTGAATTGTTTTTGATATTTTAGAAAAAGAGCTCCCCCTCAACATGTGCATCGAGTATTTGAAATCGTTTTGGCACATGGAGGCAAGAGGAAGGATTCACCTCTTTGATTACCATTTTCTAAAGGATATCAACATCACTTTCCTGATCAAAATTAGTAATTTTTCATACTTAGTTAAGGATATTTTTGAAAAGGATGTGGTTTTTCAAAAAGTTGCTCCCCCTCAATATTTGCATCAAGATTCGAAAGTGTTTTGCACATATAAGGAAAAAAGTGCACATTGATACAAATTAATCACATTTTAATCCTTTTTGGTTTGAAATAGATGCTCCCCCCTTAACATGTGCATGAAAAATTTGAAATCGTTTGGCACATGAAGGGGGAGAGCTTGCTAAACACTTATAAAACCATTTATCGAATTATCAGTTTAAATCCAATTTAAATCACAAATTCTCCCCCGATCACAATTTTCAAATCATTTGAGATTTGTGATCTCTGTAGATTTAAATTGATTTTGAAAGCTTTTGAGGAGAATCGTGACTTGCTTATGAAAACATTTAACCGATAAGGATCAAATCTGAGACTTTAAACTCCAAAGATTAAACATGCTTGAATATCTTTTTGTAAACATGACATAAACCTTGGTCTGAACCAATTGTATGATAAATAACCTTTTAATTTTAAATGAAATCATTCTCCCCCTCAATCAATGACATAAGTTGTTGATTGAGAGACAGAGATTTTGACAAATGTCAAGTTTGGATGATTTTCAAAAATTGAGTCCGAGTTATTTTTATTGGTTTTCGTTGAGATAACAAATATTTTTCAGAAGAATTTATAGAAGGAAAAATATTTGTGAAGGAAACATTTTTCCTTTTGGTGACAAAAATTTGTTTTTAGAATCAGAGCATGGGATTTGAAACATAAGATTAAGCATGGCTCTGTTCTTTCTTTAAAAACGGGTCATAGATTGAAATGACAATAAGCCATCATTTTACTTTCTCATTTTTTTTAATATGTACATTCGAACAACATCTAAAGACCCGTGTCACTCTTTGAATGACAGCACAAAGACCGTAGATATTATCGAATCAAGAAAATCATGACAAAATGACAATATTTTTGAAATTTTTTGAGTTTTTCAAATTTTTATAGATTTTTGAAAGTTTTATATTTTTCTATTTGATTTTTGTTGGTTTTGTAATTTTGTATTTTGCTTTTTGAATAAATATTAACAAGAGATGGATGAAGAAAAAAAATGTTTACTCCTCGTCTTCCTCTTGAAGACGTTTGAGTGTTTCCGGTTGTAGACTCTTTAGACCAAGTCGTGGGAGGATAAACTCAAAACGTACTCTAGGAAGAGCTTTGGTGAAGATGTTAGCTAACTGGTATTCAGTCCTCACAAAATAAAGTTCCACCACACCATTCTCCACTTGCTCCCTAATGAAATGATGTCGAATGTCAATATGGTTTGCTCTTGAATGTTGAACGTTGTTGCATGAGAGAGCAATGGCACTTTTGTTATCACAATAAAAAGGGATTTTATTGAATTCAAAGCCATAGTCAGATAACTGGGATCTCATCCAAAGGATTTGAGCACAACAAGATGCATGGCTATGTATTCAGCCTCTGTAGAGGATATAGAAGTACTCATTTGTTTCATTGAAGACCAGATCACAAGCTTATCACCTAAAAACTGAGCACCTCCTAACGTGCTTCGACGTGTATCTTGACATCCTGCATGATCAGCATCTGCATAGGCTGTTAGTGACATACCGGTGTCCTTCAGGTACCAAAGTCCCATATTGATGGTTCCTTGGAGATACCGAAAGACTCGTTTAACTGCTTCAAGGTTCTTTTTGGTAGGCTTAGCACGATATCTAGCACACATGCATACAACGCGAATATCAGGTCTCTGGCGTGAGGTACATCAGGATCCAATCATACTTCGATATTTCGTTTGATCTACCATGATCCCTGAGTGGTCCTCATCCGATTCGTACGCTCTATCATGGGAGTGTCAACAGGGTCACAAGAATCAAATCCAAATTTCTTTAAAATCTCATTTGCATATTTAGATTGATTGATAAAAATGGCTCCAGGACTTTGTGAAATTTGTAATCCCAAGAAAAATGACATTTGTCCCATCATTGACATTTGAAACTTGGAGCCCATCTCCTTAGAAAAACGGTCACATTCATTGTGGTCAGTCGAGGTAAAAATAATATCATCAACATAGATTTGAACGTGAATTAAATGTTTGCCTGAATTTCTGGTGAACAATGTCGGATCAACTGCTCCTTTGTTGAATCCAGTAGATAGAAGAAACTTTAATAGCGTATCATACCATGCCCTTGGAGCTTGCTTCAAACCATAAAGAGCCTTCTTCAAGCGATATACATGAGTAGGATGCTCTGGATTCACAAAACCTTCAGGTTGGTGCGTATACAACTTCTTTAAGATCTCCGTTAAGAAAAGCCGTCTTTACATCCATCTGATAGACTATCATGTTCTTACTTGCGGCATTAGCCGGAAGATTCGATTGCCTCGATACGTGCAACTGGAGCAAATGATTCTTCAAAGTCAATACCCTCTCTTGACGGTATCCTTTTGCAACCAATCGAGCCTTGTTCTTTAATACATCACCATGTTCATCAAGTTTTACTTTGAAGATCCACTTTAGAGCAATGATCATAGCACAGTCGGGGCGGTACTAATTCCCATACATCTAGTCGATTAAACTCATGAATTTCTTCTTGCATGGCATTGAACCGGCTGTCTTCATTCATGGCAGTTTTAACGTCTTTTGGTTCGATCTTAGAGAATACGGAGTTGAAGAAGCACCATAAGGCATCGGTTGCAAGTTGTTTACGTGTGGATACTGGACGAGAGGGGTTTCCAATGATGTTGTCCAATGGATGGTCAAGTGTCCATTTTCTAAGGTGTTCATGTGGTTGTGGTTGAGGAACTGAAGTAGCAGTGTCGTTTTCTCCTGATGAAGATGGTTTTGATGATGGTTCAGGAGCAAATATGTTCTCAAAGGGAGCATCTTCAGGAGTAGCAAAGGGATTATCTCCATCATAGGTGCCAGAAACAATTCCAGGATGTACACTCGATGATTGAAGATTTGATGATGAGACAGAGTGATCAACAGCAGGTGCTTCTTGACTTAATGACATAGACACTGAAGGATTATCTTCATTGACAGGGATAGAAGCGTACCACTGTTGATGGATTTGACAGATCATTAGCAATTGGCTCATAGTGTTCATCAAAAATTGGATCAAACAATTTCTTCAAATCATCTTCTGAAGGAGGTACATAAGGAGTTCCTGGTGAGGGATTTTGTACAAGAGTAGAACTGATAGGACTACTTGATGAAGATTGTGATGCGGGTCCAGAACTGGATTGTCCTGGAGCCATTTGACCGGTCAGCTCATAGAACGTAACGTGAATTGTTTCCATGATATTTCGGGTTCTTTTGTTGTAGATTCGGTATCCTTTTCTGTTTGGTGCATATCCTAAAAATACTCCAATGTCCGCTTTAGCTTTCAGTTTGCCTAAATCTTGACCCTCATTAGTTGGATAACACAATGCACCAAACACACGAAGGAATGATAGATCAGGTTTTCGATTGTGGACAAGTTCATATGGATTTTTTCCATGAGTTTTATGAATTAGGGATCGATTTTGAGTGTAGCATGCAGTGGCAATGGCTTCGACCCGAGAAGAAACATTGGAACCTTTGAGTAAATCGGCATTGTTCTTCTTTGCTTCTACAAGAGTTCGATTTAGTATTTCAACTACACCGTTCTGTTGAGGAGTTAGTGGAACACTTCTTTGAGGACTGATTCCAACACTTTCATAAAATCACCGAGTTCTCTATTAACAAACTCAGGTTCCATTGTCGATTCGGACGATTAAAATGATCTTGTTAAGTGGAACCTGCAATGTTTAATAAGTTTAATGATGACATGTCACACCCCCAATTTTGTTTTTGTGGAATGGAATTCACGGGGATTGACTGTCATAGCACCACATCACAGTTATATTGAACGACCTAAAGTGTCGTTTTTAAAACACATCGTTGGATATTATAATAAAAACATTCAGAGTACAACATCGGTCCCAAAAGGTTTACAAAGTTTGCGAAAATACAAATATGTTACAAATCCAAACGATGTTTTGAAATGAAGTGCCATAATGTACATAATGTAAGTCGACGCCACGACTCAAAATGTAGGTCCCTAAACCATGTCATGATGATAATGCCTCAGTTACCTGAAAATACATTGCTAAAACGGTCAACAATAAAGTTGGTGAGAAATCATAGGTTTATGTAAATGTTTTATACGACTACACAAGTATAGACCATGCATGACAATCAAGTCACGTAAAAATAATGTTACAATTGCTCTAAGCCCATGACCCCGAAACTAGACTGTTCAATAATGTATGCCCCTGCAGAGTGTTTGCCAGACAACTCCGTAATGATATCAAATGAAATGCATCCGTTTGCCTGGTTGGGATTCACCAAACCGGATGGAGGCGTCACCCTCGATAGATCTATCCACTCATCCTCGCTTCAAAGATTAACGGTTCATGTTCAAGTAATGGGGACTTTAATTGGCAAATGCGGTAACTTAAGCAATGTAAATGAATTTAACATACTTGGTATCGTACAAAAATGTAGTGCAATGTATTCTCCCCCGTGGGTTTGAAATAAATTGAAAGCATGTAAAAGGGCTATGAAAACTCACTTGGTAAACTGGAATAATGGCAAAAGTGAGTACACCGAGATATAATGTGATGCGTCAACGGGACCTATTACAATGATATGATATGTCATGAGTTGCAATGTAATGTTATGCATGCATTCCGTATGTTATTTATACCATTTACGAGTTTTGAAAATATTA
Source organism: Chrysanthemum makinoi (assembly GCA_910596185.1). Lineage (NCBI taxonomy): Eukaryota > Viridiplantae > Streptophyta > Magnoliopsida > Asterales > Asteraceae > Chrysanthemum > Chrysanthemum makinoi. The sequence goes on along the minus strand of OU343225.1, from coordinate 247,338,725 downwards.
CACTTCGTCGAAAAATACTCTTTTGACGTCTTGACCAATCAAAATCACTTTACAAGTATTTACGTCAAAATGTCATCCTACAATGGTTTTATAATGATTTATAGAGAAATTACCACTTTCGTCGCATAAAACAATGTCGTCGGAATTTTTATGAAATTAACAAAATGGCTTTGGAAAACTAGTCGTAATAAGCATTAAGGTGTCGTCGATCGTTAGAGAACGAACTCGACTGTTTTGGAAAGTTTGTATCGATATCTAAAAGTTTCAGTTCAGGAGTTTTCGTCCAAAAGGTCTCGAACATAAAGATAATAAGGGTTAAAGATGGTGGTTTTGGCTAATTGTGTGCAGAAAATTAGTTACGGCAAGTTTATGAAAAAGTGCATATCTTTGTCGTTTCAAATCCGTTTTCTACGTATAATACGTCCTTAGCTTCGTATCAAAGTAAACTAATATATTTTTGGCAAGTCGAAATAATTTGTGAAGCTTAAGGCTCGTTTTTGACTCGGACAAAATAAATATAGTATGCTGAAATTTCTGAAAATAATATATTTCATCGTCAAACTTCAAAAATCCATAACTTCTTCGTTATAAGTCCGTTTTATTCCGTTCAAGTGGCCACGGATTCGTTTTAAAGTATATTTTCTAAAAATCAAAGCCAAAGTTTCGTACCAACTGTAGGTTTTTCCAGAAATTCGAAACAAGGACAGAACCTATATATATAGTTATCGAAAATAGTTTTTCTCGGACAAAACCTATTCTAATCCCTTCAAATCAACTCCAAAGCTAATCTAATCCTACCATACACCTTCTTAGGGTGTCATGGGTTCCTAATCACCATCAAGACCAAAGAATACCAAGGGAATATTTATAGGATGACCAAATATATATATATATACTCTAAAATCAAGTAAAAATGGTATAAATCACATATGTCTTGCATGTTGCTCCAAAATGAAAAGATACATATGAAATGAAAAAGGAAACATGAAAATGAAAGAAATATACTTACTAATAAAAATGATGAGGTGCAAGTAACAAGGTAAATCCTAAACACTCTTGGTTTTTATTTCAAAACCTTATAAAGAGTATACACTAGATTGTATTATAACTTGAACTCAAGAAAAATTTTGATCCCTTTGTGCTCTTGATGTGATGACCGGTTATGGAGGAAACAAGGAGAGGAAGAAAACCTTTTTCTAACTATGTGAATTTTGGTGAAGTATGAAATGAATGAGAAAAAATAATTGAGTTAGACTTTGTAGTTGAGTGAATTTCAAACCAATCAAGAAAACCATACATTATTAATGACTCCCTTCCCCAGTGGCCAAGGGGGACATAGTGATATTTTTTTTTTAAACTTGTATAAACTTTGTGTACTTGTGTAATTTTTGACAAAAGTATAAGTAATTGTGTAGAAAATGTACAAGTAAAGGTAAATGGGAATTTTTGGTACAAGTAAGTATTTAATAGTTCAAAATAGGATGTAATGAGATAATAAAAATTGTAAAAATACATTCCTTGTAAAATTTGGGTGATAAAATAACTATCGAGTAGTTTTTAAGAAAAACATCGTAATAATTTAACTTTAACGATTTATGTACCAAATAAATTTGAAACACTAGGAAAACTAAAAATATAGTTTTTATAAACTAAATGTAAGTTTAAAATACATCGGGATCATTTTTGAAAGTAATGGATTAAATATTCAAAATAATAACTCACGCGATAAAGATTATTAAATATAAAAATTACGCGTTGAATGTGAAATGAAATGTCGTGAATGAATTAATGAGATGCAAATGATGTCAATGAAATGTAGACTAATCTTAGGCCATATGAAATGTACGTGATGTTATGATCATGAATTCGCCGCTAAACCTTCAAGGTTACGCGAATTTGAAACAAGTAAACCAAGTTTACTATAATTGTTGAAATTGTAAGGCATGCATTGTGTCGAGAAATGACCTGAAAGTACGGGTTGTCACATTCGCCCATCCAAAAAGGAATTCAGTCCCTGAATTCAATCGTTATTAGGTCTAACGGTGTCGGTAAAAAGATGAGGATACTTAGGCCGCATCTGGTCTCCGTTCCCAAGTAAACTCAGGACCTCGTCGAGAATTCCAATGAACTTTCACAATAGGAATACGACTCTGTTTCAACTGCTTGACCTCGCGGTCCATGATTTCTACAGGTTCCTCCACAAAATTGAGTTTGTCGTCGAGCTGAACTTCATCCAATGGAATAACGGCGATTCGTCCAAAGACACTTCTTCAAGTTTGAAACGTGAAACGTGTTGTGCACATGACTGAGTTCTGACGGAAGATCAAGACGATAAGCTATCGGACCAACTCTGCTCAAAATCTTGAATGGTCCAATGTATCTCGGGTTTAACTTTCCATGCTTTCCAAATCGTACACGCCTTCCAAGGCGATACTTTCAACATAACTTTGTCACCTACTTGAAATTCCAAATCCTTGCGTCTAACATCCGCATAACTTTTCTGTCGACTCCTTGCAGTTCTGAGTCTATCACGAATTTGAACTATCTTTTCGGTTGTTTCCCGTACCATTCTCGGACCATTAAGTTGTCGTCTCCTACCTCGGCCCAACAAACGGTGATCGGCACTTACGACCATGAGTGCCTCAAATGGTGCCATCTTGATCTTGGTGTGATAACTATTGTTGTACGAGAATTCTATTAATGGCAAATGGTTAGCCCAACCATTTCCAAAATCAATAACACATGCCCTCAGCATATCTTCTAACGTTTGAATGGTCCTTTCACTTTGACCGTCGGTTTGTGGGTGATATCCTGTGCTCATCTCTAATCTGGTTTCGAATGAATCTTGCAATGAATTCCAAAAGTTTGAAGTAAATCGACTATCTCTGTCGGAAATGATAGAAATTGGTGCTCCGTGCCTTGAGACTATTTCCTTGACATAAAGTCTAGTGAGTTGCTCCATGGAATAAGTTTCTCTAATCGGTATGAAATGGGCTGACTTGGTAAGGCGATCAACAATTACCCAAATAGCGTCGTAACCTCCCGATGTCTTAGGAAGTTTAGTAACAAAGTCCATAGTAATGCGTTCCCATTTCCATTGAGGAATTTCCGGTTGTTGGAGTAAAACGAAGGCTTCGATATTCGACTTTTACCTTAGAGCGGGGTAAGGCATTTGCTAACGTGCGTGGCAATCTCGCTTTCATGTTCGGCCACCAATAAAGCTTCTTAAGATCTTGATACATCTTATCCGATCCTGGATGAATAGAATACTTTGACTTATGCGACTCATGCATAATCAATTCTCGTATTCCGCCATGCAATGGAACCCACATTCTATCCTTAAAACATAATACTCCATCTCGCTTCTTTACAAAACCATTTGCGCTTTCGGGCATACCATAAAGCTTTTCACTTGGTCGATTCTCCTCTTTAAGTGCCTCGACTTGTGCTTCGTGGATTTTCGATGGTAAAGGAGAAATAATCGTCATTCCCAATGATCGAACTCTTAAAGGTTTGGGCCTCTCTTTCCGACTAAGAGCATCAACCACAACATTGGCTTTTCCCGGGTGATACTTGATTTCACAATCATAGTCGCTGAGTAACTCCAACCAACGGCGTTGCCTCATATTAAGCTCCTTCTGATCAAGAATATATTGCAAACTCTTGTGGTCGGTAAACACTTTGCACTTTGTACCGTAGAGGTAGTGTCTCCAAATCTTGAGTGCAAAAACTACGGCTCCTAACTCGAGATCATGAGTTGTGTAATTCTTCTCATGAGTCTTAAGTTGTCGCGAAGCATACGCTATCACCTTCTCGTTTTGCATTAAAACAGCCCCAAGTCCTTTGCGAAGCGGCGTCACAATATACAACAAAGTTCTCAATGCCTTCGGTAGTGCCAAAATTGGCGCCGCAAAGCTTTTGTTTCAACAACCTGAAAAGCAACTTCTTGTTTCTTTCCCCACTCGTACTTCTTGTTTTTCTGTGTCAACTTGGTCAAAGGTCTCGCTATCTTTGAAAAACCTTCGATGAACCTTCGGTAATATCCTGCTAGTCCTAGAAATTGTCAAATTTCCGTAGGATTCGTTGGAGTAGCCCAATCTTTTACGGCTTCAATCTTTGCGGGATCAACTTGTAGTCCCTGACTATCAATGACATGACCAAGAAATTGCACTTTGTGATTCCAAAAATCACACTTCGAAAATTTGGCATACAACTTCTCATTCTTGAGTAGCCTTAAAATTGTCCTTAAATGCTCTTCGCGGTCTTCTTTGCTCTTGGAGTAGATCAATATGTCGTCGATGAACACAATAACAAACTTGTCCAAATACGGCTTACAAACTCTATTCATGAGATCCATGAATACCCCCGGTGCATTAGTCAATCCAAACGGCATCACTTGAAACTCGTAATGACCGTAGCGTGTTCTAAACGCTGTTTTCGGAATATCCTCTTCCCGAACTCGAAGTTGATGATAACCCGACCGGAGATCAATCTTGGAATAGATACTAGAACCTTGCAACTGATCGAACAAGTCATCAATTCTGGGAGTGGGTAACGATTCTTCACCGTTAACTTGTTCAACTCTCTATAATCTATGCACATTCGGAAGGATCCATCCTTCTTCTTCACGAATAAGACCGGTGCTCCCCGGGAGAGGAACTTCGGCCTAATGAATCCTTTGTCTAGAAGCTCTTGCAATTGATTAGACAACTCTTGCATTTCGGATGGCGCTAAACGGTGCACGGTGCTCGCATAATCGGTGCAGCTCCGGCACTAAGTCAATATGAAATTCTACTTGTGCGGTGGAAGTCGGTAAATCCTCGGAAATACTTGAGAAAATTCACGGACAATAGGAACATCTTCAAGTCGCTTCTCCTCCGACTTTTTCTTGGTTACATGAGCTAAGAAAGCAAGACAACCTTTCTTAATGTACTTCTCCGTTTTGATGCGCGATATGATACTAAGTCTGGTTCCACTTCGTTCCCCACGAATAATCAAAGTTTCGTCGTTATAGGGAAGATGAACAACTTTCTCATCACAAATGATCTTTGCACGATGCTTAGATAACCAGTCCATGCCGATGACGACGTCAAAACTACCAAGCTCTACGGGCATGAGGTCTATGTTGAAGGGATGATTAAGAAAATTGAATGTGCAACCGCGGACAATGGTATTGGTGCTAACTAAATTACCATTAGCTAATTCGACAATGTATGATGTATCTAAGGTGGTTGGCTTAATGTTGAGCAAAGGTGCAAATGCATTGGACACAAAACTTTTATCGGCATCCGAATCAAATAAAACTGAAGCGTAACGATTATTGAGAAGAAAGCGTTACCGTTATGACATTCGAGTCCTCCCTATCTTCTCCGCCTCCAATGACGTAAACCCTTCCTCGTGCCAAACCTCCTTGATTCGGATTTGCTTGATTCTTTCCTTTCTTACAATCCCGCTTGTAGTGTCCAGTTCCCATAACCAAAACATGTAACTTGTGGCCACTTGCAATCCCTAGTACGGTGACCAACTTTCTTACAATTCTCACACGGATCAGGACATCGACCCGGATTGTGATGAGTCAAACACTTATTACACCGGCAAAACCCGAATATCCTTTTCCTTCCTTTTGACCCGCAGCATAAACCTTAGCAACCTCTTGCCTCTTGGGCGGTTGTTGAGTAGCATTCCTACCCCTATTGTTGTCCCACTTGTGCTTGTTGTTGTTGCTATTGTTGTTGTAGTTGCCTCGGTTATTGTTGAAACGGTTGTTGGGGTTGTTGTTGTTTCGGTTGGCGGTGGTGTACTTACCTCGCTTCACCACTTGTGCCATCAACTTCTGAGTCACTCGAATAGCTTCCTCAATTGTTTGTGGATCAAACGAAGTCACATCTCCTTGAATAACCTCTGGAAGTCCCCCGATAAAAGCTTCTAGCAACTTTTCATTATCCGATACCATCGACGGGCATAACGGCTAATTCCCTAAATCTCCGAATGTATGTGTCAATATCATAACCAATAGTTACCAATTCATAGAACTCCGTCTCCAACTTTTGATTTCCGTTCGAGGACAAAACTTCTTAGTCACCAAGCCCTTGAATTCCTCCCACGTAAGCTTAAAAGCATTCTCCATTCCAATCGGTTGAGCATATGAATTCCACCATGACAACGCTCCATCGAGTAATGTGCTCGTAGTAGCAAATTGACCTTACATCATCCGGACAGTTACAAAGCAAAAACACCGATTCCAATTTCTCAAACCATCGAACCATGGCTGTGGCACCCTCGGTACCTCTAAACTTAGTGGGTTCACCACTCTTGAAATCCTTGTACGAACATTTCTTAACCCCGGATCCTCCGGCATTACCAGTAGCAGTAGCTAGCCTAGCGGCGGCTTAGCTCTCAGCAGCAGTCACAGCCTCAGCAGCGGCATAGCACCGCTTTCCTTTTCGACTCTTAGTGCATTAGCAATGCTATCATTCACCAACTTTTGAATTGCTGCTTGGGTCATTTTCGGTGTAACTTTCTTAGGCGCCATAACTCTTCAAAATCACAAGATGAAACAATCATGAGAACTCGTAAGTAGAAACAACCATCATACAAATATATCCACAACCACAACATGCATAAAGTAAATGGAATCACAACGGAACAATAACGAAATATCACAAATATAATCACAACACACGTGGATAATATACATGAAAATTTCGCCTACATGGACCGATATCATAGATAATAATAACCATTCCTACATAGTAGAGTCAATACTTGATACATTTGTTTGTACAACAACCAAAATACAACAAGTTCTTTAAACTACGTCACACACCTTGTGACTAGGATAATAATGGTCAAAACTATACATGACAAAAGTCTACATATGGCACCTCATGGTGCTCACGTATTCGACCTGAAGATCACTTAACCCTGAGTAGTCAAACTAGCAATCAAACTCCTCAACTCTCCAATCTGACCCTGCAAAGAAGCAATACTCTCCTGTCCTCTAGCGCCTATTGCTGAATACTCGATGTGACAAATCAATCGAAACCACTTCTAACACTAGGCCCTCGACCTCTTCCGAATGCTCAATCCTATCTCACCGACAGTTCCTCCAACTGCCGTGACAACCTATCAATCTGGATCTGTTGATCATCAATACGGGCTCCTAATGCCTCGGTAGAAGGCTGCCGGCATTGCAGCCTAGAGCTCTCGCCAACTCGAACCTAAGGTGGCTCGGGTTCTCAGATGGTGGTGTAGGGATATCAAAAGCAGCACGCTTTTGGCGGCAAGTCCGTCAGAGGCAAAGGATCTCTAAGAAAATATGATGAAGATGGTAATGATGGTGGTGATGGTGCTAGTAGTGGTCTGGGCTAGCGTGAGAGTGGGTGCGACTTCGCCCTCCTCGAAGGGTTCGGTCTCAGTGTCGGTCATGATAGGTGGAAAGGCTGGAGTAGAGCCAATGGAAGACACGATCTCAGTGGAATGTGATGCAACATCATCCATGATGGGGTTAGCTGGAACATCATCCGAGCTAGAGTCCGATGATATGGTGATGGGGTGTGAATCTGAAGACATGTCTGTGACAACCGATGTGAAATAAAAGTAAATAACCTCGAATACAGTGTAAGTGAATCCGCATGAAAAGTGAATATGTACTATGATGAAATGATGAGATGCTATGATAGTGTAGCTATAGTCTAGGGTCAATGATGCAACCTAGTTCTCTATAAGCGTAGCTCGATACCAATCATGTACACCCCAATTTACTTTTTGCAGCGGAATGGAATTCCTGGGGGATTGACTGTCATAGCACCACATCACAGTTATATTGAGCGACCTAAAGTGTCGTTTTAAAAACACATCGTTGGATATTATAATAAAACATTCAGAGTACAACATCGGTCCCAAAAGGTTTACAAAGTTTGTGGAAATACAAATATGTTACAAATCCAAACGATGTTTTGAAATAAAGTGCAATAATGTACATAATGTGAAGTCGACGCGACTCAAAATGTAGGTCCCTAAACCATGTCATGATGATAATGCCTCACACTGAAAATACATTGCTAAAACGGTCAACAATAAAGTTGGTGAGAAATCATAGGTTTATGTAAATGTTTTATACGACTACACAAGTATAGACCATGCATGACAATCAAGTCACGTAAAAATAATGTTACAATTGCTCTAAGCCCATGACCCAGAAACTAGACTGTTCAATAATGTATGCCCCTACAGAGTGTTTGCCGGACAACCTCGTAATGATATCAAATGAAATGCATCCGTTTTTCTGGTTGGGATTCACCAACCCGGATGGAGGCGTCACCCTCGATAGATCTATCCACTCATCCTCGCTTCAAAGATTAACGGTTCATGTTCAAGTAATGGGGACTTTAATTGGCAAATGCGGTAACTTAAGCAATGTAAATGAATTTAACATACTTGGTATCGTACAAAAAAATGTAGTGCAATGTATTCTCCCCCGTGGGTTTGAAATAAATTGAAAGCATGTAAAACGGGGCTATGAAAACTCACTTGGTAAACTGGAATAATGGCAAAAGTGAGTACACCGAGGTTTAATGTGATGCGTCAACCGGGACCTATTACGAATGATATGATATGTCATGAGTTGCAATGTAATGTTATGCATGCATTCCGTATGTTATTTATACCATTTACGAGTTTTGAAAATATTACACACCGTCGAAAAATACTCTTTTGACGTCTTGACCAATCAAAAATCACTTTACAAGTATTTACGTCAAAATGTCATCCTACAATGGTTTTATAATGATTTATGGTGAAATTACCACTTTTCGTCGCAAAACAATGTCGTCGGAATTTTTATGAAATTAACAAAAATGGCTTTGTAAAACTAGTCGTAAAAGCACGCCGATCGTTAGAGAACGAACTCGACTGTTTTGGAAAGTTTGTATCGATATCTAAAAGTTTCAGTTCAGGAGTTTTCGTCCAAAAGGTCTCGAACATAAAGATAATAAGGGTTAAAGATGGTGGTTTTGGCTAATTGTGTGCAGAAAATTAGTTACGGCAAGTTTATGAAAAAGTGCATATCTTTGTCGTTTCAAATCCGTTTTCTACGTATAATACGTCCTTAGCTTCGTATCAAAGTAAACTAATATATTTTTGGCAAGTCGAAATAATTTGTGAAGCTTAAGGCTCGTTTTTGACTCGGACAAAATAAATATAGTATGCTGAAATTTCTGAAAATAATATATTTCATCGTCAAACTTCAAAAATCCATAACTTCTTCGTTATAAGTCCGTTTTATTCCGTTCAAGTGGCCACGGATTCGTTTTAAAGTATATTTTCTAAAAATCAAAGCCAAAGTTTCGTACCAACTGTAGGTTTTTCCAGAAATTCGAAACAAGGACAGAACCTATATATATAGTTATCGAAAATAGTTTTTCTCGGACAAAACCTATTCTAATCCCTTCAAATCAACTCCAAAGCTAATCTAATCCTACCATACACCTTCTTAGGGTGTCATGGGTTCCTAATCACCATCAAGACCAAAGAATACCAAGGGAATATTTATAGGATGACCAAATATATATATATATACTCTAAAATCAAGTAAAAATGGTATAAATCACATATGTCTTGCATGTTGCTCCAAAAATGAAAAGATACATATGAAATGAAAAAGGAAACATGAAAATGAAAGAAATATACTTACTAATAAAAATGATGAGGTGCAAGTAACAAGGTAAATCCTAAACACTCTTGGTTTTTATTTCAAAACCTTATAAAGAGTATACACTAGATTGTATTATAACTTGAACTCAAGAAAAATTTTGATCCCTTTGTGCTCTTGATGTGATGACCGGTTATGGAGGAAACAAGGAGAGGAAGAAAACCTTTTTCTAACTATGTGAATTTTGGTGAAGTATGAAATGAATGAGAAAAAAAATAATTGAGTTAGACTTTGTAGTTGAGTGAATTTCAAACCAATCAAGAAAACCATACACAATTAATGACTCCCCTGGTCAAGGGGGATGAGTAGATTTTTTTTTTTTAAACTTGTATAAACTTTGTGTACTTGTGTAATTTTTGACAAAAGTATAAGTAATTGTGTAGAAAATGTACAAGTAAAGGTAAATGGGAATTTTTGGTACAAGTAAGTATTTAATAGTTCAAAATAGGATGTAATGAGATAATAAAAATTGTAAAAATACATTCCTTGTAAAATTTGGGTGATAAAATAATTATCGAGTAGTTTTAAGAAAACATCGTAATAATTTAACTTTAACGATTTATGTACCAAATAAATTTGAAACACTAGGAAAACTAAAAATATAGTTTTTATAAACTAAATGTAAGTTTAAAATACATCGGGATCATTTTTGAAAGTAATGGATTAAATATTCAAAATAATAACTCACGCGATAAAGATTATTAAATATAAAAATTACGCGTTGAATGTGAAATGAAATGTCGTGAATGAATTAATGAGATGCAAATGATGTCAATGAAATGTAGACTAATCTTAGGCCATATGAAATATGCGTGATGTTATGATCATGAATTAGCCGCTAAACCTTCAAGGTTACGCGAATTTGAAACAAGTAAACCAAGTTTACTATAATTGTTGAAATTGTAAGGCATGCATTGTGTCGAGAAATGACCTGAAAGTACGGGTTGTCACATGACATCTGGAGTTTCATCCTTTGTTCTCAAGAACTTAACCCAAGTGAATCGAGAGTAATCATCAACCACAACTAACACATATTTCTTCCCATTAATAGTTTGCACTCTCATGGGTCCACATAAATCCATGTGAATGGTATGTAGAACTTCCATAACTGAATTTGTAGGTTTGGGTTTGTGGGCATACTTCTTGCTTTTTCCCAATTGGCATGCTGAACAAAGATGATCTTTTTCATACTTTAGTCTAGGTAGGCCTCTTACTAAGTCCTTCGGAAAGATCATTTATGGTACCGAAGTTCAAGTGATTGAGACGACGGTGCCATAGTCATGAATTTGTTTACGAAGCCTTTGACAAGAAGCAGATAGGAGAAGATTTCATCATATCTTCGATAGAGATGGTGTATAGGTTTGAACCGCGTGTTCCTCTGAGAAGTTCCACACCATCAAGTTCTCTAACAAAGCAAGTATGTTTTCTGAAGGCCACTTCTAAATCGGAGTCACAAAATTTCCCGACAGAGAATAAATTATGACCAAGACCTTCAACATAATATACCCGGGAGATTACACTACCACCAACAACAAAATCTCCATAACCCATAATAGCACAAAAATGGTCGTTCCCGAATCTAACAGTCCCAATGAATTTACTCAAGAAGTTCATGAGCCGCGACCGGTCTCCAGTCATATGCTTAGAACAACACGAGTCCGTACCACGAACGAGTTGAACGATCTGCGGTTGAACACAGACAAGAATGGATAATTGGATAATTGGGATCCCCATGCAAGAATGGGTTCCATTTGGTTAGTAACAATGATTGGAACACCATCGAAGTAGAAACAATGGAATCATCAATGATAGATGCAGTGCTAGTGTCCATATTTGACCTATTCAAAGTATGTTCACTTCTTAAGGAAATAGTTCTACCAGTAGGCATCCATTTTCTAATGGGCATTGACTTAGAAAATTTAGGGCACAACTCATTAAGATTCAATTTGCGGCCAGTAGGTATCCATTGATAACCTATATTGCTAAATTTTCTCCCTGTGGGTTTCCAATGTTTTCTAACCTTCTTCCGCCTTTGCTTTCTAGCCTTCTTAGCTTGATTTTTGGCATTAACAATTTTAACTGGGCATTTAACAGCATTAATCAAATCATTCACACCACATTCATGATTAGTAACAGAAATCAAGCAATCATCATTACATGGTTTGCAGATAGTAGCAGAATTCGAATTAATTATAGTACTCTTATAGCTAATACTAGAATCAACACGATTCGTTTTATTCAACTCAAACTTAATGTTCCTAGGGTGGTCTTCTACTCTCTTCCCTTGCACATTCTTAGCTTGCGAGGTCTTATCTTGCTTTGTATTGCCTAGAGGCTTTGACCTGCTTGAGTTTGTGTCACTGATTACTCCTATAGAGGGAATTATGGGAACATTAGTTGGTTGGGCTACCTTTTGCATTCCTGAACTAGAGGTGCAGGGATCTGAACTACTTGAAGGTACTTTAGAGTTCATTTTCTTAATACTGGGCATAGGATGGGATGCATACTTAGCACTAGGCATAGAACAAGGCATCACAGCTTTATCTTTCTCACATAAGGATTTAGGACATGTTGCTCTTAAACATTCTAACAGCTCCTGAGATCGTTTGGCCTGAATGCAAGCAAACCTAATTTCACTATCAAATGGCTTATTTATGAAATCCTCTTCTACAATCTCACGGAGACATTCTAGACTATCCTTAAGGTGAGCAAAATAGTTATGAAACACAAGTTCGTTATTTCTTAGATGAGGAGGAATGTATTTAACAGTCACAGTATATTTAGAGTCTGCAGATGACTTTGATGCAACATTCTCATTAAAGACAAGTGGCATTTTCCCTTTTACCTGACTCTTCAGATTCTCAATTTCCTTTTGTAAAGACATTATTTTTTCGTTGTTCTTGTCATGAGTGACTTTCATTGAATCATATAACTCTTTAAAGTGTCGTTTAACTTTTTCATTTTCTTCTAGAAAACTCTCATTTTCCTTTTGTAAAACGTTAAGCAAGTTTTGAAAATGAAAAATTTGAGAACACTGAGAATCTAAAGGACGAGGCATTTGGGAGCCAGTCACATTGTTCTTTTCACCTTTTAATTGTGAAATTTGGGCTTTCAACTTTCTGATCGTGTTACAATGAGCTTGAATCTGTTCATCACATTTGTTTATTTCAAAAACTGAATCAAACTCTGGAACATCCGAGGATATCTTGATGTTTGAGGTTTTAACATTTTCTTTTAGATGTTGATATTTTAGTTACAAATCAAAATGTTCAACTTCTAGTTTAGAAAAATGTTTTACCAAATTATCGTGATCATCCTGGTCAATTTTCTCATTTAGTTTTGAGTTTTTGTTTTCAAGCTCAATGACACGATCATGGGAAACTTTTAAAGCAACAGATAATTCATGAAATTGAGAAGCAGTAATAGAATGCTCAGTAACAATATAAAACACATCTTGAGCCACACAACTTAATACTAAGTTCTCATTTAAGATATGCAGATTCTTCCTTTCAATTTCATTATATTTGAGTTCCCGTTCATAATCATTGACCTCAACAATCATTGCATCAAATTCCTTTTCCATTTCTTTAATATCCGAGTTTATCCCCTTTTGAAGACTCTCAAATTGACCTTTTAATTGTTTAAAGAAAGGCATGACCTCAGTTAAATAACATTCTTTAGTTTGCTCAAAACCCTTTTCCCCTTCAGTTATCCCTGTAGGTGTGATTCTCTTCTTACATGTCTTCTCAAAATCAACAAATAATTGATAAACAGCATACATGCTGATTAAGGTCTTGCTATTAGTGGAAATATTTCTAGGAACTAAATGCATTGGTGTATTAGGAGGATACATAGTAGCTGCAGGCACTTTCCTAAGGGGAGGGTTTGTTTCAACAACAACATTTGCTTTTTGCTTATCCATATCTTTCTTTCAAAAAATTTGTTCAGGGGTTAATTGAGTTTGAGGCTTAATTCTGTTCAGGGAGACCCAAATTTCTTTTGCGTACTAATGTGGTTTGATAGTTATGTTTTGCTTTTTACACTCAGGATCTTTTAGCTTCTTATCCACTTTTTCCCTAGAGGCATCTTCTAGTTTTCTATCCTCTTCCGTGCTTCCAATACATGATGGTGTTTGCCTAGGCTTAAGGATCTCATTACCATCATATACAATCGGATTGAAAGCTTTAGCCCTTTTACAATACTCGGGATTTGGCTCCTCAACTAGGGGAATACTATGCTTATCACTTAAGACTCTATGCTTAGTGATCATGTGAGCAGTATGAATGGTGTTCCCTTGTACGTACAACTTATTTTCAAGCTTGTTTTTCAAAGTTTTTAGATTAGAAAAGTCATTCAAAAGTTTTGATTCCTTAGCATTAAATTCTTGTTTAAGCACTTTAACATTATCTTGAAGCTCTTGCTTTTGCTTAACAGTTTTAGAAAGCTTTTCTTGTAAGGAGTTTAACTCTTGTTTTAACACTTCTTCTCTAAAATTACCTTTTCTAATAATTGTACGCATTTGGTCATCCATTTCCTGCTCACGGGTAGTTAACTCAAACTTAGCACGTTGTTCATAAATAGCAACTTGTTCTTTATAGGCATTCAGTTCAGAGATAACAGAATCATCAGGACCACATGTCGTATATTCATAAAAATCATAGTCATCATTGACTGCAGAAGATGCGTTACTTGGTACAATCTCACTTTCACTTTGTGTCATATATTGATCACATGGGACAATATTACTATTACCCTCATTATCAATATCTGATTCATAAGTTTCAAGAGATTGTACTTCTTTATGTATCTTTTGCTCATCAACATCATCGTATAGTTTTAATACCTCTGAAATGATTGAATCTTTGGATGGACCAGCCTGTTGTGGTGACGGGACTTTTGGAGAGACCATTGGTGAAATTCTAGCCATGAAGATTGTCTGGGCAGTAGGTTCATCGTCGACATCAGAGTCAAATGCATCAAAGTCAGCTACTTGAAAGGCATTTTGATGATTGTGACCTATTTCCTGAATTGGCTGCTCATCCACATCAGCATCATAGGTTTTGGCATTTCCCTCAGCAAGAAACAACAACTCTTCTTCATCCAAAACAACACCACTGTCTTGAGCTTGCGCCAGCATCATCTTGTCCCTGAAATACTCTGCATTTTGAGGGCGTTTTGGAGATGTGCAGTTCCTTGCAATGTGTCCATCACCACCACAGTTGTAGCACTTGATTGGCTTTGCTTGTCCTTGATTTGCATTCCTTCCATGATTCTGATTAGCCACATACCCTCCACCAGCTCCAGTATTTCCATAACCTGCTCCAATCATCCCTTGTTCATATCGTCTTCCTTGCACATTCTGCACCACTACCCTTCCATCTCTGACAGTAGCCTGATTGTGTGGATTGGATGCTGTTCTGAGGTTGTTGTTGGTGTGTGGGATGGAATTCAGATTTTGACTGACCATGAGAGATAGTTGATTGATGAAGTTTTCCATGACTGTGTTTGAGTCTGGAGGCTTGTATGCTGGATCAGGAATGAGCTTGTAATTACCATTACCCGTGGGTATGACTTGAGAAGCTTTGGTGGTAATTCCAACATTGGTGTAAAAGGTTGTTGAATCATTTGACGAACTTGTTTCTCCCTGTTTAGATTTGAACTGTTCAAGAACCATTCGTTCAAACATAGCATGTCTCTCATTCTGAAGCAGGAATGCATACAATTGCTCATAGTTAGTGTTCCTCAAACCCTTAGCTAACTTGATTGAAGTGACGAATTTGTGCCATTCGGGATTCACTGTACCATCCGTAGCAGTTTCAAGAACATCTCTGGTGGTCTCAATTTGATAAGGTCCTTCATCAATCGATTTGATAATGTTGACCCCACTTTCCTTTCCCAGACAATACAACCTAATTCGTTGAGCCCATGAGTCATAGTCAGTTCTATCAAGCATGGGTGGACGAGTATCCGATCATTGCTTGAACGTCCTCAGCTACAGAAGAGATGATTATAGGCACGTTGGTAGACATGTTTACAGATTTCACGGGATTTTATAACTCTATGATTAAACCGGGAAGTAGATTCTTTCACGGGATTTTACTAAATCAAGAGAAAACCATATTAGAAACAATAATCAACCAAGTCGCTATAACCCTTGAAGACAAGTCGCTAAGTCACCAAGTCGCTAAGTAACAACTCGCTAAAAGCTCAAGTCGCTATGAACCAAGTCGCTAGACACAAGTTGCTAAGGCAACAACTCGCTAAGCTGACAAGTTGCTAAAGAACAACTCGCTAAGTGGGCAAGTCGCTAAGGAACAACTCGCTAAGAGGCCAAGTCGCTAAAGAGCAACTCGCTAGTCACAACAAAGTCAAGTCGTTGAGAATAGTAAAGACAAGTCGCTACGTTGAACAAGTCGCTAGCCGAAGTGGTACATCCACTACTTTGTACTATTTGTCGCCTTGTCTCAATAGACAAGTCGCTAGAGCTCAAGTCGCTACCACTTCAACTACAAGTCGCTGAAAACTAAAGAAGCAAGTCGCTACGAAGAAAAATTATCCGAAAGTCAAGTCGCTACCTAGAAAAACTTAAACACAACCCTTTTCAATCCAAAACAAGTCCAACCACAGTGATTCAAGCTTTCCAAATCAAAACCCAAGCACTTACAATGATTCTAAACACAAAAGCACAATCAAAATTCAAACTTTAACACAAGAAATGATTCAAATGATGCAAAAACCACTAAACGTTTTCAAACCCAAAAACCATGTAAAACCACTAGAAATCCAAGAACATGTAAGAGAGATGATCAAACCATGGCTCTTGATACCATTTGTAACATATTAGATTTCACAAACACATCAAACCATGATCAAATGTAGGCGTATACTATAAGGTTTTTAGAGAGAGAAAGTTTAGAGGTTTGGGAACTTAGTGAGAGAAAGTAAAAGTATTATTATGAGCTCCAACCCTCTACCTTGGGAGGTAGAGGGTATTTATAGTATCTTACATAAACGCCACCTACGGACTGTGGATCAGGCATACAGTGGGTAAAGACCCGTCCGTCCTCAACGGTGTTACTAAACTAAATACTAACTAACATTAAATAACTACGACTACGAGCTTTCTAACGATTACATATACTTGAGGTGACCGACACTTTAATAACTGGATTTACTAAATCCTAACAAAGGAAAATTGAGCACTTATAAAGCTAAGTAGATCTTTCCTACTCACACATAACTCACCTATATCACACTCAAGACGCTTGTAGATCTATCGTTTCACTTAAACCCATTACTCTTCCGCTCTCAAGCAAACTCATCATTTCTCATATATAGCTTTGGAAATCTTTCGATTATGGCAAAATTGATCATAATCATCCTTACCTCAAAATTAGTCGAAATTGATCAAGTTCTAGTTTTTCCATCTTAAGCCTTTAGGATATTCTCCAAAACATTATCCTAAGTCACTATCTGATCTCTAGGATCATTTAGCTCCACTTGACACTCTCAAAATCTTTAGTGTCATCTTTGTTCATTCACTGGTAGTCATGAAAGTTCCAATTTCTTCTATAAAAGGCAATCATTAACTACATCACTCATTGCCCTCAAGTACTTAAGCGCCCCTTCATTTAAGACATTTAGATAAACTGAAACACTCAAGAAGAAATAGGCATTAGACCTTACAAACATCATTGCTATCTTTTCTTAGCTACTGATAGACGGATCCCTAGGATTAGCCTAGGCGGATCCCTCGTTGGAGGGAACCGTGGGATCCGTATGACAGACTCATGCCAACTCTAGCTAAAACAATCGTTTAAAGCTCATCTTTCTAACTTAAACACTCCATCTCTTCTTAAATGAGTTCCTAGATCAGTACAACTCTGAAATTGACTCTTGTGCATGTTAATCATCACATTCCAATGAATTTTAGTGGCTTAAGTCTTGAATGCACTTACCAAATCCTTTGGTTTATAAACCACATTGATAGGACTTCTAAAGTCATCCTCTTCATCCTCATTTTCAGCACTTAGAAACCTTTACAAACCTCTTGAAATCATCTCATCATGAGGAAAACTCCAAGTAGCAACTTATCCACCAAAGAACTACCCAAGAAAATTGCTCGTGTTGTACACGAAATCTCTTCAACCGAATCATCTCTGGTCAAGTCCACAAATACAAGGATTCCTCCTCCACCAACTCAACCAATTCCTAAAAGGATAGTACCCACAAAACTACCTATGCCAAACATCACCATACCTCCTAGGCCAAACAATCCCATCTCCACTAAACCATCACCATTGGTTCCTAGAGCTATCTCGTTTACAACTCCACTATCATCACCACACCTCTACAATTTATAGGATTTGCCTCCTAGGCCGTCTCATCCTCCTCCACCGGTAACATTTTCCTCATTAGGAGGAATAATGGTACAAAATCAAGGTGTTGAGTCAACACTAGCTCCGGCTTCCTTTTCGCCGTCACCATCATATAATTCCATTTGGATTATGAGAAATTATCAAAGTCAACCACCCGACCATATGGAAGTTGACATGTCTCTACCACCACCATCATTCTTGGTCGAGCCATATTCAAATGCGCCTCCACCAATCCCTCCGTCGTTTGAGGCTCCACAACCCGCTTCACTTGATCCGTCGCATCAAGCAATTTCATTTCTTCCACCACCACTACCTAGCCATGACAAAGATTGTTATCATTGTCAACATGTTGAAAGTTTGATACATGAAGTAAGAGAAGATCAACGTTTCATGTTCTATCACCTCCTCGAACGTTTCGACGAGATTAAACCTAAACAAACCTGAGCTAGAGGATTTTAGTGGTGTCCTAGTATCAAGCGTTACTTAGATAAGTCTAGTAATTCCAAGTCATGTATTGATCATTTTCTTAGTTTTTAGAGTCATGTATATCATATCTCTAGTTTTATTAAATGAAAATACATGCTACTTGCTATATTTATGAGTATATGATTATGTTGTATAATACATATCTCACTTTGATATTAACATAAATTGTTATATCACCATTGCTGAAATTAATCATCAGCCTAGACGGATCCCTACAAGGAGGTAACCGTGGGATCAGCGAGACAGAAAACTACTTTCCTACTAACTTGAGTCATATTTGCAGAAAATTATGCATTATACTTGTTTTTTAACCTTTGTTTTGTAGTTATTCAATTTACACATGAAGACTTTGACACCCTAAAGCTAGGGGGAGCTTTGTGTCAAAGCAATACATTGCAAAATTACTTGCAATATTAGGATTACATTTCATGACATCCCTTTGCAAAGTTGCAATCATCAAGGGGGAGCACATTCGTCACATAGACGAAATCTTTTGCAAACTTAGCTGCAAATGAACTAGCTTAGTACTATTTTTCTTGACGCCCTCACATAGGGATGGACTCGTCAAGGGGGAGTTAAGACGAGATCCTTTCCCGTTACTTGCTCTCTACTTTTTCTTTCTTTTCTATTTTTCACATGTTTTTCTTAAAACTATGTGTTAGTTTCCTTTCGAAGCTCTTTTTGTGAAAGTAAAAACTACAAATTCAAACTTTTACGAATTTTAGCATTTCCTTAAAATAATTTTATGTTTTGTCATCAACAAAAAGGGGGAGATTGTTAATACAAATAAGTTGTAAAAACGTTTATTTATATTTTACGATCTTCTAATATTTTGTCGATAACAAACGTAAAATCATTTTAACAAAACAAATAAAATACGTAATTAGTTTGAGCCAATAGTTTTTCTAACACACTTACGTTTTCACATAAAACACTAAAACAAGTATAAGTAATTTTATGATTTAGTATTACATATGTACAACAACTAGTGTTTACATATTTGGATAAAATATACACATAACTAGTATGTAGTATATTGGGTAATATAAATGGGTAGAAACTTAAGTATCACCCATTGACCAAATACATTGAATGTAGTTGGGTACAACCCAAAGTCCATGACCCATATCCATGGAGCTTGACCCATAACCCATTGCATGACATCATGCTTATATCATATATGGATAATATCCATAACCCATGGTATTGACCCATACCCATGTGACTAGGTGCAATGCACTCATAAGATACATTGTATCTAGTAAAAGACCCATGGATCAACCCATAACCCATGACCCATGACCCATAACCAAAATACCCATGGGTAAATAGGAGCGTCCCACGGATCCCTAGCTTTACGCTAGACGGATCCCTTATGGGAGGGATCTATGGGATCCGGGGAACAGTAGGCATTTTCTCTCAATAAATAGTGAGCCATTTCTTCATTGTTTCTTCCTTTCTCACATACTTTCTCCTTGAGTTTAAAACTCTCTAACCCAGATCCAAGTGATCTATGTTTGTAGTTTTGTTTTTGTGTGATTCTCTAGGTTCCTCTTAAAGGCGAGATCACCACCTTTGAAGTCAAGCAAGCTCAAGTCCATGAGTTGCTATGCTTCCTCATCATCAAGAATACTGAAGTCCTCTTGTTGATGGTTCTTTTCTTTCTTCTAAGAAGTGTAGTGTTGAAGACATTAGTGAAAGATGTCTCAAGTGTCAAGACGAAGACATTAGTGAAAGGTGTCGATCGTCCGTATTGTAGGCATTAGTGAAGGGTGCCTATAAGTCAAGTCACAAGACATTAGTGAAGGGTGTCTTGAAGATCTAGTTAAAGGCATTAGTAAAGGTGCCTTAGATGTACATTCGATATGGTGTGTTTTGATGTACAAGATAGATTAGTATTGGATCCAAGGATATTGATATCCTTGATGATGTTGTAATAAGGAGTTGGTCTCCTTTGGGATTAGTCGTTGGTGTAGGGTAGTAGTTCCTCCATTGTAATGGAACTCGGTATCTAGCCTAGTACCGGATAAAGGGTAGGCGACGTTGTGGTAGGTGTGGTTCACCTTGGTGTGAAAGAACCCGGTGGTTAGCCTAGTACCAGAAAAAGAGTAGGAAACGTTGTGAAGGTTTCTCCACCATAAGGAGTCGGTGTTGTGTAGTGATTACAAACTCTCGAGTAGGTGACTCGGGGAGTGGAGTAGGGCAAGGAAGGTGTCCTTGTAACCGAACCACTATAAATACTCACGTTGTGGTTTTATGCTTCTTACTCTTATCTCTTCATTACATACTTCTATATGATTGTTTATCAACATCCAACACACATCCAAATAGATTGACATAAGTCGATCTAAATAGTTTAAAAAAAAGTTTTAATTGGCAAAACTATTCAACCCCCCCTTCTAGTTTTCCACATTATGAATAGCTAAAAGACCACAAAATGTATTCGAAACAAATACAACTTTGACATGATTTTGAATTGGGTATATTTGCATTTGAATTAATTGATAATCAGAGCCGTATATGAGAGTGTGCGAGGTGTGCTGTCGCATAAGGCCTTTAATTTTTTTCTATCCTATGTATATATATATTCTATAAAAGTGACTCCAAGTATTTGATCTAAGAAGTTGCATTGTAAACTGCTAGCCGATGCACTTTAAAAACGATTATTTCTCATTTTATCTCTTTAGAAAATCATTTATTTTCTATTTTAGGGTCTTTTTTTTTATTAAATTGAATTCTGCATAGGACCTCAGTAAAGTCAGAGACGACACTGTTTATCTCAACCGATGAAACCGTCAGAAAACTTAGCTAAAAAACAAACATGGAATGTCATAATTTTTTATAGTATAAGCTAATGAAACCTTACTCTTTGACCAAAATAGTTTCTGATACTATGATGAATCCCAATAAAAAGTTTTTATTTATGATAACGTTAGCTCTTTATGTTAAGGTGGTCAAAGTTGGTCAATTTCAAGGCCAAAGTCAACTCTAGTCAAACTTCGTTGACTAAATCAATCTCGAATCCTTGGAGGGATCGATTTCGATTTGGGTCAACGAAAGTCAAAGTTATACAATCTTGATTTGAAATTCAGAGTTGGTCAATCTCGATGCAATAGTGGAATCTCGACCCGGGTCAACAAAAGTCAAAAGTGACATAAGTCAAAGACTTTGAATCTTGATTCTGGTCCACGAAGGTCAACAACTTGAAACTCGATTTGGGTCAACGAAAGTCAAACAATCAATCACGATTCCATGGTTAGGGGATGAATTCGATTCCCTGGTCAACCAAAGTCAAAAGCTCTCACACAGCAATCGAAATCTATTCCAAAAATAAGAAACGAACTTGATATGAAGAACAGTTATAAGTGTGTCAATCACATGCCCTCATACTTGCTTGTAGTGTTTCAAGGGTATTTCCTGTGCCTAATCAGTTGCCTAGAAAATATTAGTTGTTCTAATCAGACGCTTGCAAATTATAGCAAATAGACATACATAAGTGAATAGACTTCGTTTCAATCAAAGCTAAACAAAAATAAATTCTAAAAGTCATTTTAATTGAGTAGTTGATAGAATATTGAGTGCCTTCCTTTGATTGAAAGACCTTAAAACCTTTTAAAGACAATAGGAAGTCAAACCTTTCAAAGAAATAAAAAAGAATTCAGAAAACTGTGTTTCATTAATTTTTATGCATTCCTAAACATCCCTTTTTTAAGCTAAAGTTTCAGTAAGCAATTCCTTAACATTCTCTTCATCAGTAGTTAATTAGGCCCTAAGAATCATCAATATAGTAAGATAAGATTGCGTTAAGAACTCAAGTTAGATATGATATGTAGACAGGACCAATTTTTCCTTTACGTGTGGCCACTCACTGTCATTGCCACATAGTGTCGTCTCTTATTAGCCATTTAAATGAAATAACACGGTGGCTTAAGAACTTAGATCAAGTGAGAGTGTTTGGGAGTGCTTACCTAAACTACTTATCCTACATTAGACAAATTAATAACATGAGAACATGTTAATATACCATTTCATTAAATGAGTTATATTCATACATGTTCCGAATCGCCGATCATTACTCATTATGGATCTAGTGGCATGGCGGGGCAAAAGAAAGGGGGGAGGGGGGAAGCAACTACGAAGCTTCGTAGACTCGACAAGTCGCTCTTTACTTGATAAAGTCCGGTGAATGATTAAATTGTACACCGTATATTCCGGTTCAAGCATGTTATTACCAATTAGTACCAAAAGAACAATCATGTACGTGCAGAGTTCAACACAATGTAGAGCAATAAACTGTCTCCAGTTTAAAGGACATCATATAATAAATATTTGAAATATTTATACTTGCAATGTGACTAACACGAGAGGTTGAACAAAAATGTTTATAGCCAAAATATTTTGTATACAAAAAAAACCTGACATTGCATATGAAAATGCAATGTAACAGTGCAATCTAACTACCGAATAACCAATGTACTGTGATTTGACAACTAATAGTTTAGATTAGATATGAAACATTCAAGTCAATGCAAAATTTACTGGAAATATTAAGCCAAACCAATAACTCACATAAAGGGCATCTTACTTTTGCATTTCTCCGATCTGCAAAACTAAGTTCGAAAACAATTGGTATCTTAAGTCCAAATAGTTAAAAAAAACATTAAACTTCCTATTGTATATTACAATTTTTTATAACAGCTACAACTAAAGCAATGAAGTATGCAACTAAATCAATAAATAGTTACACAGCAAAAGGCATTTCAGGAAATACGTTATATGCAATTGTACAGAATAAATTGGTCTTCACTTCAGAATAACAACACAGCTGTACATGAGATATCGATTCAATCAAATGGGTGACAACAAATTCAAACAAACAGTCAAATATCGATTAAACGATATGAGAGGTTTTAGCATTTGTTAAATATAAGTATTAACCCGAAATTATAGATTATGTGATCACCATCTTCTTTGTTTATGCAATAAAAACAGGAGATCATAAGAATGATATATTTATACGAAATTAAAGATCAATCATATTGATTTGGATTTCAAATTTCACCAAAAAAAACTACCGAACCACTCACAGTAGTTTTTGAGATCAATACTAATTAACAATCTGCAACTTGACCCTATACAACTCTAAACCTGTCTCGATGTATGTCCAAAAAAAAAATATACCTTATAAGTTATCACAAAACTGCATTAGTGTGGATCAAGAAGACACAAGGTACGATTTAAGGATAATCTTGTTAGCTTTAGAGGTTTCTGTTTCCCTAGTTTACCGTTTGCATCCAAGTTTTCAAAATTTTCATACTCAATAACTTGAACAATCAAGTCTAATAGAATAAATTTACATGTCACATATACATAAGCTTATAAAAACATATATGTTTAAATTGAAAGAGGGATATAACTCGCCGAATTGACCAAGTGCTTCAGTATGACGTTCCAATATTTCCTTAAACGGGTTGAAGTCGGAGCCGTGAAATGAACCTTGAAAATCGTCTATCTTCTCAAGCATTGTCTTGTTATTAAAGTTAGGGACGCATCGGGCTGGGCATTATTGGATAAAAAGGTTGAATCCTGCCCGCACCGTATATTTTAAAAAGTAATAGCTTCACCCTTCATTCAATTGGTGTTTGTAATCTGTAACTACAAAATTAAACACGTAGTAATCTACTAAAATAATATCCAAACTAAATAAAACTAAAAAACATAAATACATAGTACTTAGTAATACATTTACGTATACCTTCTCTACGACATTCAGATCGGAATGAACCCGCTCTCGCCATTGGGTTATGTCAACAAAAGAGGTGAGGTGTTGTTACTTGTTAGGGAATGGAGTGATAATTGTTAGACCAGTGATTCACCTTCATGAATGTATATAGCTCTATGAGAGCCCAAGTGACATAGAATATACACGATTTATTTCATGAATTGATTTAGAGGTATCAATTAAGTTTCTTATATCGGGTAGAGATTTACACATGATTTGAAGAAGAATCATATAAAAAGATTTGATTAATGGTATGGGGTAAATAATTTCCAAAACTCAAACGCAAACTCAAATAAACTTCTATTACACACATAAAAGACTTCCAAAAATTCTATACACGCTACTATAATGATAGTTGACCAAGTTATTAATGCATGATCCTGAATTTAAATGATAATTAAATAGAATAAGTTAATAACCGATTTTGGCCCTATGTTTTCAAAAGAACGGATTCAAAGCTCTTGGCTGCCACGTGTCACATTGTGAGGCTTTAATATATTTGGAAAAAATTGATGAAGAGGGAGGTAGAAAAACTCTCTTTCATTAGAGAGTATAGATAGATTCCTTCCGCCCCTTTGTTACCCGAGGATCCTGTTTTGCTTAGGGGAAATTCGTCGAAAGAAGAACATAAGTATACTTGGTGCACCACCAGTCAGTAGATTACCAAATTTCTCTTTACCACAAGAATCATTAGATCTTGCTTATGGAGTTCCTGGTAATGCATTCCGTCCTCCTGTGTTTGGATTGAGTTTTTTTGAATGGCTTTATCGGTGTAATAACAACCTCAGTCTCGAGCTCCCCAGTTTTGGGAAACAACCTTGCATGAAATCTTGGAAACTTTCAAGGATATGATGGTGGTCCGAGGTATGATCTTATCGATAAGTGTGGAAATCCTTTGCTTACTAACCGAATGGTGTATTTCGATAACCCAAATCAGAGGGAAAAGCCTTCGTTTGGCTACCAAAGACCAAACATTAGTGGTGCGCTTAGAGCAGAACAACCACAACTTTTGCAGCATATAAAAGAGACCCAGTTTTGCTGCTGGTAGTGGGATTTTGGAAGAAAAAGCATCCCAGTATGTCTATTTCAATGGAGTATAAAACAGCAGCTGCATTAGCGAAACCGCATAAGGAAATGGGGTCAGAACCGAAGCTTATCAAGCGATATTCATGCCCTTATCCTGGTTGCAAAAGGAATAAAGATCACAAGAAGCTCCAGCCATTGAAGACAATATTGTGTGTAAAGAATCATTATAAGAGAACTCATTGTGATAAAAGCTATAAATGTAGCCGTTGCAACACCAAGAAATTCTATGTTATTGCACATCTTAAAACACACGAGAAGCATTGTGGAAGAGACCGATGGCTTTGTTCGTGTGGAACAACGTTCAAGAAAGGATAGTCTTTTTGGTCATATTTCTCTTTTTCAAGGCCATACTCCCGCCATTCCATTGGATGAAACAAAAGGAGGACCAGTTAGTGTACAGGAACAAGGGGATACTAACAATAATAACACTGAAGTGCCTAAAGATGTTGGATTCTTTGATTTCAATTTTAATTCTAATGGTGCGAGTGGATCTGGAGTTCAAATTGGTGGCGAGCCTAATGTTTGTTTTTCACCAATGAACGGGTTTCAAGAGTTCCCTCGATCTCTGTATGAAGAATCAGACAGTTTGTCGTTTCTTTTATCCTCAGGGTCTCTTACCTGTGGAAGAATGGAGGGGAGTCTAGCTCCAAGGATATGTGACGATGACGAAAATTTGTAGCAAATTGGTAGTATGATTAGTTGTTTCTATGTTTTGACGTTGCATTTTAGCCCATAGTCTCCGTCTATTATAACTCTGCCTTTCATATATTGGAATAAATTGATGGTTTATTTATTATTATTTTTTATATGCAAAAACATGTCACTCGATATGTTTCTTTTGCCACTTTGTGGTGAAAACTGGATATAAGAATAGTAGAGATAGTTTGATACCTGATGCCGTTGTTTTCAGGAGTCTTAAACAATAGTCGCTTCAGATCTCCTAGCCATTCTAGATCCTCAGAAAAAGCAATTGACTTGGTTTTTCCTGATCTAATGTGGGTAAGAATAAACGGATTTTTGTAGACAAACCTCTTTTGAGGCTATATCTTGAAACTAAATTGTATGTCTCTTTTATTGCTGTTAGAAGCGGATACTATGGTTTGGTGGTTAAAATCATCTCTTGTTCTTTCAATTTGGGTAGGTCGGGAATTTCATTGGCGTTGATAATATTTTAGTTTCAGTAGTGGTTATCTGGGATTGTAGTCTGGTAGTGTTTCCAGGATTGCTATCTTTAGTAAATATGTTTTGTAGTTGTGGTTCAGTGATAGGTATGGTAAGATAATAGTATTGATGAAGTTTGTTAGTTAATGGGCCTGTTATATCTTGTTAACGCATATATCTGTTTGAATATATATGAAAAGGATATGATGCAGATAGAAACAAACAATGTATCCTCTTACTCATTGCTTTACTTATCATTCTAATGTAACATGTCAATCGTATATATACACTCTCATACACTGTTTAACCCTGTTTTGGTGGTTTGCTGTCATGCTGTTTTTTCAAGTGTGTTTGTTGTTAGCCTCTGATGTAGGTGGTTCTGTTGTTTCTTGCTGTTTTTGGCCCCTTTTGCCTGCATCTCATAGGCTTGAATGTTGCTTTTTGTAATCTTTTTTGTTTTAATAATACTGAAGACGCATAGTGGCGACAATGTATAATAGCATGAATTTGTTTGTATGTGTATTTATTTTAATTTTCGTATATATGGGTGTAGTCTCTCTGCTACTGATTATCTGTCAAACCTACTCAACAAAACGAATCACTAAAAAAACCAAAAAAAATAAAAAATAAATAAAAAATTCAGTAAATAATTAGATTGTCTACATTTTTTAAGAACCCGTATGTGTCTTTTTACAGTAGGTAAAACATAAAATAAGCAGTAACACATCTGGTAGATACATGTACATGAAAGCAAGTCACCACAAACTTGGCAACCTATGAAAAAAATGGGCACACATGGTGAGAGCTTCTAAAAAGGCAAGTGATTTGCATACTCACCAAATTTATTGGGACACTCTTTTCATGCATCAATAAATTGTACAAAACTCATATTGTGCATTATCTACTGTGGAGCGTGCGGATCAATAAATGAAGTGTGCAGAATATGTTTTATGTAGAGATTGTCTATCTTTTTAAGCTCCGAAAGTTCTAATTCTTCTAGTTCTTCGTTTCATAACAAATTTCATATGACAAACTGTACTACAACCAGCATCAATACACAATCCATAACCGAGAATGTGGATGTTTCTATCTTCATAAAACCTAACCATTATTTCTATCAAATACTTAGCTTTGTTTCCCTACAGTTCTTAGTTACTGCAGCAGCCACACAAAATAAATTTCACTTCCTTGATCATTCTCATCAGCATAATTTTATTAAGATTCTAAAAAGAATATGATTCCTGGACATTTTCTTGATCATGTAAATAGAATACATACCTTTTTAGATATCAATAATCAGTAACCAAACATGAACAAGGCATAAAATTTTCATAAAAAAGCACATCTTAAAAAATTATGAATTTTTCAATCTAATCATGGCGCTATAGCAGCTCTATGGAAACCATCATATGTCACATGACACAGCTATAACATAAAGACACCAAGCACTCTAGCCAAAAATAAGGAACATGGAAACTAAAAAGGTCAATAAACAAGAATCATGCACAAAAGGCCAATACTGCAAACATATAGAGATAGTGCCTTGTTCTACTAACAAAGTTGGTAACCAACAATAACTAACATGCAGATTAAAAAACCATTAACAACCGAAAACCATGCATAAAATCCAGGTGTTAAAAACGACATTCAATCTCGCTTCAGCATCATGATAGGCTCATCAAGCATCCTCATCAGAATTCTGGTTGGATGGAAGGACCTCCAAGTCCAAATACACAAAATAACCTCTCATCCTAGAAAACAAAACCAGAAAGTGCCAATTACGACTTGTCTGGATCAAAACATTCCCAAATGATTTCTGAGGATGCTTGAAGGTTAGTTTGTAACATCCACGAGACAGCTTAAGATCCTTCTCAATCATACGGATAACATCTTCAAACGCATCAGTGGACTCCACAGTATAATAATTCTTGGCCTGCACAGCAACATGATTAATGACAATAGCCATTCCATAATCACCCCCCATGAATCCTTACTAGTTTTCTGTCACACCCCTTCCACTCAAAGATGTTTAATTGCTCAAGCCTTGCTTTGAAAGTCGACAATTCAACTGCATATAAAGTATAAACATATCAAAACTTGATAAAACTTGCACAAGACTTGATAAAACTTGCACAAGATAGTATCATATCAGTAAGAAAAGAATGCAAATAAAAATATTCATGGTGCTGATCATAAAGTGATATGTAAATAACGCTGATGTATAACATATATTATAAGAACAGAAATTAATTAATAAAACAAATTAATATTAACTCATCTTCTGTATAGGTACAAATTTAATAGATTTGTGGAATCTGAATGGGTATGGTAACCTGAAAACGAGCATTTAGTATTCAACATGGGCTCGGGTATAATTATTAAAAGCCATTTTCAAAAGAGGTATGCGTTTAACTATTGTCGTGGTCAAATGTAATATGAATAATAGAAACCAAAAGATAAAAAAGCCATACAAATTAATTCATGTTATACTAAATGACAACCAAGATGATGTGTACCCTGTGTAGAGAAGAATTAAAATAAAAAATGGAAATTAGAGATGAGCACCAGGAATAAAATCTCTAAACATATGGTCTCAGGTAAGTATGGGTTACATTTATTCATGGGAGTGATACCAAATACACCCAAAATATATGGAATTTAGAAAAACAACCATCAGTGTAATGCATACCAATTAATATGCCAACCTCCATTGGCACAAATTTATGGTAAGAAAATTAATCAGAGTTATGGTGTATAAAATATATAACCGACAAAAAACAAAAACGTTGGCATAGTGCGGTGGTACTAATCAATTGCATATATTTTAAAAATAGATTCACTATCAATTACTTTACCATTGAAAATAGCTCGGGCTTGCTCAAAAGTCACTGATCCGTTGTTTAGCGAAAGAATTGCTTGCTTTGTTAAGCCATCCGTCGAGTTCTGTCAGATATTAATCAACCCAAACTATTACAAATTACAAAACAGATTCAAATCCATATATAAACGTACAAACATATGTGCAAAAAATCTGAACCACCACAAAAAAAGACACAAATTACATGACTCAAATTATATCGAGATACCTCATCACAAGCCTCCTCATCAGAAGAATCCTCAACAAAAACATTCTTACCATAAGCACCCTCCTCATCAAAAGAATCCTCATCACAAGAACCCTCCTCCCAAAGATTCACAAAAGAAGGTTTCTCAAACCAAGTACACTCCCAAGGATCCTCATGACAAGCATCCTCATCGGCAGTCTCGCTGGATGGTAAGACCTCCAGGTCCAAATACACAAAATAACCTCTGAACCTGGAATACTTAACAAGAAAGTGCCAATCACGCTCTGTCTTGACCCAAACATTCCCGAATGATTTGTTAGGATGCCTGAAGGTTAGTTTGTAAGATCCAGGAGACAGCAGACAAGCCTTCTCAACCATATGTATAACATTGTCAAACGCAGCATGGGACCGCACATAATAATGATTATTGTACTTCACAACATCATCATCCGTCAGCGTAAGAACAAGATTTATTTCATAATCACCCCCATGAATCCTTAATCGTCCGTACATAGGATCCTTCCAAACAAAGATGTTCATTTGCTCAAGCCTTGCTTTGAAACTCGACAAGTCAACTGCATATAAAGTATATAAACATATCAAAACTTTCACAAGATAGTATCATATCAATAAGAAAACAATGCAAATAAAAATATTCATGGTGCTGATTATAAAGGGATATGTAAATAACGCTGATTTATAACATATATTATAGGAAGAAAAATTAATTAATAAAGCAAAGTTATTATTAACCTGAAAACAAGCATTTAGTATTCAACATGGGGTCGGGTATGATTATTAAAAGCCATTTTCACAACCAAATATTTGTTCATGGGAGTGATACAAAATACACCCTAAATGTAAACACAACCATGCATAACAATTAAACGCCAAATTCTATTGGTAGAAATTTATGTTTAGAAAATTTGTCAAAGAGTTATGGTGTATAGTATATAATAACAACAAAAACGTTGCATGGTACTAATTAATTGCATAGAGTTTGAGAATAGATTCACTATCAATTACTTAAGAAATTACCATCAAACAAAGCTCGGGCTTGCTCAAAAGTCACTTTTCCATCATTGAGCGCAAGAATTTGATCCTTTGTTACGTCCTCAATCGAAATAGTTAGGTCCTCCATCGAATTCTTCTGTCAGATATTAATCAACAACACAAACTATTACAAATTGCAAAACAGACTCAAACACATACATAAATGTAGAATCATATGTGCAAAACATATTTATAGAAAAAATTAAAGTTAACCAAACACTCAAACGAATAATAAACACAAACTGTAGTTGATTTTGCAGGTGATTTAGGTTAACTGTGTTTCGTATCTCTCATTAATCAACCGAATAATCTTTATATTGAATACAAACCCTACCAATAGATACACGGGCTTAGCCCCAAACTACAATGGGCTGACTATGCTAAATTTCGTTTTATCTTTATATTAAATACGATTAACACAAACTACATGCTAACAAAACAAAAACAAAATCATATATATAAGCCGCTATACAGATCAGATATATTTAAATAAATAAAAAATATTTTATTTATTTATTTATAGACTTTCGTATTTCGAAAAAAAAAAGTTTTCTTATTAAGTAATAATTAATTTAATTTTTATCTTTTAAAAAAATATTTAATGAAAAAAACCTCTAATTTTTTCTTAATTTGGAAAATAAAGTTAAAAATTTCGTTTTATCAAATTAATTTTTAGAAAAAACCAAATATACACATGTACTTTATAGTTATTATTCTATAGTTTTGGATTAAAGTGTAAACTAACAAAACAAAAAACGGATTTCTTCTATTCATTCGTGACAAACACACACAAAGAAACACAAAAGAAGAAAAAAACTCAGTGACACAAAAAAAAATACGATGACTAAAAAATCTTAACAAACATTGCTCATTTAATCTTTGACTTGTTGATTAATGTATTAATTTAGGGTTTTTGCTTTTTTAGTAATTAAGTTGTGTGTTTAGGTTCTTGTGCTTTACATGATGTGGTACAACTAGATTTGT
Source organism: Chrysanthemum makinoi (assembly GCA_910596185.1). Lineage (NCBI taxonomy): Eukaryota > Viridiplantae > Streptophyta > Magnoliopsida > Asterales > Asteraceae > Chrysanthemum > Chrysanthemum makinoi. The sequence continues at coordinate 247,307,018 of OU343225.1, read as the reverse complement.
GTTGAGTTATATGGGAAATACTGTAATGTATGATAAATTTGTGTTTATTGTGCTTATTTTTTAGTAAACTGTTTCGGTCAGGTGTTTTTGTTATGTCGACAATCAAAATTTGTTAAGAATTACGAGTTAAATCAGTTGTAAGTCTTTAAAATTAACTATACGAGTGATAAAATACCTTTAATCTTTAGATGTTTATTAGAGGGGAAGGAGTGGTGCTCGGGTACCGAATCGGGTACTTGAACCCGATCGGTAACACCGATCCTTGTTCGTCGGGTAGCAGATTTCGGGTACCGAATCGGGCTTTGAAGCCGATCGGTGAGAGGCCAAATTTTTTGAATATTCGAACATTAAGTGAGCCTAACGGCTAGCAGCAATAAAAAAAAAAGAAATTCGGGTACTAGGGTACCACTCCCTCCACTTAGGGTAGTGTTAGGGTAGAATTGGGTAGTTTTGAGTTGAAGGGTTTTTATTGGATAGAGGTGATGTGGCAATTCGGGTACTAGGGTACCACTCCCTCCCCCCTTATCTACTTCTATGCCATTTACATGATCTTTGGATGTGCCTTTTGAAAGTGATCATGTATTACTGAATTACCATAATCGTAATATAATGCATGAGAGGTGGCAAAACAGGCGGGTTGGGCGGGCAACGGGTAAAAAAAGGCACGGATAAAAAACGAGCACGAGTCAAAACAGGAAAACTTATAATTTAGATCAAAACAAGCATGGGTTAATATGATGTAAGTTCAACTTTTTGGTCAGAAAACGTGTCTAACTTTTAAAAACTTAATTTAAATTAACTAAATAATATGACAATTGTTCACACATTAGTAACTTTCATACTCATGTTAGTGACACTTGATATCGATGACAGCCCTAAATTTGTTTTAGAAACCATGAACAAAGTTATAACTTATAAGTTTGTCCAACCCTTACTTGGATAGTAATTGTTAGACTCAACATATCCATCATTTTGGGAAGAAATAAGTTAACAACCTTAAATATGCACACAAAAACAACTTGAAACTTTTGCATCTGAACTAAAAAAGTCTATCCATTGACCATGTCAAAGTCACACAGTCAAAATGGTGCAGTCTTAACTATCTTAGTAAATGCTATACAATAGAGGAAATGATATCCTCTAGATCTGTTTTGTCAAACAAACTCTTAGCATGAATTATGCTAACTTTCATCACAGAAATAAAAAATACAAACCTTCATATGCAATGAGGTATTGAAAGTGGCCATAAACATGCTAAGACAAACTTTGTCTAGCGCCTTATCATATGCTTACAACTACTACCATGCACAGACATCTCTATTAGAATTAACGACCAAACTTCAAATGGCTAAAGAAGTAGACAAAAGAAACTTACATGTATATTGCTATATAGCATATCGAATTTTTGTATAAAACAATTAGTTATAAATTAAAAGCACAAGAGTTCATTAAAGAAATACATGAACCTAATGTGTCTACCTGAATGCCTTCGTGAAATAGCAAGTAGAACTGTCCGCATTATGTATTGTGCCCATTGGTTCATAAAATTAAATAAACATTTTGGAGATCAAACATTTAGCAACTTAAACTTCCTAAGAATTGTTGTTAGCAAAGATAAACTGCACAAAAGTGTTCGAAAGTATAGGCAACACAATGATGAACAATAGAACCTTTATTCAGATCTAAGCTGCAATAGCTTAGATTAAGTTTACAATAGTATCCAAATGTTACAAGATTAGATTAATGTCAATAAGACAATAATCATGTAAATGTAAAGACAAGACAAGATCAGTGAAATGATCAGAAAGAAGAGAAGAGAGTGATACAAAGACTGCACACTCAAGTGTATCTAACCCTAGAATAAGGAACTTATTAAATAGGAGATTAAGTTACACTAAGACCCCTTTAACGGCTATAAAATGCTCATCAGCAGAAACAGAAAATACTTCAGCAGAAATGATAATCTTGGAACTTTAAACCACTAATGCTTTGTCCATGTTTAACCCCTGTAATAAGCCTGCAATGAACATAACTTGAAAGCCATTAGCAATTGATAGAATGATATGTTTGCCACAGAATATTACCCCAAAATTTAACATTCCCCCTTAATCTGATGAGCAAACATATCAAACAATATCAATTTTTCACACAAAAATTTATGCTGATAAACAGGGAGATTTTTAGTGAGAATGTCTGCAGTTTGGTTTGAAGAGCCAATCTTTTTAGCACTTATAACACCTCTTGCAATTTTCTCCCCGATGAAGTGAACATCAATTTCAAAGTGTTTTGATCTTTCATGGAAAACAGGGTTGACAGCAAGTTGTAAGGCAGATTTGTTATCACAGAAAAGATTAACAGGGAGATTAATATCAACTTTTAGATCTTTTAATATTTTTTGAATCCAGATGATTTCACAAGCAGTAGTAGACATAGATCTATACTCTGCTTCTGTGGAAGATTTTGAAAGAGTGTTTTGTTTTTCACTTTTCCATGAGATCAAACAGTCATTAAAGAAAACACAATAACCAGTGACAGATTTTCTGGTTTTCTTGCATTTGGCCCAATCAGCATCACTATATCCTTCAAGATGATTTTCAGAGTTGCTGAAATTATACCTTGGACCTTTTCCTGGAGCTCCTTTTAGATATCTCAGAACATTGAGGGCACATTCCAGATGAGATTTCAAGGGAGAGTGCATGTATTGTGCCAGACAATGAACTGAGTATGAGATATCAGGTCTTGTATGGGTGAGATATATAAGTTTCCCAAGTAACTTCTGATAACCAGTGATGTTGTCAAGCAAGGGATCATCGCATGGGAATGTATGGAAGGACAGAATTGGGTTCCATAGGAGTAGACACAGGTTTGCACCCAAGAAGACCAAATTCTTTGAGAAGTTCAAGACAGTATTTTCTTTGGGAGAGATAAATGTCATTCCCAGTTTTTAAAACCTCAATGCCAAGAAAATATTTTAGATTTCCTAAGTCTTTGATATGAAATTTGGATTTTTGAAATTCTTTAAAAAGATTTATCTCATCAATACAGTTTCCAGTAAGAACAATGTCATCCACATAAACAAGCAGAGCAATAAACTTGTTATTCTCTGTTTTGGTGAACAAAGAGTGATCATTAACAGATTGGACAAAGTTATTTTCCTTTAAAACACTGACAAGTTTTTCATTCCATTTTAAGGAGCTTGTTTTAGGCCATATAGAGATTTGACAAGTTTACAAACTTTATTCTTATTGTTCTCATTACAGAACCCCTTGGGGAAGGTCATATAGATATCCTCATCAAGATCTCCATATAAGAAGGCATTGTTAATATCAAGTTGAAAAAGAGGCCATTTATTTTTTACAGCTAAGGCAATAAGACATCTAACCGTAGACATTTTCACAGAGGAAAAAGTTTCATCATAGTCTATCCCTTCCCTTTGGTTATAGCCTTTAACAACTAATCTAGCCTTGTATCTATCAACTTCACCATTGGCTTTATATTTGATTTTAAAGATCCATTTGTAGCCAATAGGAGTTCTATTAGGAGGTAGATCAGTTATATCCCAAGCATGGTTTTCATTTAAGGCCTCAATTTCAGAGTTCATAGCATCAACCTAATTACTATCAAGGATAGCTTCTTCATACAGTAGGTTCAATACTTTTATTTAGATTAGAAGCAAAGCAGTAATTATCTTTGTTAAGATTAGAGTAATTAACAACCTTTTCAACACCATATTTGACTTTTCCTTCAACAATAAAGTCATTAAGATTATTGGGCAACTTAGAAACTCTGGTTGACCTTCTAGCAGTAGTGGCTGGCAAGCCTCTTTCTTGTTCAGTAGAATCAGATGATGTATCAGCAGAATCAGAAGATGCATCAGCAGGATGTGATTCTTGAGATATGATGCCCTCAGGCTGTGTATTATCATCTATAGATGTTGCAGCCAATTCATCAATCCTAGTAGGATGACTTCCCACTGTGCCATCATCATAAGATGTCACTCTCCCTTCATCATTGGGACTTGTTTGTGAGTCAAAGAAATTTTTGTGATTTAAATCTTTAGGCACATAAGTTTCAACAAAAGGTTTTGACGAAGAATTTTTCATTTTGAAGGGAAAAACAGTTTCATAAAATTTGACATCTCTGGAATAAAAGATATTTTTTGTTTCTAGGCTCAAGAGTTTATAGCCTTTTTTCTCATTTGAGTAACCAATAAGAACACTTTTTTCAGACCTACTACCAAATTTATCAGAGATGTTGAGAATGGTGGCATAGCATAAGCAGCCAAAGACTCTAAGGAGAGAGAGTGAAGGGTCATGCCCATACACAAGGAAGAAAGGGGACTTGCCAGACAGAACTGAAGAGGGTAACCTGTTTATGACATAAGCAGCAGTTAGAACACATTCAGGCCAAAGATATAGAGGTAATTCCCCCTGAAACATAAGGGATCTAGCAACATTAAGGAGATGCCTATGTTTCCTTTCTGCAATACCATTTTGTTGTGGTGTATAAACACAAGAGGTTTGATGTAGAATTCCTTTTTCATGATAAAATTGTTGAAGTTTCTTATTGACAAATTCTGTCCCATTATCACTTCTAAAAACCTTTACATTGTGTTCAAATTGATTTGATAGCATATGGGTAAAGTTAACAATGGAAACATAAACATCATCCTTTCCCTTAAGCATATAAACCCACACTGCCCTGGAATAGTCATCAACTATGGTTAAAAAATATTTGTAACCATCTCTGCTAGTGATTTTATATGGTCCCCATACATCAAGGTGAACAAGTTGACCAATTTTAGTGGATTTATGTTCACTTAGAGGGAATAGTTCTCTGGTTTGTTTAGCTTTATTACAAGTATCACAGAGATGATCAGTTTCAGATGAACTATCAAATTTAAGAGTGGGTTTAAGTATGTGTAGGACTTGGTCAGAAGGATGACCAAGTCTTTGATGCCAGATATTTCTAGAAACATGACAAACAGATATGCAGTTATTAGAAGTAATCTTACATGTAGAATCTATATCAAACATATATAACCCATTGTATTGTTTACCAATCCCCACAATCCTTTTTGATGTAAATCATGTATATAGCAATTAGATTCATTAAACCCAACAAACATCTTATTGTCTCTAGCAATCTTATGAACGAATAGCAAACTGACATTGTACTCAGGAACAACAAGAACATCAAAAAGAGTTAGGTCATTATTGACCTTTAAATCAACAATTTTAGTAATTAAGGCCTGAGTACCATTGGGATGTCCAACAGTTAGGCCAAGATTTGAAATGTTAACAACATTGATTAAAAAAATTCCAGACACAGTCATGTCTGATTTGCACGAATCAACAATCCAACCAAGACTGATGTTTCCAGATAAGGATTTAGTGTTGTTGTTAAAAACTTGTTGAAGTTTACATTAAACTTGACACTGCCATTAAAGAAGGTTCCTGAAAAAATTTTACCTGCCAAGTTGGCATTAGCAGATGACACATTGTTGTCATTGAGAAGACTCATAAGTCTTGAGAGCTGTTCATTAGACAAGGAGACAGGAGAGTTGCTAGCACTATTATCAGTGACGCGATTAGTTTCAGCAAAAACATTGTTACTGCTGAAAGGTTTACCATTAAAATTTCTTTTAGCATATCCAGCAGGATAGCCAACAAGATCATAACATCTATCAACAGTATGACCAGGTTTTTTGCAATTGGTACATTTGAGGTTCATGTTTGGTCCTCTGCTATTAGAGCTGTTACCAGTATTAAAACCAGAAACTTTGTTGTTAAAACCTCTTTTGTTATCAAAAAAATTTCCACCATTAGAAGTTTTTGCAGCAAAAGCTGTAGCATTGGGTTTAGCCGAGCTATTCCCAGATGAAACATTTCTGTGAGATTCTTCTCCAGAGACAACAGAGAAAGCAGTTTTGACATTAGGTAAAGGATCTCTGGTTAAAATATTGCTTCTGATGGGAACATAGGAATCATCAAGACCCATAAGAAATTGCATTAATTTGATTAGCTGATTGTGTTTTTCAAAATGTTTTGCAGCCTCACAGGTGCAGGGAGGCAAGCTAATCATACAATCAAATTGTTTCCATAAAGAGTTAAGATTGTTATAGTAATCAGCAAGAGAGGACCCACTTTGACTAAGGGAGTTTATATTTTTATGCAAATTAAAAATAGCTGAACCATCAACTTTATCATAAGTGTCTTTAAGATCATTCCACATTTCATAAGTAGTTTTAGCATAAATAGCACCAGCAAATAGTTCAGGGCTGAGAGAGTTGGGAATCCAAGTAACCACAACAGAGTTACAAGTATCCCATTGATTAGCAAGACTAGGGTTTGAATCATTTCTTGTGCAAGTACCATCAATAAACCCTAACTTGTTATGGTTCCTTAAAGCAAACGTCATGGCCATATTCCATATTTTATAATTTTTAGTTCCAGTGAGTTTAATAGAAATAATGGGAGTACCATTGGTATTGTTGGGGTGTAAATACAAAGCATCACCAAAGGATAAGCTTTTCTCAGTGGAAGAACCACCACCACCAACATTATCATCACCAACAGCCATAATATAAACAATAAGACAGATAGATATAATAAGACAGATAAAGAATCATAGACAGAGATAATAATAAGAGTAAATAGACAAGTAGATAAGACTTTGTAATAAGAAACAACAAGCACCAAGCCTGTGGACTAGGGTAAACCAGAGCAGGTATTCGTACCACTCAAAGGTGGCAGATCAAGATGTTAGTCTACCCTTTTTCACCCACAAAGACTTAAGTACTGTATGTTTAAAAGAAGAGATAAGACTTAGACTTACAGAGAAATATGCAGTGGAAGAACAAATCACAATCACCCTAGATTCACTTAGTCTAGGGCAAATTGTAAACAGAAGATAACCAGTGATTACGCCAATAGCAATAATCCCAAACCACACCTTTGTTGCCAAAGAGAATCAATGAGCCTGGACTCTCGATACCATGTTAAGTATAGGCAACAAAATGATGAACAATAGAACCTTTATTCAGATCTAAGCTGCAATAGTCAGCTTAGATTAAGTTTACAATAGTATCCAAATGTTACAAGATTAGATTAATGTCAATAAGACAATAATCATGTAAATGTAAAGACAAGACAAGATCAATGAAATGATCAGAAAGAAGAGAAGAGAGTGATACAAAGACTGCACACTCAAGTGTATCTAACCCTAGAATAAGGAACTTATTAAATAGGAGATTAAGTTACACTAAGACCCCTCTAACGGCTATAAAATGCTCATCAGCAGAAACAGAAAAGACTTCAGCAGAAATGATAATCTTGGAACTTTAAACCACTAATGCTTTGTCCATGTTTAACCCCTGTAATAAGCCTGCAATGAACATAACTTGAAAGCCATTAGCAATTGATAGAATGATATGTTTGCCACAGAATATTACCCCAAAATTTAACAAAAAGCAACATGTTAATGTATTTCCTCACCTAATATATTTCCTGACAGCAATTGTTCTAGAATGAAGTGGTAATTACAAATTACAAATAAACTAGCGAGGTGTTATGAATAGCTAAAAGACCACAAAATATATTCGAAACAACTAAAGCTTTGGCATGATTTTGAATTGGGTATATTTGCATTTGAATTAATTGATAATCAGAGCCGTATATGAGAGTGTGCGAGGTGTGTTGTCGTATAAGGCCTTTAATTTTTTTCTATCCTATGTATATATATTCTATAAAAGTGACTCCAAGTATTTGATCTAAGAACTTGCATTGTAAACTGCTAGCTGATGCACTTTAAAAACGATTATTTCTCATTTTATTTCTTTAGAAAATCATTTATTTTCTATTTTAGAGTCATTTTTTTTATTAAATTGAATTCTGCACAGGACCTACGTAAAGTCAGAGACGACACTGTTTATCTCAACCGGTGAAGCGGTCACAAAACTTAGCTTAAAAACAAACATGGAATGTCATAACTTTTTATAGTATAAGCTAATGAAACCCGACTCTTTGACCAAAATAGTTTCTGATACTATGATGAATCGCAATAAAAGTTTTTATTTATGATAACATTAGTTCTTTATGTTAAGGTGGTCAAACTTAGTCAATTTCAATGCCAAAGTCAACTCTAGTCAAACTTCGATGACTAAATCAATCTTGATTCCTTGGAGGGATCGATTTCGATTTGGGTCAACGAAAGTCAAAGTTATACAATCTCGATTTGAAATTCAGAGTTGGTTAATCTCGATGCAATAGTGGAATCTCGACCCGAGTCAACAAAAGTCAAAGGTGACATAAGTCAAAGACTTTGAAACTTGATTCGGGTCCACGAAGGTCAACAACTTGAATCTCGATTCGGGTCAACGAAAGTCAAACAATCAATCACGATTCCATGGTTAGAGCATTTGGTATCATAACGCGCCCCCCCCCTTCTAACCTTTAACATCCGAGCGTTATTGCTCGTTACCCGCACCACAACCCACGTTATTGTGGAGTTAAAGCTTTCAAGTTAACGATCTAATGCGGCGTTAAAACTCTTTTTCGTTTCTTTTCTTTTTTTCCTTCCGATTTAAATGGTATTTTGATGGGTTTTTTGGTGTGTGTGTTATGTGTGTGTTTTAGTGTGTGTGTTACGTGTGTGTTTTATGTGTGTGTTTTGTTGCAGGTGGTTAAAAGGAAGAAGAAAGCAAGTTTGAGGTTTTGACAGATTCAGTCTTTGTGGTTTGTTTTTGTTTTTTTGTTTTTTTTCTATTGTTTTTCAAAAATGACAGTTTCAGTCCTTGTGGTTTGTTTTTGTTTTTGTTTTTTTTTTTTTTTTTGTTTTTTTTTTGTTTTTGTTCTATTGTTTTTCTATTGTAAATTTTATTTTTTAAAGAAAAGTGGGGCCCAAAATGTTGAGTTATGGTTTAAATTTGGGAATGTTATGATAGTGGGTGTTTTTTTAGTGAGTTAAGGTGAAACGTTAAAGCTGATGTGGCGCTGACGTGACACTGAGTTAAAGTGTAACTCATGTTATGATAGCAAATGCTCTTAGGGATCGAATTCGTTTCGCTGGTCAACCAAAGTCAAAAGCTCTCACACAGCAATCGAGCTCGATTCCAAAAATAAGAAACGAACTTGATATGAAGAACAGTTATAAGTGTGTCAATCACATGGCCTCATACTTGCTTGTAGTGTTTCAAGGGTATTTCCTGTGCCTAATCAGTTGCCTAGAAAATATTAGTTGTTCTAATCAGACGCTTGCAATGTTTAATGTGTGGTGAAAAATATAAGCGAATAGACTTCGTTTCAATCCAAGCTAAACAAAAATAAAATCTAAAAATCATTTTAGTTGAGTAGATGATAGAATATTGAGTGCCTTCCTTTGATTGAAAGACCTAAAACCCTTTTAAAGACAATAGGAAGTCGAACCTTTCAAAGAAATAAAAAGAATTCAGAAAACTGTGTTTCATTAATTTTTATGCATTCCTAAACATCCCTTTTTTAAGCTAAAGTTTCAGTAAGCAATTCCTTAACATTCTCTTCATCAGTAGTTAATTAGACCCTAAGAATCATTAATATAGTAAGATAAGATTGCGTTAAGAACTGAAGTTAGATATGATATGTAGACATGACCAATTTTTCCTTTACGTGTGGCCATTCACTGTCATTGCCACATAGTGTCGTCTCTTATTAGCCATTTAAATGAAATAACACGGTGGCTTAAGAACTTAGATCAAGTGAGAGTGTTTGGGAGTGCTTACCTAAACTACTTATCCTACATTAGACAAATTAATAACATGAGAACATGTTAATATACCATTTCATTCAATGAGTAGTCTCTTTACTTGATAAAGTCCGGTGAATGATTAAATTGTACACCGTATCTTCCGGTTCAAGCATGTTATTACCTATTAGTACCAAAAGAACAATCATGTACGTGCAGAGTTCAACACAATGTAGAGCAATAAACTGTCTCCAGTTTAAAGGACATCATCATATAATAAATATTTGAAATATTTATACTTGCAATGTGACTAACACGAGAGGTTGAACAAAAATGTTTATAGCCAAAATATTTTGTATACAAAAAAAACCTGACATTGCATATGAAAATGCAATGTAACAGTGCAATGTAACTACCGAATAACCAATGTACTGTGATTTGACAACTAATAGTTTAGATTAGATATGAAACATTCAAGTCAATGCAAAATTTAATGGAAATATTAAGCCAAACCAATAACTCACATAAAGGGCATCTTACTTTTGCATTTCTCCGGTCTACAAAACTAAGTTCGAAAACAATTGGTATCTTAAGTCCAAATAGTTTAAAAAACATTAAACTTCCTATTGTATATTACAATTTTTTATAACAGCTACAACTAAAGCAATGAAGTATGCAACTAAATCAATAAATAGTTACACAGCAAAAGGCATTTCAGGAAATACGTTATATGCAATTGTACATAATAAATTGGTCTTCAGAATAACAACACAACTGTACATGAGATATCGATTCAATCAAATGGTGACAAAAAATTCAAACAAACAGTCAAATATCGATTAAACGATATGAGAGGTATTACCATTTGTTAAATATAAGTATTAACCCGAAATTATAGATTATGTGATCACCATCTTCTTTGTTTATGCAATAAAAACAGGAGATCATAAGAATGATATATTTATACGAAATTAAAGATCAATCATATTGATTTGGATTTGAAATTTCACCAAAAAAAAACTACCGAACCACTCACAGTAGTTTTTGAGATCAATACTAATTAACAATCTGCAAGTTGACCCTTTACAACTCTAAACTTGTCTCAATGAAGTGATGTTTTATACAAAATAATAATAATAATAATAATAATAATAATAATAATAATAATAATAATAATAATAATAATAATAATTAAAAAAAAACCCTTATAAGTTATCACAAAACTGCATTAGTGTGGATCAAGAAGACACAAGGTACGATTTAAGGATCTTGTTAGCTTTAGAGGTTTCTATTTCCCTAGTTTACCGTTTGCATCCAAGTTGACAAATTTTTCATACTCAATAACTTGAACAATCAAGTCTAATAGAATAAATTTACATGTCACATATACATAATCTTATAAAAACATATATGTTTAAATTGAAAGAGGGATATAACTCGCCGAATTGACCAAGTGCTTCAGTATGACGTTCCAATATTTCCTTAAACGGTTGAAGTCGGAGCCGTGAAATTAACCTTGAAAATCGTCTATCTTCTCAACCATTGTCTTGTTATTAAAGTTAGGGACGCATCGGGCTGGGCATTATTGGATAAAAGGGTTGAATCATGCCCGCACCTTATATTTTAAAAAGTAATAGCTTCACCCTTCATTCAATTGGTGTTTGTAATCTGTAACTACAAAATCAAACACGTAATAATCTACTAAAATAATATCCAAACTAAATAAAACTAAAAAACATAAATACATAGTACTTAATTAGTAATACATGTACGTATACCTTCTCTACGACACTCGGAAATGAACCCGCTCTCGCCATTGGGTTATGTCTACAAAAGAGGTGAAATGTTTTTAGCAATGGCGGAGCTAGAAAATTTTTTGTAGGAGGGCCGAAACAATTTTTTTTCGGGAAATACATTAAATGGGAGGGCCGAAATTATTATTTATTTATTATTATTTTTTTTTCTTCAGAAATACACTTGAAATCGCGAAAAAAATACACTAACGGACTTAGGCCTAGGGGGCCACCCTTCCCGGTCCCTTAATAGCTCCGCCCTTGGTTGTTAGGGAATGGATTGATAATTGTTAGACTAGTGATTCACCTTCATGAATGTATATAGCTCTATGAGAGCCCAAGTGACATAAGATATACACGATTTATTTCATGAATTGATTTAGAGGTATCAATTAAGTTTCTTATATCGGGTAGAGATTTACACATGATTTGAAGAAGAATCATATAAAAGGATTTGATTAATGGTACGGTAAATAATTTCCAAAACTCAAACGCAAACTCAAATAAACTTCTATTACACACATAAAAGACTTCCAAAAATTCTATACACGCTACTATAATGATAGTTGACCAAGTTATTAATGCATGATCCTGAATTTAAATGATAATTAAATAGAATAAGTTAATAACCGATTTTGGCCCTATGTTTTGAAAAGAACGGATTCAAAGCTCTTGGCTGCCACGTGTCACATTGTGAGGCTTTAATATATTTGGAAAAAATTGATGAAGAGGGAGGTAGAAAAACTCTCTTTCATTAGAGAGTATAGATAGATTCCTTCCGCCCCTTTGTTACCCGAGGATCCTGTTTTGCTTAGGGGAAATTCGTCGAAAGAAGAACATAAGTATACTTGGTGCACCACTAGTCAGTAGATTATCAAATTTCTCTTTACCACAAGAATCATTAGATCTTGCTTATGGAGTTCCTGGTAATGCATTCCGTCCTCCTGTGTTTGGATTGAGTTTTTTTGAATGGCTTTATCGGTGTAATAACAACCTCAGTCTCGAGCTCCCCAGTTTTGGGAAACAACCTTGCAGGAAATCTTGGAAACTTTCAAGGATATGATGGTGGTCCGAGGTATGATCTTATCGATAAGTGTGGAAATCCTTTGCTTACTAACCGAATGGTGTATTTCGAGAACCCAAATCTTAGGGAAAAGCCTTCGTTTGGCTACCAAAGACCAAACATTAGTGGTGCGCTTAGAGCAGAACAACCACAACTTTTGCAGCATATAAAAGAGACCCAGCTTGTTGGTAGTGGGATTTTGGAAGAAAAAGCATCCCGTATGTCTATTTCAATGGAGTATAAAACATTGTTTGCATTAGCGAAACCCGCGCATAAGGAAATGGGGTCAACCAAGAAGCTTATCAAGCGATATTCATGCCCTTATCCTGGTTGCAAAAGGAATAAAGATCACAAGAAGCTCCAGCCATTGAAGACAATATTGTGTGTAAAGAATCATTATAAGAGAACTCATTGTGATAAAAGCTATAAATGTAGCCGTTGCAACACCAAGAAATTCTCTGTTATTGCACATCTTAAAACACACGAGAAGCATTGTGGAAGAGACCGATGGCTTTGTTCGTGTGGAACAACGTTCAAGAAAGGATAGTCTTTTTGGTCATATTTCTCTTTTTCAAGGCCATACTCCCGCCATTCCATTGGATGAAACAAAAGGAGGACCAGTTAATGTACAGGAACAAGGGGATACTAACAATAATAACACTGAAGGGCCTAAAGATGTTGGATTCTTTGATTTCAATTTTAATTCTAATGGTGCGAGTGGATCTGGAGTTCAAATTGGTGGCGAGCCTAATGTTTGTTTTTCACCAATGAACGGGTTTCAAGAGTTCCCTCGATTTTTGTTTGAAGAATCAGACAGTTTGTGTTAGGAATTAGAAATTCCAGGTATTAAAGAGTCGGTCACCTCAAGTATATGTAATCGTTAGAAAGCTCGTAGTCATAGTAATATTAAGTTAAGTAGAATTTAGTTAAGTAACACCGTGGAGGACGGACGGGTCTTTACCCACTGTATGCCTGATCCACAGCCCGATGTGTGGCGTTTTATGTAAGACTATAAATACTCTCTACCTTCCAAGGTAGAGAGTTGGAGCTCATAATAATATCTTTCACTTTCTCTCACTAAGTTCCCTAAACCTCTAACTTTCTCTCTCTAGAATTCCATCTATATGCTACCTTGTGTTAATGTTATGATGTGTATGTGAAAAGTTATATCTTACAATTGGTATCAAGAGCCATGGTTAGATCATATCTTACACATCTTTGGATTTCTAGTGGTTTTTAGGTGGTTTTTTGAGTTTGAAAAAGTTTAGTGGTTTTGGCATCATTTGATTGATTTCTAGTGTTAAAGTTTCGATTTTGGTTGTACTTTTATGTTTAGAATCATCAAAAGTGTTTAGGTTTTCATTTGGTAAGCTTGAATCATCTTGGTTGGGTTGTTTTGGATTGAAAAGTGAGGTTTATATGGTTTTTCAAGCTAGCGACTTAGCTCACGGAATAGTTTCTTGGTAGCGACTTGCTTCACATTTTTGTAGCGACTTACAATGTTGGAACTAGCGAGTTAGATCTAGCGAGTTAAAGTACAAGTAGTGGATTCTCCACTACGGGTAGCGACTTGTGGTAGCGACTTGGTCAGTAGCGAGTTGCTCTTTAGCGACTTGTGTCTCAAGCGACTTGTGTAGCTTAATTGTGCCAAAATTTGGTTAGCGACTTGGTCGTAGCGAGTTACTACTTAGCGACTTTTTTACATTAGCGACTTGGGACTCTAGCGACTTAGGGGTGTAGCGAATTAAGGGTTAGCGACTTAGTGCATTATCTTCTAGCGATTTAGTATTTTATCATCTAGAGTCTTGAGTGATTGTTTACGGTTTTCTCTTGATTCAGTAAAATCCCGTGAAAGAATCCATTTTCCGGTTTAATCATAGAGCTATAAAATCCCGTATAATCTGTTAACATGTCTACCAACGTTCCCACTGTTATCTCCACTGTGGCCGAAGATGTTCAAGCGGTGGCTCAGATACTCGTCCACCCATGCTTGATGAACCTGACTACGACTCTTGGGCTCAACGAATTAGACTGTATTGCCTTGGAAAGGAAAATGGTGTCAACATTCTCAAATCCATTGATGAAGGACCATATCGAGTTGAGGCGACTAGAGACATACTTGATACTAATGCAGATGGTACTCTGTTTACGGAATGACGACCTAAGATGTATGATGAGCTTGATGATAAGGATAAAAGAGATTTGATGCGATATCGGGCTTCAAACATTGTTCTTCAAGGTCTTCCTAAAGACATCTACAGGCTGATCAATCATAACACAGATGCTAAGGCAGTTTGGGACAATGTTAAGATGCTTCTCTCAGGTTTTGAATTAACTATGGAAGACAGAGAATCCCAACTCTATGACGAATTTGAGCATTTCAAGATGAAACCGGATGAGAGTGTCTATGAGTACTATGTGAGATTTCATAAGTTAGTTAATGACATGAGGAACATCAGAATGACTATGCCTAACATTAAGTTGAACTCAAAATTTGTGAACAACATGAATCCCGAATGGCACAAGTTTGTTACCGCTGTGAAGCTCACTAAAGGATTGAAGAATACAAACTATGAGCAACTCTATGCCTTCCTCCTTGAGAATGAGAGACATGCTATGTTTGAAAAATTAATTCTCAATCAGTTCAAAACCAACCAGGGAGAGACAAGCTCGTCTAATGACTCTACAGCTTTCTACTCAAACATCGGAATCACAACCAAAGCATCACAAGTCATACCCTTGGGTAATGGTAATCACAAACTCATTCCTGATCCTATGCACAAACAAGGCGATCGATACTCACGTGGGTAGCTTCATTAATCAACTAGCTCTTCTCATCAGTCAAAACATGAATACTCTCCCACAAACCAACAACAACCTCAGATCTGCATCTAACCCACACAATCAAGCCACTATTAAAGATGGAAGGATGGTGGTGCAACGATCAAGACAGAAAGACAGTATGATCAGGGACGAGGTGGAGCTGGGAGAGGTTATGTTGGAAACGAGAATCGAGGAAGGAATGGTAACCAAGGTCAAACTAAGCTCATCAAATGTTATAACTGTGGTGGAGAGGGACACATTGCAAGGAACTGTACATCTCCAAAGCGCCAACAGAATGCTGATTACTTCGAGAGAAGATCTGCTGGCTCAAGCTCGGGACAATGGTGCTACTCTGAATGAAGAGGAATTGTTTCTTGCTGAGGGCAATGCCAAGACCTATGATGCAGATGTGGATGAGCGGCCTATTCAGGAGATAGGTCACAATCATCAGAATGCCTTTCAAGTCGATGATTGTGATGCATACGACTCTGATGTGGATGATGGACCTACGGCACACACAATTTTTATGGCTAGCATTTCTCTAATGGTTTCTCCCAAGGTCTCCTCTTCATCACTAGCTGGGCCATCCCATGACAAGCTCATCTCCGAGGTATTAAAACTATACGATGATGCTGATGTGCACCAGATGCATGACAAAGTACAATCAACTGAAACTATTGAATCAAATATTGAAAATATGGGTAATATCAATATTGTCCCATATGATCAATACGTGAAACAAAGTGAAAGTGAAGTTGTACCAAGTGATGCATCTTCTGCAGTCAATAATGACTATGTTTTTGATGAATACACTGCATGTGCCCCCGATGATTCCATTATTTCTGAACTAAATGCCTATAAAGAACGTGTTGCTATTTCTGAACAACGTGCAAAATTTAAGTTGACCACTCGTGGCGAGCGGAAATGGATAACCAAGTAAGTAAAGTAATTAGAAAAAGTAAGTTTAGAGAAGAAGTATTGAAACAAGAATTAAATTCCTTGCAAGAAAAACTCTCTAAAACATCTAAACAAAAACATGAACTTCAAGAAAATGTGAAAATGCTTAAGCAAGAATTTAATGCAAAGGAATCAAAACTCTTGAGAGATTTTTCTAATCTGAAAACTTTGAAAACAAACTTGAGAACAAGTTGTACATACAAGGAAACACCATTCAGACTGCTCACATGGTCACTAAACATCGAGTCTTAAGCGATAAGCATAGCATTCCCCTTGTTGAGGAACCGAATCCAGAGGTAATTAAAAAGCTAGAAATGCTCATAAGGTGCTTTATGATGGTAATGAAATTCTTAAGCCTAGGCAGAAACCTAGTTGCGTTGAGTGCACTGAGGAAGATAAGAAATCCGATGAAGTCACTAGGGAAAGGATGAACAAAAAACTAGATGACCCGAAATGCAAAGAGAAAAAGATTATTATCACTCCCCATGACTACAAGAAGGAAAACTGGATTTCCTTGAACATGTTTAAGCCTCAAACATTGTTGACCCCTGAACAAGTGTTCTGGAAAAAGGATATGGACTTGCAAAAGTCAAAATCTTGTTGAAAAGAATCCCCCTTGTAGGAAATTCCCTAAAGCGACTGAGTATCCTCCAAATACACCAATGCATTTAGTTCCTAGAACTATTGCCACTAAGAGCAAGACCTTAATCAACCAATATGTTATTCTTCAACTATTTACCGATTTTGAGAAAACTTGTAAGAAAAGGATCACACCCACTGGGATAACTGAAGGGAAAGGGGTTTTGAGCAAATGAAAGAATGTTATTTAACTGAGGTCATGCCTTTCTTTAAACAACTAAAAGATCATTTTGAGAGTCTTCAAACGGGGACAAAATCGATATTAAAGAAATGGAAAAGGAATTTGATGCAATGGTAGTTGAAGTTAGTGATTATGAGCGTGCACTAAAATATAATGAGATTGAGAGGAAGAACTTGCATACCTTAAATGAGACTCTTATTACTGAATGTGTTGCTCAAGATATCTTTTTAACTGCTTCAAATTGCTCTATTAATGCTTCCAAATTTCATGAACTATCTGGGGCCCTGAAAGTCTCCCATGATCGTGTCATTGAGCTTGAAAAACTAATTCTGAACTAAACGAGAAAATTGAACTGGATGATCACAACAATTTGGTTAAACATTTTTCTAAACTGGAAGTTGAGCATTTTAATTTACAACTAAAATATCAACATCTTAAAGAAAATGTTAAAACTTCACATGTCAAGACATCGTCGGATGCTCCGAGTTTGATGCAGTTTTTCAAATTAACAAACGTGATGAACAGATTCAAGCTCATGCAACACGATCAGAAAGTTGAAAGCCCAAATCTCTCAATTAAAGGGTCAAACGAACAATAAGACAGGCTCCCAAATCCCTCCTTCTTTAGATTCTCCGAATTCTCAAACTTTTCATCTTCAAAACTTAGTTGATGCCTTACAAAAGGAAAACGAGAGTTTTCTAGAAGAAAATGAAAAGTTAAACGACATTTTAAAGAGTTATATGATTCAATGAAAGTCACCCGTGACCAAAACAACGAAAAAATAACGTCTTTACAAAAGGAAATAGAGAATCTAAGAAGTCGGAAATGGGAAACTGCCACTTGTTTTCAATAAGAATGTTGTCTCAAAGTCACCCTTAGATTGCAAATACACTGTGAGAGTTAAATATATTCCTCCTCATCTTAGGAATAATGAACATGCTTTTCATGAATACTGTGCTCACCTTAAGGATAGTCTAGAATGTCTCCGTGAGATTGTCGAAGAGGATTTCATTAACAAACCTCTTGATAGTGAAATTAGGTTTGCTTGCCTCCCGGCCAAACGATCTCAAGAGTTGCTAGAATGTGTAATTGCCACATGTCCAAAATCCTTAACCTTAGGTGAAAAAGGCAAAGCTGTGATGCCTTGTTCTATGCCTAGTGCCAAGCAGGAAATCCGTTCTATGCCCAGTCTTAAAAAGAGAAACACTAATGTGCCTTCAAGTAGTTCGATTCGGATATGTTAGTGCTAAGAAAGTGAACTTTAGTGTGCCTGCAAAAAGCTCAAATCACAGTCTTAAAGTATACACTAATGTGCCTTCTAGTACTTCTGATCCTTGCACATCAAGTTCAGGAATGCAAAAATTAGATCAACCAACTAATGTTCCCATTCCTCTACAGAGTAATCATGACTTTAAAGCGAAAGTCAAAGTCTCAAGACAATACAAGGAATGATAGGACCTTGCAAGCTAAGAATGTGCATTGGAAGAGAGTAGAAGACCAATCTAGGAACTTTAGGCTTGAGTTGAATAAAACGAATCGTGTTGATTCTAATATTAGCCTTAGGCGCATTAATAATTCGAATTTCGATACTATTGCAAACCTTGTAATGATGCATGCTTGAATTCTGTTGCTAATCATGAATGTGGTGTGAATGCTTTGTCTTATGCTGTCAAATGCCCGCTTAAAATTGCTAATGCTAATAATCGTGCAAATAAGGCAAAAAGGCAAAAACGAAGATTAGAAAACAAGGAAACCCACAGGAAGAACTTTTATAAAGATAGGTTATTATTGGATACCTTTTGGTCATAAGAATAATCAGTTTTGTTCTCAAACTGCTAAGATTATGCCCACTAGAAAATGGATGCCTACCGGTAGAACTATTCCCTTAAGAAGTGAACATACTTTGAATATGTCAAATACTGACACCAAGATTGCATCTATTCCCAATGATTCCATTGCTTCTACTTCGATATGGATGTTTCGATTCGATGTGGGTGTTCCAATATCTTGTTACTAACCAAGTGGAACCCATTCTTGCATGGGGATCCCAATTATCTAGTTATCCATTTTTGTCTGTGTTCAACTGCAGATCGTTCAAATCGCTGTGGTACACGGACTCAGTCGTTCCAAGCATATGACCTGGAGACCGGTCGGCTCATGAACTTCGTGAGCAAGTTCATCGGCTGATTAGATTTGGTAATGATCATTTCGGTGCTATTATGGGTTATGGAGATTATGTTGTTGGTGATAGTGTCATCTCGACTATGTTGAAGGGTTGGGTCATAATCTGTTCTCTGTTGGTCAATTCTCGTGACTCGATCTAGAAGTTGCCTTCAGAAAACATACCCGCTTTGTTAGAGATCTTAATGGTAAGGAACTGTTAAAAGGAACTCGTGGGTCAAACCTTTACACCATCTCTATCGATGACATGATGAGGGCTTCTCCAATCTGCTTGTTATCAAAGGCTTCAAAAACAAAGTCATGGTTATGGCACCGTCGTCTCAATCACTTGAACTTCGGCACCATCAACGATCTTTCCCGAAAGGACCTAGTTGTAGGTTTACCTAGACTAAAGTATGAAAAGGATCATCTTTGTTCAGGATGTCAATTGGGAAAAAGCAAGAAATATGCCCATAAACCCAAACCTACTAACTCATCACGAAGTTCTTCATATGATTCATATGGATTTATGTGGACCAATGAGGGTACAGAATATCTTTGGGAAGAAATATGTGTTAGTTGTGGTTGATGATTACTCTAGATTCACCTGGGTCAAGTTCTTAAGGACAAAGGATGAAACTCCCGATATCATCATCAAACTCATCAAACAAGCTGCAGTTCGACTTAACAAAACCGCCGTAATTGTCAGAACAGACAATGGAACCGAAGTTTGTCAACAAACAACTTAATGAATTCTATGAAAGCGTTGGAATCAGCCATCAAAGAAGTGTTTCACGAACTCCTCAACAGAACGGTGTAGTTGAAAGACGAAATCGGACTCTTGTTGAAGCCGCTAGAACAATGTTGATTTACTCAAAGGTTCCAATGTTTCTCTGGGTTGAAGCAATCGCCACTGCATGCTATACACAAAATCGTTCCCTAATCACACCGACATGGAAAAACTCCATATGAACTTGTCCACAACATAAAACCTAATCTCTCTTTCCTTCGTGTGTTTGGTGCATTGTGCTATCCAACTAATGAGGGTCAAGACTTATGGAAACTTAGGGCTAAAGCTGACATTGGAGTATTTGTAGGATACGCACCAAACAAAAAGGGATACCGAATCTATAACAAAAGAACCCAACATATCATGGAAACCATTCACGTTACGTTTGATGAGTGACGGTCAAATGGCTCCTGGACAATCCAGGACCCCACTTCAAGACAGTCCCATTGGTTCATCTCTTGTTCCAAACTCTACTCAAGAAACTCCATATGTACCTCCATCCGAAGATGATGTAAAGAAATTGTTTGATCCTATGTTTGATGAACTGTATGATTCAAACACTAATGAGGTGATGATTCCTGCAATAGAGGATGCTCATATTCCTGTGAATGAAGTCAATCCCGAGTCTCAATATCTTTAAGTCAAGAAGCACCTGCTGCGATCCTTCATCTCATCAACAAATCATCATTCTTCAAATGTACATCATGGAAATGTTTCTCGCATCAATGATGAAGTTAATCCCTTTGCTACTCCTGAGGATGCTCCATTTGAAAATATATTTGCTACTCCGAATCATCATCAACCATCTTCTTCAGAGACATCGACTCAGCTACCTCAGTTCCTCAACAACTACCACATGAACACCTTAGAAAATGGACTCACGATCATCCATTAGACAACATCATTGGAAATCCTCTCGTCAGATCAACCACGGAAACAACTTGCAACCGATGCCTTATGGTGTTTCTTCAACTCCGTACTTTCTAAGATCGAACCAAAAGATGTTAAAACCGCCATGAATGAAGACAACCGGTTCAATGCCATGCAAGAAGAAATTCATGAGTTTGATCGACTTAATGTATGGGAGTTAGTACCGCTCCAGAGTGCGTATGATTATAGCTCTCAAATGGATCTTCAAAGTAAAACTTGATGAGCATGGTGATGTGTTGAAGAACAAGGCTCGATTAGTTGCTAAAGGATATCGTCAAGAGGAGGGTATAGACTTTGAAGAATCTTTTGCTCCTGATGCTCGAATCGAGGCAATCAGAATCTTTTCGGCTAACGCCGCTAGTAAGAACATGGTAGTTTATCGATGGATGTGAAGACGGCATTTCTGAACGGAGATCTTAAAGAAGTCGTCTACGTCAGCCAACTGAAGGATTTGTGAATCAAGAGCATCCTACTCACGTTTATCGTCTGAAGAAGGCTCTCTACGGTTTAAAGCAAGCTCCAAGGGCATGGTATGATACACTGTCAAAGTTTCTTCTATCATCCGGATTGATAAAGGAGCAGTTGATCCTACATTGTTCACCAGAAGTCGTGCAAACATTTAACTCATGTTCAAATTTATGTTGATGATATTATTTTTGCTTCGACTGACCCAATGGAATGTGATCGTTTTTCTAATGAAATGAGTTCTAAGTTTCAAATGTCAATGATGGGACAAATGTCGGTTTTCTTGGGATTACAAATTTCACAAAGTCCCGGAGGCATTTTCATAAATCAATCTAAATATGCAATAGAGATTTTAAAGAAATTTGGATTTGATTCATGTGAACCTGTTGACACCCCCATGATTGATCGAACCAAACTAGATGAGGACCACTCAGGGATCATGATTGACCAAACGAAATATCGTAGTATGATTGGATCCCCGATGTACCTCACAGCTAGTAGACCAGACATCTTGTTCGCTGTTTGCATGTGTGCTAGATACCGGGCTAAGCCTACTAAAAAGCACCTTGAAGCAGTTAAACGGGTCTTTCGGTATCTCCAAGGAACCATCAATATGGGACTATGGTACCCGAAGGACACCGTTATGTCACTAACGGCCTATGCAGATGCGATCATGCAGTTGTCAAGATACACGTCGAAGTACATCCGAGGTGCTCGGTTTTTGGGTGATAAGCTTGTGAGCGGGTCGTCAAAGAAGCAAATGAGTACTTCTATTTCCTCTACAGAGGTGAATACATAGCCATGTCATCTTGTTGTGCTCAAATCTTATGGATGAGATCTCAATTATCCGACTATGGCTTTGAATTCAACAAAATCCCTCTGTATCGCGGATAATAAAAGTGCTATTGCTCTCTCATGCAACAACGCTCAACACTCAAGAGCAAAGCATATCGACATTCGACATCATTTCATCAGGGAACAAGTGGAAAAGGTGTGGTGGAACTATATTTTGTGAGGTCTGAATATCGGTTAGCGGACATCTTCACCAAAGCTCTTCCAAGAGAACGTTTTGAGTTTATTCTTCCACGTCTTGGCTTGAAAAGCCTTCAACCAGATACTCTCAAACGCCTTCAGGAGGAAGACGAGGAGTAAAGGTCTATCTTCATCTATCTCATGTAAATACTTATTCAAAAAACAAAATACAAAATTATAAAACCCTATAAAACCAAATAGAAAAATATAAAACTTTCATAAATCCATAAAAATCGAAAATTCAAAAATCTTTCAAAAATATTGTCTTTTTGTCTTGTTTTTTTTCCGGTTCGAAAATATCTACGGTCTTTGTGCTGTCACTCAAAGAATGACACGGGACTTTAGATGTTGTTCGAATGTTAAAAAAAATAATAAATAAATAAATAAATAAAAAAAAAAATTATATTTTTGGGAGAAAGAGAAACAATGGTTTATTGTCTTTTTCAGGCAATAACCCGGTTTTTAAAGAAAGAACAGAGCCATGTTTTACCATGTTTTCAAATTCCATGCTCTGATACTATAACATTTATCTAGCGAAAACTAAATGCTTTGAAAAATAACTTCGGTCTCTATTTTTGATAATCATCAGGACTTATCTGTCAAAATCTCTATCTCTCAATCAACAACCTATGTCATTGATTGAGGGGAGAATGATTTCAATTAAATTAAAAGTTATTTGGCATTAAATTGTTTTCAAAAGATGTACATGCATGTTTAACCAATGGAGATTAAAATCTCAACATCGATCCTTATCGCTAAAAACGCTTTCATAATCAAGTCACAATTCTCCTTAAAAGCTTTCAAAATCAATTTAAATCTACAGAGATCACAAATCTCAAATGTTTTAATAATTGTGATCGGGGGAGAAGGTGTGATTTAAATAGGATTTAAACTGATAATTCGATAAATGGTTTCTTAAAGTGATTAGCATGTTTGCCTCCCCGTAAGTGACAAACGATTTCAAATTTTCCATGCACACATTGAGGGGAGCATCTATATTAAACCACAATGATTTGAAACGTGATCACTTATCTCAATGTGCAGTTTCCCTCTAGTATGTGCAAAACTCTTTTCAAACCTCGAGGCACATATTGAGGGGAGCAAAATCATGAAAACCTCATCCTTTCCCAAAATGCTTTATCTACTTGATTTGATCAAGGAAGTGATGGTGATATTTTTAGAAAATGGTAATCAAAGAAGTTAATTTCTTCCTCTTGCCTCCGTGTGCAAAACAATTTCAAACATTTGATGCACATGTTGAGGGGAGCACTTATTCTAAAAATATCAAAACAATTCGGTACAAAATGCTTTGATAATATATCACAAGTATCCTGATTGATTTTCAAATGGTTTTCAATTGGTTCCTATGGCAGATGAACAATACCAAAAGACCGACCAACTTTACATTATGTATGGTGATATAAGGACGATAAGGTTAGGTATGTGTTCCCATGATCCGCCAGAACCGGAGGGATCTACCCAGGACTATCCACTAGTTAGTGTAGAGTTCTTAGGTATGATGATAAAAGGAGAAAAATGAGATATGGGAAGAGTGCGGACTAAGACTGAGCTAGTATTGGAATAAACCCAACAAGGTTCTAGCTATGAAGTCTCAAGCTTAGAAGGGGTTGAAGAATGAAAAAGAATTGAATGAGAAAAGGGTGAAAACAAATAGCCCTCCAATTATTCAACCTTAGGCGTAAACCGGGTTCAATTCATATGCTAATGATGGTAACATCGGTATTGAAGACAAGACGTCATGGACCCAGTGACGCTCCGCACTTCAACTTTCCAAACCACTCAAGTTCCTCTTAAAAGGACTTGTTTCATTCTCACGGGGAACCGACATTATCTATCGACTTTCTCTTAGAGATTGTTGATATTGAAGAAGGAGACTCTTTCCCTAGTCTCCGACACGGGATCCAAATATGCACAAATTGAGTCTAGAGCCACGAGATCATCAATAAATCTCATTAGGACACTTTCAATGAAGACTCTCTGTTTCACACAATGTGGAAAGAGAGATTATATCTTGAGTCCTACGCATTATCCTTGTGGTATTTCCCGAACATCCGAGTGATGTGTTTACATATTCACTGTGAAGATGGAAAGCCTTCCGGAGCCAACATCTAACAAGCTCCTGGTAGGTGGCATGTGAGATCTATTATATAGTTCAACCATGTGACAACGAATAAACAATGGGGCGATTCAATCTTTTGAATCAATCCCGGTTCAGGTTATGGATTGACGGATACCTTTGAAAAACCGGTCTTTGTGCTTTAAAACTCTTTTCATTAGCACGTCGACCGTGTACTAATTTTTCAAATCAAAAGGTGTTTTATGATTGATAATTGATTTTCATTAAAACCTTCGTTATATTGCAAAAACAATTTCTATTGAGCAATACACGATTGTTTTTCAATTATCTTTTCATCAATCGATGGGCGATTTAAACACGGTTCACTCACTCCGTGTTGTCTTCTTTGAGACGCGTTCCGTTTGAGAACGCTAGAGCAGCGAAACCTGTCAAGGAAATTCTTCGAATTATACCCGATCCGCGCGGCAAAGTGATTTGTAATGATCAACGGGAACCGTGGGCCGTGTACCTCAATTCATCGAAAGTGATCAAAGACACTTTATTGCGCTTTATTGCTAGCTACTGCTTATCAGTACACTCCGACGTTTGCAGAAATGATCGAATGAAGCGGTCAATCCATAGCCGCATGCTCACCTAACACATTCATCTCAAAAGAAATCATGATTAGTGCATCATTGACTCTGATATTTTCACTCCATGCTTCTACTAGCGCGCCAATATCATGATTCAACAAATGCTTCCGCCACTCGATGAGAAGATATCATGATCCCGAATGTGAGCATGTCGGTCCGAATGTCACAACATCACATAATACCAACACCACAATGGATGTATCCGAGATTTTCTACTAGCTGATGATCTCAAAAGCTGGCTCAACATTATTATCACGTGGATCAGGAAAAGACCTCCACTTGGATTAACCAAACATGCAATGAGTGGAATCAATGACTACGAGCTTCGGAACAAAGTACTACATCAAGAATGCAAGATCAATTGTTAATGTAATATCTGATTGTATTCAATGTCATTTTAGTATATGTTTGAGGTGACCTCCTTTAAGGGGAGATTGTTAGGAATTAGAAATTCCATGTATTAAAGAGTCGGTCACCTCAAGTATATGTAATCGTTAGAAAGCTCGTAGTCATAGTAATATTAAGTTAAGTAGTATTTAGTTAAGTAACACCGTGGAGGACGGACGGGTCTTTACCCATCGTATGCCCGATCCACGTACCATGTGTGGCGTTTTATGTAAGACTATAAATACTCTCTACCTTCCAAGGTAGAGAGTTGGAGCTCATAATAATATCTTTCACTTTCTCTCACTAAGTTCCCTAAACCTCTAACTTTCTCTCTCTAGAATTCCATCTATATGCTACCTTGTGTTAATGTTATGATGTGTATGTGAAAAGTTATATCTTACAGTTTGTCTTTTCTTTTATCCTCAGGGTCTCTTACCTGTGGAAGAATGGAGGAGAGTCTAGCTCCAAGGATCTGTGACGATGACGAAAATTTGTAGCAAATTGGTAGTATGATTAGTTGTTTCTATGTTTTGACGTTGCATTTTAGCCCATAGTCTCCGTCTATTATAACTCTGCCTTTCATAAATTGGAATAAATTGATGGTTTATTTATTTTTATTTTTATATGCAAAAACATGTCACTCGATATGTTTCTTTTGCCACTTTGTGGTGGCGGATATAAGAATAGTAGAGATAGTTTGATACCCGATTGGATTGTTTCGTAGAGTCTTAAACAATAGTCGCTTCAGATCTCCTAGCCATTCTAGATCATCAGAAAAAGCAATTGACTTGGCTTTTCCTGATCTAATGTAGGTAAGAATAAACGGATTTTTGTAGACAAACCCCTTTTGAGGCTATATCTGGAAAGTAAATTGTATGTCTCTTTTATTGCTGTTAGAAGCGGATACTATGGTTTGGTGGTTAAAATCATCTCTTGTTCTTTCAATTTGGGTAGGTCGGGAATTTCATTGGCGTTGATAGTATTTTAGTTTCAGTAGTGGTTATCTGGGATTGTAGTCTGGTAGTGTTTCCAGGATTGCTATCTTTAGTAAATCTGTTTTGTAGTTGTGGTTCAGTGATAGGTATGGTAAGATGATAGTATTGATGAAGTTTGTGAGTTAATGGACCTGTTATATCTTGTTAACGCATATATCTGTTTGAATATATATGAAAAGGAAATGATGCAGATAGAAACAAAGAATGTATCCTCTTACTCATTAAGTACTTATCATTCTAATGTAACATGTCAATCGTATATATACACTCTCATACCGTTTAACCCCTGTTTTTGGTGGTTTCTTTGTCATCTTTGTTTTTCAAGTGTGTTTGTTGTTAGCCTCTGATGTAGGTGGTTCTGTTGTTTCTCGTTGTTTTGGCCCCTTTGCCTGCATCTCATAGGCTTGAATGTTGCTTTTTGTAATCTTTTTGTTTTAATAATCGAAGACGATAGTGGCGACAATGTATAATAGCATGAATTTGTTTGTATGTGTATTTATTTTAATTTTCGTATATATGGGTGTAGTCTCTCTCTCACATTATCTCAAACCTACTCAACAAAACGAATCACTAAAAACCAAAAATAAAAATAAATAAAAAATTCAGTAAATAATTAGATTGTCTACATTTTTTAAGAACCCGTATGTGTCTTTTTACAGTAGGTAAAACATAAAATAAGCAGTAACACATCTGGTAGATACATGTACATGAAAGCAAGTCACCACAAACTTGGCAACCTATGAAAAAAATGGGCACACATGGTGAGAGCTTCTAAAAAGGCAAGTGATTTGCATACTCACCAAATTTATTGGGACACTCTTTTCATGCATCAATAAATTGTACAAAACTCATATTGTGCATTATCTACTGTGGAGCGTATGGGATCAATAAATGAAGTGTGCAGAATATGTTTTATGTAGAGATTGTCTATCTTTTTAAGCTCCGAAAGTTCTAATTCTTCTAGTTCTTCGTTTCATAACAAATTTCATATGACAAACTGACTACAACCACATCAATACACAATCCATAACCGAGAATGTGGATGTTTCTATCTTCATAAAACCTAACCATTATTTCTATCAAATACTTAGCTTTGTTTCCCTACAGTTCTTAGTTACTGCAGCAGCCACATAAAATAAATTTCACTTCCTTGATCATTCTCATCAAAGATAATTTTATTAAGATTCTAAAAAGAATATGATTCCTGGACATTTTCTTGATCATGTAAATAGAATACATACCTTTTTAGATATCAATAATCAGTAACCAAACATGAACAAGGCATAAAATTTTCATAAAAAAGCACATCTTAAAAAATTATGAATTTTTCAATCTAATCATGGCGCAGCAAACATGGCGCTATAGCAGCTCTATGGAAACCATCATATGTCACATGACACAGCTATAACATAAAGACACCAAGCACTCTAGCCAAAAATAAGGAACATGGAAACTAAAAAGGTCAATAAACAAGAATCATGCACAAAAGGCCAATACTGCAAACATATAGAGATAGTGCCTTGTTCTACTAACAAAGTTGGTAACCAACAATATCTAACATGAAGATTAAAAAACCATTAACAACCGAAAACCATGCATAAAATCCAGGTGTTAAAAACGACATTCAATCTCGCTTCAGCATCATGATAGGCTCATCAAGCATCCTCATCAGAATTCTGGTTGGATGGAAGGACCTCCAAGTCCAAATACACAAAATAACCTCTCATCCTAGAAAACAAAACCAGAAAGTGCCAATCACGACTTGTCTGGATCAAAACATTCCCAAATGATTTCTGAGGATGCTTGAAGGTTAGTTTGTAACATCCACGAGACATCTTAAGATCCTTCTCAATCATACGGATAACATCTTCAAACGCATCAGTGGACTCCACAGTATAATAATTCTTGGCCTGCACAGCAACATGATTAATGACAATAGCCATTCCATAATCACCCCCATGAATCCTTACTA
The DNA here is from genome assembly GCA_910596185.1 of Chrysanthemum makinoi. Lineage (NCBI taxonomy): Eukaryota > Viridiplantae > Streptophyta > Magnoliopsida > Asterales > Asteraceae > Chrysanthemum > Chrysanthemum makinoi. The sequence continues at coordinate 247,278,381 of OU343225.1, read as the reverse complement.
GTTTTCCGTCACACCCCTTCCACTCAAAGATGTTTAATTGCTCAAGCCTTGCTTTGAAAGTCGACAATTCAACTAAATATAAAGTATAAACATATCAAAACTTGATAAAACTTGCACAAGATAGTATCATATCAGTAAGAAAAGAATGCAAATAAAAATATTCATGGTGCTGATCATAAAGTGATATGTAAATAACGCTGATGTATAACATATATTATAAGAACAAAATTAATTAATAAAACAAATTAATAGTAACTAATCTTCTATATAGGTACAGATTAAATAGATTTGTGGAATCTGAATATGGGTATGGTAACCTGAAAACAAGCATTTAGTATTCGCCATGGGCTCGGGTATAATTATTAAAAGCCATTTTCAAAACAGGTATGCGTTTAACTATTGTCGTGGTCAAATGTAATATGAATAATAGAAACCAAAATATAAAAAAGCCACACAAATTAATTCATGTTATACTAAATGACAACCAAGATGATGTACTGTGTAGAGAAGAATTAAAATAAAAATGGAAATTAGAGATGAGCACCGTGGAATAAAATCTCTAAACATATGGTCTCAGGTAAGTATGGGTTACATTTATTCATGGGAGTGATACCAAATACACCCAAAATATATGGAATTTAGAAACACAACCATCAGTGTAATGCATACCAATTAATATGCCGACCTCCATTGGCACAAATTTATGGTAAGAAAATTAATCAAAGTTATGGTGTATAAAATATATAACCGACAAAAAACAAAAACGTTGGCATAGTGCGGTGGTACTAATCAATTGCATATATTTTAAAAATAGATTCAGTATCAATTACTTTACCATTGAAAATAGCTCGGGCTTGCTCAAAAGTCACGATCCATTGTTTAGCGAAAGAATTGCTTGCTTTGTTAAGCCATCCGTGAAGTTCATGATATTAATCAACACAAACTATTACAAATTACAAAACAGATTCAAATCCATATATAAACGTACAAACATATGTGCAAAAAATCTGAACCACCACAAAAAAAAACACAAATTACATGACTCAAGTTTATATCGAGATACCTCATCACAAGCCTCCTCATCAGAAGAATCCTCAACAAAAACATTCTTACCATAAGCACCCTCCTCATCAAAAGAATCCTCATCACAAGAACCCTCCTCCCAAAGATTCACAAAAGAAGGTTTCTCAAACCAAGTACACTCCCAAGGATCCTCATGACAAGTGTTGAACGCTTTACGCACGTTGTACACACTCAGACCTTGAAAGATCTAGAACTCGTGGATCGTTAGTGTTGCCTATGTAATCATAAGCAAACTAATAGAAAATCTCTACAACTCGTGTTCTAAAGCGGAATGTAAACACAAGTTGTTATCACTAAGAACACTTAGATCCTCTATGGATCCTTTTATTCACTGAACCTCTATGTTTCGGATTCGATTTACTATTATTGAAACTATATGGTTCCTTTTATATACAAGGAACCCTAATCTCTTACTACCCAAACGACTAAACATCTTTGCATGCATTTAATGTCTAATACATTAAAACAACTATAGATTAGTACAATAATACCCATGCCTGACCTTGGGCGTTAAAAGATAATAATGAGTTTAGCATTTAATTCATAATAGGCGATGCCGATCCTAGTCAGCCTTTCACTCTTTCAGCAGAATATGGCAACGCTTGTACTTCTTCAAGAGAATCACTTATTCAGACCTGCTTCTACTTCAAGTAGAAACCTTCAAAGATAATGACAGAGTCCTACTTCACATAATTCCCAACAATCCTTCCCTAAACTGGAATTTGACTGGGTTAAGTTCCAGTTTCCTACCTTGATAGATCTTAGAGACTACAGTACATGAGGATTGTTCTCAAACATCAAATGTAGTAAAAGAACTAAACCAAAATCATCTCTATGATGGGCAAACTTTGAAACGCTGTGTCTTTGCAAAAAGAACACATGACATAATGTACATCAATACTTATCAGTTGCATACTATTCTCATCACATCCAAAGTGTGTTAACATCCGAGAGAGGTGAATCATTGAAAATAATGGATTTGATGTCTCTTTACTAATAGCCATTACTACTAGAGTAGCCGGATGTTTAAGTTCAGTAAACTATGGTACATTGATAACATCTCGATTTATGAGCAAATCAAAGAACTATATAAACGGATTTGAGGTGTCTTTACTCAGAGCCGCTTTGCTCAGACTAGTCAATTCTTAGAATTGGTGAATTGATAACCAAATATGGAGATAGTTGCCTTTACCACAATCCATATACGTGTGGGCTAGCCAATTCTTGGATTCCAAAAGGAATAGACCATGGTGAATTGAGGACCATACAACTCTCAGCAATTAAGCATGGGTGGTTGCACCCTATGATTTTGAGCAAACCATTACAGCTATCAACAGATTTGACATGTCTTTACCAAAGTTGTACCCTTTGGACTAGCCAACTCTTTGATACACACAAGGTATATCCGGTGAGTTAAAACCATCAACGAAATACAATAAATCAAAAGAAAGTTTTTTAACTAAGAAATTAACAATACAAGGAATAGAAACATTATTAAGTAAAATAAAACAAATAATGCAAAAGACCATAAAAGATACCATTATGAAGATGAAGACGCAGCTTGAGCTTGAAGGAGTTGTGTCTTTATCAATCTAATCAGATTGTTCACTGTGGTCTTTCATTTCCAATTGGATCTGGAGGAATTTCCAGCTTCGAGTCAAGCATCCTCTCCATAAGTCTTTTGGACAATGGGTAAGTTCTTTCAGCCAACATGCAAACTGTTATTCCACCCTTCGTCTCAACTACATGCGAGGCAGGATAGAATCTCCAAGATTCAACCCTCCATAAATGTGAGTTCTCCCAAATGAAATGTCCTTTATCATTGGGAGATTGAGAGTCAAGCAACATGAAGATCTCCCAATAGGAACATCCCAGAGCCTTGTGGTGCATTGGTGGAGTAATGGGTGGTGAGTGTAGAGTAGCAAGTCCGCCTCTGCCTACCAAATGGAGTATTTCCTTCAAAAAGGTGAACTCCATTGAAGATTTGTCCAATCGATGTATAGCATTTAGCTCTTTATTAGTCAACGTCCAATTGACCAACACATTTTGATCTCCATCCGAAAATCAGAGGAAGACCCTTCTATAATAAAGGTTGACTCATCAGCCTCAAGATCTAACTTAGTGATTTTGGCCATCCTCTTCTTCCTCCTTCCAAGCTTATAGATTCCTAAAGATGGTGCATCTTCACGAATGGCATTCATGCTCACTAGCAAGTTTCTAGTCTTCCTAGTTTTTAAACTTGCTATATCAAAGATTCTGAACCAACAGATGCCACAGATGGAGTCTTGTTAGGTGAGCTAGCAATCTCTGTAGGAGGTTCATCAGAAACCATAGATGGTTCAAATAATGAATCGCTTCAGTTGAAAGTGTAGTCTCATGGTAGTTTCAAGTAGAGACTTTGGAAGAACATGACATATCATCAAAATTGTCCACAATGTCACTGCCTTTTGTCCTCTTAGTCTTAGGAGCACCTGAAATACCAGCAATCCTTTTCAAGCTTGAAGTGTGCGAAGAAGAATACTTCATGATTTGATTATATTTGCGAATCAAAACATGATCGGGGAATGCCTTGACTTGCTTCATCGACAACCTGAATTATAGTGAGATGAGCTCTGGTTTTTCACTACAAGTCTCATTTCAGCTTTAGTAGAAGGTCTCTCTCTATTCCTTTGAAACATGAAGGCTCTCCTCTTCTGCAGAACTGCTTCTTGCTTCCTTTGTTGTCCACGAGCCATCATCTGCTCCACAAAACTTTCCTTTGTTGAAGTCTGCACCTAAGATACTCGAGCAAGTGAAGGGTTTGCTATGACTTGTCGAGTGTAAGTATCCCAATGAGTGTCGAGGAAGCTTAGTATGCATTTCATCTAGCTCCCTTTTTCTTTTCGGAGGTAAATCGGGCGTAGGAGAATCTTCAAGCTCTTTAGCCATTTCTTCATCTTTCTTTCTCTCCTTACACTCAGCTAGCATTCTGTCTTGTTCACGCCTTTCCACTTCACTTACCAAGTCTGGACCAAGCTCATCTTCTACCATTAAACCTTTCCCTTTAATAGCAGGCTCCTTAGCACACTCATCATCAGCAATATTGATAACAGGAATTTTGGAAGAAACCCCAAGTCTTCTTCGAAGAAACATGTTGTGAGGGTGCTTCAGAAGTGGACACTGATAGTTTTTGTATGATGAAGATTGACCAAGTTCATAGCAACATCCTCCATTGGGTTATCGGCAGATGCGGCTATGATGAGACTACGGTTCCTTGGATACCTCAGTAGTTTTTTTATTCAAGTACGATCTCTTTCTCCTTTTGTAAAGAACAGGTTCCTTCTCCTTTGAAGATTCTCGCAATTCACGATGAAGGATCATTAAGAGACACATCATCTAACATATCAAGAGACCCATACTGAGGTTCATCTTCTTCCTCGTCGTAAGAAACCACAAACTTCCTTTTGGTTTCCTTTTCAAGTCTGTTCTCTAGGTCCTTAACTTTACCCTGTAGATCTTCAATCTTATTACCAAGTGAAGACTTGGTTTCGCAAGTTCCTTTTTTCTCTAGATACCTCAGTGCATTCCCTGCTCACAAGATCATACATAGATGAGAGAGTAATGGGGTCCTCACCCACCCAAGAGATTGCTCTGTGGTAATGGGAGCTTCATTGGACCTTTCAGTGGAAACATGATCATGCTCAACATGAGGAGGTACCTCACCAACAGGTGCCCTTGGAGGACTAGGTGTGGCCATCCTGTTCAGATCAGACTCAAAATCATCAAGAGGATCTTGTGTAGGTGGTGGACTAGGACAATATGCTAGAGTTGGTGTTTGTGGAGGTCTCTGAGCAACATGAGAAGCTTCAGCAGAAAAGGATGGGCCCTCATCAATGTTAGCTGATGGAATGCCATCAGTAGCAATAGGTGAAGAGGGTGGGATGCTAGCAACATTCTCCTCTTCAGCAGCCACATTGCCTTGAAGAAACATAGCTTCTGTCAAGGGATAATGTGCCCCCTCAAAGTTAGTTCTCATAGAGGCAAAAGTTTATGAAAAGGGCATCTATGGGATGAAAGGCTTCGACTTGGGTAGAGGTGTCTATGATAATTTGTAAGAATCTAGGGTACATTAAAACTTATTCTTTTTCCTTTGAATATTCTCAACCATGTTTTCAAAAATAAACTTAGACCAATTATAAGTTACCCCTTGGGAAAGACATACAATACCACATCCCAGTTGGGAAGAGAACTGATCCCATCCTCCTGACTTGTTTCTTATGCTGATCAAGCAACGTGGCGAGCCAAGAACCTCCACATTGGGCAAAGATGCTTCTTCAGCCAAATGTCAATCCTCGAACCTCGATAACCAATCGCCTCTCCCGATAAGCACCTCCACTGATTAGAGTGATATACTCCATCAGCATCTTCCAAGCGAAGCTTCCTCCTTATTAGTTCTTCCGTAACCACATGCTGTTTGCCAATCGTAGCCACAAATCTGTTTCACCGATTTGAAGCGGTTGCCCAAACCGAGTGACTAGCGATTCATATATTGCATTCAGAGAATGTGTTAGAGCATAGCAAAGCTTGGACCTTTTCAAGAATTCCACCATCGGTTCATACAACTCATCATCTTTAGCTTTTCCCAAAAAAGCAACTTTGTTGTGATCCTTCTTAAATTCAAGTGCCATTTGATGAATTGAGTTTTTAGGGTTATGTTTCTCGTAATGAAGTGTTTTGGATGAAGGAGAGAGAATCGTTTTGTTTTGAAGTGGAATAATGTGAGTGGTGGAGTGGTAGTTGTTGCCCAATTTATAGTCAAAAGAATTAGACCGTTTGGTTGACCGTAGCTTACGTGTATTTCAACGTGAACCAAGAAAGTGTAACGCCACAGAACAGATGGTGAGGTCAATCTGAAGTTATACACTTCAAGAAGAACCATCAAAGATAAAAATATCTTGGTAATATTCTAGAGAGTTACCTGTGCCAACCACTCAGTATTAATTCCCATTTAACCTCGAACAGTCTATAAAATGATCCCAATGCACACATAACACTTCATCAAAGATCCCCAAATATCATTATAAACCCTAGTTTCTTCAAAGCTCCAAAATTAATCACAAAACACCATGAGTAGTTCCAACCTGATCACTCTTTCATCAGATGATAATGCATCCTCCATAAGCAGTCTTGAGAGGTGGAAGAATAATTATTTGTCAAGCAATCCAGGCGGAGGAGAAGACAACTCATCCTTAAGCTCTTATGTATCACCTTATGAAGACTCGGATGAGGAAGCAATTTCAAAGAGACTGAAAGAGCCTCCTCTTTGCATTGTGAATGAGCCTTCCTTGCCGTTGATGATTCATGACTCACTGTAGGAGAGAACATCTTACTTCCAACCTCCCACCACACCTCCACGAAGGCCACGAGCCGAAATCCGCCACTCCCTAAGGATAGAGGTGGTCCAAGGTCTTTCGCACGGGTTTTGGTGCATCAACACACATCGTATAAAGGAAGGGCTTAAGGAGGGTGGATGGATTGCATTTTGGTTGAAATGAATAGATGAAGCACAAAGGACATATTATTTTTCTCCATCATCATGTGTGGTCATCGTCATCATCAACGTTTTCATCAATCCATCCTCTCCATTTTGATCCTTAGCATCTTCGTCGTATTGGTCATGCATATCCAGTCATCTAGATAGACGGAATGGGTGGTTATGCAAGACCTACAAACGCATATCCAGCATCTAGTGTGAAAGTTGTGAGCGATCATGCATATCCAACATACACTTAGATGATTGAATAGATGATATGTACTAGATTAGGATTAGCGTAAGTGTATAGCTCATTATCTTGAAGATGCATTTGAAGATGATATGTAAGTGTACAAAACATTTCTTGAATGAATGAAAGAACAATGTGACTCCAAACTCTTCTCTTTAGAATTTTGGCTTCAGTGGAATCAAATTGTTTGCTTTAGAACTTTAAATTTCGGAAGAAACAAGCAATAAGCTTTTAGCTAACTTGACCAAATATTAATGAACCACACTAGATGAATGTTAACGGAGCAGGGCATTATGCAAAACAAACTCGAGACAAAACAGAGACATACCATACAAAAACTACAAACAGGAGTTAGCAAACAACATAAACACAAAGTTTACTATAAAATCCTCCCCTGAGGCATATGCCTCCCCTTAAACTTTGCAGTTAAGGGAAGAGAAAGAACCATCATTTTTCTTGGGTTTCGGTAAAATTTTGTTCCGTTATTCATCCAAGAACAACTTTGAAGTTTTGACAGATTTGACAAGAGTGCCCCAACATTGTTTCCTTTTATTCATAGAGTCAACATATGCAGGCCAATAACCATGTTTAAAGTATGGACTAGTGGGTCGCACATAAGATCTATTAGGAGATTTCCTCCAGAAGGTCAGATTCTAGCTTGTGGGACATGTGGTGGAATAATTTTAACATTGGTCCACACTGGTCTTGGTTTCTGCTGAAGAGCACATGCATCTGATCTTTGCTCATGAAAATCACAATCCTTAATTAAATGAAATTTACTTCCGCAAACAAAACAAGTCTTCTTTTTGGAAGATGGATTTAACAAAGAAGATGTTCGATTACTTGTAGAAGTATTTAAACCAGAAACATTAAAGGAATTGTTTTTATGAGACAAATTATGTAAAGATGTAAAAGACAAGTCTTCAGTGGAAACATGCTTGGAAGTTGATTCCTCAGTAGCTATCCTAGAGGGCTTGTAGATAGTCTTGGAGTGCGAGGCTTGGGTGTAGGCTCGGTGAGGGCTTGGGAAGGTCTGACTTATCACTTGGATCAACGGTATGCAGTAGATCCTTGATCCGATGAATTGTCACCTTGCCGAGAAAGAGACAAAATCATAAGATGAAGCATCGTTGTCTGGCAAGTCTTTTGACTTGTTGCCAGACAGATGGTGTGATCCATCAAAGTCAATAATAGACAGTCAGTGGGCATGAATTCACCTCTAATAGGTCCAGGGAGAGCATGCAAATCACCTTCCTTTCTAAAATGTTCTAAGCCTGCAGGTGTAGATTTACGCCCATCATTCCTAGCTTCCAAACCTACATACTTTTTAAAACCTAAACCTATTCCGAGTTCACACTGACTACTATAGAGTTCTTTAGCTAGATTGTCACCTGATATCAACCATTGTTTATGTCTAGCTATTTCCTCAGCAAGTTTCTCTTTAAGCTCTAGATTCTCAGTAATAGTATCGGCTTTTTCCTTTTCAGTGCGTTTCAAGTTAATGTTTGCAATATCTAGATCAAATTGAAGCACCTTAGTCTTTTCTTCATAAGCAATCGATTCTTTGAAACCAAACCTTTTGTCTTTCTAATGTTTTTAACGAAAGTTTATAAGCTTCATTATCAACATAGCATGCATTGTATCTAGGTTTCATAGTATCATAAGCTTCTTTTAGTTCATTGTATCTCTCACTACAACCAAATATACAGTTGTGTACTTGAGAAAGACCCATGAAGGAAAACTGATCATGCCTATCTTCTGAAGTGCACCTTGCCGTCAGACCAAGCTTCAGATCAGACTTCCTCATTCACGGGTTCATGAGCAACCCTTGTTGACCTGTTCATCCAAGGTGACTAGAGTCTTTGAGTGCTAGCTCCGCCGATTCTGGCGATAGGTATTGTAGCTGGTACTCTCTCCACTCTTCCTGTCTTTGCATTCCCTTGAGAAATGACCCATCTGGTGGCAAGAAAAACACTTGACCTTTTCTCTGTCAAATCGAGCTGGATCCTTTCCCTTGAATCCAAACTTCCTTCCTGCCTTCTCTTCAAACCTCTTGATATCCATTGAAAGCATGGCCACTTGCCATTTCAACTTCATTTCCTCCATCTCAAGTGGGTCCACTTGGTCAAAGTCTTCATATATGATCTTTGTTGAGTGTCATAATCGGCAAAAAGGAGTGAAGGACATCCTCCAATATACTTCCAGTCTTAGCTTGAGGATGTGAAGGAGTGGGACGATAGGATGATGATGGTAAATAGGATGGAATTGAAGCATGCATCATTATATTCGAGTGGGATGTCCCAACAAAGGTGAATGACCAGGAGGAGGTTGCACGGTAGGGAGATCGACATCGGGTTCAAGAGATGCGAGTTTGTTGTATAGCTCGTCAAAAGTGAGCATGTCCACCCACCTTTAGCTTTCGGGCTATACACATGCAACCAAGATGGAGGCAAAGATCGAAGGAACTTAGAGTTGCTATCATCATTGTCGGGCTTTGCATTCAATGGTTTAGTCGACTCAGAATCTTGTGAAACACAGATCCCTTGTGGATACCCTCTTCTTCATAAATATTGAACTCTTGGAAGTGTTGTCTAAGCATGGACTTCCTCATTCTTCTGGACTCTTCATTACCACCAAACCTAGCTTTAAGAGCCATCCAGATGTCCTTTGCATCAACCATGTGGTGAAAGTCACCTAAGTGATCTTGAGTGAATTGATTGAAGGAGGATGGTTCTTACCTTGTGCTCTCTTTGCACGCCCAAAACCTCTTCAGTTTTGGGAGGAGCAATGGTGAACTTACCATCAAGATCCGGGATGGTCTTCTTTGTTGCCATTTTTACTATCTCCCATAGATTCCAATCAATATTGGAGATCGATTCAAGCATCTTCATTGTCCACAGATCATATTCTTCCTTCTTCGGATAGGAAACTTGCCATTCTTGTTGGAGAGACTAAGTTCGCATGGAGGTAGTGTTTTGATGATGTTGTTGTTGTTGGTGTTTGTGACATCCGATTCATCATCAGTTCCAGGCATTGTGAATAAGTTTTTGGTTGTATGTGGGTGAGGAAAATAAGGTTCTTAGTATCGTAGAGACTCTCCGAGGCTCGATACCACTTGTTGAACGCTTCCACGACGTTGTACACACTCGGACCTTGAAAGATCTAGCACTCGTGGATCGTTAGTGTTGCCTATGTAATCATAAGCAAACTAATAGAAAATCTCTACAACTCGTGTTCTAAAGCGGAATGTAAACACAAGTTGTTATCACTAAGAACACTTAGATCCTCTATGGATCCTTTTATTCACTGAAACTCTATGTTTCGGATTCGTTTACTATTACAAACTATATGGTTCCTTTTATATACAAGGAACCCTAATCTCTTACTACCCAAACGACTAAACATCTTTGCATGCATTTAATGTCTAATACATTAAAACAACTATAGAGTAGTACAATAATACCCATGCTGACCTTGGGCAGTTAAAAGATAATAATGATTTTATCATTTAATTCATAAGAGCATCTTGATCCTAGTCACTTTCACTCTTCAGCAGTAACATGGCAACGCTTGTACTTCTTCAGTAGAATCACTTATTCAGCAGAATCTGCTTCTACTTCAGCAGAAACCTTCGGCAGTAATGACAGCAGAGTCCTACTTCACATAATTCCCAACAACAAGCATCCTCATCGGCAGTCTGGCTGGATGGTAAGACCTCCAGGTCCAAATACACAAAATAACCTCTGAACCTGGAATACTTAAGAAGAAAGTGCCAATCACGCTCTGTCTTGACCCAAACATTCCCGAATGATTTGTTAGGATGCCTGAAGGTTAGTTTGTAAGATCCAGGAGACAGCAGACAAGCCTTCTCAACCATATGTATAACATTGTCAAACGCAGCATGGGACCGCACATAATAATGATTATTGTACTTCACAACATCATCATCCGTCAGCGTAAGAACAAGATTTATTTCATAATCACCCCCATGAATCCTTAATCGTCCGTACATAGGATCCTTCCAAACAAAGATGTTCATTGGCTCAAGCCTTGCTTTGAAAGTCGACAAGTCAACTTCATATAAAGTATATAAACATATCAAAACTTTCACAAGATAGTATCATATCAATAAGAAAACAATGCAAATAAAAATATTCATGGTGCGTACTGATCATAAAGGGATATGTAAATAACGCTGATTTATACTACCTCCGTCCCATAATAATTGTCCACTTTTACTATTCATGAGTCTTTCTTGTTTAACTTTGACCATTTATATTTTTATTTGTGTTATATAATACTTGATGAAAATTATACCAAATAAAAATACATTTAAAACCCAATCTATTCATATATTTTTCATCAAATATTATATTATACAAATAAAAATATTTATGGTCAAAATTGAATAAAAAAGACTTGAAAAAGTCAAAGTGGACAATTATTATGGGACGGAGGTAGTAACATATATTATAGGAAGAAAAATTAATTAATAAAGCAAAGTTAATATTAACCTGAGGACAAGCATTTAGTATTCAATATGGGGTCGGGTATGATTATTAAAAGCCATTTTCACAACCAAATATTTGTTCATGGGAGTGATACAAAATACACCCTAAATGTAAACACAACCATGCATAACAATTACAACGCCAAATTCTATTGGTACAGAACATTTATGTTTAGAAAATTTGTCAAAGAGAGTTATGGTGTATAGTATATAATAACAGCAAAAACGTTGCATGGTACTAATTAATTGCATAGAGTTTGAGAATAGATTCAGTATCATTAATCACTTAAGAAATTACCATGAAACATAGTGTACGAAAGTATAAGCAACACAAGATGAACAATAGAACCTTTATTCAAACCTAAGCCACAATAGTCAGCTTAGATTAAGTTTACAATAGTATCCAAAATGTTACAAGGTTAGATTAATGTCAATGAGACAATAATCATGTAAGTACAAAGACAAGACAAGATCAATGAAATGATCTGAAAGAAGAGAAGAGTGTGATACAATGATGCACACACAAGTTTTTAACCCTAGATAAAAGGACTTATTAAATAGGAAATGAAGATACACAAAGACCCCTCTAACGGATATAAAAGTCACATCGTCAGAAAGTCTTCAAGAAATGAGAATCTTGGAACTTTAAACCACTTATGCTTTGTCCATGTTTTACCCCAGTAATAAGCACTCAATGAACATAACTTGAAAGCCATTAGCAATTGATAGAATGACATGTTTGCCATAGATTATTACCCCAAAATTTAACATTCCCCTTAATCGATGAGCAAACATATCAAACAATATCAATTTTCACACAAAATTTATGCTTGATAAACAGGGAGATTTTTAGTGAGTATGTCTGCAGTTTGGTTTGAAGAGCCAATATTTTTAGCACTTATAACACCTCTTGCAATTTTCTCCCGATGAAGTGAACATCAATTTCAAAGTGTTTTGATCTTTCATGGAAAACAGTGTTGACAAGAAGTTGTAAGGCGATTTGTTATCACAGAAAAGATTAACAGGAAGATTGATATCAACTTTTAGATCTTTTAAGATTTTTGAATCCAATGATTTTCAGGCGACAATAGACATAGATCTATATTCTGCTTCATGGAAGATTTTGAAAGAGTGTTTTGTTTTTTACTTTTCCATGAGATCAAACAATCATTAAAAAAAACACAATAACCTGTGATGATTTTCCGGTTTTCTTGCATTTGGCCCAATCAGCATCACTATATCCTTCAAGATGATTTTCAGAGTTGCTAAAATTATACCTTAGACCTTTTCCTGGAGCTCCTTTTAGATATCTCAGAACATTGAGGACACATTCCGGATGAGATTTCAAGGGAGAATGCATATATTGTGCCAGACAATGAACTGAGTATGAGATGTCAGGTCTTGTATGAGTGAGGTAGATAAGTTTCCCAGTAACTCTCCGATAGCCATTGATGTTGACGAGTAAGGGATCATCAACAGTGGGAATGTATGGAAGCACAGAGTTGGGTTCCATAGAGGTAGACCAGGTTTGCACCCAAGAAGGCCAAATTCTTTGAGGAGTTCAAGGATTATTTTCTTTGGGAGAGACAAATGTCATTCCCAGTTTTTAAAACCTCAATGCTAAGAAAATATTTTAGATTTCCCAAGTCTTTGATATGAAATTTTGATTTTAGAAACTCTTTGAATAGGTTTATTTCATCAATACAGTTTCAAGAAGAACAATATCATCCACATAAACAAGCAGAGCAATAAACTTGTTATTCTCTGTTTTGGTGAACAAATAGTGATCATTGACAGATTGAACAAAATTATTTTCTTTTAAAAACACGACAAGTTTTTCATTCCATTTTCTAGGAGCTTTTTAAGGCCATATAAAGACTTGACAAGTTTACAAACTTTATTCTTATTGTTCTCATTACAGAAACCCTTAGGGATGGTCATATAGATATCCTCATCAAGATCTCCATATAAGAAAGCATTGTTAACATCAAGTTGGAAAAGAGGCCATTTGTTTTTCACAGCTAAGGCAATAAGACATCTAACAGTAGACATTTTCACAACAGGAGAAAAAGTTTCATCATAGTCTATTCCTTCCCTTTGGTTATAACCTTTAACAACTAATCTAGCCTTGTATCTATCAACTTCACCATTAGCTTTATATTTGATTTTAAAGATCCATTTGTAACCAATGGGAGTTCTATTATGGGGTAGATCAGTTATATCCCAAGCATGATTTTCATTTAAGGCCTCAATTTCAGAGTTCATAGCATCAACCCAATTCCTGTCAAGAATAGCTTCTTCATAACATGTAGGTTCAATACTTTTATTAAGACTAGAAGCAAAGCAATAATTATCTTTGTTAAGGTTAGAGTAATTAACAACCTTTTCAACACCATATTTAACTTTCCCTTCAATAATAAAGTCATTAAGATTATTGGGCAATTTAGAAACTCTGGTTGACCTTCTAGCAGTGAGTGGTCGGCAAGCCTTCTTCTTTTAGAGTTCGATGTGAATCGGAAGATGTACCAGCGTTGGAATCGAAGATGCATAAGCGGGATGTGATTCATGTGATATAGTGCCCTCAGGGTGTGTATCATCATCTATGGAAGTTGCAACAGGTTCATTATCCCTAGTAGGATGACCAAACACTGTGCCATCTTCATAGGATGTCACTCTCCCTTCATTATTGGGACTTATTTGTGAATCAAAGAAGTTCTTGTGATTTAAATCTTTAGGCACATAAGTTTCAACAAAAAGTTTTGACACAGAATTTTTCATTTTGAAGGGAAAGACAGTTTCATAAAATTTGACATCTCTGGAATAAAAGATATTTTTTGTTTCTAAAATTAAAAGTTTATAACCTTTTTTCTCATTTGAATAACCAATAAAAACACTTTTCTCGGACCTACTACCAAATTTATCAAAGATGTTGAGAATGGACATAGCATAAGCGCCAAAGACTCTAAGGAGAGAGAGTGAAGGGTCATGCCCATACAAAAAGGAGAAGGGAGACTTGCCGGACAACACGAAGAGGGTAACCTGTTTATGACATATGCAGCAGTTAGAACACATTCGGCCAAAGATAAAGAGGTAATTCCCCCTGAAATATAAGGGATCTAGCCACATTAAGGAGATGCCTATGTTTCCTTTCTGCAATACCATTTTGTTGTGGTGTGTAAACACAAGAGGTTTGATGTAAAATTCCTTTATCATGAAAGAAGTGTTGAAGTTTGTTATTGACAAATTACGTCCCATTATCAATTCTAAATATCTTAACATTGTGTTCAAATTGATTGGATAGCGTATGAGTAAAGTTAACAATGGAAATATAAACATCATCCTTTCCCTTAAGCATATAAACCCACACAGCCCTAGAATAGTCATCAACAATAGTTAAAAAATATTTGTAACCATCTCTGCTAGTGACTTTATATGGTCCCCATACATCTAGATGAACAAGTTCACCAATTTTAGTTGATTTATGTTCACTTAGAGGAATGGTTCCCTGGTTTGTTTGGCTTTATTGCAAGTGTCACAAAGATGGTCAGATTTAGATGAACTATCAAGTTTAAGAGTGGATTTAAGTATATGTAGGACTTGGTCAGAGGGATGACCAAGTCTTTGATGCCAGAGATTTCTAGAAACATGACAACCAGAAATGCAATTATTAGAAGTAATTTTACATGTAGAATCAATATCAAACATATATAACCCATTTTATTGTTTACCAATCCCCATAATCCTTTTTTGATGTAAATCCTGTATATAGCAATTTGATTCATTAAACCCAACAAACATCTTGTTATCTCTGGCAATCTAATGAACAGATAGCAGACTGACATTGTACTCAGGAACAACCAGAACATCAAAAAGAGTTAGATCATTATTGACCTTTAAATCACCAATTTTTGTAATTAAAGCCTGAGTACCATTGGGATGTCCAACAGTTAGACCAAGATTTGAAATGTCAACAACATTAATTAAAAATTTGGCGAAGCTTGATCATGTCTGATTTGCACGAGTCAACAATCCAACCAAGATTGATGTTTCCAGATAAGATTTTTGTGTTGTTAAAAAATTTGTTGAAGTTTATGTTAAACTTGACACTGCCATTAAAGAATGTTCACGAAATTTTTGCACCTACGTTAGTATTAGCGAAGACACTTTGTTATTAAGAAGACTTATAAGTCCGGAGAACTGTTCATTAGACAAAGAGACGGAGAGTTGCTAGCTCTATTATCGGTGATATGATTAGTATCGGTGGAAACATTGTTCTGCTGAAAGGTTTAGCATTAAAAATCTTTTTATCATATCCAGCAGGATACCCAACAAGATCATAGCATCTATCAATAGTGTGACCGGGTTTTTGCAGTTAATACATTTGAGATTCATGTTTGGTCCATGTTATTGGTACATTACCGATATTAAAACCAGTACCTTTATTGAAAGTGTTGTCAAAAAATTTCCATTATCAAAAGTTTTTTGCGAAAAGCGGTGGTATTTCGGGAGATTCTTCTCCGAGACAATAGAGAAAGCCATAATGTA
Source organism: Chrysanthemum makinoi (assembly GCA_910596185.1). Classification (NCBI taxonomy): domain Eukaryota; kingdom Viridiplantae; phylum Streptophyta; class Magnoliopsida; order Asterales; family Asteraceae; genus Chrysanthemum; species Chrysanthemum makinoi. The sequence goes on along the minus strand of OU343225.1, from coordinate 247,262,481 downwards.
AACAATAAGACAGACAAAACACAAACAGATATAAAAGCAAGAGCAGATAGATAAATAAGTAAGACTTAGTAATTAGACAGATAAAGAAATAAATAAGACTTTGTAATTAAGAAACAACAAGTACCAAGCCTGTGACTGGGGTAAACCAGAGCAGGAATTCGTACCACACAAAGACTTAAGTACTGTATGTTTGAAGAAGAGATAAGACTTAGACTTACAGAGAAATATGCAGCGGAAGAACAAATCACAATTAGAAATAACCAGTGATTATGCCAATAGCAATAACCACAAACCACCAAGTTGTTGCTGAAGAGATGTCCCCAAGTTTCCACAAAGAAACCCTTGGATGTAGAATCAATAATTATGAGCCTGAAGCTCTGATACCATGTACGAAAGTATAAGCAACACAAGATGAACAATAGAACCTGTATTCAAACCTAAGCCACAATAGTCAGCTTAGATTAAGTTTACAATAGTATCCAAAATGTTACAAGGTTAGATTAATGTCAATGAGACAATAATCATGTAAGTACAAAGACAAGACAAGATCAATGGAATGATCAGAAAGAAGAGAAGAGTGTGATACAATGACTGCACACACAAGTTTGTTTAACCCTAGATAAAAGGACTTATTAAATAGGAAATGAAGATACACAAGACCCTCTAACGGCTATAAAAGTCACATCATCAGAAACAGGAAAGTCTTCAGCAGAAATGAGAATCTTGGAACTTTAAACCACTTATGCTTTGTCCATGTTTAACCCCTGTAATAAGCCTGCAATGAACATAACTTGAAAGCCATTAGCAATTGATAGAATGACATGTTTGCCACAGATAATTACCCCAAAATTTAACACATAGCCCGGGCTTGCTCAAAAATCACTGTTCCATCATTGAGCGCAAGAATTTGATCCTTTGTTACGTCCTCAATCGAAATAATTAGGTCCTCCATCGAATTCTTCTGTCAGAGATTAATCAACAACACAAACTATTACAAATTGCAAAACAGACTCAAATACATACATAAATGTAGAATCATGTGCAAAACATATTTATAGAAAAAATTAAAGTTAACCAAACACTCAAACGGATAATAAACACAAACTGTAGTTGATTTTGCAGGTGATTTAGGTTAACTGTGTTTCGTATCTCTCATTAATCAACCGAATAATCTTTATATTGAATACAAACCCTAGATACACGGGCTTAGCCCCAATCTACAATGGGCTGACTATGCTAAATACGACTAACACAAACTACATGCTAAAAAAATAATAATAATCTTTTATTTATTTATTTATATAATAAAGGAAAACCCTAACGGGGACTTTCATACTTCGGAAATGGGCAATTACATATATACCCACTAAAACTTGCATATTTGCATATATATATCCAAAACATGCTTAAGTTACATTGTACATCATGCATTAAAAACTTGTATAATGGGAAAATATGCAAATTTTTTAGTTTTAATGGATATATATGCAATTATTAAGTAATAGTAACTAATTTAATTTTTATCTTTTAAAAGAATATTTAATGAAAAAAACCTCTGATCTTTTATTAATTTGGAAAATAAAGTTAAAAATTTTGTTTTATCAAATTAATTTTTAGAAAAAAAACCAAATATACACATGTATTTTATAGTTATTAAGGCTTGTTTCTTTTTTTTCTGGATTAAGTGGGTGGGTCCCTTTCTGTTAATGAGTCTTAATGGGGAGGGACGCATTTTGCTTTCTTTCCTCATATAGACTATTTAACAAAAAAAATAAACATATTATATGTGTGGCCCCACTACTAAAACTTATTAACATAAAAAAGAAACACCCCCTAACTTATTATTCTATAGTTTTGGATTAAAGTGTAAACTAACAAAACAAAAAACGGAGTTCTTCTATTCATTTGTGACAAACACACACAAAGAAACACAAAAGAAGAAGAAAAAAACTCACTGACACCAAAAAAAAATACCGCGACTAAAAAATCTTAACAAACATTGCTCATTCTGATTGATCGAAGGTGTGTTTTTCAGTTAGTGAATTCAAAGTATTTTAATCTTTGACTTGTTGATTAATGTACTAATTTAGGGCTTTTGCTTTTTTAGTAATTAAGTTGCGTGTTTGTGTTCTTGTGCTTTACATGATGTGGTACAACTAGATTTGTGTTGAGTTATATAGGAAAGTACTGTAACGTATGATAAATTTGTGTTTATTGTGCTTATTTTTTAGTAAACTGTTTCGGTCAGGTGTTTTTGTTATGTAAACAATCAAAATTTGTTAAGAATTACGAGTTAAATCAGTTGTAAGTCTTTAAAATTAACTATACGAGTGATAAAATACCTTTAATCATTAGATGTTTATTATCTACTTCTATGCCATTTACATGATCTTTGGATGTGCCTTTTGAAAGTGACCATGTATTACTGAATTACTATAATCGTAATATAATGCATGAGAGGTGGCAAAACAGGCGGGTTAGGCGGGCAACGGGTAAAAAAGGCACGGATAAAAAACCGGCACGGGTCAAAACAAGCAAACTTATAATTTGGATCAAACGAGCACGGGTTAATATGATGCTTTTTATTAACTAAATAATATGACAATTGTTCACACATTAGTAACTTTCATACTCATGTTAGTGACACTTGAAATCGATGACAGCCTTAAATTTGTTTTAGAAACCATGAACAAGGTTATAGCTTATAAGTTTGTCCAACCCTTAATTGTTAGACTCAACATATCCATCATTTTGGGAAGAAATAAGTTAACAACCTTAAATATGCACACAAAACAACTTGAAACTTTTGCATCTGAACTAAAAAAGTCTGTCCATTGACCATGTCAAAGTCACACAGTCAAAATGGTGCAGTCTTAACTATCTTAGTAAATGCTATACTACCTCTTTTTCCATTACAACATAATTAAACTCTAAATAAAACAAGTAGTTAATATACATTTTATTTATCTATACATTATTTTAGTTATCTTAGTAAATGCTTTACTATCTCTTTTTTATAGTACAATAATAGTCACAATTTCAAAATGGTGTAGTTACAAACTTACAACTATCATCACCAACAAAGAGTGCTCATTGAGCAACATTTATATAGTCAAAAGCCCACAGACTCGTGCACTAATAAAAGAACTAGCCTTGAGTTTTAATTTACTTATAGCTCGCTCACACCTATACCAGCAATAATGCTATACTAGCTCTTTTTTCCATCTAGTTAAACATTAGTTTTAAAAGTTCAGGAGCCTAAATATATTAAGGGGTGTCTGAATAATCTTATTTTCACGAAATGCTCACGTTTAATAGCTTATCAGTCCCAAATAGCCTCTTATTTGAAGTATAAAACAGTCCCAATCACCCTTAGTTAAGGTATAAAGACAGTCTTAAACACCCCTTAATTCATATGGAAAAAACAATCCCAAACAGGCCTTCATTTGAGGTATAAAAACAATCCCGAACACCCTTAATTCTGGTATAAAAATAGTCTTAAACTTTCCTTACTTCGACTGTAAAACAGTCCCGAACAACCCTTTATTTTAGGTATAGAAACATTTTTAAACACCCCTTAAATACATCTATCCAAACAGTCTCAAAAACCCCTATAGTTCATCGATTAAACAGTTCCTTATAATGTACATAATTAAAGATACATATTAATTAATTTGACTATCTAAGGAAAAAAATTCGGAACACATATATGATATGGTATGATCCTTGATATACGATTGTGATTGTTGCTGAAGAAGTGAGGGTTGGAATAAACGACTAAGAAAAGAACAAGGAATCTGTAGAAAGAATGCTTAATTTTGTGACAAAGTAGAGCCAAATTTGAGAATACATAAATTATGAGTTCAGTTTTTGTATTTAATAATTAATGAAAGTAGTTACTCTGATAACAATCAAGTATCTTCAAGTGCATCTGGATCATGGGGTCAAGATCTTAATACCAGCCTCACAGATGCAAATGGGAGTATGAGAGCTCAAGTTATTCACATGGAAGATCCATGAAGACAGGTTGATAGTGTCACACCCCGCCGAAGGCGAAAACGCGAGGTGTAACGAAATCAATATATATAGCAAAATATGATAGAACAATACTGAACATAATAGTATATAAGAAATCCCAACATTTACATTCTTATTACAAGATTACATTGTTATTAGTCTGATATATGACACTTATGAAATCCATGAGATGTAATAACTTAGGTTCCACTTTCACTTAAATCACCTGAAATGCATGAGAAAATGGGTCAACTATGAAAATAGTTGGTGAGTACACACGTTTTAAATAATATGAAAACTTTTAAGAGAGAGTCTAAGTTTTTGGTCATAGAGAATAGTCCACAAGGCAAAGGCATTGTCAATCCATTCAGTTGCAAGTCCCGCCCATACAAGACTTGTAACCTATGTGTTCACAACCCATTGCTTAAAAGCCGCATGTCTAGTAGTCAAGAACACATTGTCATTATAGTTCACAATATAGCACCACATATATAATAATGTATGCCAAGAAAAGCCCCTACAATAAATAATATGCGTCCCGTAAAATAGTGAACGAGAGGTTGCCCGACCTCTAATAGCGCTATCCATACTACCTACCGATAGGAAACTAACAATGTGAATGTAAGAACAGTACATCATACAACTATTATATGCAAGTAAGAACGCTCCGAACATGGGATACTTTGCACGCTCCACCAATAAGGCGAAACTTTAGGAAAAGAACGCACCACCACAACAGAGAGACTTTGCACGCTCCACCCATAAGGCTAGACTTTAGGTCAAGAACACTCCACTGAAATGGAGAGACATTTAGGTCATAGTACATACGGTACATTAACCTCAAAACAAGTCATAAGTTCGTAATTAAGTTCAAGAGTTTAAGTTGAGCTCAAAAAGTTCAAGACAGTCAAAGAGTTCAAAATATATCAAAAGGTTAAAAAATAGTCAAAGGGTTCAAAATCAAGTCAAACAAGTTCAAAATAGTCAAAAGGATTCCAATTAAGTCAAAAGTAATTAATTATATGTCAAAGGCTCAAAATCAAGGCCAAGGGTTCAAATAAGAGTGTTCATATATAGTAGTCAATTTTTTTCGAGTATAATCTATTTACGAGTTCAATAAATTCAATAAAGTGCAAACAATATAGTTTAAGCATAGTTCATGCATTCCACCCCAAAATGATTAAAATAGTTAAAAAGGCGGCTCGTGAATACTCACCTCAATCAATCAGTAATATGCTACAAGTAAGTGTGCACGGGAAACGATGCATGATACTCTAGCCGCAACCTAAAGTAATAATGTGTTTTAGGTAATGCAATAATGTCGTGTATGCATTTTATGAAAGTTATATCACCCCTACATGTTTATTTGTAAACTTAGTTATAAAGTATAACGTTACTTAATATTTCTTAGCGATAGTCAAAATATAATATTTTTGGACTTTTAGTAAGTACGTATCGTAACTACGATATAAAAGTTTCGATAATATAAATTTTGAAAAGTTTCTGACTCGACAAAAATATATACATAAAATGCTACTTTGTTTATTTAGTCCGTTTTGCCTGAAACGATCGTTAAGACTTCCAAAAACGACATTTAAGATTTCTGACAGCTTTTGGTAAAAAGCTGTGAATAGTGTTGTTATATGGTTTTCGACCAAAAATTAAAAGTGTCAAAACTCTCTCGTTTTAACTCCGTTTTCAAAGTTCAACCTATCCTCACGAACGTATTTAAGTATACTATAACATTTTCAGGTTTCGAGGACTTAGTTTATCTTTTAAATCTTGGTTTTACCGTGATGAAAATCTGGATAGCATACTATTTAATTTTCTGAAAATAGTTATCAACAATATATTTAGAAAACTCGTATCTTATACGTTACAAATACGTTTTAATCCATTCAAACGACTACGTTTTTGTTTAAATATCTATTTTCCATTTCTTCGATTAAAACTTGTAAAAATAATTTGATTTTCCAAAAATTAAAAATTTCGGAAGCGCTTCCTCGCATATTTTAAAATGTCCATTTTTCGTAAACTAAAAACCCTTAAATCAACTCCAAATCTATCCTAAACTCTTCCACCAATTTCTCAACAACAAATATAGTTTCAAAATGACCAATATGACATGATACAAATATAGATCTAGAATAATAACTAAAACTCTAGTAATAAGAATTATAGATTATATAAACACTTTATAACAATAGATTCTATAAATCAAAGTAAAATGTTTCAAGACTTGTTAGTACTCATTTTTCCTCATCCAATTATTTTATAAAATATAAAAAAGCTTGATTTTATTATAAAAATTGATAAACATATTTATGGGTGATATATTGATTCAATGAGTTTAAATAACTATATAAACTCTAAAAATGCATAAGTGAATGAAATAAATATGAAAAACACTTATGAAAAAGTATAAAAATTATTTTTATACTTACTTGATAATAGTGGATAAATGATGAGAACAAGAACGAATAAACACGAACAATACTCCAAAACCCGATAATACTAATCTATTAACCCGAATATACGCTTATGAACCTTGAAATGATCAACACAACTTTTCTTCTTCTTCTTTTCACCTAGGCCGATCTCTATGAATTATTTTGCAACAAATGAGTGTAGCTAGTTTAATATGTTTATATAGTTAAAATATATAAATACATATAATATATAAAAATGAGTAGTTGTATGCAATAAATGAAAAATTGGTCAAAAGAAGCAAGGGAGGGGGTTGTCCTATGTTCGGCCGAAATTAAAGAGAAGAGGGAGGGGGGGGGGGGGGGGTTTGAAGTCATAAAAATTATAAAAAAGTAATTTGTATAAGTATCGCGTGTTTAAATAATTATCTTTTCGTGATTACTTAATTTATCGTAACTATATATATTTAAGAAATATATAATAAATGAATTTGAAACACCAAGTAAAATAATTCTAGAATTATTTTAAACTTGTAATAAGTGTAGAAATATATTAGGACCTTTGTTGGGAGTATCGGGTATATGGTTCATGATCAAAAATCGTGTGAAAGCGTATATTTATATAATAAATATAAATGAACAAAATATGCAAACATGTGTATGACCAAATATGAAACTGATGATTCTGGAAATGTGTAGACTAACTATAGTCTATATGATGTGCACCAAATGATGTTTCGCTGTACGCGATGTAACTCTCACGTTACGTGTAAATAATACTCGAAAAATAAATTTTCAAAAAATGATGAATAGTGCAAACTACGATAGTGAATAGTAACTTTTGCTGAAAATGAAAAGTGAATATTGGAGTTGAATAATGACTCAAAAATACGAGTTGTCAATGTCTCCACCCGTTAAAGGAATTCAGTCCCTGAATTCAACTCGTTCGTTCCATATACGTACGTTCTCGTGATCAAATTTGATGAGGTAAACTTTCTCAATTTCGAATGTAGCCTTCAAAAGACCTTTAGGTATTCGATTCTAGTTTAATCTCACAACTCATCAGGCAAGAACTGTCATGAGATTAAACTAAATCGATTTGAGTAACAACTTGACTCTTAGTTTGATTTTCACAACTTATCAAACAAGAACTATCACTAGATCAAGCTAGGAAACAAGTTGTTAGAAAGGAAGAATTTAACATCTTTGAAGGAGGTCTTTTGAAAGATTGTTTCAATTTTGAAATTGCTTACACTAATCAAATCAACAAATAGTGGTGGCTTAGATTAGCGAGGAGGCAATAAATAATGTAGAATAGACAAGGCACAGTGACCAATAAGCACTTATGACCGCTCAATAAGAGGAGCTAAGTGACCGCTCAATCAGAGAAGCTAAATGACCGCTCAATCAGAGGAGCTAAACAGTTGCGCACAAATGAACACATACGTAACCAAAATAAAAGGCACACTCGGAACAAGATATAACGAAACATGACAAGGCACAACATAGCAAAGACGAAGCACAATGACTAATAAACATGATCAAAGGACATAACATAGTCAATTAAGGCAGAACATCGCATAATAAGGGAAAAATGCACAGACAGTCAACATACACAAAGACATGTAAAAGCAATGAAGACATGGCATGGCAAAATAAGGCATGCTTAAAACTAATAGTGGAGGTATGAACTATGGTGTACAATGCACGCAAATCCTAGTGTGCATTTCAGTGATCCAAGTGGAAAGTCTATAAATTTGAAAAGGTAACTAATCCCAGCCCTACACGATCCTTCCCTAATTAGACATAGTTGATCAGGCTATGTATAATTGAGGATTAATGATGTAACACTCGGATTAGTTGGACTTGTATCATGTTTGCTACTTTATGAAAAAGTTATTTTGGTTATAGTTGTCTTTTCTTTTTTTTCTTTTTTTTTTTTTTAAACCGGCATTCACTATAACCTTAGCCTCTGATACCAATCTGTCACACCTCACCGAAGGCGGAAACGCGAGGTGTAATGAAATCAATATACATCACAAAAGATGATAGAACAATACCGAACATATTAGTATATTAGAAATCCTAACATTTACTTTGTTATTACAAGATTACATTGTTTTTAGTCTGACATATGACACTTATGAAATCCATGAGATGTAATAACTTCGGTTCCACTTTCACTTGAATCACCTGAAATGCATGAGAAAATGGGCAACCTATGAAAATAGTTGGTGAGTACACACGTTTTAAATAATAAGAAAACTTTTAAGAGAGAGTCTAAGTTTTTGGTTATAGAGAATAGTCCACAAGGTAAAGGCGTTGTCAATCCATTCAGTTGCAAGTCCTGCCCATACAAGACTTGTAACCTATGTAATCACAACCCATTGATTAAAAGTCGCATGTCTAGTAGTCAAGCACACGTTGTCATAATAGTTCATAATATAGTACCACGTATATAATAATGTATGCCAGGAAAAGCCCCTAAAATAATTAATATGCGTCCCGTAACATAGTGAATGAGAGGTTGTCCCACCTCTAATAGTGTTATCCATACTACCTACTGATAGGAGACTAACAATGCGAATGTACGAACAGTACATCATACAACTATTATATGCAATTAAGAACGCTCCGAACATGGGAGACTTTGCATGCTCCACCAATAAGGCGAGACTTTAGGTCAAGAACGGTCCACTAAAACGGCGAGACTTGCACGCTCCACCCATAAGCGAGACTTTAGGTCAAGAACGCTCTACCAAAACGGCGAGACTTTTGAGTCATAGTACATACGGTACATTAAGCTCAAAACAAGTCATAAGTTCGTAATTAAGTTCAAGAGTTTCAGTCGAGTTCAAAAGTTCAAGACAATCAAAGAGTTCAAAATATATCAAAAGGTTAAAAAAATTGTCAAAGGGTTCAAAATCAAGTCAAACAAGTTCAAAATAGTCAAAAGGGTTCCAATTAAGTTAAAAGTGATTAATTATATGTTAAAGGCTCAAAATCAAGGCAAATGGTTCAAATAAGAGTGTTCATATTTAGTAATCAATTTGCTTCAAGTATAATCTATTTACGAGTTCAATAAATTCAATAAAGTGCAAACAATATAGTTTTAGTATAGTTCATGCATTCCACCCAAAATGATTAAAATAGTTAAAAAGGGGGTTCGTGAATACTCACCTCGAGCAATAAGTAATACGCTACAAGTAAGTTTGCATGGGAATTGATGTGCGATACTCTAGCCGTAACCTAAAGTAATAATGTGTTTTAGGTAATTCAATAATGTCGTGTATGCAATTTTTGAAAGTTATATCACCCCTACATGTTTGTTTGTAAACTTAGTTATAAAGTATAATGTTACTTAATATTTCATAGCGATAGGCAAAGTATAATATTTTTGGACTTTTAGTAAGTACGTATCGTAACTAAGATATGAAAGTTTCGATAATATATATTTTGCAAAGTTTCCGACTCGACCAAAATATATACATAAAACGCTACTTCGTTTATTTATTCTGGAGTTAATTGCATTTTTGGTCCCTGTGGTATGGCCAAATTGCAAGTTTGGTCCTTAAAACTTTAAAAGTGCAATGCAAGTCCTCATTTTGAAGTTTGGATTGCAACTTTGGTCCCTAGATAAATGAAATGACCAAAATGTCCTTTGCCTTATTCAGAGAAGACAAGGGTAATTTAGTCATTTCACATCGATCAGGGACCAAAAATGCAATCGAAACTTCAAAATGGGGACTATCATTGCACTTTTTAAGTTTTAAGGATCAAACCTGCAATTTGGCCATACCACAGGGACCAAAAATGTAATTAACTCTTTATTCGGTTTTGCCTGAAACAATCGTTAAGACTTGCAAAAATGACATTTAAGATTTCGACAACTTTTGGTAAAAAGCTATGAATAGTGTTTTTATATCGTTTTTGACCAAAAATTAAAAGTGTCAAAACTCCCTCGTTTTAACTCCGTTTTCAAATTTCTACCTATCCTTGCGAAGGTAATTAAGTATACTAAAACATTTTCAGATTTCGAGGAGTCGGTTTATCTTTTAAAGCTTGGTTTTACCGTGATGAAAATCTGGACAGCATACTATTTTATTTTCATAAAATAGTTATCGACAATATATTTAGAAAACTCGTATCTTATTCGTTACAAATCCGTTTTAATCGATTCAAACAACAAAGTTTTCGTTTTAAAATCTATTTTCCATTTCTTCGATTAAAACTTGTAAAAATAATTTGATTTTCCAAATTTTAGAAATTTCGACAGCGCTTTCGTGCATAATTTAAAATATCCCTTTTTCGTAAACTAAAAACCATTAAATTAACTCCAAATATATCCTAAACTCTTCCACCAATTTCTCAACAACAAGTATAGTTCCAAATTAACCAATATGATATGAAAAAAATATAGATCTAGAATAAATGACTAAAAATCTAGTAATAATAATTATAGATTATATAAACACTTTTATAACAATAGATTTTATAAGTCAAAGTAAAATACTTCAAGACTTGTTTGTACTCATTTTTCCTCATCCAATTATTTTATAAAACATAAAGTGAGTTGATTTCATTATAAAAATTGATAAACGTATTTATGGGTGATATATCAATTTAATGAGTTTAAATAACTATATAAACTCTAAAATGAATAAGTGAATGGAATAAATATGAAAAACACTTATGAAAAAGTATAAAAATTATTTTTATACTTACTTGATAATAGTGGATAAATGATGAGAACAAGAATGAATAAACCCGAACGATACTCCAAAACCCGATAATACTAATCTATTAACCCGAATATACGCTTGTGAACCTTGAAATGATCAAAACAACTTTTTTCTTCTTCTTTTTCACCTAGGCCGATCACTATGAATTATCTGAGAGAGTTTATGTGTTTTATTTTGCAACAAATGAGTGTAGCTAGTTAAATGTGTTTATATAGTTAAAATATCTAAATATATATAATATATAAAAATGAGTAGTTGTACGCAATAAATGGTCAAAAGAAGCAAGGGGGTTGTCCTTTGTTCGGCCGAAATTAAGGAGAAGAGGAGGGGGAGGGTTTTGTTGTGTAAGTGATTGGTATGGTTTAATTAGTTTTTGTCTAAAAACTAATATATATATATATACACACACACACACACACACACACACATATATATATATATATATATATATATATATATATATATATATATATATATATATATATAATTTAGATATTTATTAGTTATGTATTGGGTTAGTTAGAAATAAATTTTAGCGGAATAAAATAAGGTGTAATGAAGCCATAAAAAATATAAAAATGTAATTCGTATAAGTATCGTGTGTTTAAATAATTATCGTTTCGTAATTACTTAAGTTATCCTAAGTATATATATTTAAGAAATATATAATAAATGAATTTGAAACACCAAGTAAAATAATTCTAGAATTGTTCTAACCTTGTAATAAGTGTAAATATATATATTAGGACCTTTGTTGGGAGTATCGGGTATATGGTTCATGATCAAAAATCGTTTGAAAGCGTATATTATAAATATGCAAACATGTGTATGACCATATATGAAACTGATGATTCTAGAAATGTGTAGAATAACTCTATTCTATATGATGTGCACCAAATGATGTTTCTCTTTACACGATGTAACTCTCATGTTACGCGCATGTAATACTCGAAAAATAAATTTTCGGAAAATGATGAATAGTGCAAACTACGATAGTGAATAGTAACTTTTTCTGAAAATGAAAAGTGAATATCGGAGTTGAATAATGACCCAAAAATACGAGTTGTGACAGATAGATACCATTGTAAGATCTGGTGGTGTTCATCTTCAACCTACACATGACGCCATTCAAGTTTTTCTAATGGAGGCCACAAGATCACATTCACTTGCTTTAGGGCGTCTACTAAAAGCCAAACTGCAATCACATACATAGAGGCATACATGTCCAATTAGTAACTTTAAGGCTTAAAGCGCATATGAAATACAACCATGGAAAGCAAGAGGCACTTCTATGAATATATACCATATGCATTTGTTAAAATTTTACTGTACAACATTGTGAACCTGTAGGTGGTATTTGATTTCATAATTGCATGCCATTTGAAGCATAGTTTAATTTTGCATTATAACCAACCTTAAGGAAAACAACTTATGACCAATTTTGCTTTATATATTAGCATGTGGCTTTATCTTAAAACTTTTTTATAAGTCAATGTTTTTCTTAATTAATTATGGCATTAAGCCATTAGTTACGATTAAAAAAGAGTATTTATGAAATAATATATGTATTTGCTTTTATGCATTAACGATACATTGTGGTTGACTTGATCTTATTAAACCTTTTGACATCTTATTAGAAAGAATGTAACTTTAATCGACCCATTCATAAGAGAATGGGTCAGTAACGCTCACCTGCATGTTACATCTACAAAGTTGGAGAGATAGATATTAAAGTTTAAATATCCACAATCTCTAATGTCAACCCATAAAACTGATGTCATTTGTGTGAGAAGATGCCATACATCTTAGGGCTCGTTTGGTTCGCAGAATGTTTTTGACGGAATTGGAATCTGTTTAAAGAATTGGAATGTGAAGGAATGGAATGTTAGAAATTGAAATCCTTAAGATTTAAAATCTGACGGAATTGAAATCTGCAAATACTAACGCATGTTTGGTTGAAAGAATGAAATGAGAAAAAACAATTATATTAAAATATTTAAAATTTAATTTTAGTTAAAGATTAATAAACTAAATATTATTTAATAAATAAATTACTTATCAAATTATAATAATAATTTTTTAAATAATATTATATAAACTAATATATTAAATAAATAACTTTTTATATAAAATACAATTGTATTTTTTTAAGTATAAATTAAAAAAGTAAGCTATAAATAAATTATATTTAATTTAAAAAAAAAATTAATATAATAATAATAATTTTTTTTAAATAAATAATAATTTATATTCAATTTTAAATAAATAATAATTTTTAAATCTTAATAACATGGTTGTTTATAGAAAAAATAATAATAACAATAATAATTAAATGATCGTTTATAATAATAATAATAATAATAATAATAATAATAATAAAAATAAAATAAATAAATAAAATAAATAAAAATAATAAAAATAAAATTATAATAATAATTAAAATTTAAAATAAAAATAAAATAAATAAATAAAATAAATAATAATAATAATAATAATAATAATAACAATGATAAAGATAATATGAATTCCATGGAATTGTAAACAATCCTTCTCATATTGCCATGGAATGTTGAATTCCATATATATGGGATTTTGAAGGAATTTCATTTCATTCCGTTTGCCAACCAAACACAGTAAGGAATGAAATTCAGATTCCAAATTCTTTAAATTTTTCAACCAAACACGTTATGAAAAGGAATTGAATTCCAATTCCACCAAAATCCTTAGGATTCCGCCGAACCAAACGGCCCTTAGTATTCCTCCTATGTTTCAATGATCTTGATGTGAAGGCATATGCTGAAAATTGTATAGCATTCGTGTATGGCTTTCCCTGAAGGTGGGTTTTACTAAACAATTGGCCCCAAATACTAAATTCCCAATCGAATACATTGTGGTGATAATCATAATCGTAATCTTGGTATTGTTGTTCAAGTTTCTATATTCAATGCAACTTTATTATTATTATTATTACTAGCTACAGGCCCGCCCGCTGGGCGGCTAGCTTCAAGAATTATTCAAGATAAAATTAGTAACATTGTTTTTAAGATATTGTTAAACTTAATATAATGTTCACAATTAAAATAAGTTTTTGTGAGTCATAATCGTAAAAAGGAAACTTTTTAACATTAGAGATATAATGATCAATCCTGAAACCTTGATCTTAATTTCATTGCTTGCATTAGTAGTATAAGGCACCCGTAGTACCTTGCCACATGCAAGATCAAGAACTAAATCTCCGCTCTTTGCATAAAGCTGAGTTAGAACACTTTTAGTATGTGCTCATTGTGTATATAACGTAACATTAACACCAAATTAATAAAATCACAAATCACCGTATATAATATGCGTCAATTCATTGCAATATTCTACACTATAATGATCTGCAACTTTCTTTACAATATTCTTCACGCTCTCATCCTCCTTTTATTTCACCCGACAATAAAATGCAATAAATCATAGCCTGAGAAACAAAAAAAAACATACCAACTTTTTGCATTTAAAAAAAATGAGGCCAACAAACCATCAGGGTGTTTAGGATTGCTTAATGCGCTATGAAACAACAGATAAGAAGTTTAAGATTAATTATATATTGCTAATCTGATTTCTTGAGATTAAAATAAAAGGATTTGAGTTGCTTAAAAGGTTAGTATCAACTGTGTATAATTTGAATGTATTAGTCTTTTAGTGTCAATATAATGTACCATTGAAGTATGATTTTAACATTTCATCTTACATTATTTTGGGCACCAACCTTGTTTCTATATTGGTACAACTTTCTCATTCAAATTATGCACATATCTGTATCGAAGTGTTACTTGTGGGGAATTGGTTTGGTTGGAAATAGGTTAGGTTGTATAAAAGAATAGTGTTATGTCTCTATCGATGGCATTTAAATTAGGTCATACTACATCAATACTTATTAATTTGTCACTGTAATAAAGTTTTTAGTCAGTTTGGAAAATTCATATTGTTGGACCACCTTGTGGATACTAACACTTACCAAAGTGGGTCATAGTCCGGTAGCGAAACTAAGGCTAGAATGAACCAGTGCCTACAGACTATAATATAAGGACTACATCAAAGTTTGAGATCAATTTTCAGTTTTTCACTTATCAAAGCTTGAGGTGACACTGCGAGACAGCCCCTAGAAGTGTTTGATGAAGCCTATTGTATTCTGATACTTTCATACTCCGCATAAGCTTAGCCAACAACCCACTAAACAATAAAAAAAATGCATTTACCTTATAAATTTCATCCTTCAGCCGATCACACGATAGATTCACAGCTCTAAGAACAACAACATGAGGTCGATGATCCAAAATAAACTTCTTGAGACGTTGTAGATCATTCTTTTTCCACTACTGGTCGTTAGCACTTTGACCATTGATTCTTATAGCACCAGAATATAGCACATCAACCACTTCTCCATATGATTCCAACATCACAAATGTTGTTGTAGAATTCCCAGAGCCCGAACAACATGCCATAACACTTGATGCAGCTTCATAATAATCCAATGAGTTATCCTGTTTCTTTTTCTGATAGGGAGCAACAGAAACTTTCCCATATTCCATACGTAACCAATTAGGCTAAAAGTAAACGGGTCAAATAGGTCGAAAGTAAACGGGTCAAATGGGTCAAATGCATTTCACCATTGTTGAAGTGATAATTAGGCTAAAAGTAAATGGGTCAAATGGGTCAAAAGTTTCCAACTGCAAAAAATATTCACATTGAATGCCATATCAGTTGGCCATATATTATTAAATGTGTCACTATAAAGTTTCACCTATATACATTTTTAGCTGGCCATAAGGTGAACAACAGATTATGCACTTTCAATCACATAACATAACACAAATAAAAGGAATAGTCGATCTAATAAGAATGAACTGAAATAACTCATCGTCTTTCAACTTCTACAGTTTAGGGGATGGTTAGCCTAATTGCTACAAAAAGAGCTTAGAACCTCATGAAAAATAATGTGTAATACATCAAATTAAGACTGCTTTGAGTATCTAACGAACTTCCATCTATATTGATAGTAAAATCAAATGTTAAAAGATAATAAGAACTTACAGGATGTCGAGGGTCAGCCAGCACGGGGGAAAAATAATGTGTAATACATCAAATTAAGACTGCTTTGAGTATCTAACGAACTTCCATCTATATTGATAGTAAAATCAAATGTTAAAAGATAATAAGAACTTACAGGATGTCGAGGGTCAGCCAGCACGGGGGAAAGACCTCTAACAATAAGTGATTCCTGGCTATTCATTCAAAGGGAAAAAAGAATTAGCTATATATATAAAAGAAATGTGGTGTAACGAAGGGTCCTGTGAAAGTTTCATTGGTATGATACCTCAAATGCACTACTGAAACTCCATTTCAATTGGTTAGTCTTAAGCCTGGGAATGACAACTGATAGAATTAGCATTGTTGGGTGATACTTTGCAATTATTCTGCAATTAAGACAACTTAGTTTTTAGAATACAAAACCCGTATTAATTTATTGAAGGAAAAAGGACATTCATTGGAATTCGTCAAACAGTTTGTACTTTGATTGACTTCATAATCAATAATAATACATACCTTGCAGCCCTTCCCAAAGTAGTGAAGCAAATAATAGTAGATGCCTTCACCTTGATGGCAGCAAGAACCTAACAAATGCATCAAACAAACCAATCAGGATAATGCACTAAAGAAAGGTATTTGATACTTAACATTTACCAACTGGAAAGCCAATAAGCAAACAATGAAAGGTTACCGCAGATGAAGCAATTGACTCCATGTGACCCGTTCCAGCATATTTGAACGTTTTTTCATAGTACATATCATGGTTAAAACCTTCTCTGCCTGCAAGTGATATCCAAACATTTAAGAATTTGCGTGCCTCGAGTTTGGAATTAAATAGATAATATACACAAAAAATAGCAATTTACTTTCGTGTATATGTCTGTTCACGAATAGAATTAATAATGGTTGGTGGATTTGTGATTGAAAGTAGCAATGTTAACACTTGAAATTAAACGAAGCAAGTAATTTATTTGTTTATGTTTCTTTTGTCATCTTATACAATCAAACACCAATAAACAATGGTAATAGAGATTATTGCTCGCTTAAAAGCAAACATTCATTTTCATGGGTCGTGCTTAACTACCTAATACTACAAAAAAGGCCCTTTCCTCGCGAAACTTGTCCATGAGAGACATTTAAGTCCCAATAAGCTCATAAGTTAAAAATTAAACTTATGAAATACAGGCCAAGTCAAATTAAGTAGCTTATAAGCCCCAAAATAAACTTAAACAAACACCGCCTTAGATTTTAATAACATGTACCTGATTAGGAGCGTCGTTCTTTTGCAGCATCATGTGGCAACATCTTGGCATGCTTTAATATTTCACCTATTTCTTCTATCCAAACAACATATAAAAGCTGTTAAAACACAGTATACAAAGCTATTAAAAACAGCATAAAAAGCTATGACGACTAATGAAGCACTTAGCCAAGATGCAACAACCTTAGTCAAGACGCCGCTAAACAAATTGAACCTGATGCCTTTATCTTGAAACACAACTCCAACTGTAAATCACGATTATGGTGATGAAGAATTAGAAAAAACAATAAACCCATACCCCAAAACGGTTCCTATATTTTTTTCATAATGATTAACACCCAATATTGATTTTTTTTTTTCGTATTGTGATTTAAACATTAATGACCGTAAACAAAATGAGAAGGTTGTGGCCATAGAAATATAAACTTATAGTTGTTACGTGCTCACGCATCTGATGGGACTTTATTTTGGCTTTAATTTCATCTCAATAATAGATATTTGTAAGTAATTAAAAGCACACCGTGAACGCGAAAAGCGAAATGTATCATTTTTCTCAACAATTTGAAACTATATTTATTTTGGATGTTGCACCTTTCCCTGTGAAGACAGTTTGGGACATGGGCTGTTTGGGATAATGATTTGGGACATGGGCTGTTTTGGATAATGGTTTGGGACATGGGCTGTTTGTGATAATGGTTTGGGACATGCTGCATAACAAACTTCCAGTCACGCCTTACCTAAAGTCTAATTGCTAAGCACCATGTCTCTGATGGTTAACTAAATTCATGGCATTATTATATACTGATAAATTTCTTATATAACAGTTGAATCCTAACCACTAACCTTACAAACACAAGGTGTAATCCACCACATTTTCTGTGCAAAAAACATAAAACACATAAAAGCAATTGCTATAACTCCAATGGATACCATGGTAGTTGTCAACGCAAGAAATAAACAAACAAACTATTGAATGCCAACTTATCTCTACTACTAAATGTTTTTATACCAATCACAAAAACCATATAAATCACAAACAAACAATTAAGCAAATATGAATGATGAGTATACAAATTGATAAAGTTCGAACAACCTGTAAGTAATCTAAACCGCCAATACTGAAATAAAGTATTAGAAACGTACTTATCCCAAGCGTGTAACGCCATATCTGAACCTGAAGTTTGCTCGTCACTTTAACGCCAATATTTCCAACAATGTTTGATATCATAAGTGCAATTTCACATGTAGGAGGAATTTGGAACTTGATTGTTGCCTAAAAATGACATAAAAAAGTAACAAATAAGCACAAAACCAATCGAGTGCTGGAAAAAAAGATAAGTAACAACATCAATTAATAATCCTGCAAATGCGCAAAAAAAGAAGGCCATGTGACAAGTCTGTGCAAACCAACGTATTATAATGCAATGGCAATGGTACAAACAACCAAAAAAGAGCGTAATACCAACGGGTGGTTGGGGATAATGTGAGCATAATACTTCCAAGCGTGCTAATCACTATGTTGTGCGGAGCTGACAATAAAAATATAGCGCTAAAAACGCATCAAACAATTGAAAGTTCTAAAAATGGTTCTTACCTCCTGTTGCGCGTCCAATTTTTTTTCTTTTGAGTACCTTGATGAAATCTTGAAACTTCTCTTCAAAATGCAATCTACTATGATCGACAATAAACACTCGAGTTCCTATAGAAAACTTGTTCGGTAACCTGCGAAAGAAGTTAAATTAAGAGCCATAAAAAGTTAGGCATGGTTAAGACATAAAGTTTTAAAAGAAATCAAACAAATAGTCTAAAGAATTAAATTCCGTTTTCTCCCTTATTAGCTTCAATTAAACAGAACATTGATGATAAGAGAATTGTTCCACTATAGTTGTAAGTTTTCGTTACCTAAGAGACACAAAGGCACACATTCAAACCATTTTTGAAGTAAATTAACACAATACCTGAGTTGATGTAGCAGTTTAGGAGTTTTGAGAGCAGCTTCTATTACTTGCCTTACATGTAGCGTTGATTTTGCATTTCCTATTTGGTCGATTGTCGTTTTAGGGTGACTTCACTTCCTAGATGTCAAAAAGATAAAGAGACATATATTAGTTATTTTAGAAACAGAAATGTATGGACTTATATAGAAAATAATTTATAAGTCAGACCTCGGCAAACTTGGCAGAATTGCTCATCACTTGCTCTTGGTTTCTTGTATTCATACGTAAGGCGTGATGACTTAAAGTATCCTTTTCAACAAAATTGTAAAACTTTTCAATTCTGTTATAACCTGATCCAAACACTCTTTATCGCTGCAGGGGCCTAATCCAAACACCTTATTGTTTCAGTAGCCTAACCGAAACACATTTATTGTAATGAAACCGTAACACATAATTAAAAAATGAAACTGTAACGGATGAAAGAGGTTTAAATCATACTTGTGCCTAGAGTTTCGGGTCGTTTGGGTTGTAACTTAGGGGGTCTTCCTCTTATTTTTTCGGATGGCAGGCGCAATCTCATCTTCCTTTCCCTCCAAAATGAAAACATGAAAACATACAAACGAACACTAATAAAGTAAGTTTGAGTAATAAATATTGAGATTCTATGCAAATGTTTTTGTAATAAATCCCAGAGTAATTCCAAAAAGAGGATCGATCAGCTTATGACTAAAAATTCAAGTCCATAACTGTGCCTAAGGTGAGATTACGTGTCCCGAAACATTATGAAGGAGCTTGTGAGCTTTCCTAATTAACTGAAAGTGCATATTTTGATACATATGCTTTTCAAAACAGCTTATATTGTTTGCAAATAAATCCCAAACACTACGAAAATCGTTATTTGTAACACCAAAAAACAATAATCATAATATAAAGCTACATACCGTGCAATGTAAGTCACAATGTTACCTGCGGTTTTTATAATTAAACTTGGAAATTGGTTTACAGACTTTACATATCTTCTTTGTAAAATTGGTTTGAGTTTTGAGATTGAATTACAATTATATTTGTTGAACTTGAATGCTTGAAATTACAGTCTCAAAAGCATAAGGAATCATAAAAATGCCATCAGCCCTCTTTTCCCTTTTAATGAGTTGCACACTCTAATTAGCAAATAAGCCTAAAAAGTAAGCCGAACTTAGTCATTGCTCTTACACCAGATTAAATCCTATTTTATGGTAGGTATATCGCAGGCAAATGACTTAAGAATAAGTGAAGTGCTTACCTTTTAATGTTGCAGCTGGAAGAACGCTACTGATAAACATGATATATAGAACTTAATTTTAGATAGAAATAGAAAGATGGGATCGCAGTGCGTATGTAGAACCTTCGTAAAGATTTCCATTTTTTGTTTCAACAACTTTGATAGATGAGTTTCCACAAGCTCATTGCTGCCCTGTCGGTGTTTGAACGATTATTTGTTAATGTTTTGTTGCGTGAAAAAAATTGTGCTTCCATTATTCTCTATGCAAGAAAGTTTACATGTGAGCCATGGAGGTAATATCTATTTAACTTCAGTTCCTACTCCTGCCAACAACCACAACATAAAGAACTCACAACATTAATCATCTATATTCAGTTAATCAAAAAAATATTACAGTTATTCGCCCTTTAATTCATATGAAAAGATGAAAATACGTACCTCTTGAAGATACAAATAAACATACATATGAGCTTTTATGGGTCCTTCATACTGAAAAATAGAAAAACTTTGTAAATAATAAAGATAAATATCCAATCAAATCCAAACCACTAAATTCATGTCAAACGCGTACAAACCTTGATCCAGTTTGGAGTTGTGAGCCTCTTCCTCAGAAGAAGAGAAATTCTTTGTGGTCTCATATAAATATACTGCAAAGGCAACTACAGTCAACAAATAGATGAAAGAAAAAATGTATAACTTTTGAGCTAATATTGTACAAAAGACATACACGTTGCAAGAAATTCTCACCAGATGAGGTACAGGTGTGACGGATTTCAGCAGGAACAAAAGCGGGTTTGTATTCATAACCACCGCCAGACAATGAAGAGCCAATTTCCTAAATACAAGAAACATTATACCACATTGTTTGCTTCCTTGCCTGCTTGTTCACGGCTTCACCTACAATTTAACCTCGCCATGTAACATTTTCCTCATGAAGCAATAGGGCCAATCTTGCATCATAAAAAATAAAAAATTCTATAAAAATCGAGATCCAAATCCTTTATCACATAATCGCACAATCATCATAATTTTTTATATTAGAACCATATATACAATTTTATTATTTCTAGATGGTTGTGTAGATGTCGAAGTCATCAAACCCCCTAATTTATCAACACATAACAAAAAACTATTAATCGCTTTCATTTTTTAGGTGATTCAATTTTAGAACAACCTAAAATAAATTCAGAAACTAATTTACGAACAATCAAATCAAACACATGATTGATTTTTTGATGTTGCAGTTGAAATTATGATTAGAATTATATCACAAATTAAATAAAAAAATAGAACATGAACAATGAATATAAAAAGAAATATCGAAAAAAACTTACACCATAACTTTAGCCGTTTTTGTTTGTCGATCATGGATGTGTTTTGTTATCAAAACCGTTTTATTATGATTTAGAACTGGGTTCCATGATTTTTCCGTATTGTGATAAAAGTGATGATTTACGCGAAGGTTGATGTTCGTTTTTGATTGATTAAATATGATGATTGATTAAAGGAGGGCTATAATTTTTGGAAAAGGATTACCCTGTGTTCTCGAGTCGGATCATTAAAGAAAAGAAAGTGAAAGGGAAGTAAAGTATAGTGTTCTTGAGTTTTCTTGAAAAGTAAATGAAATGGAAGTAAAGTTAGTGTAATTTGTGTGATTTTGTTTCCCAAAGTAAAGGAAGTAAAGTGTTTTACTTTACTTTACTTCCATTTTCTTTAATGACAAAACTCAAGAACACAGCAATTTAAGGTTTTCAGAGATCCGGTAATTGGGAAAAATTGATTGATAGTGAATGTTTTTGGTATGTTCTAACGCTGTGTTCTCCAGTCGGATCATTAAAGAAAAGAAAATGAAAGGGAAGTAAAGTGAAGATATTTACTTCCAAATTGTGTTCTTGAGTTTTCTTAGGAGGAGAAAATGAAATGGAAGTAAAGTTAGGCTTATTTGTGTGATTTTGGAAGTAAATAATTTCCTTCCAAAAGTAGTAGTGTAATGAAAAACAGTGTAAATGTTTTGTTCCAAAGGCAGTTCATGAAACGGTTTTGTATTAAATGCTTTCTAGTATTTGTAGAAGTGTACCCGCGTAATGTAGGGGCACCTTCCCTTGAACGAGTCACGGAGCTCTCAACGGAGTGGTGTAGGTTCTGGAATTCCATCTCTAGTTGGGGCTTTCGGTTCGGGTACCTGGTGACTATATTTTGGCAAGCAACTATTTTTCACTTTAAACATTCCTTATTTAACATGTCTCAAATACTTTATAACGTAGTAGATATATGTTTTTTAAAAGTAGAATGTCTATATTATTAATAGTGTAAATAGTTAGCACTTTTATTTTTCTAACTTTTAGTATTAAATTGATTTTTATAAGTTTAGTGAGCTTTTCTTATAAACAATTATTTCTATTAAAATATATAATTATTGGAGGGGGTTACATATGGTTTAAATAAGAGTTTAATTTTCAAATTTTACATTAATTTTTTAATTTCCTTTTATAGTAATGTTTTTTGTCTTAAAATTTTAAGACTTTGTAGGACCACACTTTTACACCAACCTTACGCGTAACACACTTTATCACAAGGTGAACACGTTAAACCAAACACACTATTATGCGTATAAGAAGATGAAATAAAGAAAGGAAAGATGGTGACTTGATGTTCTACAAACCGTGTATGTGAAGAAAGATGAAAACAAGATAAATGTTTATTTCAAAGGAAAAACACACACACGCACATTCAAGCACACACCTCAAATGACTCATTTGAGGTGTATTTATACTCTAAATACAAGATGCCCTAATGGGCTTTGGGATGGGCTTGGATTGGGTTGGATTGGATTCTAACATAGATAAGGCTAGCTTAACTTAACTAATAACCATTTAGCTTAGCCCAATCCACGAGCCCGTTGATTGTTCTATCACAATATCTAACACACGTTACAGAGTTCCTAAATGTGAATGACCATCACTTCTAATAAAAACTATTAAGGCTAACAATCTCCCCCTAAGGGGTGGTCATTCAAATGATGCTCCACTTGATTAGGTCTTTACTTTTCTCGAGCTTGAACTTTGTGTGTAGATATATAATAGTCTTAATTCTTTGTTCCTTCATGCTTTGTGATCAGTTAATGTGGTTGTCTGCCGTTGTCAACTTCGTTGGTTAGGTATCTCCATGTATTTCTCCACCATGCTCACACTTCTATTTGTCTTTTGGTTACCAATGATGTGGTTCTCGAGTCTTTAAACTTTGTAGATTCTTTGACATTGACGAAGAATCATCTTTAACTTTGAGTAGCCTTTGATTTTGATGAGAACTTTCATGTGTTGTTGGTATGAGCATGTGGAGAGTTTGCATGATCAATCCGCTCCGGAGCTTCCATAAGAAGAAAACATAAAAACAGGTTAGAAATAAGCGGATTCCGGCACTTACAAGTTTGAATTTCGAGGGTGTTAACAGCATAGTGTGAAAACACGTCTCTAATTCTCACAAGGGCCGTTCCTGAACTGGAGTCCCACAAGTGAGATAACACGATATACCGAAGTACACCTACAGTTCAGATGAGTCGCTGAGGTACACCGAAGCATCACCCCACGACTGTAGACCGTTTGAGACACACTAAGCGTAATCCACGGGGAGTTACCGAAGTGACCTGCTGTCAGGGCTGCTTGATGTTGATCATGCCAGGAGTTTCCATTCAATCACTGAAGATCACAGATGTGAAACTTCTCATAAATGTTCTGGCAGATTGCTAAGATCTGCGTAGGACTCTAGAATATATCACTTGTGTCCTTATTGATGAACAACAAGCGATGTCATGTCAAGTGTTCATATGAGATCTTTTGATGAATCTCGTGGCTCTAGACTCAATTAGTGCATTTTGGTTTTCCTGAGCGGAGACTAGGGAGAGGGTCTCCTTCCTCAATACCAACGATCTCTAAGAGAAAATCGATAGATTATGCAGGGTTCCCAGTGAGAATGAAACAAATCCTTTTAAGATGAATTGAGTGGCTAGAAAGTTAGGTGAAGTGCGTCACTGGGTCCATGACGTCTTTGTCTTCAATACCAGTGTCATCTAAGTGACAACCAGTAGCATATGAATTGAACCCGGTGTCTGCCCTAAGTTGAATAATCTGGAGGGCTATTTCTTTTCACCCTTTTCTTTGCTTTTCTTTTTAATTCTTCAACTCCTTCTTTCTCCGATTCTCATTTTCTCCTTTTTATAATCATACCTGAGGACTTCTAATTCTAACTATTGATAGTGTCCTTGGGTAGATCCCTCCGGCTCTGGCGGATCATAGGACGGATTTCCTATCCTTAGTCACCTTATAACTCCATGATTGTCCCATGTTGCCATAAAACCATTTTTCATGAAAATCTCACAGAGTGTTTATGATAGAAAACATGTTTGAAACACTCCGAGAGTTTTATTTTTTCAGAAACACTCCCCCTTCATATGTTCTTATAAGTTTTGACAGAAATCTGCACATAGAGGTTAGATTTCGCACTTTTTGAATTGATCGGCTCATGATAGACAATTCCCCACGAGACACGGTTACGTTGCCTAGTTAAAGAGTTCCATTGTCATTTTTTAGGTGACAACTAGCTCTAATAACTAACTTGAAGTTGTAAACACTCCTTGAAAAGGAGGTTAGACCCATGAAAGTGCATATCTATCACAAGTTTCTCGAGATGGTACATTTACTAACATTGATTCCCATCAATTCATTGGTTCCGTCTGAGTCGAGCTCATTTTGAGATTCAAACAACGATCATTAAACTTTTTGATCACATTTTAATCACGTCTCCTCCCCCTCAAAAATAGCATATTCGTGATATTTTAGATATCAACGGATCAGACAACATTTTAGAATCTTTTTGGGGAGACAAACGGATTTGATTTAAGCATGAATTTAGAAAATTTTAGTTTTATACTCCCCCTTTAATAAAGCATAATCAATTAAAGGGTTTTAGAGGGAGTTATCTTGAGCACAAAATATTTTGAAAGATTTTGAAAATCTTTTTGAACAATCTTGAAAAGGTGCTCAAGATGATGATGATTTCTCACCATTTTTAAATGTAGTGCACTGAGGCGTACACTAGTGATTTTCATTAAAAGGCACGAGTTTTGATTTGAAATAATCAAAAGTCATCATTTTTGTCCGGGTATCGTACTGAAGTATACGAAAGCCATTTTTGAAGAAATTTTGAGAAACGACATGTTTTGAAAAACATTAAAGAACTCTCGCTCAAGCATCTGTACATACCCGTATCATTGTTGAATGACATTTCTAGAAACGTACAGAATATCGATTATACGAGAGACATGTCGTGAGAAGAATATTTTTGGATTTTTGATTTTATAATGTTTTTGTATTTTTGAAAATTTTATATTTTTATATTTTGCTTTTGTTGTTTTTTCAAATTTTGTATTTTGTTTTTCAAAAATATTTACAGCGAAGCTTTTTGGAAAATTATTTTCAAGAAGATTCGAGAAGACTTTCTAACTCCTCAGGGGTTAGGCTTCGCATTCCAATTCGTCGAACTAAATAGTCAAACCTTTCTTTTGGAAGGGCTTTAGTTAATAGATCGGCGAGTTGGTAATCTGTCTTCACGAAGAATAATTCAACAGTACCATTTTCGACGTACTCTTTGATAAAGTGATAGCGGACTCGATATGCTTAGTCTTTGAGTGATGAACAGGATTGCATGATATGGCTATGGCACTTTTCGAGTCACAATACATAGGTATTTTATCGAAAGTAAAGCCATAATCTGTGAGTTGTGTTCTCATCCATAGAACTTGAGCACAACACGCAGAAAGAGACACATACTCAGCCGGTTGAAAGTGCAGTGCAATCTTGTTTCTTTGAAGACCAACTTACTAACTTTTCACCCAAAAATTGTGCTCCTCCGGATGTACTTTTTGCTGTAACTTGATCAACTGCGTGGTCCGCATCTGAAAAGGCAATTAGATCAAATCCGGATTCCTTCGGATACCAAAGTCCCTTGTGAATGGATGACTTCAGATACCGAAAGATCCTTTTAACCTCTTTGAGGTGCAGTTCGGTAGGCTTTGCCTTAAACCATGCTAATAAGCAAACAGCAAAATGAATATCGGGTCGACTAGCAGTAAGATACATGAGAGAACCAATCATGCTCCGATATTTCTTCGGATCGATAGGTTTCCCAAACAAATCGGCTCCAATTTTTGGTGAAGTTACCATTGGTGTTCCGACCGAATCACAATTATCCATACCATGATTTTTCAAAATCTCAATTGTATATTTAGCTTAATTTATAAAAATTCCACGAGGGGACTGATGTATTTGTAAACCAAGAAAGAATTTTAGTTCCCCCATCATGGACATTTCAAATTTGCTTTTCATGAGATTTTCAAAATGTTTTGAAAGATTCGGATTAGTGGACCCAAAGATTATGTCGTCCACGTAAATCTGAACAATCAAAATGTCGTTTTTGCATTTTTGTGTAAACAAGGTAAGATAAACTATTCCTTTGGTGAAATTGTTTTGGATAAGGAAAGAGGACAGTTCGTCATACCACGCTCTCAGAGCTTGTTTCAATCCATAGATTGCCTTTTTGAGTTTGTAGACGTAGTCTGGATGTTCCATGTCTACGAAGCCTTCTGGCTGACTCACGTACACTTCTTCTTTCAGAGTTCCATTCAATAACGCGGTCTTAATGTCCATCTGATAAACCGTGATGTTTTTGTGAGCTGCATAGGCTAAGAAAATCCTGACTGCCTCAAGTCTAGCTACCGGCGCGAATGACTCCTCGAAATCTATCCCTTCCTCTTGTCTGTATCCTTTGGCCAGAAGACGAGCTTTGTTGCGAATAACAGTCATCTCTTCATCCCTTTTGTTCTTCCATAACCATTTGAGATCAATGACTCGAATGTCAATTGGTCTTGGAACCATATCCCAAGAGTCATGTAGACGGTATTGGAGAAGTTCATCCTGCATTGCTTCTATCCATGCGGGTTCTTTCATTGCCTCGTGAATGTTCTTTGGTTCAATATTGCTAATTGAGCAAAGGTAAATGCATAAGTCGCAATCGGTGGCAAGTTGGCGTCTCGTCTGAATTGGCCTTGAAGGTTCACCAATAATTTGTTCAAGCGGATGGTCTTTAGTCCACTTCAGAGTAGAAGGATACCGTAGATTATACGAGTGCGAGTTAGATGGTTCTCGTAAGCTTGAAGATGATTCAGCTGATTCCGTAGCAAACGGGTTTTCAAATAAGTCTTCATCTAACGTTGCATCGTTTTGGTTTTGAGTAGGTTCTTCTTGAAATGATATGTTTTGGTTTTGCTCATCAACTGCTGGTAAGACTGTTTCAAGAATTGGAGTTGTTGGAGTAGATGTAGATGATGTTGATCGAGTTGGTGCATTGGTTTCGACCGTAGTAGATGCATCTTCTGTTGGTGGTGGTAGGTGATGTTGAGCGGGTGCAGCGGAATGATGGTTTGATGCATTTGTTGAGATTCCACCATAGTATTCATCGAACATTAACTCAACGAATTTCTCCCATTCTTGTTCATGAGGTGTGACAGCAAAAGTTGATGGAGCTCTTTGTGGTACGAGTCCTGAACTGATATGTCCAGAAGTCTGCGGGTTTAGTGCGGGTTCTAGAGCGAGTCTCTCAGAAGCCATTTGTGAAAGTTCATCAAAATTCACATTCATCGTCTCCATAATCCTCCTAGTTCTTCTGTTATACACCCTGAATGCCCTCGAGTTATCTGAGTATCCAATGAAGATTCCAATATCACCTTTAGCTTTCAGTTTTCCTAGGTCTTCTCTGTCGTTTGTCGGATAGCACAACGCGCCAAACACGTGAAAGTAAGAGATATCAGGTTTTCTGTTGTTTACTAGTTCATATGGGGTTATATTGAATTTTGGGTGGATTAGGGATCGGTTCTGAGTGAAACAAGCAGTGGCAACAGCATCAGCCCATAGAAATAACGGTGCACTAGAATAGATTAGCATTGTGCGAGCAGCTTCCACAAGAGTACGATTTCTTCTTTCAACTACCCCATTATGCTGTGGAGTTCTAACAACTGATGTCTAATGAGTAATTCCAACATTTTCAAAATAAGCTCTTAACTCCTGATTTGTGAATTCAGTGCCGTTGTCTGTTCTTACAACCCTTACTGGAGTTTGAAGAAGTACTTGAATACGTTTCAGAAAGGTGATGATGATGCCTGGTGCTACGTCTTTTGATCTCAGAAACCTAACCCATGTATATCTTGAATAATCATCGACGATAACAAGAATATACTTTTTCCCGTTAATGCTTTCAACTCTCATTGGGCCACATAAGTCCATGTGCAACATATGCAACTTAGCTTCCGAACTAGGTACGGGTTTAGGTTTATATGATGCTCTTTTGCTTTTTCCTTGTTCGCATGATGGACATAAGTGATCCTTGGTGTATTTGAACTTTGGAAGTCCGTTGACGATGTTGTCTTTGGCAAGTTTGTTAATGGTGTCGAAATTGAGATGGGATAATCGTCTATGCCACAACCAGTACTTTGTTCCAGATGCTCGTGTCATAAGACATATTGGTGATGAAGAGGCCATTTGATTGATGTCGATAGCATACAAGTTTGTATCATGATTCCCAGTTAAGAGATTAGTGCCATCCAAGTTTCTAACGAAGCAAGCATTTTTCCTAAAAGCAACCTCTAAATCTGCATCACAGAACTGCCCGACTGAAAACAAATTTTGTCCCAACCCTTCGACATAGTAAACCCGAGTGATCAAATAATTTCCAAAAGGTAGATCTCCATAACCCATGATAGCTGCTACATGATCATTTCCGAAACGAACGGTTCCCACGAATTTCCAGACGAAGTTGATCAGCAGCTTCAGATTCCCGGTTATGTGCTTGGAGCAACCCGAGTCGACGATCCAAAGACATATTTTGATAACCTGCCAATAACAGAAGAAGAAGATTTTGGAAACCGTTTTGATTTTGGTTCCTTTGGGTTAGAGGTAAAATCCTGATCACACTCATAGAAGTTATCTACTGGGAAAGCAGGTTCTTCACTCATTCTACCATTCTGTATTGTGAAAGTTCTACCCGTAGGTTTCCAAATGTCATCCGTAAAGTAAACGCTATGCTTCCTATCAGTAGTGTAAAGCCTAAGTTTTGCAACTAGTCTTCCTACTCGTTTAGCATAAGTTCTTTTTGGAACGTTCTTCTTAACAGGCTTAACAATCTCATTCTTAGAAACACAATCATCATGAACATTAGTTAAAGATTTCTTGCAAGTTAAACAAACAGATTCAACAGATTCATTAAACTTAGCAGATTTCATGGGTTCATTACATTCAGATGAAATGTCTTTCTTATTACAAAGCGGTAAATTCCTAGGGTGTTCTTCTACTTTCTTCTCTTTAGTCAAGCAACTACTCGTAGAGGCATGCGAGACTCTATTGTTCCTTGTAATGCTCTTAGGCTTTAGTCTGCTGCTCCTAGAGGTGCTTCCTAGTCCTGTAGAAGGTAAGGCACACTCATTAGGATTCACATTTTTATCTAGAGAAGTGGTTTCAGCTGTCCTAGTCTCTTTAGAGTGCTTTTCTAAACTTATGTCGTTTGTTCCAGATGTTTTAGATGTGGAGGCAGACGCATTAGTGGTACTCATCTTAAAAAGTCCAGGTGCTAAAACTGTTGGTTTCTCTAATACCGCTTTTCCTTTGTCAACATTTTGTATAGGCAAGGCAGGTGGAGTGACTGGTTTTGACAAGTCATTTTTCTCATTGACTTTTGGAGGAGGCATAGAAACAGACATTTTTGGTTTGAAAACCGGTTTGGGAACATTTGCTTTCTACGCAGTCAATGGTTTTGTATTCTTAGTATCCACTGCCTTTCCTTTTTGACTTTCCAGCTGAGCCCTCAAAAGATCATTTTTTGCTTTCATGTCATTGTAGGCACGCTCATACGACAGTTTGTCATACTTGCATTCCTCAGTTTTTCGATCAAGTTGTTTAAAATATGAGACATTTTCTTTTTCAAGTTTCTCAAGAGCTTTTTCATATTTTGAAACAATTTCGGAGGTCTCAGACTGGAGTCTTTCATGATCTTCAACAGAATATGTTTGTAAAATAATGGACATAATATCAGTAGTCAGAACATCTTCGAAGAGAGAATCATTTAACTTTTCCAAAACTTTGATTTGTTCAACACTTTCATTAGCTTGCTTTACCAGGGATTTATGGTCCTTGACAAAGTCAGCTTTTTCTTTCAAAAAAGCTTGTTCAAAATGAATTACCCTGGAGTTGATGTTAGTCAGCTGAGGGGCAATTTGAGTTTCAAAAAACTTTCTCTGTTCGATATCAAAACTAGAGAACCAGTTATTAGGTGTAATAGTGGTTTTAGTTTTAACAGTCTCTTGAAGATCCGAAATTCAAGTTTTCACATTATCTAAAATACTTCTCGCATCACTTGTGTTAAAAGGATTGTTTGAAGACATTTGTTCAATATTCGAAAGAGATTTGGAGACAACGACTGGTTTTGAAACAGATTTTGAAACAGGTGTTGACTATTTGTTTGGAACATTTGGTGTGATGGAGAACTTTGACTGTTCTTTATGAGAAACAAACGAAATACCATTAATTTTGTTCCATTTGTTATAATCAATTGGTTTGATTTCCGAACCTTTTTGTTTCATTCTTTCTCTACTCTCCTTAGATAGTTCCAACGTTTCAAGAGAAGCACGAACAATAATGGGTTCATGTAAAGCATTTCCATTGTTTAACACATTCTTAGGTTTCTGAGCTTTCTGGAGGAACAAAGAAGGGTCGTTACCAAGTGCCATTCTATGTGAAGTATGAAAATGTGGATTTACTTGATTAGAAAGCATCTTGTTTGATTTAGCTGAATGACCCGTTGTAAGAAGCAAATTTTCCAAGGATTTGATTTTCTCATTTTTGTCAAGAATTTCATCAAGAAGAGAATCTTCTCGTTTTGAAAAATCAGTAATCAACTGCTTCTTCTCTTTTTCAAGATCAGAAAACGTTGCATTTTGTTTTGAAAGTTGGTCATTTAGATCTGAGATTTCCTTGTTTAAAGATTTAATTTTCAAGTTTGAATTCACATCAAGTGTGTTATACTTGAGTTGCAATTCTTTTTCTTTAGAAACCAAATTTCGATAACCAATTTCTAATTCTGATTCTTTGTTTTTCTGAAATTCAAAGGTTTTTGCATTCTCCTTGTAACTCTCAAGCTCAGCGGTCAATTTAGCATTCGCGGCCTTAACTTCGTGATTGACCGTTCTAACTTTATCGATTTCAATGCCACAGTTATTGATTAATGATTCAAAGTAAGCACGTGTTTCCTCATCAGTCTCAGTATTTTGTGCCACACAGCCTCCACTAGGATCCACATCTGGAGTTTCAGAGTTAGCATTGCTACAACTCGGATTGTCCAGGTATGTATCATAAGTAGGTGCTGATGTCACAGAATGCTGTTCGTCATGAGTAAACACATCAAATATGACATTGTTATAGCATGGATCAATGATTGGTACCTCAGATACTGCATTGGCGTCATAGACAGGAGGTGCGTCAGAGTCAGTGTCGTACTTAGTCTCCTGAAGATTTGCCATGAAGATGCAGTTTGCATTGATTTCCTCGAGGTCTTCCAAATCATCCATAATGGCCATGAAGTCATGTTCCTCAGCACTCAATTGAAGTCCAGATTGTTCCTTTTGTGCCAACATGATAGCTTTCTGAAGATACGCAAGATCCTTCTTTTTCGGCTTAGTTGGACAATTTCATGCCATGTGACCCACTCCTTGACAGTTATAACACTTAACCTGATTACCCTGATTCACATTTCCATAATTCCCAACGACTGGAGCTGCAACATTCCTATTCTGATTTCCCACTGCTCTATTCCCAACATTTTGCCCATTCTGATTTCCAAAATTCTGACCTAACAGATTACCCTGATACGGAACCACCTGATTACCTATCTGAAATCCAGTAGCATATCCCTGCTGATTCTCAATAACTCCAACCATTTGTCCTTGATGACCCATATTCACACCCGGCTCTGCAATTTGCCTGTTGCGAGTGTTTGATGAAATCCGTTGGTTGTTGTTAGTTGGTGTGGAATAGCGACTTCTGAATGCTCTACCCAAGAATGCAAATGCTTGTGACAAAGCTTGTTCTTGTTCCATTTCAAGATCAGTGATTCCTTGTTCCTGGTAATGTTGTTGTTCTTGTGGATAGATTTGTTGTTGAGGGATAACAGCTTGTTGTTGTGGAATGTATTGCTGCATGTTGTTGTTGGTGGAAGATGATGAAGCTTGTTTTTGTGAGTTCACTGGAGTGTGAGTCTTTGCAATGAGTGCCAATGGATCATGATTCTTTGCCAATCTTTCTTTTCTGACTTCATTCACTTCATTCTGGTTTTGTTTCAGAAAATCGTTGAGTTGATCAAAGTTCACTTGATGTAAGTCTTTTGTTTGGTTGACAATAGTGACATATCGTCCCCATTCTTCTGGAAGATTGTTCAAGAACTTGATGTTGCTCACGATAGTTCTGGGTGTCAACTTGTTTCTGATCAGCTCATTCATTAACGTGCAAAACCTTCCATAGTAGGATTCAATGGATTCTCCTTGAGTAGATGTAAACTTCTCCCATGCAGTTAGCAACTTGTTCTCTGTGTCTTGTTGACCAATTTCTGTTCCATGACAAAGTCGTCTAACACGTTCCCACATATCGAAAGCAGTTTCACAACTGTCTACAGCAGTAAAGATGTCTCTTGGTAAACCCAGTTGTATAATATGAATTGCCATGTCATCTGCTTCGACTTGTTTCTGATCCTCTGCAGTGTATTCTGATTCCTGTTGAATACGAGAAAATGGTGGGACGGGAGGTGTTGCATCAGCATTTCCAGGGTCTTGGACTTGTCGAGGTATGAAGGGTCCATTCTGGATGGATTGAATCATCAATTTTCCATTAGGTTTGGTCTTGATGTAACGAAGCATACGACTTGTCCATTGAAGATAGCCACCTTTTTCCAACATAGGAGGACGGTTTTCGGCACCGGCTGCATGAATGTCTTGTTGAGTTGCCATTGATGAAGGTATGATATGATAAAGTTGATGTAGGATCGATTCAACGATAAAGGAGTAGTGATTGATGACGATTAAGCTTGGTTGTTGTAGTGAAAATTTGGTCGAAAAACTTAAAAACCGCAATAACTTCTGTTCGGAGCATTTTTAGGACTTGAAGGTTGACCCGAATGAACGGCGTGTCATTCTCCTCATTCTCACGGTCGTTTTGATGGGTAGAACGCTGAAAACGGAGTTACGGTTCAAAAGTTATAGCCGTTTGAAGTTATGCTCAAAATCTTACTCGTAAACCTGTTCTTAAGCGTAGAAATGAGTGCTTATGCGTAGGATTCTTATGCGTAGAAAGCTTAGGCGTAGGATTCTTATGCGTAGAAAGCTTAGGCGTAACCTTAGGCTTATGCGTAGACAAAATGCTTAGTCGTAATAACCTTACGCGTAAATGTTAGCTTATGCGTAGAGTGTTACTCGTAAGCGTTCTGCTTATGCGTAAACTTAGGTTTAAAACCAAAAATCCTTTACACTATCACAGCGTAAGGGATATCCACAAGTCGAAGTGTTCCACAAACTTATCCAAGTGAGGGAAGCACTGAGTAACCGTTGTAGCACGAAGATGGTTCACCAAAAAGTTATGCGTAGAAAACTAGGGTTTTGACTTTTTGACCTTTACGCGTAAAAAATTCCCAGCGATTCAAACAATTTCTCTTGCACAAACAGCCTTAAAAACACTCAAATAACACAAAAGTTTTGACCTTTTTCACCCAAAGTGCTTAGATAGCTTATGCGTAGAAACGTACAATCCAATACACATGAGTTTAAAACTGATGAAAAACACGTAAAGCTTCGAACTTTTTTCCAAAACTAGACTCTTTAACACTATAAAAACCTTAAACCATAAGAATCTTGAAGATTTTAGTGCAAAAAGTAAAGCTTTAAGCAAGAAAACGTTTAGAACGAGTCTACGCGTAACCACTACACAAACAACTTCAACCAAACACTCCTAAACCATTGTTAGGCGATTGATACCAATTGTAGGACCACACTTTTACACCAACCTTACGCGTAACACACCTTATCACAAGGTGAACACGTTAAACCAAACACACTATTATGCGTATAAGAAGATGAAATAAAGAAAGGAAAGATGGTGACTTGATGTTCTACAAACCATGTATGTGAAGAAAGATGAAAACAAGATAGATGTTTATTTCAAAGGAAAAACACACACACACACATTCAAGCACACACCTCAAATGACTCATTTGAGGTGTATTTATACTCTAAATACAAGATGCTCTAATGGGCTTTGGGATGGGCTTGGATTGGGTTGGATTGGATTCTAACATAGATAAGGCTAGCTTAACTTAACTAATAACCATTTAGCTTTGCCCAATCCACGAGCCCGTTGACTGTTCTATCACAATATCTAACACACGTTATAGAGTTCCTAAATGTGAATGACCATCACTTCTAATAAAAACTATTAAGGCTAACAGACTTCCTTTTATAGGAAGTCCCAAATGCTTTATAATGTAGTATAGATATTTGATCCAACGGTGGAGGTAGTTTTGGGGAAAAGAATGCCACGTGGCATTTTTACAGATTTTTGGGGAAGATCATTTTCAAACAAACCCGCCCTTATATAGGGGAGGGATTATTATTATTATTATTATTATTATTATTATTGTTGTTGTTGTTGTTGTTGTTAGTCAATCATTAGTCCTTCCAAGCTCGGTAAATGATCCACTTTTAAGGGGAAAACATGCAATATTAACATATAAATTACGAGTTGTTCGTAGTTGTTGAGGTGTTACAAACCTACAACCCTAACTTAAGGGATATACACAACAAGGTATAACATTCATTTGATATATCCTTGTGCTACTTTTAACAGTTTATGAATGTGACCTTAGATCAAAACTAATACTAATTTTTCAATAGGTTTTGTTTGTATAATCTTATTAATTACGACCTATTGTTCCAGTTTTATTAAAACCAATATGACCATGCTAATTCTAGTTGGTAAAACAACATTTTACATGGTTTGTTTCTAATATTTAAGGAATGATGGTTTCGTAATCTCATTAGGTGTTTCCGATAAGAAATCCTTTGGTTAACTTAAGAGTTTGTAATATACCTACACTATGGGGCAATTGACATATCATTTTTATGTTACCTTTAGTAAATTGAGTCCATGTTGTTAGTTAATATTTTTAGCCTCTTACGGACTTTATGAGGAAGATAGGCTTAAGCCTGATGATGTTTTTGACGAGTCAAAATTCCGTCATTCAGATTTCACAACATCTGATGGTTGATATATTCACTCCAAATGCAAGGAAGAAAATTTCATGTGATATTCACGTGCCATGATTGCGCAAAAAGTATGTTTGTCATATAGCTTGTATGTATGTATTGAAAACTGCACCATTGTAGTTTTCAGGATGGAGTTCAGTCCTAATCCTCTTTCTCCATACATCGCTATAGGCTCCAAATCTCACAATTAGATTTGTTTGGTTGTTTGTAACTATCTAAAATTTAGTATTGTAGTAATCATCTTTGTATTGCATGTTTAACGTACTAAAAAGAGAACTTTAAGACATACTAGAACACCCCCATGGATTAAATATGAGTTTATGATCAATATCAGTCACAAAATTATAATGACCGAATTTATCATTCTAAAACATGCAAGAAGCATTAGTACTAATATGTTTATTTTTTTAGGTAGATGTTATGCATATTTACTGTTAGAACTTTTAGTAATTGTATACATTTTATGTTTGATGTTTTGAAACATGGTTATAAAAAGTTGATAGTGTTTGGTTTAAGTAATCCTAATCTTGCATCAATTTTAAGATTTATATTAAGAAATAAATATAATGTCTACTGCTTTATTCTATAAGCTCGTCTATTACTTGCGGTTACACAACAGAAGAGAATGGTATATTAGCAAAAAACTATATGGCCAAATTGAAGTTGCTTCTAGAGCAACATAAAGCTGATGTATGTTGTATGCCCTCTAGTAGGGGTTATAAGATTGATAACTCATAACTCAATGCCAATAAGTAATAGACATGAACATGAAAAATTAAGAAAACTTGCTTTGACTTTCTACAAACAAAGTCAATGAAAATTGCAATGCTCCAACATTGGATGACTGCGTATGCCTATTGCATCGTTAATAATTCTTAAGAATATGTTTTGCCATAGAGATCACTACTTGTTGAATTGTTCCGTCACATGTTTTGCCATTATTGAATTGTTATTATTACGAGTACTATAAATTGTGCCATTATAGAACATCGATGGCATATGACTAACATAATGCAATAACAAACCATTTTTTGAGTACTTATTCATAGCGCTACTTGCTTTTTTGATGCAGATTAGAATATATTATATAATAAAAAGTTGGGATAAGCAATCCCAAACACACACGAAACGCTTTATTCATTCTATCAAAACGCGATATGCAGATAAGCAGCTTTAAGGGGTGTTTTGGATGACTTATTTCAAACTAATTTTGTTTTTTGAAAAAGGCACGTACTTGCTTATATTATAATGCTTGTTTAATATAAATGAGCAGATAATCAGTTTCATAAATAATCCAAACTACTTGTCTATATTGAAATACACATATAAACTCTTAAGAGGGTGTTTGGATTGCTTATTTCTTTTGCATATGCTTCTGAATATTGACAGAAGCAAATGCATAGACATTCTTTAAATAAGCAATTTAGGAAATAGCGTATGGATATAAAAATGCAATAAACCTGAAAATAAGTATTTTACAAGTGTCAGTCGTATCAAAATCAAGGATTTTTGCTTTGATATGAGGGTTAAAGAGTAAATTTACTTCCATCTCAAATAAACATTTAAAGTGACGAGTCTTTACTAATAGCTTATCTTAACATTTAAGAATAAATAACTTTGTATATCTAAATAGTAAACACTCCAAACTGCTTATTAGCTTCCCAAAGACCCTTTAAATAAGCTATGTCAAACACCCTCTTGGAAGTTCCAAAGGTCATAATGACATATTTTACAAGATTATTTGTGGGCTTATGAGCTTATGTGACTTCGAGTTATTTTTCATAAGCTCTAATTTTTCAGCTTATTTTGAGACATATGAGATAATATAAGCTTACTATATAATAAGCTCACATAAGCCCATAAGCCTTAAAATAAGCCGAGAAATTAGAGCTTATGAAAAATAAGCCTATAAATCACATAAGCTTATAAGCCCACAAGCTTAAACAAACATATCATCAACTACATTTCACATGAACACATAAGATCACAAAGTAATAGAGTTGCAATAAAAATGGGAAAGCAAAGTATAATAATCTAAATATATGAAATGACCATTATGCCCTTAACTAGAAACAAAACAGTAAATAACGGTATTGACCAACAGATTGCGGTTAAAAGGACTCAATCGGCCTCAGAAACCCAAGTTTTTGACTCACGACAACTAAAATCCTAAGTTTGGGCCCCCTGCGATGCTTTTGGACAAGTTTAGGGACCAACAGTGTATTTTTTTCTTAAAAAAATAGATTGGGATATGACGGGAAGGGCAAAGGGAGGATTTTCTTTTTTTTTTCTTAGCTAAGGGACCATGTGGGTCCTACATTTATATGAGCCACTTAATGGGGAAAGGTTAATATTTTTTGCCTTAGGGATATAGATCAACTAAGGAAAATAGTTGGTCCTACTTAGAAAAGAAATAATATTAAATGAGTTTGTGGACTTAATCCCTTAGCTAAGGTCTGTGACTAGATTTATTTAATGCATTTAATGCTCGATACATTTAACTATTAAAGTTTTTAAGAAAGACTTCAAATTCACCAAGTCTTGTAATAATGCATTTATCTTAAAATAACCAAACCTGTATAATTTTATAAAGACAAATCATTTCTTTAATGATCCCAACAACACACACACTTCCAAAACCATTTTCTCTCTAATCACACACACATCCTAAACCCTAGATCAAAATTGTGGAAATAGAAGTTTAAAAGGGTTGTCATCTTCTCCAAAAAGGTAACCTGAATTTCTGATTACTTAATTTTATTTTGTTTCAACAATCATATAAGGTTTATAAATTAGGGTTTTGTTTGTAAAATTAGCTTTTCTACAATTAACAATTTTTATTGTTTTATCTTGTTTCAGATGGCATCACCATCCTAATCATCCACTTTTTTGGTTAAATATCATCGTGGTGGTGTACTTGTAAGAGATCCCCTGTCTCTTATGAATATGAAATACTATCTGAAATTCCTAATGTCATTTTCTTGCATTAGACTTGGTAGGTTTTGTAAAATTTTTGGAAACTGAATGTACTGGTGAGGTGAAGTCACTATTTTATTTGGTGTCTGGCTTAGAATTTCACTTAGGATTAAAACCTCTAGAATCAAATGCTGACTTTGATGCTTGTGTTCAATGTGGTGTTGATAATGATCATGTCTTGCATATATATGCCTCTCATTCTGAGTTTGATATAAATGACACCACTACTGAACAACACAAGTCTAATAGTGATAGTGATTTAATGTTGATTATAATGTATATGAGTATTGTAGTTCTGAAGAGAGTGACACTGCATCACTTGACCATTTGTCTGATGGTGAGGAAGAGGTTTTGGATTTTAGGACTAAGAGAGTAGACCCTACACCTAAGAAAAAAGCTTCTAAGTTGTTTGATGAAAACTTTTTGATTAGAGTTTACAATGGCTTGCCTAAAGATGACTTCAATGAAAAGGACCGTGTTCCTAAAAAAGTAGATGATCAGGATAAGTTGGGGGATCACTGGCCAATCCATGATCCTAGTGTTAAATGGAAGTTAATGAGACCATAGGGTTATGGTAAAAAAAAGTTACTAAAGTTTCATAAAAAATTTCCTAAGTTACTAAAGTTTCATTTTGTTCACTCAGGTTACTGAACTTTGAAACATTGTTCACTCAAGCTACTGAACTTGTATAAATATACGTTCAAGTTCCTAACCTTTGAAACTTTGTTCACTCAGGTTACCGATCTTATCAAAAAATATATATTCGGGTTACTCGGACTAACACTGAATTTATTGAAGTGTATGCTTCCAAAAGTTCAGTAACCTAAGTGAACAAAATGAAACTTTAGTAACTTAGGAAAT
Organism: Chrysanthemum makinoi; assembly: GCA_910596185.1. Lineage (NCBI taxonomy): Eukaryota > Viridiplantae > Streptophyta > Magnoliopsida > Asterales > Asteraceae > Chrysanthemum > Chrysanthemum makinoi. The sequence continues at coordinate 247,222,524 of OU343225.1, read as the reverse complement.
TTTTTTAGGAAACTTTAATAAATGTTTTGTACCATAACCCTTAGGTGAAAGGTATAAGGGTCCTGAGCACCTGAAAAGAGCACTGGCATACTATGCTTTGGCAAATGGTTATAAGCTTTATTACAAAGTAAAAAAATCCTAAGAGACTGTTAGCTAAATGTTCAAAGGATAATAAAGAAAACAAATGCACATTTAGATTGTGGGCATCTTGGATGCAAGAAGAGAAATCTTTTCAAATCAAAACCATGAATGATAAGCATGTGTGTTCTAGAAAATATGAGTATGGTACCTTAATAACAAGCAATTGGGTAGCTAGGAATTATGCTAAAAAGATCATGGTCAATCCTTCTATAACAGTTAGGTCTCTTATTGAGTTAATATTAAAGAAATACAAATGCAAAGGGACTATTAGTCAAGCTAGAAGGGGAAAGATTAAGGCTTTTCAACAATATGAGACATGTTTAGAGGATCACTATGGAATGCTTTGGTTATATGCTTCTGAAATCCTTAATTCTAATCCGGGATCAACTTGTAAGCTTGGTGTTACCACAATTCCTGATGGAAAGAACTACTTTGATAGTTTTTATGTATGCTATAAAGCTTTGAAACAAGGATGGTTAGAAGGATGTAGGAGGGTAATTGGTCTAGATGGATGCTTTCTTAAAACCATCTGCAAGGGTGAACTGTTATCAGTTGTAGGAAGAGATGGCAATAACCAAATCTATCCAATTGCATGGGCAGTGGTGAGTGTTGAAAACAAGGAAAATTAGAGTTGGTTCATGCAGTGTCTTATTGATGATTTGGGAATTACAGCTGGTATCAGTCATATCTAATCAATAACCTATCTAATTTGGGAATTGCAGCTGGTATCCGTCGTATCTAATCAATCACCTATCAATCACCTTTGGCTGAGTACATACAATGTGAAAGGTACATATATGATAACTTTAGAAAGAAGTTCACTGGTGTTCTGTTTAGGAATCTTTTTTGGAAAGCAGCTAAGGTTGCATACCCTGCTAAGTTTGAACAAACAATGAATTAGATCAAGGAAGTCAACAAAGAAGCACATAAGCATCTGATGGAGAGACAACCAGAAAGCTGGAGTAGAGCATTCTTCCTCACAGATAGAGAATGTTAGTTGAAAATGGAATAATTGAGTGCTTCAACTCACTTATTGTTGAGGCAAGAAGAAAGCCTATAATTAACATGTTGGAGGATATCAGAACTGGTATGATGGAAAGAATGCAAAGAATGAGAGAGAAGCATGAGAAATGGGAAGATGTGATATGTCCTAACATTAGGAAGAAATTTGAAATAATAAAGGATAAGCACATCTTTGAATTCACTTGTTATTTTAAATCAATATAGGAAATAAAGGTTTGATAGGTCTTAATAATTGCATACTATTGTTCATTGTAGGAACTGGAAAGTGATTCCAAGTGGTGAGAGCGGGTTTGAAGTGAGAAATAGGTATGAAGGTTTCAAGGTTGATGAAAGGGAAAGGACTTGCAGTTGTAGAGGTTGGCAGCTGACTGGTCTACCATGTGAACATGGATTTACAGCTATCTACTTCCTGCATAAAGACCCTAAAGAGTATGTTTCTCATTGGTTTAGGAAACAAAGGTTTATAGCTGGTTATAGTCATTATATTGAGGGTCAAAATGGAATGGATCAATGGCCTTCAACGTAATATCAAAATCCATTACCTCCTTTGATCAGAAGAATGCCTGGAAGACCACCACATAAGAGAAAGAGAGATGCAAGTGAAAATGATGGCAACATGACTAGGATAAGAAGAAAGGGTCAAATCAATCACTTTAATATTTGTAGTCAGAGTGGACATAATCAAAGGGGTTGTCCAAGTAAGCCAGAAGGGTCTGCTAGTGGTGGCAAAACTCCAAGAGGTGCTAAGACTCCTAGAGGTGCTAAAACCCCAAGAAGTGGTAAGACTCCAAGTGGGTCTGCACCAGTTGAGTCAACACCATCTACACCAAGTGAAGATGAGTTAAGACCAGATGAACCTTCTATCATGAATGTAGTAGCTGATATTTCAACACCAGATGAGATGCCAACTGGTGGGTCTGCAACAGTTGAGATTTCAACACCTCATGTTGGGTTTGAAATGTCTACACCAGATCAGATTCCTTCACAAAATAGGGGTGTTGGTGTAAGAATCAGAGGTAGGGGTAGGGTAGGGGTGTAATATTGAGGGATGCTTATGTTAGAATGATGCGTGGTAGTGTAGGAATACCACCAAGTGAAGCTGCAAGTAGTAAACCAGGTGTTAGCAATAGGAGGCTTAGGACCATAAATGGAAAAGTTGTTTGAATGAGAGGGAAAGGAGATGGATCAAAAGCTCATATGTATCCTGGTGGAATAAAACCTATAGGCTTTGGTATTTCTTGGGATCCTGTTGATGGAGAGCCAATGTTAGGAGTAAGTAATTCTACTCTTTTGCATTTTTTTTATCTTACATTAATTCTGTTTATTGATTAAGTTTATTAATGTAAAACTTTTGCAGAATTCTATGGGTATTCCTGCACCAGCTTGGCCAATTGGTATTACACCAGAAGATGTTAGAATCCATGCTTAAAGACCAGAGCCTGTTGTGTTACAAGAACCAATGCTAGAACCACTGGTGAGAAGGAATGCAGAATATCAAATGAAGAAGGTTGCTCAAAAGAGAAGACAACCAGTGCAGCAGCAACAACAACCAGTTTTGGAGAGAAGGAAATCATAAAGGATATAACATATCATCTTTAACAGGCCACCATCATCTTGACCAGGATTAAATGAAGATGATGCAATTTCACTTAACTAGATGGTAGGACTGACTTAAGATGGCTAGCCAGTTGTTTGACACTTTTGTATATCAACCATTAGAACTAATCTAGTAACATGTTAAACTTTAGGATTTGCACTATCTTTTGCAGTTTATATCTGCAACATCTTTAGGATGCTAATTAACATTTGCAGTTCCAATCTGGACCATCTTTTGAATCTACTTAACATTAGCACTTTATATCTGCAACATGTTGTGCAGTTTATATCTGCACAAACAATGGTGTCACTTTTATTTGTGTTACATTTCTTGTAGTTCTGATTGTTTAAACTAGAATGCATAAACCATTTAAAACACAAACACATTTAAATATAGATAGAACATCTAACTTGATTAATTCATTAAAACCATTGTTACAAAATACCATTCTTACATCATCAAACGTACATAACACCATCTAATACCTAAAATCTACTAACACCATTGTTACAAAAGACATTAAAAGCTACTAACACCATCTAAGTTCATCACCAACAAATATCAAAACCATCATACATCATCCTAAACAAACCTACCATAATACCTAAATTAACCTACTAAGTAACATCCCAACAATAACCACACTCAAAACCCTATTGTATAATGCAGCTCGAGAGTTTTGATTGTTAGCTTGAACTACTTGCTCTTGTGCATTCACCAAATTAACATGGAGCTGATACACGGTTCCTTGATACCAACGATTTGGTAATGGTGCATCAACCCATCTGAAATAGTTGCAGTTTCTTGTGGGATCCAAGAAATTAGGGCAACCAAGAAATCTTCTTCTAGGGTTCATTTGTGTCCAAGAGGTTCGAAACCTTGCTATTTCACCACAACCACAAAAGTGCGCCATTGAAAACTTGGAAGAAAGGGAGTATTAGAAAATGTGGGTTTGGAACCCAATTTTTTTGAACCTGATACTGGGTTTAGAACCCTAATTTGTTTGGAAGTAGATTTTGGGTTTGGGTTGGGTGGGGTTGGGTGGGGTGGGATATATAAAATGTTTTTTGAGTTAGTGTTTTTCCAAGGTGGACAAAATAAAAAGGGATTTTGCTGAGGTGTAAAAACGACCAGGTCCACGTGGATAAGTTAAAATTACATCAACCGTTGCCCACCCTGTGAGTGAGCTGAGCCGCATCTTTTAAAACGTTCAATGAAAAATTTGACAAACCCGTGATGTTGAGTAACCTGAATGACAAATTTTAAACTTTAGTGACTTAGGAAAAATTTCCCGCAAACTTTAGTGGCTTTTTTGTATAATAACCCTACAAACACATCACACAACACATAAAAGAAACAAACCCACCAAAAAAAATTACCGACCGTGTGAGCTGGTGGCCATGGCACCAGGCCATATCCGCCCAACTGTGGTAAGGTATCTCAATCTGTAGGCTCGCGTTTTTGGCAATAGTTCAAGCCATTAGCTACCGCACCCTATGCTCTAAGAAAGTTTTACAAAAAAACTATTGATACAATGTAAAAAATCATATTAAAAAGTTTTTTATAATAGTGAAAAGCTTTTAATCATTTGACCCATTGTAGATGCTCTGCATTTGCGATGGGATGGTTTTTTGGAGACTTTTCACTATTTAAAAAAGCTATTAATATTGTTTTAAGCATTGAGGTTTTTAGAAGAGTTTTCACTATTTAAAAAAGTTATTAGTATTGTTTTAAGCATTGAAGCAAAGACTTGATAAATGACTTTTTGTAGAAGACTTATAACCTACCAAGTGTTTGACAAAAAAACGTGGAGAGGAAGGGTGGTAAGTATATGATCAGACCTCATTAAGTGCAAGTAGTAATATGTGCCATAAATGAGGATTTAAGTTGCTGTCAGAAAAGTGCGCCGTACTTATTGCAAAGTATGGCGTACTTGTGATCGTTTCCTACTGTTGGCACCAATTGAAAGTTGTAGATAATTATTTTCTCTTTTGGTGGCCATGAATAGGGGGTCAAACGGAGTCCGTATGCTCAAGATATCGCCAAAATAGCAGACAGGTGTCCGGAAGCTTTTAACTTGAGTTTCATTATTTTTTTAAGCTCCGTATCTTCGTGTTTTCTTCCGATTCTTCCACGAAACATACCATGAACCTATAATAGCATGTATAATCTATTAAGTATTGAAATTTCATCAAATATACCAAAATACAAGTATAAAAGCATAGATAACGCGTATAGAAGTATGTATAATTTGAGCGTCACTACAAGAAAAACGGGTATTTGTGAGGGTGAAAAACTGTGCCAAATGCTCATAACGTCGTGCCAAATGCTATTTGGCACGGCTTTGGCGCGGTTTTGACTTCGTCCTAAATATGAGGGTGCCAAATACATTTGGGTCGGGTTAAGACCATGCTAAATAGTATTTGGCACTGTCAGTGGGACGGTTTAATTTTAGGGTGCCATGAATGAGGTATTTGGCACGAGTGACAATATTCCGTTCCAAAATTGGCATTTGTCACACTTCTATATCTCGTGCCAAATGCGTACTTGGTAGTTGGTACCAATTCATCTCCCGTGCCGAGTGCCTATTTGGTACTGTTTTTATTTATCGTGCCAAAATTAACTAGGACGGTTTTATCTACCGTGACAAACGTACTTGGCACGGTTTCAGTTTCTTGTGCCAAACACACTTGGCACATTTTTTTCCACCTTTACAAAAAACATTTGTCACACTTTTTCGTTCGTTATAAAAACTATTTGGCACGGTTTGCGTAATCATTGCTAACATGAATTAGCATCATTTTCTGTTAGAAATAGGTTTTAGTATCATATCAACCAACCATCTCATATATGTGCAAATATAATTCAATAGAAGCCAAAAATAAATTGAACTCAATTTATATTAATCATCCATAAAATCAAGTCAACATAGTCACTTGAATACCATAAAGTAAAAACTAATCTCTTTTGAAGCGCAATGCCTAAAAACTGTTAGGAGAACTGCAAATTCATCCTTTGTAATGAACACCTCAATATCTCTTTTGAAGCGCAAACCTGCACATAAAAATAACAACTTTTAGATATGAGAGTTACAAATTTAACTATGATGGATAAGTTGTCGAACACATACACAATTTTTGACATACACAATTTTTAACAAGAGCAACTGGTGATTAGTGTTGATCCCATTTTTTTTCCTTTAGCCACACCCAACACTTTCATAAATATTAATTGTGAGCAGAGTGATGATCCAAGATTTCAACTTTAACAAGAGCACCAAGGTATACCTTTAGAGGCAAAGTAGCATTTGGGTCATCTTGTTCTAAGGCTTTCATTCTTGCATACTTCAGCTAGAGGAATTTCAGACCTTATCATTGCTACAAAATTTTCATTATCATCCATTTGCCCATAGTTAAACCCGACTGCAGAGTTCCTTTGACAGTCTTTGAAGATGCGAAACTGGACAAGCAACGGCTTGTATAGATGCAAGTTTCTGTGCCTTCCATTCCAAGTGATTCTTCCTCAAGCTTGAGAAGATCAACAAACTTGAAATAATTTAAGAAACAATGAAAGGTAGAATAAACCAAGAAAAGTCATATTCACATATGATAGATGAAAGTATAAAGATGTCGAAAATATCACCTCATAACTGTCGTCCTTTGAGACTTTGCTTCAATGAAATGTTTTGCACACAATATTTCCAAATCTTCTAAAATAAACCCCTTCCCATCTGTATGAATCAATGGTTCCCCATATTTATCACATACAACACCCGCAAATTCATCTTGTTATCCATAACAAGTTACGATGTAAAATAAACTTTGAGGAACAAATAGGAGACATAAAACAAAGTAGGATATAAAAAGCGTATACTCGACAAGGGATGTCTTCAATTCTTTGAACATCCACATTCCACAGTAGCATGACCAACTCGAAGCTTTATTGTATTTGATAGGGAAAGTGAACATCTGCAACCAAACATCAAAAATAATAGATGTGGCATTTTTGAACAATTTACACATACATCGTCTTTTCCCAAAACGATATATTGGTCCCTAAATGTCACACAACTATCAACTGATTTACCAGCTACCATACTAAAACAATCATAACTGTTAAACAATGCAACACCACTAGCAAAGTTGTATTGTCAAAAAATATACCAATGCGATCTTAGAAGAAACAAATTCATTCCATCATTTAATGATTATATTTTTTTGAGTCATCCCGGTCGATACCTTCATAGCTTCATTACGTTTTTTGAAATTAAATCTCCCTAGAGGTTTCATTACAATATTCTACTACCAAAGAATCTACATGATTATAATCCTACATGAAATATCGATCCTCTTTATTATGTTTATACAAAACTAATCAACATAGGTTTGACCAGAAAACGTAAATAAACATTTTCCTATGCTACATTAGATCCAAGATAGTTATCCAAATAACTAGTAAAAATCAAATGGGTTATGTGGCTATCCACCGACACATTATAATAGGTAGAAAGTGAGAAATCATACTTCTGTTTTTGTGTAGAAAAAAGCTGATCGACAACCTCCTTCTCCAACTTGTCGTGCGATAGCTCACTAGGCTTCTTACTCGGCGCACTTGGTGTAAAGTAAGTCCTTTCCCATGGCTTACTTGCTTTAAAGTGATGCAACAACTAAAATTGGTCACCAAAAAGATAGATAATAAACCATAAGTTGATACAAAGTGAGAGAATTGGTATTCAAACTAAATATACAAAAAAGTGATTAATTTGAATTTGTGTTTGCCTGGTATAATATATTTTTGCGATTAGAAAATATATTGAATATATTAAACTGATAATACCTATGCGCTTTTAGATACCCAATAATTTGCAGACCCATCAAATAGTCAGTCTCGTCATACTAGGAAACTCTTTAGTCGTGTTGGTGCGAAGATGAAACAAAAAACAATTTTTTCATTTTATATGTGTTACATTTGGTTTTTTAGTTCTTCACTTCTTTGTCAACCGCAACACATCTTTTCAAGAAGTAACTTACATATATTAGTGTATTGGGGCTGCATATAGGGTATCTTGCATATAAGTTGGCTGCACTTTCAAGAACGCAGCTTTTGTACTTCGACAATGGTAACTCTCATCTTAGAACTACTAGCTATTCATTTTTCTTTGTGCACTACCACAATTGAACTTATAGATAAATATTAGTATCACAAACTATTACTCATAATATCTAACATTTGGTAGTAAGTTTTGTAGAAAGCCCATATATACACCATATCTTGATTAACTTCTAACTAAAAGATAAAATTAAACCCTATGTTCAGATCCCTAATTGTAAACTAACTAAAATCTCAATTTAAAATTGTAATTATAAATAAATAAAAAATGTAAACCTTGAGAAAAAATAAACAGATTTAACACATAATAGAAATGAGTTTATATGCAATTTAGTTTAAAACCACCAATAATGGTGGTACCAAAGGAGTTAAAATTTTAGACAAACAACCACTTTTAAACCATCAACATCTTGAATTCATGATTAAATAGATGTTAGAGCAAGATTGTATACCTGAATTTTCCCTGCCACGTCAGCTTTCTCTCTCCAGCGACCTTCAGGCGATTGGTTGCCCCAGTAAGGCGACCTACACTACAAAAAACATACCCCACAAATATACCTTTTATAATTATTCAATACACACACAAAACTTAATTTGTATTCGATCGCAGGCAAGACCAAGTGGGGAGTGATTTTGGCTGATCGAGTATACCCACAAAAGGACGATCGAGTGGCGATCGATCACCACACTCACTCGATCGACTCTATTGGAGGCAGCCTAAGGTCTATGTGTATATGGGCCTGGTAGGTGAAAAGAAAAGAAAAAAAAGAAAGTCAAGTGAAAAAAATAGGAGGTAGAAATGCCGCTCAATGCCTAAAACTAAAAGAATAGGTTAATTTTGGCAAATTTTTAAAAAATTTGGACACATTTAGTCATTTTTTTTAAATGGGCGTATGTTGCTCATTAAAAAATTAAATTGCCACAAACGAGCACATATTTTTTCTAAAATGGAAAACATTGTAATTGTTTTTTTTAAACTTATAGATATAATATATTTAATTTTTTAAATATAGATGAGGTGTTACGTTTGATAATTTATTTCGTCGGTTTAGGTTTATTCTAAAGCGATTCGTATAACATGTGCCCATTTGGCTTGTGCCCGTTTAGCCCATGCAGGTTTAAGCCCGCGCCCCTTTAGGGCCGAACCCGTTTGAACTGTGGCCCGTGCCTGCCCGTGCCTGCCCGGCCCTCCCGTTTTGCCACCTCTAGAAAAATGGAACAAATAAAGCTATGTTTTTTCTTTAAAAACATGATTCGAAGGGGTGTTTGTTAAAGCTTATATGTGGGCTTATGAGCTTATCTAATTTCACCTTATATTTTTTAAGCTCCAAGTTTTTGGCTTATTTTGAGACTTATGGGCTTCTATAAGTTTGTCATATCATAGTAAACTTATATAAGCTCAAGTCTCAAAATAAGCCGAAAATTTGAGGTTTATGAAATATAAGCCGAAAAACAAATAAGCTTAAACAAACACCCCAATTGTGGTTGTAATAGAGCCCTGTTTTTTATCTAATAATCGGGTTGTATGCTCTTGAGTTTGACGGAAACTTGTATATAGCCCTTCTTTTTAATGAAAACTTGTATTGTTTTGTTCATAACTCATTCATACGAACTCCAATTTTGATGATTCAAACGACCACGAAACTGGGAGAAAGATATCTACAACTTTTTCTTAGGTAAAATAAGGCCATTATCGTGGCGACGCACAACCGCACCATGTGGCGTGCGTCAAATAGAACAGTTTGGTAATATGACGATTTTTTTGCTCAATTTCGGGAATTTCACTGTGTTATGCTCCCCGTACTTATATAACACAACATATGTGCACACATACACATATGATTGTTTTATTAAATGAGTTTTAGTAAATCACTAGGAAAGTCCTAGGTGATTGTTGTAATTCTTAGGGATTTTTGACGGATAATATTAAATATTAAAAAATTTAATAAGACCCGTCAGAAATCTCTATGAAATTACAACCATCACCTATGGATTTCCTAGTCTTTTTTCTTCAAATGTTTAGAAAACACCATTGATGGCACGTAGTAGTAATACTAATCATTGATGACTTGAAATAAGTGAATTTGTATCCAGTAACAAGATATCAATCATTATTATGATGTTCTAGTAGAATGAGAAATAACCGATGTAGAAAGCCCTCAAAAGCAAGTCCATTCACAAATTAGATAAATAACCACAACAAGATCATGGTCCTTAATTAACCCTGCAGAATCCATGACCTCAAAGCTCTTGAATAAGAACCAATACTTCTAACCTAATTGTACTTGCACATACTTATACACAGATAGACACATGCGTAAAAAATTGTAAAATGGGTCAATTTTTCAAAGATGATCCGCATACATTAGAATTATTAACTTTTTTTAAAAATCACCCCAAATACATTTTTATTTTTCACAACCTATAAAAACCGTTCAAATACATAAGTATTTGGCACTAGCGTTAGATAATATTCCAAATACATATAGGTATTTGTCACCGTTCATACCAACCGTTCTAGATACATGAGTATTTAGCACCAACAACATATAGCGTTCCAAATACATATACAAATTTAGCACCGGTTGTACCAACCGTCCCAAATACATAAATATATGGCACTGAAAACTCAAACAATTCCAAATACATATGTATTTGACACCATTATTAGAAAACGTTCCAAACGCATACGTACTTGGAACAGTTTCTTAACATCCGTCCCAAATACCTGCTTTATCGTCACGGTTTTCCCATAAGTGCCAAATATGTGTATTTGGCACGATTTTTTGACCGTTCCAAAAAGTTTCGTCCTAAATCCCCCTTCTTGTAGTGCGTTATCAGTATACCTCTAAATTATCATATTTTTTCTATTAAATTATTATTGACACTTCATCAGCATGTAGTTGTTGACTGAAAATACATACCTTGATCTTCAGGCTTGGTAAAAGAACCTAACGATCATCGTATTCTTCATTGGGCGTGCGATTCCAATATAATCATCTACTGTTTAGCTGTTAGAACCTGAAAAGGATAACATTGTAGTTATTGCTATATTATTGAATCAACCAAAAATTTTTGTTTGTGATGGCTCTATATGCTATAGAATCGTACATATTTTGGACTTGAGATATTATTTCTGCACAATCCGTTGTGGTTTTGGCAGAGAAGAAGATTATTGCTGGTAGCTTCAGTAGCAGTTTTAAGCAGGAGTAATAAGTTGTTCAAGTGCAGGTAATGAGAGGTCAATTTACTTTGAAATTTGATTATGTTATTAGGCTGCTGTGAAAACTCAGCCTGGCGTATTACACATGGTATACGGAAATCATGCAGTTGACCAATTGCTTTATCTACTGAAACCCCAATGACAACTATTTTAGTTAGCATACCAAAGAAGTCATTAGAAGTCTCACGACCTCACCACGCTCTTTACTTTCAGTCTATTAAAAATTTTGTATGTCAAATTACAAGTATTTTCTATCTTCAAAGTTGCTGATTAAAAGGGCTAGCATTTTGGCATAGCCTATTGTGATTTTGACAGATAAGAAGGTTGTTGGTGGTGGTTTGAAAGAAACGTAAGAAATGCTTTATTATGCATTAAAGCGTAAATGGATATGATGCTTAAATCTGATGTGAGGTACTGATTTTTTTATCAACGTTTGCTTCAGTTTCGGGTCTATTTTATCTAAATGGAAACCAAGCTTACGATGCAACGGTTTGGTGGTTTGTGCATTTTCTTTAAAGGTGACTAATAGAGTGGTTTTTATTGTTAAACCATTATTTTGCGGTGTTGAAGGGGTGTTTGGTATCCTTTGTGAAGTTAACAAACTTCATAATGTTTAAAAAAAAACTGGACTGATCAATGACTGAAAAGAGGTAGTATGAAATTTCTGCTTCAAATGTTATTACTATATAACAGTAAATGAGGCATATAATATATTGTATTCCCGTAAGCGGTAACCAGAAGACTAATATAAGTAATGGTAAGACTAATGTCTATTAACCTTTTGCAGATAAGTAATGGTAAGACTAATGTCTCTAAAATGATACCAAGAAGCGTTCCATTCCTAACTAGAATTCAAAAAATATTTTCACTTCGGTGCCAAGTAAGAAAGTCTCTACTGATTATCATGTGATATTATTTATGTCATCATGTTTTTTCTCTCTTAAAATCAAAGCTATTTACTAGCCCTATACGATTTTATATTGTTTATTGCTTTTGGTTCAAATAAACCTAATAACAATTGATATATTGTTTAATTTTCATTATAAAATTAATTGTACCTTGCAGCTATTAGAATTATTTGAAACAAAACATTTACAAGTTTATGAACTCTGCACCGAAGCTTTCAGCATTCAGGCCCGGATGGAATAACCATTTTGTTCATATAGAACTCTGTAACAACATCGTTTGTAGGAAATGTTGTTGCATAACAAACAATGAAGCATCGTAGCCAGCACTGCAATCGGCTGTCGATTACGCACATGGTCATAAGCTTCAGGACATATCAGCTGCACTTGATGTTTGGGCCAGACAGGAAGAATTTGTGCGTACATGGTCACGGTCTTGAGGTATGCATATGTCAGTTGAATACATATTTATTTGTTATCTACCTTCTCCATTTTCATTACGACCCACATTCATGTATTTTCATAAACTATGGATAGTATCAAGCAGACATACATCATTGATACCAACTTTAATTCAAAAGTTTGGTAATTTGGATACACTTAAGATGCAGAACTGTAAAGAAGAAAGGTTCAAAGAAATGATGGCGATCAAAAGGTTAGAAGTAGTTCAAAGCAAATCAAAGGTTGGAATTGGGAATGCACTTTCTATTTTCGCTATCTCCTGAATCCAACATCTCTGAGATCCCAGATCTTGAACACGACTGATGCCACATTTAAGTAAAGAGGTATGCATATTATGTTTTACACGACTTGATGAAATCATTTGATTAGCTAATGAAATGTATGATTTTCATTTAACAGACGTCCAAGAAACATAGTCGTTTGTCAGCAAAACCAAGAGTGACTAATGAAGTACGCTGGTATGTAACCAGTTTTCATAATATAGTCTGATGAAAAGCGTCTACAGTTTAGATATATTTGAAACTGTGATAAAGAACATAGCAGTTGCCATCTGACATGCTAGCACGTCGAGATAAGACGACTGATTTGTCAAAGAAATAAACATTTATATAACTATCACTTTGAAACACGACATCTTTGTTGCCGAGATGAAGGAGTTCAAAGCTCAAAAGTACATAAGTTTCTTACCTGAAGCTTATATTATTATATATAGAGAAATGATTAGTTTTGTTGAATATTAAATATCATCATGTATTTGCAGGCATCCCTTTATTTGGAGATACATAGTAGTCTCGCATCGATAGCTAGAAGTAGTGGTACAAAAACATTTCATTCGGCTTCAATAAATGGACATCTTAGGCTGCCAAAAGATCCTAAGAATCAGGCACCTGGGATTTCATCGAGGAACGATAAGAAAGGCATGACTGCCACTCGGAACGCTGCGAATGGCAACAATCACTTCAACATTACAGCTACACAGACATTCGTAACAGTTACGACTCTGTCTACACGTTGGTGGACCTTTTGGACATGTCACGGTAGGAAGAAAACGCTCAAGAACATGTAGCTTTGCCCACTTGGTTCAAATGACGAATTATTATTCGTAAACGCCAAAAATGATATACCAGGCCTTTCTTTTAATGCAGGTTGTGGTTTCTGAGTTGCTTTAGAATAAACAGAACAGGGAGCTGGTTAATCTGTGTCGGAACCTTGGAAGCGTTTATGAGTTTTCTTGGCTTTCGCATTTAACTCCTTATATTCAATGTAAGGCGATACTTTAAATTCATGCCCTTATTGTGCAAACTGAATACGAAAAAAGGTTATTATAGGTAGTCATTAATTAGTGTTGAGCCATACGGAAAGCATAGACAATATTATTTCAAACTGCAACATATCGAAAACCGTCAAGGTCTAGGAATATTTGGTTTACAAAATATTCCATGCCTGAATTTTTCCATTAAGATCAATTCATTTCACTTTTGCACTCTGTCACATTAGAACTGAATAAACTTTAGTGTTTTGTATCGTTGGTGAATTAGTAGGCGAGAATTAATATTTTACCCATTGATGTAGTGTGGAATATGGATGTGGTTTCCGAGTTGGTTTAGAAGAAACAGTACGCAGTCAAGGACGTTCACGGGGACAGGGAGCTGACTAATCTATGCCGGACCCTTGGAAGCGTTTATGAGTTTTCTTGGCTGTCGCATTTAACTCCTTATATTCAATGTAGACGATACTTTAAATTGATGCTCTCATTGTGCAAACTGAATATGAAACTAGGTAATTATAAGTTGTCATTAATTACCGTCTTACATAAAAAAAATATAGCAGACACTCCCGTCGCAACGCGGAGGGTTCCAACGCCTCGTATCACTCATTTGAGTGTTTTTTAGGGTGCGTTCGGTATGTGATAATCGGAATGAGGAAATAGTTTCATTCCAAAACAAGATGTTTGTTTTACTACTTTTAAAGTTTATTATGGATATCATACTCAAATATATAGGCATACTCAATACTTCACCAATTTTCCTCCTAAGCAAATCTATCACATACCTACTTGTTATTTTTCACATGAAAACAAAAAGTATATGTGCATCTTCCCTTTTATATAAAATAGATTTGAATTAAGATATCAATTATTATCATTTATTTTGTATGGTGTATTTTTATGAAGAATTTTTTGAAATGAACATTGTTGTACGGTAAGGTGTCATTTTAAAAACTTTAAATAAGGAACTTTTTGTGTTGCTAAACAAGAATTTAAAATTAGAAAAAAACTTGATACCCATATCCAATTCATTTATCCAAACAACAAGAATGGGAATGATACAAGTGATTCAATCCGTTGTCATTTCACTCTATAACGAAACTCATACCGATTGTCATTCATGGCATCAAACCAAACACGCCCTTAGCTTTTAATATTTTCAATATATATAAATTTTAGGATCATGATTGTATCATGTAGTTTGATAAACGAGAAAATTCATATCAATATAAATAGATGGGGGTATGGACGACTTTTGACATAAGTGGAAGTTGTGTTGATAATGTTAGTGTAATCAAGTATTCTAAGTATTATTATTATTATTATTATTATTATTATTATTATTATTTTTAACGGCAATTTTTAACTATTTTATAACATTTACATCAAAAATTTATCTCACACATGCTAAACAAACTTTGTACCCACAATCAGTGGCGGAACTTGGCCATTTATTTTGGAGGGGCCGAATTTATTTTGGGGGGGCCGAATCGAAGATTTATTTATAACCTCAACTAAATTACCCCTAAAACCTACAATATTTACATTAAGTGTAGTAAATTTTGGGGGGGCCGGGACCCTCCCCTGCCCTCATAAAGGTCCGCCCCTGCCCACAATTATTTGGTTATGAAGCTTTTTACACACCATGATATATCACTGGGATACATGCCCTTTTGTTCTAAGTAATTGTATTTTACTTAGGATTAAAGAGTCCATACAAGTGCTCATTATGAGTCTGGATGTGAGGAATGCGCACTCATTATAGTTAGCTTGATATTGATGATTAAATGCAGATTTCAACAGGGTCGTGCGATCACACCCCTTCGGGGTTAAGGAGCACCACCCTTTGTTGGGTCCAAAGGCCAACACCCTAGTCGGTATTAACGGTTTTATCCGCCAATCCAATCAACACGGCTTTTTCCACCATTGCCAATATAAAGTCAATATAGTGCCTGAAATTTCAATTGACAATGTGCCTTATCCGATTAGCGATTTCGTGCACACTAAACGTAAAGTTAATATACATCAATCTAAAAGTCATCACATGATTTAAACTAATTTTCACATTTTAACCATTCGGATTTCAGTTATTCACAAATCACAAATTTTCCAGCAAAGTAACTATCGCACACCAAAGCCCATCACTATTTTCTTGTTTGATATAAAAGTATTTTGTTTAAAGCAATAAAAAATACAATATAGGCAACACATTTTTTTTTGTATAAATATATTTTTGTTTTTGCAAGAGACAATGTTAGGCAGATATCAACGTTATTGTTCATAAGCTTTGGTTATGAACAATGATCAATAAAGAAATTGGTTAACTATTGATTAGAGCAAGCAATTTCTAGCTTAGCTGAATCTAGGGGAGAGCTGAAAAACTGAAATAATCAAATTAAAAAAAAAAAAAAAAAAAAACCTGAACCTAAATAACTGAACGAAACTAAATCGGTTTTGGTTTTTTTTCAAAAATCAAACTGAATCGAACCGTTTTTATTATATAATAATATATAATTGATATAATATAACTAAATCAAATTTATAAATTCATATTCATTTTTTAAGTGGAATTATAATATATTTGTCTTAATGTTTATATGTGTGTTTGTCGTGAACGTGTGTTTACTTGATAATAAATAAATAAATATGTGACAAAGATCATATTATGTGTATATTCACTTTCATGTGTGTGTCTCATTTATATATATGTGATTGTAGAAATTTGGGATAAATATTAGTAGGCTCAGATTGACAAAAAATATAACAAATAAATAAATTATTTTTTACGTAAAACAAGTTTATTGGTATAAAACGGCCACAACAAAAAATAAACGGCTAAAAAACCGAAAAAACGAACCGCTAAAACTGAACGGTATTGGTTTTGAGTTTTATAAAAACCGGATATCCCAGTTTGGTTTCGATTTTAGCCAACCGACTCAAACCGAATCATGAATACCCCTAGCTGAATCATATAGAAACATGCTTGGGTTGCATGTGTCCAATGTCGTGGTTTACAGCAAAACAAAATCTTTATTTTGTAAGGATTTTGTTTGTGTTCTAATCATACATGCTAGACGTAAATTTGCAATGTGAATTTTTGATTTTCTCATTTTCTGATACCTTTAATTGCTTTTGAAAAAAGCATATAACACTAAACTTGGGAAACAAAGGTGTTAGTCTTCAAAAAGGTAAACACTTAAGAAGGCGAAATCGTTAACTAAGATATAAGTTGGAAGCAATTTTTTTTTGCTTTCGACTTTTCCATTTTGTTTCTTATTAGTTTTGCGAAACAAAGTTGATATAGATAAATTAAATAAATTAGAAACAATTGTTTATGTTACCTACAAGACATATAACATAAATGCCAAAAGGGTTGGGATCTATTGCAAAGTGATTAAAATTAAAAAGTGTAGAAAGCCATTCATAGTGTGACACGTGTCATCCACTCTAAATTATACATAAAATCCATCCAAGGGTAATATGGTCTTTTGACATATTTTTTCTTTTACACCTCAAATTTTAAACGCACATATCTCTTAAACCACAAACTTTTAGAAAAAACCAATTTCACCATAATTTTTAAAATTCGATTATCTTTAATTGGGTATAAATCTTTTTAATTATTTCGAAACTTTTTTTTTTGATATATTCATTAGGTCATGATTTTTTTTGATGTTTTTGCTATTTCCAATCATATTTTTTACCTTAAAAATTGCCAAATCATAAAATACTTAAAACACGAAAGTTTTAGATTTTGATTCACTCTTTACCCAGGAATTTGAATCACTCAAATCCGATATGATATGAGTGAGATATCGCACGTTAAAGATGACGTTTTAGTCATATTTGTTTGCACACAAGGTGTTTGATGAAATGTCTAGCTTAGATTTTTAGTGTTAAAATTGAGCTAAATGAACCAATTTTTGTGCCACAACGCATCATTAATCATTTTATTAATGTAAAACTCAAAAAGTGATGTTTTTTAATAGTTAAAGTTTTTAACTATTAAAACTGATGAACCAAACTTATGAACTGATGAACCAAATCAAAACTGATGAACCAAACCAAACTGATGAACTGATAAACCATACCAAAACTGATGAATCAAATCAAACATAGTTCATCGGTTTATTTTGGTTTATCAATCATAGTTTCAGCTTAACATGTTGGTGTTTGTTTTGTTTTGTTCATCAGTTTATTTTAGTTCATCAATCATAGTTTCAGTTTTGGTTTGGTTCATCAGTTTTTGGTTTGGTTCATCAGTTTGGTTTGGTTCATCAATCATAATTTCAGTTTTGGTTTGGTTCATCAGTTTTGGTTTGGTTCATCAGTTTGGTTTGGTTCATCAATCATAGTTTCACTTTTGGTTTTGTTCATCAGTTATTGGTTTGGTTCATCAGTTTAGTTAGGTTCATCAATTTTGGTTTTATGTTTTTTTTAAACAGTTTGGTTCATCAGTTCATCAGTTTGGTTCATCAGTTTTAATAGTTAAGAACATTAAATATTAAAAAACATCACTTTTTGTATCTTACATTAATAAAATGATTAATGATGCGTTGTGGGAGAAAAATTAGTGCATTTAGCTCAACTTTAACACTAAATATCTAAGCTAGACATTTCATCAAACACCTTGTATGCAACAAATATGAGTAAAACATCATCTTTAACGTGTGATATCTTACCCATATGACATCGAATTTGAGTGATTTGAATTTCTGGGTAAAGAGTGAACAAAAATCTATAACTTTCATGTTTTAAGTTTTTCACGATTCGACATTTATGAAGGTAAAAAATAGGGCCGAAAATGTCAAAAAAATCAAGAAAATCAAGAACTATTAGATATGTAAAAAACAAAAGTTCGAAATATTTATCAAGATTTATACCAAATTAAAGAGAATCAAATTTTAAAAATTATGATGAAATCGGTTTTTCGTAAAAAATTGTCATTTGAAAGATATTTGCGTTTGAAATTTGGGGTGAAATTAAAAAAACGGGTTAAAATGACAAAAATGCCCTTAACCGAATTTAATAAGAAAAAAATGAGAAATTAAGTGGAGGACACGTGGCACGAGCTGAATAGCTTTGCAAACTTTTTATTTTTATTCCATTTCTAATAGATCGTGACTCACGTCAAAAGTTCAGTATAGATCTCAAATTTACCAATAGATTCAATGAACCAATAATAACAATTCATTTAAAAAAAAAAAAAAAAAAACTTTCACTCATTTTTTTAAAAATTAAATATCTCGCAAACCGTTAATTGTTACGCAATAAAAATCATACCATCGCGACGAGAATTAAATTATCTTTCTATAGATATGCGCTACTATATATTTTTAACGATTTTTTTTTCAAAATTTCGGCCCAGAAAAATCATATATGATTTGTGAAAATCATATATGATTCGATTTTTACAAATCATATATGATTTTTGAAAATCATATATGATTTGTAAAAATCATATATGATTTGTGAAAATTATATATGATTTGTGAAAATCATATATGATTCGATTTTTAAAAATCATATATGATTTTAAAATCATATACTAGTATGATTTTTTTAGACGGAAATTTTGAAAAAAAAAAAATTTGACGAAAATATAGAAAAGTGCATATTAATAGAAAGATAATTTAATTGTCATCGCGATGGTGTATTTTTTATAGTTTGAAGATTTACCGTTGGCAAGATATGTTGTTTTAAAAAAAAAAGATGAAAAATGATTTTTTATTAAATTTGATTAAAAATGGATGACTAAAATTATTTTATTGGATCTATGACAAATATGAGATCTATATTGATCTCAACTCTAACATAAATATGATCAAACAATACCCTACTTTATAACATTGATCCAATCGAAACCAAAAAGAGTTTTTTTTCTTTAATTCTACCCACCTACAAATTAAAGACATACTTTTTTGAAATAGCAAACTTGCTTTAATATGAATATAATTTAATAGTCAAGTAGTCGTACTCTTCTAATTAATTAATTAATTCAGATAATAGTGAATTAGTTGAATATATTAATTAACTAATTAGTATTTTATTGACCAATTGTCTTTTGTCCAACTAATTTGATAAAGAGGCAGCTGTTATTAGCCAACAGTTTTGATCCGTTGGCCATGTGCAGCCAACTAGCTTCATGGTCATGGTCATGGTCAATATATCTTACTTTTACAGCTAGTTCAATTTTTTTATAAGAGAATTTCATCTATATTCTTTGAAAAATACATAATTACATCAATATTCTTACAAATTTTTTAATTACATCAATATCCTTTGAAACCTTAAAAAATACTCGTGCATATCCAAATGAATTATTTAATCTCATTCTGTTAATTTTAAAATATAAAATTATTATCTAAATATTAAATAAAGAGATTTTTACTTTTCTACCTTTCTTTTTTAATCATCTTCTTCTCAAATTCCTCCTTATTAACATTCAAGTTAATAAATCTTAATCACACAAAAAATGTTTTATGATTGAAAATGGACCATACTTAAATCTCCATTCAAGATTCATAATCGTATTTAACAAAATAAGGAATCACAAATTTGTCATCACACTTACATTTTTCATTCTACCTGTAGAACGTGAAAACAAACATGACATACTAATTTAGATGAAATATCTCCTGAAATTGCCACTTGCTTCTCAAAAAAGACGTTTTAAATAATTAATTTAATTTTATACAACCAACATATATATGTGTCTACTGTCGCTACTAAGAATCAATCACGCCTTTAGGTGCATGAAAAAAAACGAAAACTTTCATACTTATATACATATGTTATGTCTACTCAACCAAGTGGGTTATTAATTTGAGTGTTATACGCATCAATTTGTGAATAGAAAGATTGTTCCCAAACAATTGTTTATGTTTTTAGGTTTGATTAGGGAAGAAGGGTAAAAAAGTAATACATCTCTCATTTAATGTTTAAATAATCATTTTGAATATTAATATTATACAATTAAGATTAAATAATTTATTTGGATACATACGAGTATTTTTAAGATTTCAAAGGATATGAATGTAATTATAAAAATTTTAAGGATATTGATGTAATTGTGTGTTTTTCTAATGATATATATGAAATTCTCCCTTTTTTTTATTAACGTGTTTAGGAAAACTCGATGCGAGATTGTGGATAAGCTCGTAATTAAAGTACGTATTCAGTGTTAACTGACTTTTTCCGTATCCGTGCCCATTTTCATTCCCAAATGAATAAACAACAAATTTATACTGTATGAAAATGGATGTGAAATATATACAAGTTAAATTGCTAATACGAATATACAATACGTTAACACATACGTTAATATATCTTTCTTTGCTTTAAAAAAGAAACACATATGTAACTGGAATTAACCCAAAACGCAATATGTATGTATCTCTAAATCTGTAAATTTTACTAAGATTGAAGTTCTAGTTATCAGTATGTACTCTCAGAAAAAAATAATACTAATAAATAAATAATAAATAAATAAAAATCCGATTTTTCTGTATAAATTTCGTAGTTAGATAAAGTTATTTAATAAATAATCCAAATTAAATACTCCATTAAGGAAAACCTACCCATAACTATTACAGGCTTACAGTTGTGTATGACAACATGACTTGGTACGAAGGTTTTAAATAGCGTGAGACGTGACATTATGGCATGGTCAAGCCTCGTGTTTTGGGAGTTACGGCGAAGTTTTAGCGTTATTTAAGATGTGATTTAAGGCGGTAAAAAATATGAGAATATTCATAAATTTATATATTCTATATTATATATCATATTTCATGTACATCGAGTTTACAAAATATGTTATACATAAGAAACTAAGTCATTAAACTATTCTTATATGTAATGTTTTTTTATTTTTTTCAAAAAAAAAAAAAAAAACATTTTCATCTTAGTTGAATTAGAAAAAAACGTAACTTGTCTATTGCGTAGTGTAGAGGTCACGCTTCGCGGTCTTGCGATGCCTTTGCACCATCATAGGGTGCTTTTTAGAACCATGTTTGGGACTTAATCTACGGAGATTTGAATTCCAAAACATTATTAAATGATATCCCTTTAGAAATGTTATAGAAAAAGAAAATGAACACTTGGATCGAATTGAGAATATTTTATGTATGATTCTACCCAACTTTGATTAAGCCGCCTCTGCTTAATATAGAAGAGTTAATGTCATACCATTAATATAAAACATTTTGTACCAAATTATGATACAAAGTTACTTTGTTTATCCTAATCATGTTTTAGATTGAGGGCCGGGATCTCGTAAAAGGGGCATGCGAATATTAGAATTGTGATTATGATCATCTAGCTAGGTATTTGTTGTGTATGTAATTAACTAAGACATCTATCCAGTATTTTGTATTTTGTGTATGAGGTGAAATAGAAACATAAATTTTGGGTTTTTAATTGTATGCAAGAAATATTTACTAGAGGTAGCTAGAGACTATATGCAGATGCGTCTTGACGTACATAGGTGATCTTCAATTCGTGGATGGTGTTGTACTATTTGTGACATGTGAGCGTATACATCTAATTTGTGTGTTCGAAATGGCAGAATCATTTTAATAATAATAGTAAGAGTAGATAGGTCATCTTTAAAGGTAGGTATAACCCTTTGGATGTTAAGTATAACGATTAATTAATTAAACGCAAAAAAGAAATAAAAAAATAAATATACGCATGGCAAACAGAAAAAAACAGTAGCAATTTTCATGATTAGTCCTGTGATATAATGATACGCATAGTTTCTGTAAACCAAGTACATACATCAAGCAAAACAAGTATATACAAAAATCCGGTCCAGATTTTGTAATGGATTAAAGAGAAACCATGATATTAATAATGCTTATCCTTAATGACAACTATCTACCTAGCTAATCCATTAGTGTTCCATGTTAAAGAAATAAAACTAATAAACCATATCCATTGAGGTTTATGATGATGTGCGCTTAGTCGGCTTTGACTCAGATTATAGTTAAAAGTACTTATAACACTTCACGATATTTGTATTACATTAAAAAGTCATCATCAATGACTTTAAGCTGTTAATTAAGTATGGGTTAAAAAACATGCATGTCGCCGTTCGCGATTACTATCACTGACCATTGACCTTCCCTCTATTACCAAATCTTTCCCTATTTTATATTTAATTTGGAAAACATTTTTCAAATTTCAATAGCTTTGCTTTCATGAAACATGGAGATGAAAATTCTGCCAAAATTTCTTAAGGAACAAAACCTACCTTTAATTAGACTTTTTACCATCTATTGTGTTTGACGTAGAGTGCTTATAAGCATTTTAGAATGGTGAGCGTTGAACGTTGAGTGTTTTGATTTTAGTGCTCGTTTAACAAGCATCAAATAGCTTTATCTTTTCGAAATGCTTCTTTACAAATGCTCTATCAAATAACATTTAATAGTTGTTTACACATTATGATTAAAGTTAACTACAACTACTATACATTAACATATGTATTTATGGAAAAAGAAAAACTACTGTTAACGATTACTACTTACTGCTATTGCAAAGTTGCTAAACACCTCATAGTCATGTTAATCACTCAGAATGTTTTTCCTCGGCATATAGTTTAGTTGTTCCCTCATACTTTCTTTTCTAAATTGCATTTAATAAGAGAATAACTTCTAACTTTAGTAAAACAACTATCTAATTTATCATTATATACTACAACAATCGTGGGTTTCGCATGCGAAATATCACGGCTTTCGCCGGTAATACTCTCTCGAGAATACTTTCCCCGGGGACTAGTTACCACCTTTCCTGAGGACATGTGAGTCCCACAGCCAATTGTCACCGGTCAAACATGTCCGACGTGTCATTGGTTTTTGCCGGAGACACGTCCCCGAGGAAAGTTGTTTTTGAATATTAATTTAATCACCTAATTAAATTAGTAGTCCGACGTGGCACTATATAGAAGGATGTATCTAGTCATTAGCTAGCATGTTAAAAAAAAAGTCATTAGCTATATTTATTTATTTATTTATTAACAAATAACTAGCTAGTTGTAGTAACAAACTTTTCTTTTAAAATGCATTATTAAATAGAATTTTTTATATAATGGATAGAGTATGGACGTCCTAATTGTAAATTCTTCCATGTGATGGTTAGATTTGTAGCTAACTTTTGTTTATTTTTTCTCAACTTTGATAAATTCGCAAAGTTGCTTTTGAAAAAGTCATGTCCTCAATACATTATATAAACATATAACCCTTCACCATCATCAAACGCTTAAACAAAAACAATGGCATCTCTTGCACCACCATCAAGCACCACCGGGAAAACCCTCTCTTCCTCTTCCACCTACTCTTATTCTTACTCTTTCAAATCATCTCAAGTTCCTGTATCCCGAAACCGCAACAATCGCCATGCAGTTTCATGCAAAACCCAAGATAATAATGACCATGATGAAAACTCTAGCAAAGTTGATAGGAGAAATGTTCTTTTAGGTCTAGGTGGTCTTTATGGTGCCGCAGCTACCTTTGGTCCAGGTTCACTAGCCTTCGCAGATCCTATCATGGCACCGGACGTCTCGAAATGTGGTGCAGCCGACATACCACAAGGTGTTCAGCCCATGAAATGTTGCCCTCCAGTAGCCAAAAAAATTATTGATTTCAAACTTCCACCACCATCAGCCACTCGTGTCAGGCCAGCGGCTCATTTGGCTAGTAAAGACTACATTGCTAAATTCAATAAAGCAGTTGAGCTCATGAAAGCCCTCCCGGATGACGATCCTCGTAGTTTTAAACAACAAGCGGCTGTTCATTGTGCTTATTGTGATGGTGCATATGATCAAGTTGGCTTCCCTGATCTCGAGCTTCAAGTCCATGGTTCTTGGTTGTTCTTACCTTTCCATCGTCATTACTTGTACTTTTTTGAGAAAATATGTGGAAAATTAATCAATGACCCTAATTTTGCAATCCCATTTTGGAACTGGGATGCACCCGATGGGATGACAATCCCTGCTATTTATGCCGATAAGAAGTCTCCGTTATATGATACTTTCCGAGAAGCTAGGCATCAACCTCCGTCAATAATTGATCTTGACTTTAATGGTGTCGATGAAAATCTTAGCAAGTCGAAACAAGTGTCCACAAATCTTACAATCATGTACAGACAAATGGTGTCGACTGCAAAGACTGCCAGTCTTTTTATGGGTAGCCCCTATCGTGCTGGTGACGAGTCTACTCCTGGTGGAGGCTCGCTTGAGAGCATACCACATGGTCCAGTCCATGTCTGGACCGGAGATAGCACACAACCAAATGGAGAAAACATGGGTAACTTTTATTCTGCAGGAAAAGACCCTCTTTTCTATGCGCATCATGCAAATGTTGATAGAATGTGGTCTGTTTGGAAAACCCTAGGTGGACGAAGGGCTGATTTTACTGATAAAGATTGGCTTGATGCATCGTTTTTGTTCTATGACGAGAACGCGGAGATGGTCCGAGTCAAGGTGAGGGATTGTCTAGATTCTAACAAACTTGGCTATGTATATCAAGATGTGGCGATACCATGGGTAGAAAGCAAGCCCACACCACGTATCAAAAGGGTTTTGAGCAAGATCAAAAAACTCGGTACTGCTAAGGCTGATGAACACATACCCTTTGCTAAAGAGGTTTTTCCAGTGAGTCTTGACAGGCCAATCAAAGTGTTGGTTCCAAGACCAAAGAAATCGAGAAGCAAGAAACAAAAAGATGAAGAAGAAGAGATTTTGGTGATTGAAGGGATTGAAGTGACTAGAGATGTCTTTGCGAAATTTGATGTGTTTGTGAATGATGAAGATGACGGGATGAATGCAACCGCCGATAAGACTGAGTTTGCTGGAAGCTTTGTGAATGTACCTCATAAGCATAAACATGGGAAGAGTGTGAAGACGAGATTGAGGTTAGGGATTAGTGAGCTTTTGGATGATTTGCATGCTAACGATGATGATAATGTGTTGGTGACATTGATGCCGAAAAGTGGAGGAAGCGAAGTCTCCATTAAAGGTATTAAGATCGAGCATGATTGATCTAGAACACGTTCAATTTCCTTTGGATATCAATCTCATTTTCTCGACAAATAAAGATATGATCATTTTTGAGTTATTTCCGGAAAGATGTGTGTTTTGTTTAACGTATCATCGAATAAAAGTAACTTTTTAGTTATCAAATATTTGACTCATAGTTTTTGATTGGGTGTTTTGATCTTATTATCTTATATCGGTCACAAAATTTATGTGTTTTTACTGTCGTTATTAATGAATGGTTTAGTTTCTGGACATAGTAATTACTTCGTCATACACTCATGTATAGATACTAGATAACAAAAATTGTTCTAACAAACTAATCAAACTCTCTATGATAATTTGTAGATATTTGGTATCATAACCTAGACACTTTTTTATTATTATTATTATTATTATTTCTTATTCTTCTTCTACGTGTGTGTGTGTCTATATATATATATATATATATATATGTATATATAGGGAAGGGATCAGATGCGGATTAGATTTTAAGTAGGGATGGTGCGGATAATATCACAGTAACATTCAAAAAATAATAATTCAAAAAAATCTGAAAAAATTAAAAAAAGAAAGAGGACAACAATTTATTAAGAATCGCTGAAAAAAAATTCAGAAAAAAAAAATCATTTTCATGGTTAAAAGGTATAATGATATTATGAATTTTGTTAATATCACCGTAATTATCAAGCTTTCTTAATATCACTACTAAGTAAGGCTAGCAGTAGTTTCACTAAGGCTAGCAGTAATTTCACTAAGACTAGCAGTAGTTTCACTAAGACTAGCAGTAGTTTCACTAATGCTAGCTGTAGTATGTAAACTAGCAGTGATATTAAGTTTTTTTCTAATATCAAAGTAACTTTTTAAGTAAAATTGTTAATATCACATTTACTTTTTACATGTTTTCTTAATATCAAAGTTAATTTTTTTAATATCACCGTAACTTTTCTTAATATCGTAATAAAAAAGACAGTGATATTAAGTAAAATTGTTAATATCACAGTAGAACTCATAATATCGTTAATATCACAGTAGGACTCATAATAAAAAAATAAAGTGCTCATAAAAATCGAAAAAATAAAAAATGAAAGAAGATAGCAAAGTAAGGATCGCGCAAAAGGAAAAAAAAAATCAAAAAAAATCGCTTACATGGTCAATTGGTACCGTGAATGGGCATAGCGTAGATCTTGACTTTTTTACAAAAAAGTCAAGATCAGATTCAAATGGGCGGTCCGATCAATACACATCCGACAAATTAAAAATCCGCACTGATCCTCACCTTATATATATATATATATATATATATATATATATATATATATATATATATATATATATATATATATATATATATATAGGGGTGAGTTAAAATAAAAAGACAATTTTTCATAAAAAGGATAAGAAGGATTTTTGACATTTGATTTTAAAACTAATGGATGAGATTAAGCTATAGTTTTAATTATGACTGAAAGGGCAAAAAGGTCTTTTCATCAAATACATAAACACTCACTATCTGTTACATTCATAACAGATTCCATCCTCACCTCGTCAATTACTTTCTCTCTCTAAAAAATTCACTTTTATCTCACTATTAATCCTTAAAAAATTCTTCAGATCTTTTAAAAATCATCGATGAAAACCCAGATCTAAACAATATTCGTCTAGAAATACATAAAAAAAATCGTAACTTCATGATGTGAACAATGATTTAATGCAAATCGAATCTGCAATCAGTGATTTTACAGACAAAAATGGTGTTAAGTGGCAACAAAATATATGCGATGATGGGGAATGAAGATAAACGATATTTTTCCATCAAAAACTTCAAATTCCATAGGTAATGATTTTATTAACCTAAAATTGCTTTGTTAATAGATATTCTAATAAAAGTGTTCATCAAATTTAAGTTTACATGCTTTGTGCATAATAAATGGATATATGTGCATCAATTTTCATAGATTATTGTGAAAAATATGATATGTTTGGGTAATTGTGAGTTATGTGAAATGACAATGTTTTGTGTATTAAAAAATGGGCTAAATATGCATTAATTTTTGTAGGAAGTTAGTAGAAGTGAGATACTTAGGTAATTGTGTGTTATGTGAAATGACGCTGCTTTATGAATTAAAAAATAGGCTAAATGTGCATTGATTTTTGTAAGCAGTTAATAAACGTGCGTTAAATTTGGATAATCATGAGTCGTGTGGAATAACATTGTTTTGCACATTAAAAAATAGGCTAAATGTGCATTAATTTTTGTAGGGAGTTAGTAAAGTGTAATACGTTATGTGGAATAACACTGCTTTGTCCATTAAAATTAGGCTAAATGTGCATTGATTTTTGTAGGAAATTAGTAAACGTGTGATAAGTTTGGATAATCGTGAGCTATGTGGAATAACATTGTTTTGCACATTAAAAATGGGCTAAATGTGCATTAATTTATGTAGGAGTCAAGTAAAGTGGAATACGTTGGTAATCGTGTGTTATGTAGAATAACACTGCTTCTTGCATTAAAAAATGGCCTAAACGCGCATTAGTTTTTGCAATGGTAACTTTTGGTTTGTGATATTTTAAGCAGTTTATAAAACGTGCATTAAATTTGATAACGTGAGCTGTGTGGAATAACATTATTTTGCAAATTAAAAATGGGCTAAATGTGCATTAATTTGTGTAGGGAGTTAGTAAAAGTGGAATACGTTTTTGGTAATCGTGGTTTTTATGTAGAATAAAACTGCTTCGTGCATTAAAAAATGGCCTAAACGCACATTAGTTTTCTGCAACTTGTAACTTTTGGTTTGTGATATATTAAGCAGTTAATAAACGGCATTAAATTTGATAATCGTGAGTCGGTGGAATAACATTGTTTTGCACATTAAAAAATGGGCTAATGTGCATTAATTTTTGTAGGGAGTTAGTAAAAGTGCAATATGTTATGTGGAATAACACTGCTTTGTGCATTAAAATTAGGCTACATGTGCATTGATTTTTGTAGGCGATTAGTACACGGTGATAAGTTTGGATAATCGTAAGCTATGTGGAATAACATTGTTTTGCACATTAAAAATGGGCTAAATGTGCATTAATTTGTGTAGGGAGTTAGTAAAAGTGGAATACGTTTTGGTAATCCTGTGTTATGTAGAATAACATCAGCTCGGCATTAAAAATGGCCTAAACGCCACATTAGTTTTCTCGCAATTAGTAAGTTTTGGTTTGCGATATGGGTGTGCAAATCGAAAATAAAACCGCTTTGGCCCCGGAACCATACCTTGGATTAGACTTGTATTTTAGTATATGCTAAACCTACCAAACCAACGTTGTTTAGTGAGAAAAGTGTTAATACAAATATCGCCATTAAACGTTATTTATATTTTTGATCTTTACCTAAGTTTTGTTAACGACAAAAGTAAATTTAATTTGTATAAAAGCTTAAAGCTTGTCAAGTTTAATAGATATTAAAACAAGCTTTTTCAAACAATATATTCATCATTCAAGCATTTACATTTATGATTAGTAACATCTTGATATAACTCTAATCATTATGTATGATAGTAGTTTTAGAATGTGTTAGGTTCTTAAAACCAAACACTACTTAAGTACTTGCATATTTCTAAAAATAGAAATACAACATATGACATCATGTGATGCATCATGGAAATCATTGGAAGATTTCATTAGATATTTTGTGGATTTGTACTCTTCATATCTTGCACAATCTCACTTAGATAGAGTTGACTTTAGCAAAGATTTGATATATTGACTGTCAGACCGCAGGTACCAAATTAGTACACGCGAACCCTTTAAGGGTTCTCGCGGTCCGTGGACGCCCACCATTTTGGCTATAAATAGCAATGCCAAGCCAAGTAGTTTTTATCCCTTTCTAACATACTCTCATACATATCTTCTCTCTAACCTTTCTAACTCGGCCATATCATATTAGTGATCTCTTTTGTAGCAAAGAAGATCAAGTCACATTCAAGCTTCAAACGAGAAGTTGGAAGTCTTGTTTGTTTAGTGTTGTATGATCTTGTGTTGATTCATACTTCATTGTTGTATTAAACCATCATAATCTTGTGAGTGTGAGTGGTTAGTATTTTAGTCCTCAAAATACATTGTGTGTGGGAGTGGTTGTACCCTTGGAAAGAACTCTTCATCTAGCTTAGTGTCGAAATAGTGTGTTTAAGTGTAAAGGTTTTCTCCGTGAAAGGAGCTTGTTGACTAGTGAAGTTAAACTCTCGAGTGTGAGACTCGAGGAGTGGAGTAGGGCAAGAAAAAGAGTCCTTGTAGACCGAACCACTATAAACAACTTGTTGTGGTTTGATTATTTCTTTCCTTATTTACTTCTTACATATTGCTTGCATATTTCATTAACATATCTAAGATCAATATCAATTGATCTTTCAATAAGTTTCAAAACAAAGTTTTTAATTGGTAAACTATTCAACCCCCTTCTAGTTTTCTACAATTGGTACCAGAGCCTCGTTGCTCAAGAATTTCTAAAATAACTTGTATTTTATAAACTTGAAACGATCCATGGATTCTGAAAACTTTAAAGAAGGGCAATCTATGCAAAGACCACCACTCTTTGAAACCAATGGATTTATCTATTGGAAAAACCGCTTTGAAACATATGTAAAATCAAAAGATATAGATCTTTGGTTTATTATTGTTAAAAAGGATTTTAGTTCTACAACAAAGGATATTTCCGTTGATGAACAAAAGAAACTAGTTGCTAAAAATAATGAAGCTAAAATGATGCTTTATAATGCTTTACCTAGAAAAGAATATGAAAGAATTTTTATGTGTGAAACCGCCAAAGATATTTGGGAATCTTTAATTGTTACACATCAAGGTAATTCACAAGTCAAGGATAACAAAATTGATCTTCTTGTTCAACAATATGAACAATTTGTTATTCCTGAAGATGAAACCATTGATTGCGGCTTTGCTCGCTTTTAACACTATTATTACATCACTTAAAGCACTTGATGAATCTTTTCGTAGTAAGAACTTTGTCACGAAATTTCTTAGAGCACTCCATCCCAAATGGAGAGCTAAAGTGACCGCCATTGAGGAATCAAAAGATCTCTCAATAATGTCACTAGACGAGTTGATCGGTAACCTCAAAGTACACGAAATGGTGATGGAGAAAGATTCGTAGATCATCAAAGGAAAAAGGGAGAAGATCAAACCGCTGCTCTAAAAGCAAAAGCGAATCAAGTGATGATGACGAATCTTGCTCCGGTAGTGAAGATGAGGAATATGCCATGGCCGTTAGAGACTTTTAGAAGTTCTTTAGAAGAAGAGGAAAGTTTGTAAGACAACCTCGAGAAGAAAAGAAGCCATTCCGAAAAGATCGGATGACAAGAAGGGTAAAGGTGAAAGAAAATGTTTTAGATGTGGTGATGCAAGTCACCTCATAGGAGAATGTCCCAAGCCACCTAAAAGCAAAACTCAACGAGCTTTTGTAAGTGGTGCTTGGAGTGATAGTGAAGACGATGAAGAATCAAGCAAGGAAGAGATCGCTCTAATGGCACATGAGTCAAATGAGGTACTTTCCGACTCTTCTTATTCTTCTATTGATGATGACACTTTGCAAAAACAATATAATCAATTGTGTGAGCTAAGTCTAAAAATCATAACTAAAAAAAAAAATTTTAAAACCAAAAAGGAATTTTTGGAAAATGAAGTTTATGAGTTAAAAGAAAAGCAAAACGACTAGAAAAGGAAAAGCAAATGACGATGATTGTAAATCATGTCAAGAGCTTAAACTTGAAATAGAAAAACTAAAACTCACACAAGATGTTTTAATCGAAAACAATTTTAAATTTAAAAGGTTTAAAACATCGCCTTGCCGATGAAATAGTTAAAATTCATAAAACCGTGAGACATGAATGGGCTAGGTTTTAATGAAGTATTAATTCCAAAGAGTCAAAATAAAACGTCTGAAAAGGACGAACATCTCATCAAAATTGCCTGCAAGACAAGACGGACCGACGGAACCAAAATAAGGGTTCCGTTCATGTGCAAATGGTGCCGTGGGTACCTCAGTGCAACGAATGTTCGCAATACGGACCGCATCAATTTGTTAAAATAACAAAGAAAACCAATAATAGTATTAAACTAAAACCACCGTTACTCGTGAGTAGGACTTGTCAAAAATGAATTTAGATCAAAAACTACTCAACAACGATATAAAACATCTTTTGCCAAACGCCCCTTTCCTAAGAGCAACCACAACATACAACCCAACTACCAACACAATGGTTGGAATCAAAACTTTCCTAGACCATATCAAACTCCTGATTACATGCCATGGAACTCTTACCCATCGTTTCCATACATGAATCAAATAAATGGTATGTGTAACCCAAATGGACCCATGAGATATTGGGACCAAATGCTTGAGTTATTTGCTTCTTAGGTATGCTTGAAAGTTGGATTGGAACTTGATGAATGGATTAAAGATAGTGGTTGCTCACGACACATGACGGGCAACAAAGTCTCTTCTCATCATACCAAGAGTATGACGGAGGTAATGTCACCTTTGGTAGCAATCTCAAAAGCAAAATTATTGGCAAAGGTACGATTGCTCATAACTCCCTAACTATTGAAAATGTTGCTCATGTGGATAGGTTAGGATTTAATCTACTTAGTATTAGCCAACTATGTGATAAAAAGTATAAAGTACTATTTGATGAAAATGGTAGTAAAATACTAAAAGATGGTATCACCATAGCTAAAGGAGTTAGGAAAAATAACATATACGTCATGAAAATAGATAAAACATATAATGACAAACTTTGCCTAACAACATTAGACGATAGCTCATCTCTTTGGCATAGACGTCTAGGTCACGCTAATATGAGACTTATACAAAACCTATCTTCAAAAGAATTGGTTAGGAATTTACCAAAACTTAAATATGACCAACACTTTTGACGCTTGCAAAATTGGTAAACAAACACATAGTAGTCACAAATCTAAAAATATGGTGTCCACATCTAAGTGTCTAGAATTATTACATATGGACTTGTTTGGACCATCCGCTATAAGAAGCTATGGAGGCAACTTATACACTTTGGTCATAGTAGATGATTACTCAAGGTTTACTTGGACGTTGTTTTTGAAAACCAAAAATGAAGCTTTTGATAAATTTGAAATACTTAGCAAGAAAATTCAAAATCTTCTAGGTGTCAAAATGGTGTCGATCCGAACGGATCATGGTCGTGAATTTGACAACGAAACTCAATTTGGAAACTTTTGTGATACAAATGGTATAACACATAACTTTTCCGCTCCACGAACACCTCAATCTAATGGAGTAGTAGAACGTAAAAATAGAACAATTCAAGAAATGAGTAGAACAATGCTTAATGAACAAAACATTCCTCAAAAGTTTTGGTGTAACGCCGTTGACACTTCTACATATATTTTGAATAGAGTCTTAATACGCCTTTCTTAAACAAAACACCATATGAACTCTATAAAGGTAAAAGCCAACGTTAGGATATTTTAGAGTCTTTGGTTGTAAATGCTTTATTCTTAATACTAAGGATTATCTCACCAAGTTTGACCCAAAGTCTTATGAAGGTGTATTTCTTGGTTACTCTCAAACTAGTAAAGCTTACATTGTCCTAAACAAAGAAACAATGATAGTCGAGGAATCGTTGAACATAACATTCGACGAAAGTCCACCTCCCTCTAAGACATCACCTTTGGTAGATGATGACTTAGTTGAAAGTCAAATGATAGAAGGTCAAGAAATAATTAATAATAACAAGGAAGATGAACCATTAAATAAAGAAATTGTCAACATCAAAGAATCTAAAAGTCATCCTTTAGAAAAAGTCATAGGACAACTTAATCAAAGAACCTTAAGGTCACAAGCCCAAAATCAAAGTAATTATTTTTGTTTTGTATCCACCATTGAACCCAAAACCATAAATGAAGCAATAAAAGATGAATCATGGGTTATTGCCATGCAAGAAGAATTAAACCAATTAGTTAGAAATGATGTTTGGAAATTAGTTCCAAAACCTAAAGATCAAACTATAATTGGAACAAAATGGGTTTTTCGAAATAAAATGGATGAAAATGGGATAGTATCTAGAAACAAAGCTAGGCTTGTAGCGCAAGGTTATAATCAACAAGAGGGATTGATTATGATGAAACTTATGCACCGGTAGCTAGGCTTGAGTCTATTAGAATATTGCTTGCTTATGCATGTGCCTATGATTTTAAATTATTTCAAATGGATGTTAAAAGTGTCTTTCTTAATGGGTTTATTAACGAAGAAGTGTATGTTGCTCAACCTCCCGGTTTCACCGACTTTGAGAAACCACATCATGTCTTCAAACTCAAGAAAGCATTGTATGGTCTTAAGCAAGCACCAAAAGCTTGGTACGACCGACTTAAGACTTTTCTTATTGATAACAAATATACTATGGGATTAGTAGATAATACTCTTTTTACCAAGAAAAGGAAATCACATATTATCATTGTTCAAATATACGTTGATGACATTATATTCGGATCAACTTGTCAAGAATTATGTGATGATTTCTCTAAAATCATGCACGACGAGTTTGAAATGAGTATGATGGGTGAGTTAAATTTCTTTCTAGGACTTCAAATAAAACAACTAGAAGATGGCATATTCTTTAACCAATCTAAATATATAAAAGACATGCTTAAGAAATTTGGTCTTGAAGATTCCAAACCAACTAAGACACCCATGTCCTCCGACACTAAACTCACCAAGGATGAAGAAGGTGAATCCGTAGATAACACTAAATATAGAGGAATGATTGGTAGTCTACTCTATCTTACGGCTAGTAGACCGACATTATGTTTAGTGTTTGTCTATGTGCTCGCTTTCAAGAAAACCCAAAGGCATCACACTTAGAAGCCTTAAAAAGGATTTTTAGATACATTAAGGGAACAACGGGTTTAGGATTATGGTATCCCAAAGGAACGGGTGTAGAAACCATAGTGTATGCCGACTCGGATCATGCCCGTGATTATGTCGATAGAAAAAGTACAAGTGGTATTTGCACTTTTGTTGGACATTGTCTCACCCCATGGTTTGCAAAGAACAAACGCCTTAGCCATCTCAACCATCGGGCCGAAGAAGCACGCCTCACCGAAAAGCATGTCAACAAGCTCTTTTGATGAAGCAAGCTCTCGTAGATTACGGAATTCATCTCAACGACATTGTGATACTTGGCGACAACAAAGGAGCCATCGATCTCAGAAGAATCCCGCTCAACATGCTCGCACAAAGCATATTGAAATCCGCCATCATCTTTTTGCGACAATGTTCAAAAAGGAAACATTTCAATCGAGAAAGTATCCTCCCAAGACAACATTGCCGACATCTTAACTAAGCCTCTTAAACGAGAACCTTTTAATCTTCTTAGACTTGGTTTAGGGTTAATGGAACCAAACATGTAGGATAAACATAGCCCAAAACATTAGAATAGTCAAAACTAAACTAATTTGTCTTGTACCTCGCTATCAGTAGCACGCACCAAACGACAACAAAGACGGAACCAAATTTTGGTGCCGCCTCGTCCGTGGTGTCTACGTAGCAAAACCGCTATATACAAATCATCCTCTTCCTCAAAACCCACTTTACCAA
This sequence comes from Chrysanthemum makinoi, assembly GCA_910596185.1. Lineage (NCBI taxonomy): Eukaryota > Viridiplantae > Streptophyta > Magnoliopsida > Asterales > Asteraceae > Chrysanthemum > Chrysanthemum makinoi. The sequence goes on along the minus strand of OU343225.1, from coordinate 247,187,126 downwards.
AACGTGTAAAACTTAAACCAAGCTCATTATTGTCACTTTCCCACTCACTAATCATCAAGATAACATCATTGTAAGTATCCTAACTACATTTCATCTCTTAATTCTAAGTCTAGGATTCTTATTTATGCACAAAACTATCACAAATCATTACATGGGGTTTTATGTATGCTTTTATACCAAATATGAATTCAATTGGCAAATTGCATAACTAGTCATTAAAATTAGGTACTACATTATCATATTGCATAAACAAATCATGCTTCCCACTAATTGATAGATAATGAATATAAGGCCCTATTCAAACAACCAAACACCCCATGTCAAAAGTTTTGAAAAGCTTCTCACTTGTAGGAAAACATTTTTTCATTGCTAATACAAATAGAAACGTTAAATTTTCATCACTTGCATGCTCTTGAATACTAAAGGTATTGCATAACTAATATGCATTCCGGGTATATTCAAATGAAGCCACATTGAATTAGGAGCATTTGTGTTATCTCATGGTATTTGCCAAACACCCCACTAAAACCATTTTGTGCATAAAATGAGTCGAGATAACCGCAACTCCAAATTGTTTTCATATAGGCACACACTAGAACCAAAAAACGTTAAAACTTATTCTCATTTTTAACATATTAACTCTTGTCCTTAGGAATAACCATGGTAGCCGCAAGATTCTATGATCACAAAGACACCCTTAACTACATTCCCAAACACCACAAAACCAAAGGACTTACCAAGGAACAAGTAGAAATATTTAGGGGTCTAGAATCAAGGTATTTCCATGAGGGTAGAACCAGTCACTCATCCTTCCTTCACCAACCTTCGAAGAACTAGCAGCCATTCAATTCGATTGTCTTCTTGACATCGATGAACCAATTTGTCCTAGGTTTGTGTTAGAATTCTATGCTAGTGTGACCTGCTTTAATGATGAAGACGATGATGAATTTTGTCTTAGGTTTAGAATCAATCAAAACGACTACACCATCACCTTAGGCAAATTTGCTCAAGTGTTAGGAATTCCCAACCGAGGAACTTGTGTCTACACGGATAAGTGGTCACTCACGACTCTTGATGCAATCAATGACCGCTCTCTACCCTACCAAACCCGCTTGGCCGACAAGGATGTCATCCGTGAACACCTTTTTAACCCAAAGGGTGATACAACCCGAGTTACCCGAAAGGAAAAGGAGGTAAACCGAGATCCATATGGAATGGAGCTAAATGAACTTAAGCCGAATTTAAGAAATGGGAGGAGCTACTTAGAGCCAACGTCATTAGCACCATAGGAAATAGGGATCACATTAACGCTTGCCTTTGTCATATGCTCTACAACTTGTCCACCCGACAACCATTCAATTTAGCCTACTACATAGCTAGGAGAATGATTGATATTCCAACTCAAGGATCCGTTGCTCTTCCATACGGGATGCTCCTCACCCGTCTCTATAGAAACTTTGCACCAATTCCACCAACACCCAAAGGGATGCACCTTCACTATGAGCTCATCCCTCACATCTTTGTACCTTTGAGTGATGCACGAGTTGCTAAGACAAAAGGCAAGAGAGCAAAACCTCCAACCCCATCATCATCATCATCAAATAGCTCCGAGGATGGTCTTCCAAGCTCTCGTCTTCCACCTCATGAGTATTATGCGTCTCTTCCCGAAATAGAGAATGAATCAACGGAGTTCAAGCAAACTAAGGGAATGTTCAAGTGCCTTGGTAGGATGATGAACAAGATTTACAAGAAGTTGGACAAATAAGGGTACTTTTAAGGAGTGTTTGGAACAATGCATTATCATTAATGTTTGATACAATTTAGTTGTTTTTATTATGTAGGATGATAATATAACCCAAAACAATGGTGAATGCTAACAATTTCATGGGGGATAGCACAAGTATGCTATCAATTTTACCCATTTTCACTATAATGTGAAAATCAAAAAGCCTTGCTCAAAATACATGCTCCACTATGTTTATATATGTTATCTGCTTTTCCTAACTACAAATGTTTAGTATAATGTGTTTTGAAATTTGGTTTGAAAAGTCCCCGACACCTAAAAACGAACTCTGTCCATTTTTTTCAAGACTACGGATCGACGGCACCATAAATTTGGTACCGTCCCTTATGTAATTGGTACCGCCATACTGTGACAGGACGGACCAGACCTTTTAGGGTTCCTCCGTGTAAGTTTTGGTGCCGTGGATCCTTCGTAACTTTCTCATTTCGACTATTTCGTGATTCCAAATTACCATCCAATGCTTATAAATCAATCTCTAAATTGCTTATATACCTTATTAGAACTAGTATAATTCACTTAGGAATATAAGAAATCCATTTCCCACCAAAATTCAAAAATTTGAAAAATCCACCCAAGGAGCCCTTTGCATAAAGGAAGGAACCAAATTTTTGGTACCTTCAAATCCCTGGGTGATCTGAATATTAGGAAATTCCACTCACTAGAACACATTTATTGCAAATCTTTTCTTCTTCACTCCATCTCTCTTGAATGGCTTGACTTGGGTGATATGACTAGCATTCAACCCACTTCCAAATCATTAGGAACCTCATCTCTTCAATGGCTTAACATCAAATCAAACACATTTCTCCATGATTTTTCACTTCTATAAATTGAGAGGTTTTACCATGATCATCCTCACACCTTCTTCATTCTTACTATCATCTAGCAAAGGAAAACCAAAGTCAAAAATGACAAAATCATCTCCAAAACCTTGCAAGAAGACCGCTAGAATTAGTGTGAGGCCTTGTTGCTTCGTTAAACTTAGCTCCTCATCCGAGTCTTCTCCACTCACAATCTCATCTCCCATCCGAGATGATACAAACCTTACCTTAGCCACACCTACTCAATCACACATTGTGATCACCACTCCACCACCAACAAAAAAACCAACTTCACCTCCCACCGCACCCATCTAAACATCCAAAACACCCTCACCACCTTCACCAAGGTCTCCAACTCTCATTCCTATGGAGTTATTTTCCACTCCACCAACTTCACCAAATCCTTTCTTGGAGGACTTGGATGACTTGCCTCCTAGGCCAAATGATCCACCACCATTTCCTGGCTCATTGAGCGGATGGCTCATGAGTCACCTCGGTCATCCTTTGACCCAAACGCCCCATTAGGGCCTAAACCTCTTCTCTTCCACCCCATTCACAAAGACATTCATGGTCCTTTGTATGGGATCATTCACTCCCCACATCAATGTCACCTCATCTTGAGGACATTGAGAGAGTGTATGGGATGCCAATCCCACAGGAGATTCAAACGAACTCCACAACCTCCACCAATTCAAAGGCATGGTGGACTCACACTTGAGTGAGACAATGCAAATGCAAAGTGCTTTGCTTGCCTCCATCATGACCACCCCAAACATTTCCACCAACCCCAACACATCTACCATTCCACCACCACAACCTCCCCAAACATACTACCCCTCTAGGCATGGTTGCTCAACTTGTGAGCAAACGGCCCAAACCGTTGATAGGACCGGTTATGGTCCTGACTTTCAAGAAGAAATGAGGTTCATCCTCAATCATATCCTGACGCCTCAACGCTTCTTTCTCATCCACCATCAAATTAGGATGGTCATAGTTTAGCATTTCTAGTTTTCTTTTCTTAGGATTATTTTCTTTTCTTTTCTTCTTGTACTAAAACACATCATTGTGTTCCCATTTCATGATCTTTATTCATGAAAATTTTAACTAATGAATGGTGTTTTTATTATAGTGTTGGTGCTTTTACATAGTGTTTGGAAATGCTTGTGAATGATCATTATTACTAACATTTTTTTGTAGCTTTATTTTCACAATCCATGTATCTTCCCATTAAGCACCCAATTTAGGGGAGCTTTGATCAAGGGGGAGATAATGGCTCTGCTCATTACATTCCGATCAGCCTCTTCTTTTGTTGAGACAAAAAGGGGAGAAAATATAGAACTTGATTATATTTTGACTTTTCTACAAAAGTCAATCGCATACTTGACTTTCTAAAAAGTCAACATCATGCATCAACTAGTGAACACTTTGACTTTCATAAATAGTCAAACATCATACACTTGCATTATCATTTTCTTTTCAAGTTCTAAAACTAATATTTTTTATAACTCTTGCACAAACTTTGTATCTTTTATAAAAATAAAATTTATATTTTGTCCTCAACAAAAGGGGAGATTGTTAATACAAATATCGTCATTAAACGTTATTTATATTTTTGATCTTTACCTAAGTTTTGTTAACGACAAAAGTAAATTTAATTTGTATAAAAGCTTAAAGCTTGTCAAGTTTAATAGATATTAAAACAAGCTTTTTCAAACAATATATTCATCATTCAAGCATTTACATTTATGATTAGTAACATCTTGATATGACTCTAATCATTATGTATGATAGTAGTTTTAGAATGTGTTAGGTTCTTAAAACCAAACACTACTTATTTGCATATTTCTAAAAATAGAAATACAACATATGACATCATGTGATGCATCATGGAAATCATTGGAAGATTTCATTAGATATTTTGTGTGGATTTGTACTCTTCATATCTTGCACAATCTCACTTAGATAGAGTTGACTTTAGCAAAGATTTTGATATCTTGACTGCCGAACGGAGGTACCAAATTGTATACTGCGGAACCCTTTTAAGGGTTCCGCGGTCCGTGGACGCTCCTGTCCATTTTGGCTATAAATAGCAATGCCAAGCCAAGTAGTTTTTCATCCCTTTCTAACATACTCTCATACATATCTTCTCTATAACCTTTCTAACTCGGCCATATCATATTAGTGATCTCTTTTGTAGCAAAGAAGATCAAGTCACATTCAAGCTTCAAACGAGAAGTTGGAAGTCTTGTTTGTTTAGTGTTGTATGATCTGTGTTGATTCATACTTCATTGTTGTATTAAACCATCATAATCTTGTGAGTGTGAGTGGTTAGTATTTTAGTCCTCAAAATACTTGTGTGTGGGAGTGGTTGTACCTTTGGAAAGAACTCGACATCTAGCTTAGTGCGGAAATAGTGTGCGAAGTAAAGGTTTCCTCCGGTGAAAGGAGCTTGTTGACTAGTGAAGTTAAACTCTCGAGTGTGAGACTCGAGGAGTGGAGTAGGGCAAGGAAAAAGAGTCCTTGTAGACCGAACCACTATAAACAACTTGTTGTGGTTTGATCATTTCTTTCCTTATTTACCTCTTACATATTGCTTGCATATTTCATTAACATATCTAAGATCAATATCAATTGATCTTTACAATAAGTTTCAAAACAAAGATTTTAATTGGTAAACTATTCAACCCCCTTCTAGTTTTCTACAAAA
>OU343225.1:247066010-247181694 GCA_910596185.1 Chrysanthemum makinoi | reverse complement strand
GATGGAAGAATGCAAAGAATGAGAGAGAAGCATGAGAAATGGGAGATGTGATATGTCCCTAACATTAGGAAGAAATTTGAAATAATAAAGGATAAGCACATCTTTGAATTCACTTGTTATTTTAAATCAATATAGGAAATAAAGGTTTGATAGGTCTTAATAATTGCATACTATTGTTCATTGTAGGAACTGGAAAGTGATTCCAAGTGGTGAGAGCGGGTTTGAAGTGAGAAATAGGTATGAAGGTTTCAAGGTTGATGAAAGGGAAAGGACTTGCAGTTGTAGAGGTTGGCAGCTGACTGGTCTACCATGTGAACATGGATTTACAGCTATCTACTTCCTGCATAAAGACCCTAAAGAGTATGTTTCTCATTGGTTTAGGAAACAAAGGTTTATAGCTGGTTATAGTCATTATATTGAGGGTCAAAATGGAATGGATCAATGGCCTTCAACGTAATATCAAAATCCATTACCTCCTTTGATCAGAAGAATGCCTGGAAGACCACCACATAAGAGAAAGAGAGATGCAAGTGAAAATGATGGCAACATGACTAGGATAAGAAGAAAGGGTCAAATCAATCACTTTAATATTTGTAGTCAGAGTGGACATAATCAAAGGGGGTTGTCCAAGTAAGCCGAAGGGTGCGCTAGTGGTGGCAAAACTCCAAGAGGTGCTAAGACTCCTAGAGGTGCTAAAACCCCAAGAAGTGGTAAGACTCCAAGGTGGATTGCACACGGTTGAGTCAACACCATCTACACCAAGTGAAGATGAGTTAAGACCAGATGAACCTTCTATCATGAATGTAGTAGCTGATATTTCAACACCAGATGAGATGCCAACTGGAGTGCCTGCTTGATTGAGATTTCAACACCTCATGTTGGTTTGAAATGTCTACACGCATCAATTCCTTCCACAAATAGGGGTGTTGGTGTAAGTCGAGGTAGGGGTAGGGTAGGGGTGTAATATTGAGGGATGCTTATGTTAGAATGATGCGTGGTAGTGTAGGAATACCACCAAGTGAAGTCGCAAGTAGTAAACCAGGTGTTAGCAATAGGAGGCTTAGGACCATAAATGGAAAAGTTGTTTGAATGAGAGGGAAAGGAGATGGATCAAAAGCTCATATGTATCCCTGTGGAATAAAACCTATAGGCTTTGGTATTTCTTGGGATCCTGTTGATGGAGAGCCAATGTTAGGAGTAAGTAATTCTACTCTTTTGCATTTTTTTTATCTTACATTAATTACGTTTATTGATTAAGTTTATTAATGTAAAACTTTTGCGAAATTCTATGGGTATTCTGCACGGCTTGCAATGGTATTACACCGAAGATGTTAGAATCCATGCTTAAAGACCAGAGCCTGTTGTGTTACAAGAACCAATGCTAGAACCACCGGTGAGAAGGAATGAGAATATCAAATGAAGAAGGTTGCTCAAAAGAGAAGACAACCGGTCAGGCAGCAACAACAACCAGTTTTGGAGAGAAGGAAATCATAAAGGATATAACATATCATCTTTAACAGGCCACCATCATCTTGACCAGGATTAAATGAAGATGATGCAATTTCACTTAACTAGATGGTAGGACTGACTTAAGATGGCTAGCCAGTTGTTTGACACTTTTGTATATCAACCATTAGAACTAATCTAGTAACATGTTAAACTTTAGGATTTGCACTATCTTTTGCAGTTTATATCTGCAACATCTTTAGGATGCTAATTAACATTTGCAGTTCCAATCTGGACCATCTTTTGAATCTACTTAACATTAGCACTTTATATCTGCAACATGTTGTGCAGTTTATATCTGCACAAACAATGGTGTCACTTTTATTTGTGTTACATTTCTTGTAGTTCTGATTGTTTAAACTAGAATGCATAAACCATTTAAAACACAAACACATTTAAATATAGATAGAACATCTAACTTGATTAATTCATTAAAACCATTGTTACAAAATACCATTCTTACATCATCAAACGTACATAACACCATCTAATACCTAAAATCTACTAACACCATTGTTACAAAAGACATTAAAAGCTACTAACACCATCTAAGTTCATCACCAACAAATATCAAAACCATCATACATCATCCTAAACAAACCTACCATAATACCTAAATTAACCTACTAAGTAACATCCCAACAATAACCACACTCAAAACCCTATTGTATAACAAACTAGAGTTTTGAGCTTGTAACTACTTGCTCTTATTCACCAAATTAACATGGAGCTGATACACGGTTCCTTGATACCAACGATTTGGTAATGGTGCATCAACCCATCTGAAATAGTTGCAGTTTCTTGTGGGATCCAAGAAATTAGGGCAACCAAGAAATCTTCTTCTAGGGTTCATTTGTGTCCAAGAGGTTCGAAACCTTGCTATTTCACCACAACCACAAAAGTGCGCCATTGAAAACTTGGAAGAAAGGGAGTATTAGAAAATGTGGGTTTGGAACCCAATTTTTTTGACACGATCTTCGGGTTTAGAACCCTAATTTGTTTGGAAGTAGATTTGGGTTTGGGTTGGGTGGGGTTGGGGGGGGATATATAAAATGTTTTTGAGTTAGTGTTTTTCCAAGGTGGACAAAATAAAAGGGATTTTGTGAGGTGTAAAACGACCAGGTCCACGTGGATAAGTTAAAATTACATCAACCGTTGCCCACCCCGTAGTGAGTGAGCAGCGCATCTTTTAAAACGTTCAATGAAAAATTTGACAAACCCGTGATGTTGAGTAACCTGAATGACAAATTTTAAACTTTAGTGACTTAGGAAAAATTTCCCGCAAACTTTAGTGGCTTTTTTGTATAATAACCCTACAAACACATCACACAACACATAAAAGAAACAAACCCACCAAAAAATTACCGACCGTGTGGTGGCCCATGGCACCAGCCATATCCATAACCTGTGGTAAGGTATCTCAATCTGAGGCTAGCGTTTTTGGCAATAGTTCAAGCCATTAGCTACCGCACCCTATGCTCTAAGAAAGTTTTACAAAAAAACTATTGATACAATGTAAAAAATCATATTAAAAAGTTTTTTATAATAGTGAAAAGCTTTTAATCATTTGACCCATTGTAGATGCTCTGCATTTGCGATGGGATGGTTTTTTGGAGACTTTTCACTATTTAAAAAAGCTATTAATATTGTTTTAAGCATTGAGGTTTTTAGAAGAGTTTTCACTATTTAAAAAAGTTATTAGTATTGTTTTAAGCATTGAAGCAAAGACTTGATAAATGACTTTTTGTAGAAGACTTATAACCTACCAAGTGTTTGACAAAAAAACGTGGAGAGGAAGGGTGGTAAGTATGATCGGACCTCATTAAGTGCAAGTAGTAATATGTGCCATAAATGAGGATTTAAGTTGTCGAAAAGTGCGCCGTACTTATTGCAAAGTATGGCATTGCTTGTGATCGTTTCCTCTGTTGGCACCAATTGAAAGTTGTAGATAATTATTTCTCTTTGGTGGCCATGAATAGGGGTCAAACGGAGTCCGTATGCTCAAGATATCGCCAAAATAGCGCATTGGTGTCCGGAAGCTTTTAACTTGAGTTTCATTATTTTTTAAGCTCATTATCTTCGTGTTTTCTTCCGATTCTTCCACGAAACATACCATGAACCTATAATAGCATGTATAATCTATTAAGTATTGAAATTTCATCAAATATACCAAAATACAAGTATAAAAGCATAGATAACGCGTATAGAAGTATGTATAATTTGAGCGTCACTACAAGAAAAACGGGTATTTGTGAGGGTGAAAAACTGTGCCAAATGCTCATAACGTCGTGCCAAATGCTATTTGGCACGGCTTTGCTGTGATTTTGACTTCGTCCTAAATATGAGGGTGCCAAATACATTTGGGTCGGGTTAAGACCATGCTAAATAGTATTTGGCACTGTCAGTGGGACGGTTTAATTTTAGGGTGCCATGAATGAGGTATTTGGCACGAGTGACAATATTCCGTTCCAAAATTGGCATTTGTCACACTTCTATATCTCGTGCCAAATGCATTGAGTAGTTGGTACCAATTCATCTCCCGTGCCGAGTGCCTATTTGGTACTGTTTTTATTTATCGTGCCAAAATTAACTAGGACGGTTTTATCTACCGTGACAAACGTACTTGGCACGGTTTCAGTTTCTTTTGCCAAACACACTTGGCACATTTTTTCCCACCTTACAAAAACATTTGTCACACTTTTTCGTTCGTTATAAAAACTATTTGGCACGGTTTGCGTAATCATTGCTAACATGAATTAGCATCATTTTCATTAGAAATAGGTTTTAGTATCATATCAACCAACCATCTCATATATGTGCAAATATAATTCAATAGAAGCCAAAAATACATTAAACTCAATTTTTATTAATCATCCGTAAAATCATGTCAACATGGTCACTTGAATTCCATAAAGTAAAAACTAATCTCTTTTGAAGCGCAATGCCTAAAAACTGTTAGGAGAACTGCAAATTCATCCTTTGTAATGAACACCTCAATATCTCTTTTGAAGCGCAAACCTGCACATAAAAATAACAACTTTTAGATATGAGAGTTACAAATTTAACTATGATGGATAAGTTGTCGAACACATACACAATTTTTGACATACACAATTTTTAACAAGAGCAACTGGTGATTAGTGTTGATCCCATTTTTTTTCCTTTAGCCACACCCAACACTTTCATAAATATTAATTGTGAGCAGAGTGATGATCCAAGATTTCAACTTTAACAAGAGCACCAAGGTATACCTTTAGAGGCAAAGTAGCATTTGGGTCATCTTGTTCTAAGGCTTTCATTCTTGCATACTTCACTAGAGGAATTTCGACCTTATCATTGCTACAAAATTTTCATTATCATCCATTTGCCCATAGTTAAACCCGACTGCAGAGTTCCTTTGACAGTCTTTGAAGATGCGAACGGACAAGCAACGGCTTGTATAGATGCAAGTTTCTGTGCCTTCCATTCCAAGTGATTCTTCCTCAAGCTTGAGAAGATCAACAAACTTGAAATAATTTAAGAAACAATGAAAGGTAGAATAAACCAAGAAAAGTCATATTCACATATGATAGATGAAAGTATAAAGATGTCGAAAATATCACCTCATAACTGTCGTCCTTTGAGACTTTGCTTCAATGAAATGTTTTGCACACAATATTTCCAAATCTTCTAAAATAAACCCCTTCCCATCTGTATGAATCAATGGTTCCCCATATTTATCACATACAACACCCGCAAATTCATCTTGTTATCCATAACAAGTTACGATGTAAAATAAACTTTGAGGAACAAATAGGAGACATAAAACAAAGTAGGATATAAAAAGCGTATACTCGACAAGGGATGTCTTCAATTCTTTGAACATCCACATTCCACAGTAGCATGACCAACTCGAAGCTTTATTGTATTTGATAGGGAAAGTGAACATCTGCAACCAAACATCAAAAATAATAGATGTGGCATTTTTGAACAATTTACACATACATCGTCTTTTCCCAAAACGATATATTGGTCCCTAAATGTCACACAACTATCAACTGATTTACCAGCTACCATACTAAAACAATCATAACTGTTAAACAATGCAACACCACTAGCAAAGTTGTATTGTCAAAAAATATACCAATGCGATCTTAGAAGAAACAAATTCATTCCATCATTTAATGATTATATTTTTTTGAGTCATCCCGGTCGATACCTTCATAGCTTCATTACGTTTTTTGAAATTAAATCTCCCTAGAGGTTTCATTACAATATTCTACTACCAAAGAATCTACATGATTATAATCCTACATGAAATATCGATCCTCTTTATTATGTTTATACAAAACTAATCAACATAGGTTTGACCAGAAAACGTAAATAAACATTTTCCTATGCTACATTAGATCCAAGATAGTTATCCAAATAACTAGTAAAAATCAAATGGGTTATGTGGCTATCCACCGACACATTATAATAGGTAGAAAGTGAGAAATCATACTTCGTTTTGTGTAGAAAAAAGCTGATCGACAACCTCCTTCTCCAACTTGTCGTGCGATAGCTCACTAGGCTTCTTACTCGGCGCACTTGGTGTAAAGTAAGTCCTTTCCCATGGCTTACTTGCTTTAAAGTGATGCAACAACTAAAATTGGTCACCAAAAAGATAGATAATAAACCATAAGTTGATACAAAGTGAGAGAATTGGTATTCAAACTAAATATACAAAAAAGTGATTAATTTGAATTTGTGTTTGCCTGGTATAATATATTTTTGCGATTAGAAAATATATTGAATATATTAAACTGATAATACCTATGCGCTTTTAGATACCCAATAATTTGCAGACCCATCAAATAGTCAGTCTCGTCATACTAGGAAACTCTTTAGTCGTGCTGGTGCGAAGATGAAACAAAAAACAATTTTTTCATTTTATATGTGTTACATTTGGTTTTTTAGTTCTTCACTTCTTTGTCAACCGCAACACATCTTTTCAAGAAGTAACTTACATATATTAGTGTATTGGGGTCGCATATAGGGTATCTTGCATATAAGTTGGCTGCACTTTCAAGAACACAGCTTTTGTACTTCGACAATGGTAACTCTCATCTTAGAACTACTAGCTATTCATTTTTCTTTGTGCACTACCACAATTGAACTTATAGATAAATATTAGTATCACAAACTATTACTCATAATATCTAACATTTGGTAGTAAGTTTTGTAGAAAGCCCATATATACACCATATCTTGATTAACTTCTAACTAAAAGATAAAATTAAACCCTATGTTCAGATCCCTAATTGTAAACTAACTAAAATCTCAATTTAAAATTGTAATTATAAATAAATAAAAAATGTAAACCTTGAGAAAAAATAAACAGATTTAACACATAATAGAAATGAGTTTATATGCAATTTAGTTTAAAACCACCAATAATGGTGGTACCAAAGGAGTTAAAATTTTAGACAAACAACCACTTTTAAACCATCAACATCTTGAATTCATGATTAAATAGATGTTAGAGCAAGATTGTATACGAATTTTCCCGCCACGTCAGCCTTTCTCTCTCAGACACCTTCAGGCAAAGATTGGGTGCCCCGAAGGCGAATTCCTACACTACAAAAAACATACCCCACAAATATACCTTTTATAATTATTCAATACACACACAAAACTTAATTTGTATTCGATCGCAGGCAAGACCAAGTGGGGAGTGATTTTGGCTGATCGAGTATACCCAATAAAAGGACGATCGAGTGGCGATCGATCACCACACTCACTCGATCGACTCTATTGGAGGCAGCCTAAGGTCTATGTGTATATGGGCCTGGTAGGTGAAAAGAAAAGAAAAAAAAGAAAGTCAAGTGAAAAAAATAGGAGGTAGAAATGCCGCTCAATGCCTAAAACTAAAAGAATAGGTTAATTTTGGCAAATTTTTAAAAAATTTGGACACATTTAGTCATTTTTTTTAAATGGGCGTATGTTGCTCATTAAAAAATTAAATTGCCACAAACGAGCACATATTTTTTCTAAAATGGAAAACATTGTAATTGTTTTTTTTAAACTTATAGATATAATATATTTAATTTTTTAAATATAGATGAGGTGTTACGTTTGATAATTTATTTCGTCGGTTTAGGTTTATTCTAAAGCGATTCGTATAACATGTGCCCATTTGGCTTGTGCCCGTTTAGCCCATGCAGGTTTAAGCCCGCGCCCCTTTAGGGCCGAACCCGTTTGAACTGTGGCCCGTGCCTGCCCGTGCCTGCCCGGCCCTCCCGTTTTGCCACCTCTAGAAAAATGGAACAAATAAAGCTATGTTTTTTCTTTAAAAACATGATTCGAAGGGGTGTTTGTTAAAGCTTATATGTGGGCTTATGAGCTTATCTAATTTCACCTTATATTTTTTAAGCTCCAAGTTTTTGGCTTATTTTGAGACTTATGGGCTTCTATAAGTTTGTCATATCATAGTAAACTTATATAAGCCGAAGTCTCAAAATAAGCCGAAAATTTGAGGTTTATGAAATATAAGCCGAAAAACAAATAAGCTTAAACAAACACCCCAATTGTGGTTGTAATAGAGCCCTGTTTTTTATCTAATAATCGGGTTGTATGCTCTTGAGTTTGACGAAACTTGTATATAGCCCTTCTTTTTAATGAAAACTTGTATTGTTTTGTTCATAACTCATTCATACGAACTCCAATTTTGATGATTCAAACGACCACGAAACTGGGAGAAAGATATCTACAACTTTTTCTTAGGTAAAATAAGGCCATTATCGTGGCGACGCACAACCGCACCATGTGGCGTGCGTCAAATAGAACAGTTTGGTAATATGACGATTTTTTTGCTCAATTTCGGGAATTTCACTGTGTTATGCTCCCCGTACTTATATAACACAACATATGTGCACACATACACATATGATTGTTTTATTAAATGAGTTTTAGTAAATCACTAGGAAAGTCCTAGGTGATTGTTGTAATTCTTAGGGATTTTTGACGGATAATATTAAATATTAAAAAATTTAATAAGACCCGTCAGAAATCTCTATGAAATTACAACCATCACCTATGGATTTCCTAGTCTTTTTTCTTCAAATGTTTAGAAAACACCATTGATGGCACGTAGTAGTAATACTAATCATTGATGACTTGAAATAAGTGAATTTGTATCCAGTAACAAGATATCAATCATTATTATGATGTTCTAGTAGAATGAGAAATAACCGATGTAGAAAGCCCTCAAAAGCAAGTCCATTCACAAATTAGATAAATAACCACAACAAGATCATGGTCCTTAATTAACCCTGCAGAATCCATGACCTCAAAGCTCTTGAATAAGAACCAATACTTCTAACCTAATTGTACTTGCACATACTTATACACAGATAGACACATGCGTAAAAAATTGTAAAATGGGTCAATTTTTCAAAGATGATCCGCATACATTAGAATTATTAACCTTTTTAAAAATCACCCCAAATACATTTTTATTTTTCACAACCTATAAAAACCGTTCAAATACATAAGTATTTGGCACTAGCGTTAGATAATATTCCAAATACATATAGGTATTTGTCACCGTTCATACCAACCGTTCTAGATACATGAGTATTTAGCACCAACAACATATAGCGTTCCAAATACATATACAAATTTAGCACCGGTTGTACCAACCGTCCCAAATACATAAATATATGGCACTGAAAACTCAAACAATTCCAAATACATATGTATTTGACACCATTATTAGAAAACGTTCCAAACGCATACGTACTTGGAACAGTTTCTTAACATCCGTCCCAAATACCTGCTTTATCGTCACGGTTTTCCCATAAGTGCCAAATATGTGTATTTGGCACGATTTTTTGACCGTTCCAAAAAGTTTCGTCCTAAATCCCCCTTCTTGTAGTGCGTTATCAGTATACCTCTAAATTATCATATTTTTTCTATTAAATTATTATTGACACTTCATCAGCATGTAGTTGTTGACTGAAAATACATACCTTGATCTTCAGGCTTGGTAAAAGAACCTAACGATCATCGTATTCTTCATTGGGCGTGCGATTCCAATATAATCATCTACTGTTTAGCTGTTAGAACCTGAAAAGGATAACATTGTAGTTATTGCTATATTATTGAATCAACCAAAAATTTTTGTTTGTGATGGCTCTATATGCTATAGAATCGTACATATTTTGGACTTGAGATATTATTTCTGCACAATCCGTTGTGGTTTTGGCAGAGAAGAAGATTATTGCTGGTAGCTTCAGTAGCAGTTTTAAGCAGGAGTAATAAGTTGTTCAAGTGCAGGTAATGAGAGGTCAATTTACTTTGAAATTTGATTATGTTATTAGGCTGCTGTGAAAACTCAGCCTGGCGTATTACACATGGTATACGGAAATCATGCAGTTGACCAATTGCTTTATCTACTGAAACCCCAATGACAACTATTTTAGTTAGCATACCAAAGAAGTCATTAGAAGTCTCACGACCTCACCACGCTCTTTACTTTCAGTCTATTAAAAATTTTGTATGTCAAATTACAAGTATTTTCTATCTTCAAAGTTGCTGATTAAAAGGGCTAGCATTTTGGCATAGCCTATTGTGATTTTGACAGATAAGAAGGTTGTTGGTGGTGGTTTGAAAGAAACGTAAGAAATGCTTTATTATGCATTAAAGCGTAAATGGATATGATGCTTAAATCGATGTGAGGTAATCGATTTTTTATCAACGTTTGCTTCAGTTTCGGGTCTATTTTATCTAAATGGAAACCAAGCTTACGATGCAACGGTTTGGTGGTTTGTGCATTTTCTTTAAAGGTGACTAATAGAGTGGTTTTTATTGTTAAACCATTATTTTGCGGTGTTGAAGGGGTGTTTGGTATCCTTTGTGAAGTTAACAAACTTCATAATGTTTAAAAAAAAACTGGACTGATCAATGACTGAAAAGAGGTAGTATGAAATTTCTGCTTCAAATGTTATTACTATATAACAGTAAATGAGGCATATAATATATTGTATTCCCGTAAGCGGTAACCAGAAGACTAATATAAGTAATGGTAAGACTAATGTCTATTAACCTTTTGCAGATAAGTAATGGTAAGACTAATGTCTCTAAAATGATACCAAGAAGCGTTCCATTCCTAACTAGAATTCAAAAAATATTTTCACTTCGGTGCCAAGTAAGAAAGTCTCTACTGATTATCATGTGATATTATTTATGTCATCATGTTTTTTCTCTCTTAAAATCAAAGCTATTTACTAGCCCTATACGATTTTATATTGTTTATTGCTTTTGGTTCAAATAAACCTAATAACAATTGATATATTGTTTAATTTTCATTATAAAATTAATTGTACCTTGCAGCTATTAGAATTATTTGAAACAAAACATTTACAAGTTTATGAACTCTGCACCGAAGCTTTCAGCATTCAGGCCCGGATGGAATAACCATTTTGTTCATATAGAACTCTGTAACAACATCGTTTGTAGGAAATGTTGTTGCATAACAAACAATGAAGCATCGTAGCGACGCACTGCAATCGGTCTGTCGATTACGCACATGGTCATAAGCTTCAGGGACATATCAGCCGCACTTGATGTTTGGGCCAGACAGGAAGAATTTGTGCGTACATGGTCACGGTCTTGAGGTATGCATATGTCAGTTGAATACATATTTATTTGTTATCTACCTTCTCCATTTTCATTACGACCCACATTCATGTATTTTCATAAACTATGGATAGTATCAAGCAGACATACATCATTGATACCAACTTTAATTCAAAAGTTTGGTAATTTGGATACACTTAAGATGCGAACGTAAAGAAGAAAGGTTCAAAGAAATGATGGCGATCAAAAGGTTAGAAGTAGTTCAAAGCAAATCAAAGGTTGGAATTGGGAATGCACTTTCTATTTTCGCTATCTCCAGAATCCAACATCTCGAGATCCCGAGATCTTGAACACGACTGATGCCACATTTAAGTAAAGAGGTATGCATATTATGTTTTACACGACTTGATGAAATCATTTGATTAGCTAATGAAATGTATGATTTTCATTTAACAGACGTCCAAGAAACATAGTCGTTTGTCAGCAAAACCAAGAGTGACTAATGAAGTACGCTGGTATGTAACCAGTTTTCATAATATAGTCTGATGAAAAGCGTCTACAGTTTAGATATATTTGAAACTGTGATAAAGAACATAGCAGTTGCCATCTGACATGCTAGCACGTCGAGATAAGACGACTGATTTGTCAAAGAAATAAACATTTATATAACTATCACTTTGAAACACGACATCTTTGTTGCCGAGATGAAGGAGTTCAAAGCTCAAAAGTACATAAGTTTCTTACCTGAAGCTTATATTATTATATATAGAGAAATGATTAGTTTTGTTGAATATTAAATATCATCATGTATTTGCAGGCATCCCTTTATTTGGAGATACATAGTAGTCTCGCATCGATAGCTAGAAGTAGTGGTACAAAAACATTTCATTCGGCTTCAATAAATGGACATCTTAGGTCGCCAAAAGATCCTAAGAATCGGCACCTGGGATTTCATCGAGGAACGATAAGAAGGCATGACGCCACTCGAACGCCTGCGAATGGCAACAATCACTTCAACATTACAGCTACACAGACATTCGTAACAGTTACGACTCTGTCTACACGTTGGTGGACCTTTTGGACATGTCACGGTAGGAAGAAAACGCTCAAGAACATGTAGCTTTGCCCACTTGGTTCAAATGACGAATTATTATTCGTAAACGCCAAAAATGATATACCGTGCCTTTCTTTTAATGCGGGTTGTGGTTTCGAGTTGCTTTAGAATAAACGAACAGGAGCCGGTTAATCGTGTCGGAACCTTGGAAGCGTTTATGAGTTTTCTTGGCTTTCGCATTTAACTCCTTATATTCAATGTAAGGCGATACTTTAAATTCATGCCCTTATTGTGCAAACTGAATACGAAAAAAGGTTATTATAGGTAGTCATTAATTAGTGTTGAGCCATACGGAAAGCATAGACAATATTATTTCAGACTGCAACATATCGAAAACCGTCAAGGTCTAGGAATATTTGGTTTACCAAATATTCCATGCCTGAATTTTTCCATTAAGATCAATTCATTTCACTTTTGCACTCTGTCACATTAGAACTGAATAAACTTTAGTGTTTTGTATCGTTGGTGAATTAGTAGGCGAGAATTAATATTTTACCCATTGATGTAGTGTGGAATATGGATGTGGTTTCGAGTTGGTTTAGAGAAACAGTCGCATCAAGGACGTTCCGGGGACAGGGAGTGACTAATCTATGCCGGACCCTTGGAAGCGTTTATGAGTTTTCTTGGCTGTCGCATTTAACTCCTTATATTCAATGTAGACGATACTTTAAATTGATGCTCTCATTGTGCAAACTGAATATGAAACTAGGTAATTATAAGTTGTCATTAATTACCGTCTTACATAAAAAAATATAGAGACACTCCCATCGCAACGCGAGGGTTCCAACGCCTGTATCACTCATTTGAGTGTTTTTAGGTAATGCGTCGGTATGTGATAATCGGAATGAGGAAATAGTTTCATTCCAAAACAAGATGTTTGTTTTACTACTTTTAAAGTTTATTATGGATATCATACTCAAATATATGGGCATACTCAATACTTCACCAATTTTCCTCCTAAGCAAATCTATCACATACCTACTTGTTATTTTTCACATGAAAACAAAAAGTATATGTACATCTTCCCTTTTATATAAAATAGATTTGAATTAAGATATCAATTATTATCATTTATTTTGTATGGTGTATTTTTATGAAGAATTTTTTGAAATGAACATTGTTGTACGGTAAGGTGTCATTTTAAAAACTTTAAATAAGGAACTTTTTGTGTTGCTAAACAAGAATTTAAAATTAGAAAAAAACTTGATACCCATATCCAATTCATTTATCCAAACAACAAGAATGGGAATGATACAAGTGATTCAATCCGTTGTCATTTCACTCTATAACGAAACTCATACCGATTGTCATTCATGGCATCAAACCAAACACGCCCTTAGCTTTTAATATTTTCAATATATATAAATTTTAGGATCATGATTGTATCATGTAGTTTGATAAACGAGAAAATTCATATCAATATAAATAGATGGGGGTATGGACGACTTTTGACATAAGTGGAAGTTGTGTTGATAATGTTAGTGTAATCAAGTATTCTAAGTAAATTATTATTATTATTATTATTATTATTATTATTTTTAACGGCAATTTTTAACTATTTTATAACATTTACATCAAAAATTTATCTCACACATGCTAAACAAACTTTGTACCCACAATCGATGGCGGAACTTGGCCATTTATTTTGGAGGGAATTTATTTTGGGGGGGGGCCGAATCGAAGATTTATTTATAACCTCAACTAAATTACCCCTAAAACCTACAATATTTACATTAAGTGTAGTAAATTTTGGGGGCCGGGACCTCCCGCCTCATAAAGGTCCCCACGCCCACAATTATTTGGTTATGAAGCTTTTTACACACCATGATATATCACTGGGATACATGCCCTTTTGTTCTAAGTAATTGTATTTTACTTAGGATTAAAGAGTCCATACAAGTGCTCATTATGAGTCTGGATGTGAGGAATGCGCACTCATTATAGTTAGCTTGATATTGATGATTAAATGCGATTTCAACAGGGTGCGATGCACACCCTTCGGGGGAGCACCACCCTTTGTTGGGTCCAAAGGCCAACACCCTAGTCGGTATTAACGGTTTTATCCGCCAATCCAATCAACACGGCTTTTTCCACCATTGCCAATATAAAGTCAATATAGTGCCTGAAATTTCAATTGACAATGTGCCTTATCCGATTAGCGATTTCGTGCACACTAAACGTAAAGTTAATATACATCAATCTAAAAGTCATCACATGATTTAAACTAATTTTCACATTTTAACCATTCGGATTTCAGTTATTCACAAATCACAAATTTTCCAGCAAAGTAACTATCGCACACCAAAGCCCATCACTATTTTCTTGTTTGATATAAAAGTATTTTGTTTAAAGCAATAAAAAATACAATATAGGCAACACATTTTTTTTTGTATAAATATATTTTTGTTTTTGCAAGAGACAATGTTAGGCAGATATCAACGTTATTGTTCATAAGCTTTGGTTATGAACAATGATCAATAAAGAAATTGGTTAACTATTGATTAGAGCAAGCAATTTCTAGCTTAGCTGAATCTAGGGGAGAGCTTTGAAAACTGAAATAATCAAATTTAAAAAAAAAAACGAACCTAAATAACTGAACGAAACTAAATCGGTTTTGGTTTTTCAAAATCAAACTGAATCTAACCGCTTTTATTATATAATAATATATAATTGATATAATATAACTAAATCAAATTTATAAATTCATATTCATTTTTTAAGTGGAATTATAATATATTTGTCTTAATGTTTATATGTGTGTTTGTCGTGAACGTGTGTTTACTTGATAATAAATAAATAAATATGTGACAAAGATCATATTATGTGTATATTCACTTTCATGTGTGTGTCTCATTTATATATATGTGATTGTAGAAATTTGGGATAAATATTAGTAGGCTCAGATTGACAAAAAATATAACAAATAAATAAATTATTTTTACGTTAAAACAAGTTTATTGGTATAAAACGGCCACAACAAAAAATAAACGGCTAAAAAACCGAAAAAACGAACCGCTAAAACTGAACGGTATTGGTTTTGAGTTTTATAAAACCGGATATCCAGTTTGGTTTCGATTTTAGCCAACCGACTCAAACCGAATCATGAATACCCCTAGCTGAATCATATAGAAACATGCTTGGGTTGCATGTGTCCAATGTCGTGGTTTACAGCAAAACAAAATCTTTATTTTGTAAGGATTTTGTTTGTGTTCTAATCATACATGCTAGACGTAAATTTGCAATGTGAATTTTTGATTTTCTCATTTTCTGATACCTTTAATTGCTTTTGAAAAAAGCATATAACACTAAACTTGGGAAACAAAGGTGTTAGTCTTCAAAAAGGTAAACACTTAAGAAGGCGAAATCGTTAACTAAGATATAAGTTGGAAGCAATTTTTTTTTGCTTTCGACTTTTCCATTTTGTTTCTTATTAGTTTTGCGAAACAAAGTTGATATAGATAAATTAAATAAATTAGAAACAATTGTTTATGTTACCTACAAGACATATAACATAAATGTCAAAAGGGTTGGGGATCTATTGCAAAGTGATTAAAATTAAAAAGTGTAGAAAGCCATTCATAGTGTGACACGTGTCATCCACTCTAAATTATACATAAAATCCATCCAAGGGTAATATGGTCTTTTGACATATTTTTTCTTTTACACCTCAAATTTTAAACGCACATATCTCTTAAACCACAAACTTTTAGAAAAAACCAATTTCACCATAATTTTTAAAATTCGATTATCTTTAATTGGGTATAAATCTTTTTAATTATTTCGAAACTTTTTGATATATTCATTAGGTCATGATTTTTTGATGTTTTTCTATTTTCAATCATATTTTTTACCTTAAAGTTGCCAAATCATAAAATACTTAAAACACGAAAGTTGTAAACTTTGGTTTACTCTTTACCTAGAATTTTGAACCACTTAAATCCGATATGGTATGAGTGAGATATCGCACGTTAAAGATGACGTTTTAGTCATATTTGTTTGCTTGTAAGTGTTTGATGAAATGTCTAGCTTAGATTTTTAGTGTTAAAATTGAGCTAAATGAACCAATTTTTGTGCCACAACGCATCATTAATCATTTTATTAATGTAAAACTCAAAAAGTGATGTTTTTAATAGTTAAAGTTTTAACTATTAAAGCGATGAACCAAACTTATGAACTGATGAACCAAATCAAAGCGATGAACCAAACCAAACTGATGAACTGATAAACCATACCAAAACTGATGAATCAAATCAAACATAGTTCATCGGTTTATTTTGGTTTATCAATCATAGTTTCAGCTTAACATGTTGGTGTTTGTTTTGTTTTGTTCATCAGTTTATTTTAGTTCATCAATCATAGTTTCAGTTTTGGTTTGGTTCATCAGTTTTTGGTTTGGTTCATCAGTTTGGTTTGGTTCATCAATCATAATTTCAGTTTTGGTTTGGTTCATCAGTTTTGGTTTGGTTCATCAGTTTGGTTTGGTTCATCAATCATAGTTTCACTTTTGGTTTTGTTCATCAGTTATTGGTTTGGTTCATCAGTTTAGTTAGGTTCATCAATTTTGGTTTTATGTTTTTTTTAAACAGTTTGGTTCATCAGTTCATCAGTTTGGTTCATCAGTTTTAATAGTTAAGAACATTAAATATTAAAAAACATCACTTTTTGTATCTTACATTAATAAAATGATTAATGATGCGTTGTGGGAGAAAAATTAGTGCATTTAGCTCAACTTTAACACTAAATATCTAAGCTAGACATTTCATCAAACACCTTGTATGCAACAAATATGAGTAAAACATCATCTTTAACGTGTGATATCTTACCCATATGACATCAAATTTGAGTGATTTGAATTTCTGGGTAAAGAGTGAACAAAAATCTATAACTTTCATGTTTTAAGTTTTTCACGATTCGACATTTATGAAGGTAAAAAATAGGGCGAAAATGTCAAAAAATCAAGAAAATCAAGGACTATTAGATATGTAAAAAACAAAAGTTCGAAATATTTATCAAGATTTATACCAAATTAAAGAGAATCAAATTTTAAAAATTATGATGAAATCGGTTTTAAAAAAAATTGTCATTTGAAAGATATTTGCGTTTGAAATTTGGGGTGAAATTAAAAAAACGAGTTAAAATGACAAAAATGCCCTTAACCGAATTTAATAAGAAAAAAATGAGAAATTAAGTGGAGGACACGTGGCACGGTGAATAAATTTGCAAACTTTTATTTTTATTCCATTTCTAATAGATCGTGACTCACGTCAAAAGTTCGATATAGATCTCAAATTTACCAATAGATTCAATGAACCAATAATAACAATTCATTTAAAAAAACTTTCACTCATTTTTTAAAAATTAAATATCTAAAACCGTTAATTGTTACGCTATAAAAATCATACCATCGCGACGAGAATTAAATTATCTTTCTATAGATATGCGCTACTATATATTTTTAACGATTTTTTCAAAATTTCGGTAGGAAAAATCATATATGATTTGTGAAAATCATATATGATTTTACAAATCATATATGATTTTTGAAAATCATATATGATTTGTAAAAATCATATATGATTTGTGAAAATTATATATGATTTGTGAAAATCATATATGATTCGATTTTTAAAAATCATATATGATTTTAAAATCATATACTAGTATGATTTTTTAGGCGGAAATTTTGAAAAAAAAAAAATTTGACGAAAATATAGAAAAGTGCATATTAATAGAAAGATAATTTAATTGTCATCGCGATAATTGTATTTTTATAGTTTGAAGATTTACCGTTGGCAAGATATGTTGTTTTAAAAAAAAAAGATGAAAAATGATTTTTTATTAAATTTGATTAAAAATGGATGACTAAAATTATTTTATTGGATCTATGACAAATATGAGATCTATATTGATCTCAACTCTAACATAAATATGATCAAACAATACCCTACTTTATAACATTGATCCAATCGAAACCAAAAAGAGTTTTTTTTCTTTAATTCTACCCACCTACAAATTAAAGACATACTTTTTTGAAATAGCAAACTTGCTTTAATATGAATATAATTTAATAGTCAAGTAGTCGTACTCTTCTAATTAATTAATTAATTCAGATAATAGTGAATTAGTTGAATATATTAATTAACTAATTAGTATTTTATTGACCAATTGTCTTTTGTCCAACTAATTTGATAAAGAGGCAGCTGTTATTAGCCAACAGTTTTGATCCGTTGGCCATGTGCAGCCAACTAGCTTCATGGTCATGGTCATGGTCAATATATCTTACCTTTACAGCTAGTTCAATTTTTTTATAAGAGAATTTCATCTATATTCTTTGAAAAATACATAATTACATCAATATTCTTACAAATTTTTTAATTACATCAATATCCTTTGAAACCTTAAAAAATACTCGTGCATATCCAAATGAATTATTTAATCTCATTCTGTTAATTTTAAAATATAAAATTATTATCTAAATATTAAATAAAGAGATTTTTACTTTTCTACCTTTCTTTTTTAATCATCTTCTTCTCAAATTCCTCCTTATTAACATTCAAGTTAATAAATCTTAATCACACAAAAAATGTTTTATGATTGAAAATGGACCATACTTAAATCTCCATTCAAGATTCATAATCGTATTTAACAAAATAAGGAATCACAAATTTGTCATCACACTTACATTTTTCATTCTACCTGTAGAACGTGAAAACAAACATGACATACTAATTTAGATGAAATATCTCCTGAAATTGCCACTTGCTTCTCAAAAAAGACGTTTTAAATAATTAATTTAATTTTATACAACCAACATATATATGTGTCTACTGTCGCTACTAAGAATCAATCACGCCTTTAGGTGCATGAAAAAAAACGAAAACTTTCATACTTATATACATATGTTATGTCTACTCAACCAAGTGGGTTATTAATTTGAGTGTTATACGCATCAATTTGTGAATAGAAAGATTGTTCCCAAACAATTGTTTATGTTTTTAGGTTTGATTAGGGAAGAAGGGTAAAAAAGTAATACATCTCTCATTTAATGTTTAAATAATCATTTTGAATATTAATATTATACAATTAAGATTAAATAATTTATTTGGATACATACGAGTATTTTTAAGATTTCAAAGGATATGAATGTAATTATAAAAATTTTAAGGATATTGATGTAATTGTGTGTTTTTCTAATGATATATATGAAATTCTCCCTTTTTTTTATTAACGTGTTTAGGAAAACTCGATGCGAGATTGTGGATAAGCTCGTAATTAAAGTACGTATTCGTGTTAATCGACTTTTTCGTATCCGTGCCCATTTTCATTCCCAAATGAATAAACAACAAATTTATCTTGTATGAAAATGGATGTGAAATATATACAAGTTAAATTGCTAATACGAATATACAATACGTTAACACATACGTTAATATATCTTTCTTTGCTTTAAAAAAGAAACACATATGTAACTGGAATTAACCCAAAACGCAATATGTATGTATCTCTAAATCTGTAAATTTTACTAAGATTGAAGTTCTAGTTATCATTATGTACTCTCGAGAAAAAAATAATACTAATAAATAAATAATAAATAAATAAAAATCCGATTTTTCGTATAAATTTCAGTAGTTAGATAAAGTTATTTAATAAATAATCCAAATTAAATACTCCATTAAGGAAAACCTACCCATAACTATTACAGGCTTACAGTTGTGTATGACAACATGACTTGGTACGAAGGTTTTAAATAGCGTGAGACGTGACATTATGGCATGGTCAAGCCTCGTGTTTTGGGAGTTACGGCGAAGTTTTAGCGTTATTTAAGATGTGATTTAAAGGCGTAAAAATATGAGAATATTCATAAATTTATATATTCTATATTATATATCATATTTCATGTACATCGAGTTTACAAAATATGTTATACATAAGAAACTAAGTCATTAAACTATTCTTATATGTAATGTTTTTTTATTTTTTTCAAAAAAAAAAAAAAAAACATTTTCATCTTAGTTGAATTAGAAAAAAACGTAACTTGTCTATTGCGTAGTGTAGAGGTCACGCTTCGCGGTCTTGCGATGCCTTTGCACCATCATAGGGTGCTTTTTAGAACCATGTTTGGGACTTAATCTACGGAGATTTGAATTCCAAAACATTATTAAATGATATCCCTTTAGAAATGTTATAGAAAAAGAAAATGAACACTTGGATCGAATTGAGAATATTTTATGTATGATTCTACCCAACTTTGATTAAGCCGCCTCTGCTTAATATAGAAGAGTTAATGTCATACCATTAATATAAAACATTTTGTACCAAATTATGATACAAAGTTACTTTGTTTATCCTAATCATGTTTTAGATTGAGGGCCGGGATCTCGTAAAAGGGGCATGCGAATATTAGAATTGTGATTATGATCATCTAGCTAGGTATTTGTTGTGTATGTAATTAACTAAGACATCTATCCAGTATTTTGTATTTTGTGTATGAGGTGAAATAGAAACATAAATTTTGGGTTTTTAATTGTATGCAAGAAATATTTACTAGAGGTAGCTAGAGACTATATGCAGATGCGTCTTGACGTACATAGGTGATCTTCAATTCGTGGATGGTGTTGTACTATTTGTGACATGTGAGCGTATACATCTAATTTGTGTGTTCGAAATGGCAGAATCATTTTAATAATAATAGTAAGAGTAGATAGGTCATCTTTAAAGGTAGGTATAACCCTTTGGATGTTAAGTATAACGATTAATTAATTAAACGCAAAAAAGAAATAAAAAAATAAATATACGCATGGCAAACAGAAAAAAACAGTAGCAATTTTCATGATTAGTCCTGTGATATAATGATACGCATAGTTTCTGTAAACCAAGTACATACATCAAGCAAAACAAGTATATACAAAAATCCGGTCCAGATTTTGTAATGGATTAAAGAGAAACCATGATATTAATAATGCTTATCCTTAATGACAACTATCTACCTAGCTAATCCATTAGTGTTCCATGTTAAAGAAATAAAACTAATAAACCATATCCATTGAGGTTTATGATGATGTGCGCTTAGTCGGCTTTGACTCAGATTATAGTTAAAAGTACTTATAACACTTCACGATATTTGTATTACATTAAAAAGTCATCATCAATGACTTTAAGCTGTTAATTAAGTATGGGTTAAAAAACATGCATGTCGCCGTTCGCGATTACTATCACTGACCATTGACCTTCCCTCTATTACCAAATCTTTCCCTATTTTATATTTAATTTGGAAAACATTTTTCAAATTTCAATAGCTTTGCTTTCATGAAACATGGAGATGAAAATTCTGCCAAAATTTCTTAAGGAACAAAACCTACCTTTAATTAGACTTTTTACCATCTATTGTGTTTGACGTAGAGTGCTTATAAGCATTTTAGAATGGTGAGCGTTGAACGTTGAGTGTTTTGATTTTAGTGCTCGTTTAACAAGCATCAAATAGCTTTATCTTTTCGAAATGCTTCTTTACAAATGCTCTATCAAATAACATTTAATAGTTGTTTACACATTATGATTAAAGTTAACTACAACTACTATACATTAACATATGTATTTATGGAAAAAGAAAAACTACTGTTAACGATTACTACTTACTGCTATTGCAAAGTTGCTAAACACCTCATAGTCATGTTAATCACTCAGAATGTTTTTCCTCGGCATATAGTTTAGTTGTTCCCTCATACTTTCTTTTCTAAATTGCATTTAATAAGAGAATAACTTCTAACTTTAGTAAAACAACTATCTAATTTATCATTATATACTACAACAATCGTGGGTTTCGCATGCGAAATATCACGGCTTTCGCCGGTAATACTCTCTCGAGAATACTTTCCCCGGGGACTAGTTACCACCTTCCGAGGACATGTGAGTCCCACAGCCAATTGTCACCGGTCAAACATGTCCGACGTGTCATTGGTTTTTGGGAACACGTCCCGAGGAAAGTTGTTTTTGAATATTAATTTAATCACCTAATTAAATTAGTAGTCCGACGTGGCACTATATAGAAGGATGTATCTAGTCATTAGCTAGCATGTTAAAAAAAAAGTCATTAGCTATATTTATTTATTTATTTATTAACAAATAACTAGCTAGTTGTAGTAACAAACTTTTCTTTTAAAATGCATTATTAAATAGAATTTTTTATATAATGGATAGAGTATGGACGTCCTAATTGTAAATTCTTCCATGTGATGGTTAGATTTGTAGCTAACTTTTGTTTATTTTTTCTCAACTTTGATAAATTCGCAAAGTTGCTTTTGAAAAAGTCATGTCCTCAATACATTATATAAACATATAACCCTTCACCATCATCAAACGCTTAAACAAAAACAATGGCATCTCTTGCACCACCATCAAGCACCACCGGGAAAACCCTCTCTTCCTCTTCCACCTACTCTTATTCTTACTCTTTCAAATCATCTCAAGTTCCTGTATCCCGAAACCGCAACAATCGCCATGCAGTTTCATGCAAAACCCAAGATAATAATGACCATGATGAAAACTCTAGCAAAGTTGATAGGAGAAATGTTCTTTTAGGTCTAGGTGGTCTTTATGGTGCCGCAGCTACCTTTGGTCCAGGTTCACTAGCCTTCGCAGATCCTATCATGTCACCGGACGTCTCGAAATGTGGTGCAGCCGACATACCACAAGGTGTTCAGCCCATGAAATGTTGCCCTCCAGTAGCCAAAAAAATTATTGATTTCAAACTTCCACCACCATCAGCCACTCGTGTCAGGCCAGCGGCTCATTTGGCTAGTAAAGACTACATTGCTAAATTCAATAAAGCAGTTGAGCTCATGAAAGCCCTCCGGATGGCGATCCTCGTAGTTTTAAACAACAAGCGGCTGTTCATTGTGCTTATTGTGATGGTGCATATGATCAAGTTGGCTTCCCTGATCTCGAGCTTCAAGTCCATGGTTCTTGGTTGTTCTTACCTTTCCATCGTCATTACTTGTACTTTTTTGAGAAAATATGTGGAAAATTAATCAATGACCCTAATTTTGCAATCCCATTTTGGAACTGGGATGCACCCGATGGGATGACAATCCCTGCTATTTATGCCGATAAGAAGTCTCCGTTATATGATACTTTCCGAGAAGCTAGGCATCAACCTCCGTCAATAATTGATCTTGACTTTAATGGTGTCGATGAAAATCTTAGCAAGTCGAAACAAGTGTCCACAAATCTTACAATCATGTACAGACAAATGGTGTCGACTGCAAAGACTGCCAGTCTTTTTATGGGTAGCCCCTATCGTGCTGGTGACGAGTCTACTCCTGGTGGAGGCTCGCTTGAGAGCATACCACATGGTCCAGTCCATGTCTGGACCGGAGATAGCACACAACCAAATGGAGAAAACATGGGTAACTTTTATTCTGCAGGAAAAGACCCTCTTTTCTATGCGCATCATGCAAATGTTGATAGAATGTGGTCTGTTTGGAAAACCCTAGGTGGACGAAGGGCTGATTTTACTGATAAAGATTGGCTTGATGCATCGTTTTTGTTCTATGACGAGAACGCGGAGATGGTCCGAGTCAAGGTGAGGGATTGTCTAGATTCTAACAAACTTGGCTATGTATATCAAGATGTGGCGATACCATGGGTAGAAAGCAAGCCCACACCACGTATCAAAAGGGTTTTGAGCAAGATCAAAAAACTCGGTACTGCTAAGGCTGATGAACACATACCCTTTGCTAAAGAGGTTTTTCCAGTGAGTCTTGACAGGCCAATCAAAGTGTTGGTTCCAAGACCAAAGAAATCGAGAAGCAAGAAACAAAAAGATGAAGAAGAAGAGATTTTGGTGATTGAAGGGATTGAAGTGACTAGAGATGTCTTTGCGAAATTTGATGTGTTTGTGAATGATGAAGATGACGGGATGAATGCAACCGCCGATAAGACTGAGTTTGCTGGAAGCTTTGTGAATGTACCTCATAAGCATAAACATGGGAAGAGTGTGAAGACGAGATTGAGGTTAGGGATTAGTGAGCTTTTGGATGATTTGCATGCTAACGATGATGATAATGTGTTGGTGACATTGATGCCGAAAAGTGGAGGAAGCGAAGTCTCCATTAAAGGTATTAAGATCGAGCATGATTGATCTAGAACACGTTCAATTTCCTTTGGATATCAATCTCATTTTCTCGACAAATAAAGATATGATCATTTTTGAGTTATTTCCGGAAAGATGTGTGTTTTGTTTAACGTATCATCGAATAAAAGTAACTTTTTAGTTATCAAATATTTGACTCATAGTTTTTGATTGGGTGTTTTGATCTTATTATCTTATATCGGTCACAAAATTTATGTGTTTTTACTGTCGTTATTAATGAATGGTTTAGTTTCTGGACATAGTAATTACTTCGTCATACACTCATGTATAGATACTAGATAACAAAAATTGTTCTAACAAACTAATCAAACTCTCTATGATAATTTGTAGATATTTGGTATCATAACCTAGACACTTTTTTATTATTATTATTATTATTATTTCTTATTCTTCTTCTACGTGTGTGTGTCTATATATATATATATATATATATATATATATATATATGTATATATAGGGAAGGGATCAGATCTTGGATTAGATTTTATGTAGGGATGGTGCGGATAATATCACAGTAACATTCAAAAAATAATAATTCAAAAATCGAAAAATTAAAAAGAAAGAGGACAACAATTTATTAAGAATCATGAAAAAATTCAGGAAAAAAATCATTTTCATAGTTAAAGGTATAATGATATTATGAATTTTGTTAATATCACCGTAATTATCAAGCTTTCTTAATATCACTACTAAGTAAGGCTAGTAGTAGTTTCACTAAGGCTAGCAGTAATTTCACTAAGACTAGCAGTAGTTTCACTAAGACTAGCAGTAGTTTCACTAATGCTAGCTGTAGTATGTAAACTAGCAGTGATATTAAGTTTTTTTCTAATATCAAAGTAACTTTTAAGTAAAATTGTTAATATCACATTTACTTTTTACATGTTTTCTTAATATCAAAGTTAATTTTTTAATATCACCGTAACTTTTCTTAATATCGTAATAAAAAAAACAGTGATATTAAGTAAAATTGTTAATATCACAGTAGAACTCATAATATCGTTAATATCACAGTAGGACTCATAATAAAAAAAAAAAGTGCTCATAAAAATCTGAAAAAATAAAAAAATGAAAGAAGATAGCAATAGTAAGGATCGCTCAAAAGGAAAAAAAAAATCAAAAAAATCGTTTACATGGTCAATTGGTACCGTGAATGTTAGCGTAGATCTTGACTTTTTTACAAAAAGTCAAGATCAGATCTGAAATGGGCGGTCCAGATCAATCCGCACATCCGCACAAATTAAAAAAATCCGCACCTGATCCTCACTCTATATATATATATATATATATATATATATATATATATATATATAGGGGTGAGTTAAAATAAAAAGACAATTTTTCATAAAAAGGATAAGAAGGATTTTTGACATTTGATTTTAAAACTAATGGATGAGATTAAGCTATAGTTTTAATTATGACCTGAAAGGGCAAAAGGTCTTTTCATCAAATACATAAACACTCACTATCTGTTACATTCATAACAGATTCCATCCTCACCTCGTCAATTACTTTCTCTCTCTAAAAAATTCACTTTTATCTCACTATTAATCCTTAAAAATTCTTGAGATCTTTTAAAAATCATCGATGAAAACCCAGATCTAAACAATATTAGATCTAGAAATACATAAAAAAAATCGTAACTTCATGATGTGAACAATGATTTAATGCAAATCGAATCTGCAATCGGTGATTTTCTGAGACAAAATGGTGTTAAGTGGAAACAAAATATATGCGATGATGGGGAATGAAGATAAACGATATTTTTCCATCAAAAACTTCAAATTCCATAGGTAATGATTTTATTAACCTAAAATTGCTTTGTTAATAGATATTCTAATAAAAGTGTTCATCAAATTTAAGTTTACATGCTTTGTGCATAATAAATGGATATATGTGCATCAATTTTCATAGATTATTGTGAAAAATATGATATGTTTGGGTAATTGTGAGTTATGTGAAATGACAATGTTTTGTGTATTAAAAAATGGGCTAAATATGCATTAATTTTTGTAGGAAGTTAGTAGAAGTGAGATACTTAGGTAATTGTGTGTTATGTGAAATGACGCTGCTTTATGAATTAAAAAATAGGCTAAATGTGCATTGATTTTTGTAAGCGTTAATAAGCGTCGTTAAATTTGGATAATCATGAGCTGTGTGGAATAACATTGTTTTGCACATTAAAAAATAGGCTAAATGTGCATTAATTTTTGTAGGGAGTTAGTAAAGTGTAATACGTTATGTGGAATAACACTGCTTTGTCCATTAAAATTAGGCTAAATGTGCATTGATTTTTGTAGGAAATTAGTAAACGTGTGATAAGTTTGGATAATCGTGAGCTATGTGGAATAACATTGTTTTGCACATTAAAAATGGGCTAAATGTGCATTAATTTATGTAGGAGTCATAAAAGTGGAATACGTTTTGGTAATCGTGTGTTATGTAGAATAACACTGCTTCATGCATTAAAAATGGCCTAAACGCGCATTAGTTTTCTGCAACTGGTAACTTTTGGTTTGTGATATTTTAAGCGGTTAATAAGCGTGCATTAAATTTGGATAATCGTGAGTGTGTGGAATAACATTATTTTGCAAATTAAAAATGGGCTAAATGTGCATTAATTTGTGTAAGGAGTTAGTAAAAGTGGAATACGTTTTGGTAATCGTGTTTTATGTAGAATAAAAGCTGCCGTGCATTAAAAATGGCCTAAACGCACATTAGTTTTCTTCAACTTGTAACTTTTGGTTTGTGATATATTAAGCAGTTAATAAATGTGCATTAAATTTGGATAATCGTGAGCTGTGTGGAATAACATTGTTTTGCACATTAAAAATGGGCTAAATGTGCATTAATTTTTGTAGGGAGTTAGTAAAAGTGCAATATGTTATGTGGAATAACACTGCTTTGTGCATTAAAATTAGGCTACATGTGCATTGATTTTTGTAGGCAGTTAGTACACGTGTGATAAGTTTGGATAATCGTAAGCTATGTGGAATAACATTGTTTTGCACATTAAAAATGGGCTAAATGTGCATTAATTTGTGTAGGGAGTTAGTAAAAGTGGAATACGTTTTGGTAATCGTGTGTTATGTAGAATAACACTGCTTCGTGCATTAAAAAATGGCCTAAACGCGCATTAGTTTTCTGCAATTAGTAAGTTTTGGTTTGCGATATGGGTGTGCAACTGGAAAATAAAACCAGTTTGGCCTGGAACCATACCTTGGATTAGACTTGTATTTTAGTATATGCTAAACCTACCAAACCAACGTTGTTTAGTGAGAAAAGTGTTAATACAAATATCGTCATTAAACGTTATTTATATTTTTGATCTTTACCTACGTTTTGTTAACGACAAAAGTAAATTTAATTTGTATAAAAGCTTAAATCTTGTCAAGTTTAATAGATATTAAAACAAGCTTTTTCAAACAATATATTCATCATTCAAGCATTTACATTTATGATTAGTAACATCTTGATATAACTCTAATCATTATGTATGATAGTAGTTTTTAGAATGTGTTAGGTTCTTAAAACCAAACACTACTTAAGTACTTGCATATTTCTAAAAATAGAAATACAACATATGACATCATGTGATGCATCATGGAAATCATTGGAAGATTTCATTAGATATTTTGTGTGGATTTGTACTCTTCATATCTTGCACAATCTCACTTAGATAGAGTTGACTTTAGCAAAGATTTGATATCTTGACTGTCGGACCGGCGGTACCAAATTGGTACACGGGCGGAACCCTTTAAGGGTTCCGCGGTCCGTCAGGACGCTCCATCCATTTTGGCTATAAATAGCAATGCCAAGCCAAGTAGTTTTTATCCCTTTCTAACATACTCTCATACATATCTTCTCTCTAACCTTTCTAACTCGGTTTCATATCATATTAGTGATCTCTTTTGTAGCAAAGAAGATCAAGTCACATTCAAGCTTCAAACGAGAAGTTGGAAGTCTTGTTTGTTTAGTGTTGTATGATCTTGTGTTGATTCATACTTCATTGTTGTATTAAACCATCATAATCTTGTGAGTGTGAGTGGTTAGTATTTTAGTCCTCAAAATTCATTGTGTGTGGGAGTGGTTGTACCCTTGGAAAGAACTCGACATCTAGCTTAGTGTCGGAAATAGTGTAAGCGAAGTGTAAAGGTTTTCTCCGCCGGTGAAAGGAGCTTGTTGACTAGTGAAGTTAAACTCTCGAGTGTGAGACTCGAGGAGTGGAGTAGGGCAAGAAAAAAGAGTCCTTGTAGACCGAACCACTATAAACAACTTGTTGTGGTTTGATAATTTCTTTCCTTATTTACTTCTTACATATTGCTTGCATATTTCATTAACATATCTAAGATCAATATCAATTGATCTTTACAATAAGTTTCAAAACAAAGATTTTAATTGGTAAATTATTCAACCCCCCCTTCTAGTTTTCTACAATTGGTACCAGAGCCTCGTTGCTCAAGAATTTCTAAAATAACTTGTATTTTATAAACTTGAAACGATCCATGGATTCGAAAACTTTAAAGAAGGGCAATCTATGCAAAGACCACCACTCTTTGAAACCAATGGATTTATCTATTGGAAAAACCGTTTTGAAACATATGTAAAATCAAAAGATATAGATCTTTGGTTTATTATTGTTAAAGGGGATTTTAGTTCTACAACAAAGGATATTTCCGTTGATGAACAAAAGAAACTAGTTGCTAAAAATAATGAAGCTAAAATGATGCTTTATAATGCTTTACCTAGAAAAGAATATGAAAGAATTTTTATGTGTGAAACCGCCAAAGATATTTGGGAATCTTTAATTGTTACACATCAAGGTAATTCACAAGTCAAGGATAACAAAATTGATCTTCTTGTTCAACAATATGAACAATTTGTTATTCTTGAAGATGAAACCATTGATTGTGGCTTTGCTCGCTTTAACACTATTATTACATCACTTAAAGCACTTGATGAATCTTTTTGTAGTAAGAACTTTGTCGGGAAATTTCTTAGAGCACTCCATCCCAAATGGAGAGCTAAAGTGACCGCCATTGAGGAATCAAAAGATCTCTCAATAATGTCACTAGACGAGTTGATCGGTAACCTCAAAGTACACGAAATGGTGATGGAGAAAGATTCGGAGATCATCAAAGGAAAAAGGGAGAAGATCAAATCCGTTGCTCTAAAAGCAAAAGCGGAATCAAGTGATGATGACGAATCTTGCTCGGGTAGTGAAGATGAGGAATATGCCATGGCCGTTAGAGATTTTAAGAAGTTCTTTAGAAGAAGAGGAAAGTTCGTAAGACAACCTCGAGAAGAAAAAGCTATTCGAAAAGATCGGGATGACAAGAAGGGTAAAGGTGAAAGAAAATGTTTTAGATGTGGTGGTGGTGGTGATGCAAGTCACCTCATAGGAGAATGTCCCAAGCCCCTAAAAGCAAAACTCAACGAGCTTTTGTAAGTGGTGCTTGGAGTGATAGTGAAGACGATGAAGAATCAAGCAAGGAAGAGATCGCTCTAATGGCACATGAGTCAAATGAGGTACTTTCCGACTCTTCTTATTCTTCTATTGATGATGACACTTTGCAAAAACAATATAATCAAATGTGTGAGCTAAGTCTAAAAATCATAACTAAAAATAAATTTTTAAAAACCAAAAGGAATTTTTGGAAAATGAAGTTTATGAGTTAAAAGAAAAAGCAAAACGACTAGAAAAGGAAAAGCAAATGACGATGATTGTAAATCATGTCAAGAGCTTAAACTTGAAATAGAAAAACTAAAACTCACACAAGATGTTTTAATCGAAAACAATTCTAAATTTAAAAGGTTTAAACATCGCTCTTGCCGATGAAATAGTTAAAATTCATAAAAAACCAGGAGACATGAATGGGCTAGGTTTTAATGAAGTATTAATTCCAAAGAGTCAAAATAAAACGGCCGAAAAGGACGAACATTCTCAAAATTGCTGCGATGCAGCACGGACCGACGGAACCAAAATAATGGTTCCGTCCGTTGTGCAAAATGGTGCCGTGGGTACCTCAGCAGAACAGAATGTTCGCAATACGGACCGTATTGAATTTGTTAAAATAACAAAGAAAACCAATAATAGTATTAAACTAAAACCACTGTTACCAGGAGTAGGACTTGTCAAAAATGAATTTAGATAAAAACTACTCAACAACGATATAAAACTCCTTTTGCCAAACGCCCCTTTCCTAAGAGCAACCACACCGTACAACCCAACTACCAACACAATGGTTGGAATCAAAACTTTCCTAGACCATATCAAACTCCAGATTACATGCCATGGAACTCTTACCCATCGTTTCCATACATGAATCAAATAAATGGTATGTGTAACCCAAATGGACCCATGAGATATTGGGGACCAAATGCTTGAGTTATTTGCTTCTTAGGTATGCTTGAAAGTTGGATTGGAACCCGATGAATGGATAAAAGATAGTGGTTGCTCACGACACATGACGGGCAACAAAGTCTCTTCTCATCATACCAAGAGTATGACGGAGGTAATGTCACCTTTGGTAGCAATCTCAAAAGCAAAATTATTGGCAAAGGTACGATTGCTCATAACTCCTTAACTATTGAAAATGTTGCTCATGTGGATAGGTTAGGATTTAATCTACTTAGTATTAGCCAACTATGTGATAAAAAGTATAAAGTACTATTTGATGAAAATGGTAGTAAAATACTAAAAGATGGTATCACCATAGCTAAAGGAGTTAGGAAAAATAACATACGTCATGAAAATAGATAAAACATATAATGACAAACTTTGCCTAACAACATTAGACGATAGCTCATCTCTTTGGCATAGACGTTTAGGTCACGCTAATATGAGACTTATACAAAACCTATCTTCAAAAGAATTGGTTAGGAATTTACCAAAACTTAAATATGACCAACACTTTTGCGACGCTTGCAAAATTGGTAAACAAACACATAGTAGTCACAAATCTAAAAATATGGTGTCCACATCTAAGTGTCTAGAATTATTACATATGGACTTGTTTGGACCATCCGCTATAAGAAGCTATGGAGGCAACTTATACACTTTGGTCATAGTAGATGATTACTCAAGGTTTACTTGGGTAATT
This sequence comes from Chrysanthemum makinoi, assembly GCA_910596185.1. Classification (NCBI taxonomy): domain Eukaryota; kingdom Viridiplantae; phylum Streptophyta; class Magnoliopsida; order Asterales; family Asteraceae; genus Chrysanthemum; species Chrysanthemum makinoi. The sequence goes on along the minus strand of OU343225.1, from coordinate 247,150,226 downwards.
TGAAATACTTAGCATGAAAATTCAAAATCTTCTAGGTGTCAAAATTGTGTCGATCCGAACGGATCATAGTCGTGAATTTGACAACGAAACTCAATTTGGAAACTTTTGTGATACAAATGGTATAACACATAACTTTTCCGCTCCACGAACACCTCAATCTAATGGAGTAGTAGAACGTAAAAATAGAACAATTCAAGAAATGAGTAGAACAATGCTTAATGAACAAAACATTCCTCAAAAGTTTTGGTGTAACGCCGTTGACACTTCTACATATATTTTGAATAGAGTCTTAATACGCCTTTCTTAAACAAAACACCATATGAACTCTATAAAGGTAAAAAGCCAACGTTAGGATATTTTAGAGTCTTTGGTTGTAAATGCTTTATTCTTAATACTAAGGATTATCTCACCAAGTTTGACCCAAAGTCTTATGAAGGTGTATTTCTTGGTTACTCTCAAACTAGTAAAGCTTACATTGTCCTAAATAAAGAAACAATGATAGTCGAGGAATCGTTGAACATAACATTCGACGAAAGTCCACCTCCTCTAAGACATCACCTTTGGTAGATGATGACTTAGTTGAAAGTCAAATGATAGAAGGTCAAGAAATAATTAATAATAACAAGGAAGATGAACCATTAAATAAAGAAATTGTCAACATCAAAGAATCTAAAAGTCATCCTTTAGAAAAAGTCATAGGACAACTTAATCAAAGAACCTTAAGGTCACAAGCCCAAAATCAAAGTAATTATTTTTGTTTTGTATCCACCATTGAACCGAAAACCATAAATGAAGCAATAAAAGATGAATCATGGGTTATTGCCATGCAAGAAGAATTAAACCAATTAGTTAGAAATGATGTTTGGAAATTAGTTCCAAAACCTAAAGATCAAACTATAATTGGAACAAAATGGGTTTTTCGAAATAAAATGGATGAAAATGGGATAGTATCTAGAAACAAAGCTAGGCTTGTAGCGCAAGGTTATAATCAACAAGAGGGATTGATTATGATGAAACTTATGCACCGGTAGCTAGGCTTGAGTCTATTAGAATATTGCTTGCTTATGCATGTGCCTATGATTTTAAATTATTTCAAATGGATGTTAAAAGTGCCTTTCTTAATGGGTTTATTAACGAAGAAGTGTATGTTGCTCAACCTCCCGGTTTCACCGACTTTGAGAAACCACATCATGTCTTCAAACTCAAGAAAGCTTTGTATGGTCTTAAGCAAGCACCAAAAGCTTGGTACGACCGACTTAAGACTTTTCTTATTGATAACAAATATACTATGGGATTAGTAGATAATACTATTTTTACCAAGAAAAAGGAATCACATATTATCATTGTTCAAATATACGTTGATGACATTATATTCGGATCAACTTGTCAAGAATTATGTGATGATTTCTCTAAAATCATGCACGACGAGTTTGAAATGAGTATGATGGGTGAGTTAAATTTCTTTCTAGGACTTCAAATAAAACAACTAGAAGATGGCATATTCTTTAACCAATCTAAATATATAAAAGACATGCTTAGGAAATTTGGTCTTGAAGATTCCAAACCAACTAAGACACCCATGTCCTCGGACACTAAACTCACCAAGGATGAAGAAGGTGAATCCGTAGATAACACTAAATATAGAGGAATGATTGGTAGTCTACTCTATCTTACGGCTAGTAGACCCGACATTATGTTTAGTGTTTGTCTATGTGCTCGCTTTCAAGAAAACCCAAAGGCATCACACTTAAAAGCCTTAAAAAGGATTTTTAGATACATTAAGGGAACAACGTGTTTAGGATTATGGTATCCCAAAGGAATGGGTATAGAAACCATAGTGTATGCCGATTCGGATCATGCCGGTGATTATGTTGATAGAAAAAGTACAAGTGGTATTTGCACTTTTGTTGGACATTGTCTCACCTCATGGTTTGCAAAGAAACAAGCGGCCTTAGCCATCTCAACCGAAGCCGATGCGTCTCGGCGGAAAAGCATGTCAACAAACTCTTTGGATGAAGCAAGCTCTAGTAGATTACGAAATTCATCTCAACGACATTGTGATACTTTGCGACAACAAAGGAGCCATCGATCTCAGCAAGAATCCCGTTCAACATGCTCGTACAAAGCATATTGAAATCCGCCATCACTTTCTTTGCGACAATGTTCAAAAAGGAAACATTTCAATCGAGAAAGTATCCTCCGAAGACAACATTGCCGACATCTTAACTAAGCCTCTTAAACGAGAACCTTTTAATCTTCTTAGACTTGGTTTAGGGTTAATGGAACCAAACATGTAGGATAAACATAGCCCAAAACATTAGAATAGTCAAAACTAAACAAATTTGTCTTGTACACACTCTGTAGCCACGACAAAGCGACAACAAAGACGGAACCAAATTTTTGGTGCCGTCGGTCCGTGGTGTCTCTGAAGCAAAACCGCTATATGCAAATCATCCTCTTCCTCAAAACCCACTTTACCAAAACGTGTAAAACTTAAACCAAGCTCATTATTGTCATCTTCCCACTCACTAATCATTGAAGATAACATCATTGTAAGTATCCTAACTACATTTCATCTCTTAATTCGGAGTCTAGGATTCTTATTTATGCACAAAACTATCACAAATCATTACATGGGGTTTTATGTATGCTTTTATACCAAATATGAATTCAATTGGCAAATTGCATAACTAGTCATTAAAATTAGGTACTACATTATCATATTGCATAAACAAATCATGCTTCCCACTAATTGATAGATAATGAATATAAGGCCCTATTCAAACAACCAAACACCCCATGTCAAAAGTTTTGAAAAGCTTCTCACTTGTAGGAAAACATTTTTTCATTGCTAATACAAATAGAAACGTTAAATTTTCATCACTTGCATGCTCTTGAATACTAAAGGTATTGCATAACTAATATGCATTCCGGGTATATTCAAATGAAGCCAGATTGAATTAGGAGCATTTGGGTTATCTCATGGTATTTGCCAAACACCCCACTAAAACCATTTTTGTGCATAAAATGAGTCGCGATAACCGCAACTCCAAATTGTTTTCATATAGGCACACACTAGAACCAAAAACGTTAAAACTTATTCTCACTTTTTAACATATTAACTCTTGTCCTTAGGAATAACCATGGTAGCCGCAAGATTCTATGATCACAAAGACACCCTTAACTACATTCCCAAACACCACAAAACCAAAGGACTTACCAAGGAACAAGTAGAAATATTTAGGGGTCTAGAATCAAGGTATTTCCATGAGGGTAGAACCATTCACTCATCCTTCCTTGAAAACACCAACCTTCGTGAAGAACTAACTACTGTCTTCTTGACATCGATGAACCAATTTGTCCTAGGTTTGTGTTAGAATTCTATGCTAGTGTGACCGGCTTTAATGATGAAGACGATGATGAACTTTGTCTTAGGTTTAGAATCAATCAAAACGACTACACCATCACCTTAGGCAAATTTGCTCAAGTGTTAGGAATTCCCAAACGAGGAACTTGTGTCTACACGGATAAGTGGTCACTCACGGCTCTTGATGCAATCAATGACCGCTCTCTACCCTACCAAACCCGTTTGGCCGACAAGGATGTCATCCGTGAACACCTTTTAACCCAAAGGGTGATACAACCCGAGTTACCGAAAGGGAAAGGAGGTAAACCGAGATCCATATGGAATGGAGCTAAATGAACTTAAGCCGAATTTAAGAAATGGGAGGAGCTACTTAGAGCCAACGTCATTAGCACCATAGGAAATAGGGATCACATTAAGCGCTTGCCTTTGTCATATGCTCTACAACTTGTCCAACCGTCAACCATTCAATTTAGCCTACTACATAGCTAGGAGAATGATTGATATTCCAACTCAAGGATCGGTTGCTCTTCCATACGGGATGCTTCTCACCCGTCTCTATAGAAACTTTGCACCAATTCCACCAACACCAAAAGGGATGCACCTTCACTATGAGCTCATCCTCACATCTTTGTACCTTTGAGTGATGCACGAGTTGCTAAGACAAAAGGCAAGAGAGTAAAACCTCCAACTCCATCATCATCATCATCAAATAGCTCTGAGGATGGTCTTCCAAGCTCTCGTCTTCCACCTCATGAGTATTATGCGTCTCTTCCCGAAATAGAGAATGAATCGTGAGTTCAAGCAAACTAAGAGAATGTTCAAGTGCCTTGGTAGGATGATGAACAAAATTTACAAGAAGTTGGACAAATAAGGGTACTTTTAAGGAGCGTTTGGAACAATGCATTATCATTAATGTTTGATACAATTTAGTTGCTTTTATTATGTAGGATGATAATATAACTTGAAACAATGGTGAATGCTAACAATTTCATGCAGGGGGATAGCGCAAGTATGCTATCAAATTTTACCCATTTTCACTATAATGTGAAAATCAAAAGCTTGCTTAAAATACATGCTCCACTATGTTTATATATATGTTATCTGCTTTTCCTAACTACAAATGTTTAGTATAACATGTTTTGAGAAGAATTTCGGGTTTGGAAAAGTCCCGACACTTAAAAGCGAACTCTATCCATTTTCTGCACTTCACGGATCGGCGGCACCATAAATTTGGTACCGTCCTTTATGAAATTGGTACCGCCTTGTACAGGCGGACCGAGCGGCACCCTTTTAGGGTTCCGTGTAAGTTTTGGTGCCGTGGATCCTTCAGGTAACTTTCTGAATTTCGACTATTTCGTGATTCCAAACTACCATCCAATGCTTATAAATCAATCCTAAATTGCTTATACTCTTATTAGAACTAGTATAATTCACTTAGGAATATAAGAAATCCATTTCCCACCAAAATTCAAAAATTTGAAAAATCCACCCAAGGAGCCCTTTTGCATAATGGAAGGAACCAAATTTTTGGTACCTTCAAATCCGTGGGTGATCTGAATATTAGGAAATTCCACTCACTAGAACACATTTATTGCAAATCTTTTCTTCTTCACTCCATCTCTCTTGAATGGCTTGACTTGGGTGATATGACTAGCATTCAACCTACTTCCAAATCATTAGGAACCTCATCTCTTCAATGGCTTAACATCAAATCAAACACATTTCTCCATGATTTTTCACTTCTATAAATTGAGAGGTTTTACCATGATCATCCTCACACCTTCTTCATTCTTACTATCATCTAGCAAAGAAAAACCAAAGTCAAAAATGACAAAATCATCTCCAAAACCTTGCAAGAAGACCGCTAGAATTAGTGTGAGGCCTTGTTGCTTCGTTAAACTTAGCTCCTCATCCGAGTCTTCTCCACTCACAATCTCATCTCCCATCCGAGATGATACAAACCTTACCTTAGCCACACCTACTCAATCACACATTGTGATCACCACTCCACCACCAACAAAACACCAACTTCACCTCCACCGGCACCCATCCAAACATCCAAAACACCTTCACCACCTTCACCAAGGTCTCCAACTCTCATTCCTATGGAGTTATTTTCCACTCCACCTACTTCACCAAATCCTTTCTTGGAGGACTTGGATGACTTGCCTCCTAGGCCAAATCATCCACCACCATTGCCATTATTTGGCTCAATTGAGCGGATGGCTCATGAGTCACCTCGGTCATCCTTTGACCCAAACGCCCCATTAGGGCCTAAACCTCTTCTCTTCCACCCCATTCACAAAGACATTCATGGTCCTTTGTATGGGATCATTCACTCCCATCAATGTCCCTCATCTTGAGGACATTGAGGAGTGCATGTGGGATGCCAATCCCACTAGAGAGAGATTCAAACGGAACTCCACAACCTCCACCAATTCAAAGGCATGGTGGACTCTCACTTGAGTGAGACAATGCAAATGCAAAGTGCTTTGCTTGCTTCCATCATGACCACCCCAAACATTTCCACCAACACCAACACATCTACCATTCCACCACCACAACCTCCCCAAACATACTACCCCCTAGGCATGGTTGCTCAACTTGTGAGCAAGCGGCCCAAACCGTTGATAGGACACGGGTTATGGTCCTTGACTTTCAAGAAGAAATGAGGTTCATCGTCAATCATATCCTTGAGCGCCTCAACGCTCTTTCTCATCCACCATCAAATTAGGATGGTCATAGTTTAGCATTTCTAGTTTTCTCTTTTTAGGATTATTTTCTTTTCTTTTCTTCTTGTAGTAAAACACATCATTGTGTTCCCATTTCATGATCTTTATTCATGAACATTTTAACTAATGAATGGTGTTTTTATTATAGTATTGGTTCTTTTACATAGTGTTTGGAAATGCTTGTGAATGATCATTATTACTAACATTTTTTTGTAGCTTTTACTTTCACAATCCATGTATCTTCCCATTACGCACCCAATTTAGGGGGAGCTTTGATCAAGGGGGAGATAATGGCTCGGGCTCATTACATTCCGCATCACCTCTTCTTTTTGTTGAGACAAAAAAGGGGAGAAAATATAGAACTTGATTATATTTTGACTTTTCTTACAAAAGTCAACTGCATACTTGGACTTTCTGAAAAAGTCAACATCATGCATCAACTAGTGAACACTTTGACTTTCATAAATAGTCAAACATCATACACTTGCATTATCATTCTCTTTTCAAGTTCTAAAACTAATTTTTTTATAACTCTTGCACAAACTTTGTATCTTTTATAAAAATAAAATTTATATTTTGTCCTCAACAAAAAGGGGGAGATTGTTAATACAAATATCGTCATTAAATGTTATTTATATTTTTGATCTTTACCTAAGTTTTGTTAACGACAAAAGTAAATTTAATTTGTATAAAAGCTTAAATCTTGTCAAGTTTAATAGATATTAAAACAAGCTTTTTCAAACAATATATTCATCATTCAAGCATTTACATTTATGATTAGTAACATCTTGATATAACTCTAATCATTATGTATGATAGTAGTTTTTAGAATGTGTTAGGTTCTTAAAACCAAACACTACTTAAGTACTTGCATATTTCTAAAAATAGAAATACAACATATGACATCATGTGATGCATCATGGAAATCATTGGAAGATTTCATTAGATATTTTGTGTGGATTTGTACTCTTCATATCTTGCACAATCTCACTTAGATAGAGTTGACTTTAGCAAAGATTTGATATCTTGGTGTCGGACCGGAGATACCAAATTGGTACAGGTAGGGAACCCTTTTAAGGGTTCCGCGGTCCGTCAGACGCTCACATCCATTTTGGCTATAAATAGCAATGCCAAGCCAAGTAGTTTTTATCCCTTTCTAACATACTCTCATACATATCTTCTCTCTAACCTTTCTAACTCGGTTTCATATCATATTAGTGATCTCTTTTGTAGCAAAGAAGATCAAGTCACATTCAAGCTTCAAGCGAGAAGTTGGAAGTCTTGTTTGTTTAGTGTTGTATGATCTTGTGTTGATTCATACTTCATTGTTGTATTAAACCATCATAATCTTGTGAGTGTGAGTGGTTAGTATTTTAGTCCTCAAAATACGTTGTGTGTGGGAGTGGTTGTACCCTTGGAAAGAACTCGACATCTAGCTTAGTGTCGGAAATAGTGTAAGCGAAGTGTAAAGGTTTTCTCCACCGGTGAAAGGAGCTTGTTGACTAGTGAAGTTAAACTCTCGAGTGTGAGACTCGAGGAGTGGAGTAGGGCAAGGAAAAAGAGTCCTTGTAGACCGAACCACTATAAACAACTTGTTGTGGTTTGATCATTTCTTTCCTTATTTACTTCTTACATATTGCTTGCATATTTCATTAACATATCTAAGATCAATATCAATTGATCTTTACAATAAGTTTCAAAACAAAGATTTTAATTGGTAAACTATTCAACCCCCCTTCTAGTTTTCTACAAAAAGGTTTCGACATTGGACACATTCAGAAAATTGGTATTCTGATATATGCAGTATCGCGTAGCGTACCAGGTATACTATAGGCACAATTTTGATTTGAGATTAACTGTTTTTTCTTGGGTTTTGCATACTCATGATCAGCGAAGAAGACTAATTAGAATGAGTAATCGTAGTATTGTACATAACAAATTGCTAAATTCTGCACCATAGATTTCTCTTTTTGGTCGCAACATCATTTTTCCAAATGCAGTTTCCTATTACACTTTGACACGGAATTTACAGAACTAATTGCATTAATTATGCACCATAGTCGATTAATGTATCAATTGTGAAAGTGTGACTTGTAATGTAAGGTAGTCTAAATGGATTTTCGACCCAACATGGCATTAATAGTAATGACCTGGAATGAAGCTCGTAAGTATTCATAGATAAATTAAGTAGGCTGAGACTCTGAGAGCAGTCGACTATTTGAGTCGAGTCGTATAAAATAAGCCTATTACATAAAAGAGATATATTCTACTCAATCAACTGAATCATGTTAATTCTTTTGTTATTTGATAAATCATGCGCATATAAATTAGAAACTCAAACAAAGCTTGGGATAATATATTTAAAGCATAATATGTTAAGCCATTTGTTTACGTAGCTCTTCGTGATTTTATATATGTGAGGAAACATATAAAGTAGTACTATATCTAAATAGGAATTGCAGGTGTAAACTATTAAAGAGTGAAAAGAGTAATTTATAAGTAACATACCAATAGTTTGAGTAGCTCTTCAATTATCCCATGCCATTGCCATAAATCAACAACGCTTGTAATCTATAAGTAATTTAAATGCTCATAGCCCGGTTGTATGTCTCTTTTTTGATATATTTTAAGGTTATGTGCATCGGCACTAACTGTTATATTCTTGGCTATATTGTAGAGGGATGAAACAGGTATATAGAGCCAACGACATTAGTTTTAGTTTTCACTCATGTTTTTTCTATATGTTGACGCAATAGGGTTTCTATATGTTGACCCATTTAAATGTTTCTTTACTTTTATCCGCAAATATATCCTTCGGTTCATTGGTATAGCAGGTTTTTCATTTACAGGACAATGGCAAATAGCAGACTCTCGATTTAATGTCGAAAAGTGCAAGGAGGGAACTTTTCAAACTTGAAAGTGGCGGTAGTCAAGTAGTCAGCAACCGGACAACAAAAAGCTTAAGAATGAATTACCAACAATAGCAATTCAGAAACAAACAAACAAACAAAAAGAAAAAAAAAACCCGGTTCCCACCTTCTATTATTTTAATAGTGTTGTAATAAAGTGTGTAATAACCATTTCTGTTGCATCTGGAAGCAACATTCTTTAACTATGTTAGTGTGCTCTCGCGTTTAACCACACGATGCTAGTAAAAGTGGCATTATTTGGTAATCTATATGCTATTGTTTGGAATAACACCATTTTGTGCATTCAAAATGGTCTAATTGTGGATTCGTTTTCATACGAAGTTCGTAAAGGCGACATGCTTAGATAATCAACACTCTAAAGGGTGAAATAACACTATTTCATGCATTAAAATGGTCTAAATGTGCATCGGTTTTCTTAGGAATTTAGAAAAGGTGGCATGCTTAGGAAATCAGTACACTATAGTTTGAAATGACACTATTTTGTGCATTAAAAATTGTTTAAATGTACATTAATTTTCATAGGAAGTTAAAATGTGACCTACTTAGTTAACAAGCATGCTAATGTTTGAAAAGACATGGTTTTAGCATTAAAAATGGTATAAATTTGCATTTGGTTTTAGTAATGCGATTATGTATTTTTTTTGTATTATCAGTGAGTTAAGCTAACAATCCAGAAACATATAAGGGTGATTATGAACAAAGGTTTTCAAAGATTAGACATGATATGGATAACATAGAATAATTGTATATACTACATTGTGTTAATGTTGCGTCATATGGGACACATATCTTGGGCGTGCAACAGAATTGGAAACATGGATTGAAGAATGAGAGGGAAGAACAACAAAACAAGATTTATGAAGAGTATGAAGAGGAGGAATGTTGAAAATTACCTAATAGTGCTCAAGTGAAGCTTCTGAAGAAAAAGTTTTTGGAGTATTTAAGACCGTGTTAATAGCTTGTCCTACTCTAATTGTGTTTTGTTTAGAATTGAAATGTATATGGAATGCTTATATTTTATTCAGAAATGATATGTTTATGAATGCTTATATGTGGTTATCCATTACATTTAATAAGTAAATATGATGGCTACACAAATTTACAAATATCATATGGGCGTACGTAATGTGTGATACTAAACAATGTACATATGATCTTTCTCATTCCTCTCTTGGAATCCATCTACTCCAGCACATACTCTTCCTTCGTTGGTTAAGCTCGTCCATACTCTCGTTTAAAGTTTTCAAGATCTTTCTTTGGAGCTTAAGGACTTACGCAAGAGCATTTCTTTGTGCATTCGTTTTCTTACGTGTTCATATTTCCTACAAACAAGTATAAAAACATAAAAGTGTCATATACCAACATTTATGTTAGGAGGTGTTTGGGATGGCTTATTTCAAAGTGCTTATCTATTTTTGTTTACCAGAACAGTGAAAAATGTTTTCTAGCTTAAAAATTACCATATAAGTTCTCAAAGCAGCTCATAATTTAATGCTTATAAAATGTTCAAACTTATGACATACTCTAAGTTCTTGAAGTTGTGCTTCTGTGAACCCACAATCTTTCTTTGTTCTGAGCGGGCCATGAGTGAACGACCCATTGGACGGTTTCACTGTAATCCAGTTGTGTAGCTTCGAGAAAAATTGGAGCCTAAGATTTTGCATGATTGATAAAGTGAGAAGACCTTCTTTGTCAAAATACGGGTGGGCTAAAGCTTCTTTATCACATGTTCTTTGTCGGGCTTTGTATCTGACCATAGAAGTCAAAGTTCCCATCCGATTCCACCATCTAAGTCTAATAATTCAAACCCTCTACCGAGATCAGCATTTGCACGGTGGCTCAACACTTTTACTCCACGCAACAAGGTCATAATCACATCTCTTTAGTTAATGGTTAAATTGTAGGAGACTACTATGAGCTCTGAATGAAGGAAATGCCTAAAGTAAAGAAGTAACATCAATAATAAGTTATTGCTCTAAAATTTAGTAAAAATGACTAAGATGAAATGGCATAGTTCTGCTTACATACCATTTGTAGTAAAATGAGATCGGTGCTATAAATGTCAAAATGATCTGGGAGGTTCAACTGCCATAGAACGGGTGACAGTGCAGCTGCAACAGGAGCTGATGGTGCAGACGGAGTTTGTGTGCTCATATATCTGCTCGGGTGCTACATATCGAAAAAGTATAAAATTTTAGGCTTTAGGCATAATCATTAAACTTATCCGTAGGTTCGTGGGTCCTGTCTACATTTCATGTAAACGAGATTCACAATCACATTATCTATGATATAATTGAAATCTACATAAACCCATATTATCAATTATCTTTCTAAATTTCATATCAGAGTCATCAAAAGGGTACCTTAATAAGAGGCATGTGAGTTGCTTGCTATAAGTCTATATCAGTAGTAAAGTTAGTCATATCAGCGAGACTGCCCCTAAGTTTCAATGTGTTAGGAAAGTCACCCTTGTATCTACCACAAACAATCAATGCTCTTTCAGAACATCGGCCTAGAACTGTCAAATGATAAATTTGTGAAAGAAATAGAAACACAGTTAAATACTTGAGCTACACCATAACATCAGATTAGTATATAAGATATATAAAAAAACGTACTTCAAGACCATTTAGACCATTTAAACCACGTCTGCATTAGGGGGTCAATTGAATATGATAAAAAAAACATATTCAACAATGATTATCAACTGGTAGTGACAAAATGGCAGCTTTAATGCACTATAACACTATTCTGTGCATCAAATTACATTATAACATAAATTTATTTATAAAATGCACAAATAACAAAAAGTTGTGGAGTAAAAGTAAAAGAAACTAGTCATTGTTTAAAGATAGTTCAATGATAATTCAAAACCACATATAGTTAGGACTCAGAGACTTAATATAACACTATCTTGGTATTATGTATTTCTCACACCTAATGCCATGAGTCACTTAGTTTTTAACATGATTATTGTGCTTATGTCACAACTTTATAGATGTGGTTTGATCTTCCATACCACATTCCAAATATTTATACAAAATAATCGTCACACATACATATTCATATATCAAAACGGCAGGCTAGCGATAACGATATGCAAAAAGTTTTGTTTGTTTATTTATTTAGCTTTGAAAACTATTTCAACACGAGTGGGTTAATTGTCTATTTCTCTGTCATATTTGCAGGAAAACACGATAATAAATCGTTAATAACAGGTCCCGATTCTGCTCAGCCAGATGATATTTTTGAAAGATATTCACAACTTTCAACTGTGACTAATAAAGGTTTTGCATTAAAGAGAGAGTAAAATAAATATATAGAACATGCTACTTACGAGGTTCCCAAACATCAGTGGACAACAAAAACATAAACTTGTCAACTCAATCAAAATCCAGCAAATTGACAGAAGTTGAATGGTGCATCAGATTCCACACATAATCAATTTTTCCTCAAATCACACTAATAACACCGATTTATGTACCGAATAATATACGATACTAATTTGTGCATCAGATTTGACTACAAATACAAATTTCCATAAAAAAGCACTAATAAAAAAATTTTGTGTCACAAATAGACTAATTTGTGTATGAAATTGTACTACAAATACAAACTTTCATCAAATTACACTAATAGCAATAATTATGTATTAGATATTTTAATAACACAAATATGTGCATTAACTTCCACCATAAATCCATAATTACAGAAAATTACACTAAAAACACTACTTTACATATTAAATTACACCAATAGCACAAATTTATTATCAAATACACTAAATTACAACAAAAAAGCTTAATCTGATGACGAACCAAAATTGATTTTAACGCAAAAAATACATACCTTGATTATCACTATTGTGAATCAAAAACATTCTGGAAAAATTCAAAATTGAGCTTATCATCCATGATTGTGCATTTGTGATTATGTTAATAACCGATTGAACATATCAATAAAAGTGTTATAACCCCTAATTTGATTTAATCTTTGGGAAACATATTGAAGATTACGATTCAGTGACAAAGGGATTATAGTTGATTATGAAAGGTTAGTTAGGATTGAAGTTTTTGTGTGTTCGTGTGTGTAGAAGCTGGGTTTTATTGTGTGTAGAAGCTGGGTTTTATTATTATATAGGTCAGTTAGGATTATAGTTGATTGCGAAATTACTTCTATACCCTTTGTTAATACAAATAAGCCGTAAAAACGTTTATTTATATTTTACGATCTTCTAATGTTTTGTCGATAACAAATGTAAAATCATTTTAACGAAACAAATATAGTACGTAAATAGTTTGAGTTAATAGTTTCCTAACACACTTACGTTTTCACATAAATCACTAAAACAAGTATAAGTGATTTTATGATTTAGATACATATGTACAACAACTAGTGTTTACATATTGGGTTAGCATATACTTAAACTAAGTATACTAAAATGGGTAAAAACAAGTATATACTAAATGAGTAAAAACAAGTATATACTAAATGGGTAAAAACTAGCAAATGGTATTGACCCATAACCCATGGTTTTATATATACCACTTAACCAAGTTCATTGTATCTAGAAAGAAAACCATGGATCAACCCATAACCCATGACCCATGACCCATAACCAAAAATACCCATGGGAAAAGAGGAGCGTTCCACTGATCCCTAGCTTTGTGCTAGCCGGATCCCAAGTAGAAGGGATCCGTGGGATCCGGGGAACAGTAGAGAATTTTCTCTATAAATAGAGAGCCATTTCTTCCTTTCTACTCATCACTTTACACACATACTTCCCCCAAGTATTCTAACCCTCTAACCTCAGATCCAAGTGATCTATGTAGTTTGTCTTTTGTTTTTGTGTGATCTTCTAGGTTCCTCTTAAAGGAGAGATCACCACTTCTTGAAGACGTGCAAACTCAAGTCCATGAGTTGCCATGCTTCGTCATCATCAAGACAACTAAGTTTCTCTTGTTGATAGTTCTTCCTTTCTCCATAGATGTTGGGTTGAAGGCATTAGTGAAGAATGCCGAAAGTGTCAAGATGAAAGCATTAGTGAAAAGTGCTCATCATCCGTTGTCAAAGCATTAGTGAAGAATGCTAAAGGTGTCAAGACGAAGGCATTAGTGAAGGGTGCCAAGCGTTGTGTCAAAGGCGTTAGTGAAGGATGCCGATGAATCAAATCAAGTTGCATTTGGGAAGAATGCCTAGGTCGTATAATCGATGAGGTGCATCATTATAAATATAAGTATTTGTTTATTTCCAAGGATGGTCAAGGAGAGGATCTCCTTGATGTTAGGTGTTGTGTTGTGAAGGGTAGTAGTTCCTCCATAGTAATGGAACTAGGTGCTTAGCCTAGTACCTAATAAAGGGTAGGCGACGTTGTGATAGGATTAGTTCTCCTTGGTGTGAAAGAACTCGGTGGTTAGCCTAGCACCGTATAAAGGGTAGGCGACGTTGTGTTAGGTGTGGTTCGCCTTGGTGTGAAAGAACTCGGTATTTAGCTTTGTACCGGAAAAAGGTTAAGCGACGTTGTGAAGGCTTCTCTGCCATAAGGAGATTGGTGTAGTGCTTACGAACTCTCGAGTAGGTGACTCGGGGAGTAGAGTAGGGCAAAGAAGGTGTCCTTGTAGCCGAACCACTATAAATACTTGTGTCGTGGTGATGTGCTTCTTACTCTTTATCTTTCATTACACGTTTATGTATCTATCTATCAACGTCCAACATAAACAACCAAAAAGATTGACATAAGTCGATCTAAATATTTAAAAGGAAGTTTTAAATTGGTAAAACTATTCAACCCCCCTTCTAGTTTTCCACAATTGGTATCAGAGCTTCGTTACCAAGTCTTTTAAAAGTATGTTGTACTTTGAAAACTTGATAAGATCCGTGTATGTTTGAAAACTACAAAGAAGAGAATTTCTTAAAACAAAAAGTCATGTTTTTAGAAATTATCATTTTTTAAATGTTGGATAGTGATAGATCATTCTAACATTTTCTTTTAAGAAATCTTCATACTAGAATTCTTCCAATGACTTCGTTCTATCCGAAGAAAAAGAAGTCAACACCCAAAGAAGAATACAAAGTGACCACAACTTGCTTTTCCAAAATACGATTAAGTATTTTTAAAGCTTATAATTATGAAGTTTTTCGCGTCCATGGTTTCTAAAACCATACAAAGGGAATATGGCAAAGGTATGTTCTCTTAGTTACAATTAGTTGGTAAAAAATGTGATAATTGCTTGTGGATAAAATGGTGATATATGCTTATCTCTTATAATAAGCATAATATGAAAAGTATTTTGTTGATTTTTTTTCTTTAAAGTTTTGTTGTTAGATATCTTGTTAATCAAGCTTGAATAAAGGTAAAAATGGGTAATATAACTTCACTAAAAAGTCTACAAAGGTTAAACCTTTTCGTCGGGTCAAAATATACATTTTTGTATTTCTGTGTCAGATCCGCGGATCCCTCAGTTTATACTGGACGGATCCCTCAAGCAAGGGATCCGTGGTACAGAAGACAGTTTTTTTCTGAATTTCAAAAATTCATAACTAATTAACCGTAAGTCGTTAGAAGTCGTGCCACCTATCGTTTTAAAGGTATTTGAGTCTACTTTCATTTTAAAATAATTTCATAAACTGATTCAAAAAAACAATTTACAGAATCATTGATTTATAATAGAAAGTCATTTTTCGATCATAACTTTTGCACAAACTTTTGATCCAATTGGAGACGGATGTTTTCGTCCTTTAATAACAATGTGTCATCTTTTAAAATTAAGGTTTTGATCATATTTATAAATGAAACTAATCAAGCTGGGTATACATGTTTATATTTAACACAAAGCGATGAAAGAACTTTCGTATGCTATGCTAAATGATAAATTGTCTTTATTTCATTACTTGATTATTTGCTTATCTCAAATAGTTTTTGTGCTTGTTTGATTGAATAACATATGTGGTTTCCTTACCTTGCTATTCATTCTCTTGGTTGTCGATTTAGTAATTTTCTACTAATCAATGTGCTACTTGAAGGAGTGTTTGGGATAACATCTAGTTGTGTCAAAAATGTTAGTTTTATACGTTGAAAAATGTTTAAAACATATAACATACCAAATGGCATTTTGATTGAGTTTGTCATGTGTGCAACATAAATGTTTTATGTGCTTATATGATTTCTTGATTTCATATTTTCTTGTATCGTTTTCTAAAAACAACAAGAATGTACATCGGATCATAACCTACACTTGTGTTGATGATGTACTCTCCCGTTTTCCTTTTCATGATCGCTCTCCAAGCTTCATAGTAGGATTGACAACTTGATTATTTCATCCGATATACTCAAGTAAATTATTTTGCAACGCAAATATAATTGTTCATATCCGAAAGTCCAAACTCTAGCTTTCCAACAACATATGTTGAACTAGCTCATCCAACCATTCTTTTTGTTCACCATATGGACAACTTTTTCCCTTTACACCTTCGTCACCTTAGTTGTTTCAAGTATAATATTAATAAAAACGAAGCAAAGTATCATCATTGTTACTCTTCGATAGGCCATTGTAGGAATATAAATTTTCCTAACTTGAGAATGAATATTGGAGAACTTATTGCACTAGAAACTCAATTTGACCTAACGGTTGAATTGCTTCCTTGATGGAAGTTGGGTATGTGGAATCACCCGTAAAAATGGTCGTGTTTAGCCGTAATTGAGCACCGGTAGTAATAGTCTCATATTCATTCTCTCACTTGAGAAATCTATACTCCTATGTTTTCCTAAAGTAAGTTTACAATGGAAATACTTTGCGTTGTCTTAGGATTACTAATCAAACAAGCTGTAAAATTGATTTTTCTTTTGGTTAATCACAACCACTTTCCTCATCAAGCGATTATCTTGCCTTGATCGAGAAGAGCTACATGACTTCACGGATGAAGTTCATTGTATGCTAATCACCATCCGTAATGACTATACATAGCTCATTGCTTCCGTTGACCAAAACAACAACTCCGGATGAAGTATAGGATTTTCTTGAACTAGCACCTCACAACTCTATTGTCGTGAATACTATCAATTACTTTTTTCTTTCTTGACATATACCTTGCACGCCATTGTTAATACAAACGATTTACTAATCTAGATCGTAAATAGGTTTTGAGTTTCTTGAATAGTGCTTGTTAAGTTTGATAAACCTCTTTGTTATTTGTGAGCTCGATCTCATTTGATATATTAGTGTTAGAACCTCTTAAACTTGAAATATGATGCATTGTCAAAGTCATTGCATACCTTTTGTAAAGGTTCTGCTTAGCAGATAGACGGATCCCAAAATTTGTGCTTGACGGATCCCTACTCTTAGGGAACCGTGGGATCCGGCAAACAGAAAATGCAATTGCAATCATTATATTTCAATCATGTCCTTAGAACACCTCACACTAAGCTAAACATAGTGTCTTAAGGCAAATTAAGTCCTTATCAAGTTAAGTAGATCCTTTCCTACTCAACTCACCTAGATCACACTCTAAGACGCTTGTAGATCTATCATTTTCACTTTAATCCATTACTCTTCCGCTCTCTATGATCACTCATCATTCTCACATGATCCCTCACATCTAGGTTTAGAAATCTTTCGATTATGGCAAAATTGATCATAAGTCATCCTTACCTCAAAATTGATCAAAGTTGATCAAATTCTAGTTTTCCCATCTCAAAGCTTCTAGGATGTTTTCCAAAACACTATCCTAAGACACAACCTGATCTCTAGGATCATTTAGCTTCAATTGACACTCTAAATCTTTAGTGTCATCCTTGCTCATCCATTGGTACTCTTGAAAGTTCCAAATCCTTCCATAAATAACAATCATTAGCTACATCACTCATTACCTTCAAGTACTCAAGCACCCCTTCATTTAAAACACTTAGGAGGACTGAAACACTCAAGATGATATAGGTCTTAGATCTTAGAAACATCATTTCCACTCTTTCATAACTGCTGAAAGCCGGATCCCTAGGATTAGCCTTGACGGATCCCTCTGAGGAAGGAACCATGGGATCCGGATGATAGTTTATGTCTAACATTGCTAAAATAATCATTTCAACTCATCTTCCTAACTCAAACACTCCATATCATCTTAAATGAGTTCCTAGATCAGTGAAACTCTGAACTTCAACCTTGTGCATGCTAATCATCACATTCCAAAGGATATTAGAGACTTAAGTCTTGAATGCACTTGCTAAATCCTTCCCTTTATAAGTCATCTTGCTAGAATCCCTTAGTCATCAAACACAACATAATTCTCATCATTTAGAAACCTTTTCCTTAGTCACTTCATCATGAGGAAAGCTCCTAGTGCTAACTCATCCAACCAAGAACCACCCAAGAAACTTGCTCGTGTTGTACACGAAATTTCCTCAACCGAATCATCTCCGGTTAAACCCACAAATGGTAGGACTTCCCATCCACCGAATCATCATCCGTAAGAGATAATAGTGCTAGAATCTCACCTCAACAAAGCCAATCAACAATTGCCAAGAGAACCGCAATAATTAGCATTAAACCTCTTAGGTTAGAAAAGGGATCATCGAGCTCTAAACCAAATGTACCTAGTTCTAGCAAAACGTCTAAACCTTCATTCCTAGAGCATGGACTACACTCCTTTACCGAGCCTCTCTCTATTCATTAGAGCATTCACCACCAAGAACTTCCCATTCACCAACCTTCTCGTTAAAATAGGAACCACCTACATCACCAACTAGTCCATCGTTGGAAACAAGGAACCACCAAGGACTTGATCATATGGAGGAATCTCCATTACCACCACTCTAATTCCTAGTAGAACCTCATCCTAAATTACTCAATGTACCTCCACCATCATTTGTAGAACCTCCTCAAAACATCCTGTTCCTAATCAAGACAATAATTGCTCTAATTGTCTAATCACCCAAGGACTTGTTCAAAAAGTACGAAATGAGTTGCATTTCATGTTTAATTATCTTCTTGAAAGATTGGACCAAATCAACAAGTCTAGTCATCCCTAGACTCAAGCACATTGTTGCTTCTTAAGCTTTGGTCACTTATTAGTATTAGTAGAATATGGCTAAATCATTCTCTTAGTTTTTAGAGATTTGTTGATCATCTCTTATGTTTTATTGAATGATATTTTACTTGCCATATTGCATTGAGTATATGTTTGTTGGTTGAATACATATCTCATTTTGATGTTAACATTACTTGTTACATCACCATTGCTGAATTTAATCATCACCTATACGGATCCCTCAAAATTGCCTAGACGGATCCCTACTAGGAGGGAACCGTGGGATCCGTGAGACGGAAAACTATTTTTCTACTAACTTAGATCACATATGCAGGAAATTGTGCATTATACTTGTTTTCTAACCTTTGTTTTGTAGTTATTCAATCTACACTTGAAGTCTTTTGACACCCTAAAGCTAGGGGAGCTTTGGGTCAAAACAATACATTGCAAATTACTTGCAATATTAGGATTACATTTCTCGACATCCCTTTGCAAAATTGCAATCATCAAGGGGAAGCACATTCGTCACTTAGACGAAATCTTTTGCAAACTTAGTTGCAAACAAACTAGATTAGTATTACTTTCTTGACGCCCTTACCTAGGGATGGACTCGTCAAGTGGGAGTAAAGACGAGATCCTTTCCCATTACTTGCTCTCTACCTCTTTTTATTTCTTTCACATGTTTTTCTTAAAAACAATGTGTTGCTTTCTTTCAAGGCTCTTTTTGTTTCGACAAAAAAGGGGAGAAGAAAGTAAAAACTACAAATTCAAACTTTTATGAATTTTAGCTTTTTCTTAAAATAATTTTATGTTTTGTCATCAACAAAAAGGGGGAGATTGTTAATACAAATAAGCCGTAAAAACGTTTATTTATATTTTACAATCTTCTAATGTTTTGTCGATAACAAACGTAAAATCATTTTAACGAAACAAATAGAGTACGTAAATAGTTTGAGTTAATAGTTTCCTAACACACTTACATTTTCACATAAAACACTAAAACAAGTATAAGTGATTTTATGATTTAGATACATATGTACAACAACTAGTGTTTACATATTGGTTTAGCATATACTTAAACTAAGTATACTAAAATGGGTAAAAACAAGTATTTACTAAATGAGTAAAAACAAGTATATACTAAATGGGTAAAAACTAGCAAATGGTATTGACCCATAACCCATGGTTTTATATATACCACTTAATCAAGTTCATTGTATCTAGAAAGAAAACCATGGATCAACCCATAACCCATGACCCATGACCCATAACCAAAAATACCCATGGGCAAAGAGGAGCGTTCCACGGATCCCCAGCTTTGTGCTAGCCGGATCCCAAGTGGAAGGGATCCGTGGGATCCGGGGAACAGTAGAGAATTTTCTCTATAAATAGAGAGCCATTTCTTCCTTTCTACTCATCACTTTACACACATACTTCCCCCAAGTATTCTAACCCTCTAACCTCAGATCCAAGTGATCTATGTAGTTTGTCTTTTGTTATTGTGTGATCTTCTAGGTTCCTCTTAAAGGAGAGATCACCACTTCTAGAAGACGTGCAAACTCAAGTCCATGAGTTGCCATGCTTCGTAATCATCAAGACAACTAAGTTTCTCTTGTTGATAGTTCTTCCTTTCTCCATAGATGTTGGGTTGAAGGCATTAGTGAAGAATGCCGAAAGTGTCAAGATGAAAGCATTAGTGAAAAGTGCTCATCATCCGTTGTCAAAGCATTAGTGAAGAATGCTAAAGGTGTCAAGACGAAGGCATTAGTGAAGGGTGCCAAGCGTTGTGTCAAAGGCGTTAGTGAAGGATGCCGATGAATCAAATCAAGTTGCATTTGGGAAGAAAGCCTAGGTCGTATAATCGATGAGGTGCATCATTATAAATATAAGTATTTGCTTATTTCCAAGGATGGTGATATCCTTAATGGTGTTGTAACAAGGAGAGGATCTCCTTGATGTTAGGTGTTGTGTTATGAAGGGTAGTAGTTCCTCCATAGTAATGGAACTAGGTGCTTAGCCTAGTACCTAATAAAGGGTAGGCGACGTTGTGATAGGATTAGTTCTCCTTGGTGTGAAAGAACTCGGTGGTTAGCCTAGCACCGTATAAAGGGTAGGCGACATTGTGTTAGGTGTGATTCGCCTTGGTGTGAAAGAACTCGGTATTTAGCTTTGTACCGGAAAAAGGTTAAGCGACGTTGTGAAGGCTTCTCCGCCATAAGGAGATTGGTGTAGTGCTTACGAACTCTCGAGTAGGTGACTCGGGGAGTGGAGTAGGGCAAGGAAGGTGTCCTTGTAGCCGAACCACTATAAATACTTGTGTCGTGGTGATGTGCTTCTTACTCTTTATCTTTCATTACACGTTTATGTATCTATCTATCAACGTCCAACATAAACAACCAAAAAGATTGACATAAGTCGATCTAAATATTTAAAAGGAAGTTTTAAATTGGTAAAACTATTCAACCCCCCCTTCTAGTTTTCCACACCCTTAATAGTTAGTTAGGATTATAGTTAATCTCATCCGTTGATTTTAAATCAAGGGTCCAAAATCCTTCTTACTCTTTTTACCAACTTTTCTCTTTTTATTTGATCTCATCCCTATATATATATATATATATATATATATATATATATATATATATATATATATATATATATATATATATATATATATATATATATATATATATATATATATATATATATATATATATATATATATATATATATATATATATATATATATATATATATATATATATATATATATATATATATATATATATATATATATATATATATATATATATATATATATATATATATATATATATATATGTATATATATATATATATGGGGAGGGTTAATGTGAGATCAAACTTAAAGTTGTAAAAATAAGATCAAGTCTAAAAAATCACTAAAAAATTTATAAATAATAATTTTAACGATAATACATAAAAAAATATTATTTTAATACAAAGTAACATTTTAGCAACTAATAACCAAATGATACATGAGTTTGGATTAGTGATACACATGATACACATTACAGTAATAAATATTCCAAAACCTGATACACATACGAAAACCTGATACACATTATACTTCTAATCAAAGTGTATCACCTAGGTTTCGTAAAATTTAGAAAGAAATCTATCGAAACTTTAACAATTTTAGTTGTAGTTAATAAAAAATTTATTTTTGTTGTAAGGAGAGTATCACTTGTCAAATTTTAGTTCGATCTCATTTTAACAACTTTAAGTTTGATCTTATTTGATCTAAATTATATATATATATATATATATATATATATATATATATATATATATATATATATATATATATATATATATATATATATATATATATATATATATATATATATATACTCCCATATCATGGTATATATACTATTGTTAGCTAGCTAGTAACTTGGGAAAATGTACCAACGAATGAGTTTCGGTACCATGTGCATCGAACGTGCATTTATACATACTAGTTGGATACCCGCACACAACGGCGTCAATAAGTATATTTATATGTGTTTGCTTACCCGTTTAGTGACTTCGTTTAACACTCTGTGTTAGTTGTATGTGTTTGCTTCGGTTTCTCGTAGCTTTCCTTTGACATCATTATTCTCGCATATAAAAAGACCCTCGTAATCCCTTACCCGTCAAACACTCTCCCCAAAAGTATATAATTTTGACGAATCAAGATTGTATTGATTGAAATAAACATTAAAGCTATAAAAATTTGAATTAAAATAAAATAAACCACTAAAAATGTAAATCTAAAAACTAATAAAAATATATCAAAATAAATGTTAAATTGATGCTTGCAAAATTTTAAAAAATATGGTGAAATTAGATTATAAAAAAAATAAATAGATAAAAAGATATTTCAGTTTGAAAATAAAGGTGAATTTTTTGTTAATAAGTGACACATGTCACCTAATGATTGTAGCTCATTATTTTAATTTTTAGTTAGGAGTTAAGCTTGAAGTTTGTTAAGAAGTGACAAACGTCACCCCGTAATTGAAGCTTCTTATTTTAATTTTTTGTTTTTTTTTTTTTTTTTGAACGGTGACTTTCATTTTTTGGATTAGAGTCGCACCCACCCTACGGTAGGCCCTCATCCACCACATACCCAGACTATGTTGTCTTAACCGGGTCCACGCTGGCGTAGTGGGGATTTTTAACGGCGTCCGCCCGAAAACCGTACCGCCTCCACACGATTATAATTCGCTGAAATAACGGCCGGATGAAAACCGGGGTCGGCTCGGATTCAAACCTGCGCAACTAATGGCTTACAGGCTCTCCTCTTCATTGCCTAATATCTAAAAATTAGTTTTGGAGTTAAAATTAAGTTATCCCATTATAATATATTATAGATTCACATTTCTCGTTTAACGGAAACAATTGTTTATTGTAAACGCACTATTCAAACACAAAACCCCCCACCGCTATAAATCATAATTTTGCCAAATAAATAGCAACTTGAGCTTATTGGAGATTCTGTTTGTAAAGTTGTTCGCTATTTTTTTGACACAGGGGACATGCTTCCTGAAATAAATAAGACTCTGGTTGTTCTTATTCCGAAGACCCCTGCCCCGGAGACACTTGCCCAATTTCGGCCTATTAGCCTTTGCAACTTCATATAAAGGATCATTTCTAAAGTATTATCGAATCGGTTAAAACCACTAATGAGTAAAATCATCTCCCCACAACAATATGCATTCATTCCTGGGAGACAAACTCAGGATTGCATGGTAGTGGCGAATGAAGTCTTCCATTATATCCGCAACAAAAAAAAGGTAAGCAAAATGTTATGGCTCTTAAAGTTGATCTAAATAAAGCGTTTGACCGAGTCGAATGGGATTTCTTGTTAGATGTTTTACGTAAAATGGGTTTTGGTGTTCTCTGGTGTAAATGGATACATGCATGCCTCACGACATATGAGTTAGAGTTTCTTGTAAACGGGGATTCAATCGGGAGTATAAAGCCGCAACGGGGGCTTCGCCAAGGAGACCCCATTTCTCCTTACCTCTTTATCATTGTTGCTGATGTGCTATCTCGTCAGATATCCAAGGCAATGGCTTTAGGCTCTCTATCAGGTATTAAAATGGCTCGTGCTTGCCCCGTGGTCTCCCATATCTTTTTTGCAGATGATTCCCTTTTCTTCTTGAAAGCAACACATGCTGAATGCTCGGCTATTATCCGCATCTTAGAGTCATATTGTCAAGCTTCGGGCCAAATTGTCAATTTTGAAAAGTCATCCGCCTTCTTTTCTCCCAACACCCCATCTGAGCTATGTAACAGCATCAGTTCTGCATTTCATGTGCGTTAGATGGACTCAAAAGCTAAATATCTTGGGATTCCCTCGATCTTTGTCCAGAAGAAAAAGGATTTGTTTGGCTTCTTACTAGACAAAGTGCTTCAAAAAATGCAAGGTTGGAAGCAGAAGCTTCTTTCACAATCAGGTCGAGAGGTTTTAATAAAGTTCGTCATTCAAGCCATTCCCTCTTATGCTATGCAATGTTTTTTGCTTCCTAAAAACCTTTTGCATAAGCTTATGGCATATGTTCGGAATTTTTTCTGGGGTGGTGATTCCCATGAGCGTCATATCCATTGGAAGAATTGGGGAAAACTTTCAGAACCAAAGCATAAGGGTGGTCTTGGATTTCGAGATTTGGAAGCTTTTAACACCGCTCTTCTTGCTAAACAAGGTTGGAGGCTACTCATTAATCCATATGCCTTTTGGGGAAGAATTCTTAAAGGTCTCTATTTTCCTCACTCTAACTTCCTGGTTGCTAAAAGAGGATCGCGTCCCTCATGGCTTTGGAGCAGCTTACTTCACGGACGTGATTTATTATTACAGGGTGTTCGATGGCAAGTTGGAAATGGGCTAGACATTTCCTTCTGGACGCAAAAATGGGTCCCTTTCACGGATGATTTCTACATCCATTCACCCCGAGGTCCATTTCCTAACAATACCCGGGTTTCTGATTTTATTGAAGCTGGAGAATGGAATGTTATGAAACTTCGCGAGCATATTTCTGCACAAGAAGTTGAAACGGTCATGACAATTCCAATTTCAAAAACTGGTTCTCCGGACAAACTCATCTGTCATTTTGATTCTAAGGGCCAATACACGGTAAAGTCCGGTTACCAACAAGCTATCGCATGGAAGCAAAATTCGGTTGTTATCAGTGAGTCAAGTGTTAACCCATCATTAAACTTTTGGAAGGTCGTATGGTACATCCCGGTTCAACCAAAAATCAAGCTATTCTTATGGAAAGCCATCTCAAATTCTATTGCCACCAAAGAGAATTTATATAAAAGACAATGCTCTCCTTCTCCAGCATGTCCGATTTGTAATGTTTGTATCGAATCAGTCGAACATCTTCTCTTCGAATGCGCTTGGACACGCCCTGTTTGGTTTGGCTCTCCTTTATGCCTCCGATCTTATCCACCTGGTATGAATATTTCTTGTTATATACAAACCTTGATTGACACAATCCATTCTGCTTATGATGTTTCTCGGGTTCTATCAATTTTTGCAACTACTTGTTGGTTTATATGGCGATCTCGTAACTGCTTTGTTTTTGATAATGTGTTTCTCTCCCCACATACTACGTTAGCTTCGATAAATGCTCAACTTTGCGAGTTTGATAGCTTTGTTTCCTCTCAATCAATACCACGCCCTTGTAATCTTGATTCCAGGTCACATTCTTCTCCTCGGTGGATTCCCCCCCACGGATGTTTGGTGAAGCTAAACTGTGATGCTGCATTCAAGCTTTCTAAGTCTGCTTATGGTATTGTGGTTCGTGATTCCACCGGTT
Source organism: Chrysanthemum makinoi (assembly GCA_910596185.1). Taxonomy (NCBI): domain Eukaryota; kingdom Viridiplantae; phylum Streptophyta; class Magnoliopsida; order Asterales; family Asteraceae; genus Chrysanthemum; species Chrysanthemum makinoi. Next base: position 247,124,335 of record OU343225.1, on the reverse strand, counting down.
CTCTTCGTTTTGTCTGCGGTGATTTAAGTTGTGCCATTTCTCCCCTCCATGCCGAGGTCATTGCGGTTCATTCTGTTTGCTCGCTTGTTTATAATCACGGGTGGCTAAATGCTATTGTGGAATCGGATTCTCAAATGGCTATCTCCTTATCATCTTCAGAAGCATACCCACCATGGCGATTTGCAGCTCTTATTGATGACATTCGCTTTTGGGCAAAGAATATGTGAATTTCATTTTCTTGGGTAAAGCGTGAGCATAATAAAGTAGCACACTGGGTTGCTTCTCACGCGTTTTGTTCGGCTTCTGAATTTAATTGGGATAGTTCTTTTCCTCATGAAATTACCTCGCTTGCGAGGAGTGATTTGTATGTTCCTTAGTTTTTTCTAATAATATTTCTAAGTTTAAAAAAAAAATAAAAAATAGCAACTTGAGAGTGAAATTGTTTTTTTATACTTCTAACTCTGTTAATTTACTTTTCATTAATTGCTCCATACTTATTTAATTGTAACAATAGTGTGTTAAAAGCCTAGATATGTAGCATTTGGAGAAGAGTCATGCTATTTAGACATAAAACACAGGCTTAAATATATACCTAATGTATAAATCACTTGTATAATTGCATTAAGTATTTTGTCTCTTTAAATTACCATCAATCAATTTTTTAAATCAATCAATCAAATCATTAGGTTTATTTGTAGGCATGATTATTAGCTCCAACAATCATTTTTCTTTGGAGAATAAGGTCTTTTTTTTCTATTTATTTTGTTTTGTTTTTATGTCTACATTATCAACAACGGTTTTTTTTTTTTATTTTTTTTTATTTTATTTTAATATTTCATATCATATGTTTATAGATGCTTTTGAAGTTCATTTCCATTTGAGATTATTAGTGTAGAACTTCTTTTATATGATCCACTAAAAGCATATCAATATTAGTTGCTCAAGTTCACTAAATATACGCACGAATCAATTTATTGCTAAGCCTCATTAATAAACACTTGACACGGGCACGGTTAGAATCTCAGACCACACTTAACCTGACAAAACTCAACAGGTTATGCTGAACGCATATGACCACTGCTCCCCAACTGTCACTAACGGTTAAAATGTGCAAAATGATATGAGGCATGGGTAAGTCACGACAAGCACCATCTTGTACGAACCAAGGAGAAGAGACCACATGTCCTCCTCATCTGCTCATTAGATGATCAACGTGTGGCCACCTCACAACCGTTGATTATCCATCAAAGGTTTACTTCTAAACCGTACATGCTTCTCTATAAATAGAGGGTTTCACACACAAACTTTACAAATTCACACACTTGAGAAAATAATGTCTCACACATAGTTTCATATGGTTTTTTAAATGTTATCTGGGCTTCTTGATCTTTATCACCTCTTCGAGTCCTTAATTACCGTTCAAAAAGGGAAACCAAACAATAAAGCCATCTCAATCCACTCTTAATACCGACTTACATACCATACGTAAACATGGCGCCATCCGTGAGGACAAGATACAAAATAGCCACAAATTTTCATCTATTTCTCACTAAAAAATTTCAAATTTTTTTTCCGTTTTACACAAATTTCTTGACCAAACATGTCTGAGAACAACCTACTCAAATTTCAGACATAACCAACGACCACCTTGGACATATCTAGGTGGATAACTTCATTCACACAGAGGAGGGTCAGTAAATACCGAGAATAAGATTCACGAGTCAGTTACAAAAAAACCATCAGGGGAAGTGCATGCGCCAAACAACCATGCCACCTTGCAAACAACACTTGGTATAAACTATAAACAACAAACCAAATACAGTACTTATCGGTGGACGACTTCACAACCACGTGTCAAACAATAACCAACAGGGTATATCCGTGGACTAGATCTAAGTATAAACTAAATAAAAGATTTTGATGTAAACAAAAACCAAACTTTCTGTTACAAATGGGGTGTTAATATGAAAAAGAAACTTGGTAGCTTTTAATTCATAGTACAAGTAAAAGTTACCATAATTAAGTAGCCTTTATATACTAGTAGTAAACTTAGAGGAACAAGCAAGTAATTAGGCTCTTTTCAAGTTGGCATAAAATCTGTAACTTTTAGTTATCCAGACATTTCTATATATATTCTTTTTCCATTTTAGTTATTCATTTTCCATAAATACATAATCTGATCGCTAACCGGAATCTATATTCAAAAGTGTAAAATTAATAAAACATAAACATTAATTATTAACTTTACCATATTCAGCTTAATGTGTAATCCGTGGTCATGTCGATAGTTCGAATCCCATATTCACATGTTTGTAAATATATACATTTCAACAAAGCCCCACAGACGTATATAAAATAATACTGTAAAACTATTATCAATGAACTGACACTGCGCTAGATACACTTTCCTAGCAATGCCCCGGTACAAAAACAACTAAATAGAACATGGCTGGAGAAAACCAAGTTTGATGATTCATCAACTCAGACAAACCTATTCATCCTACAACAGTGGTGGTTCTAGGCACCATGTTAATAAGAATATTGATCTTACTCATTTCTTAATTAACTATTCTGTTTCTCGCTTTATGATTTAAAGATTACCAATTCAATGTAAGGCAGAAGACCTTTATGGCCATTCAAACATCTTAACAATCCTACGAGGGGCCCACAAGTAGTGGTAATACTTAAAATAAATTTGAAGGAAACAACCCATTTTACTAAAGCAGCGGAGGATTCATAAATTAATAAACACTGAAAAACAATTATAACTACCAATAATGTAGAAAATAAGTTAGGATTGCTTCACAAAATGCCCTAATCCATGACATATCTCTTTGTATCTCAAGTCGAGGATAAATATCCATGATATACTGAGCACCTAATGACAAAGATCCAAAAGTACACGCTTAATAATAAGTCCTATACGTTCAATTATTGAATATCATCACGAAATTAGTCATGCTACGCATCAATATACTTTCAAGTATATTCTAACTAATAATCAGATTTGTCTTAATTCAATATCATTCCCATGTTATTGATTGACAACGAGCGCCATTTAGAATAACATAAGTTATTCAAGATTTAAACATAAATATAGTCCGACAACATTATAATAAATGAATAATAAACAAACAAAAAACCCCACTTTATTTCATTTCAAAAGCAGCAAGAAAATGTTTACAAACACAAATCCTTTTATCTAAAAAACTTAGTCACAGATGGGCATGAAACTACTAGCTAAATAAATCCAAACTTATTTAATATGATGGTATTAAACCGTTAAGGCCTTCGTTACTTGGATCTGACTAGGTTATCATCATTGAGGCGGTACTTTGAGCAACTCAATTTGACCTATCTGTTCTCTTTTATGAAGCATGGTGAGTTTGTCTATATATGTCTCACGTGCCCCCATCATGGGCTCTTGTGTTCATGGGCAAAACTAAACCCCCGATTGGATTTGGTGTCAAATATACTTTAATAGGCCCATGTTCAAATCGACCCACATAAAAAGTTAAATCAAATCCTTATCAAGTATCATGACTTACATGGCGCCTGCCGCTATGTGATCAAGTAATTATATTTATTCAAGGTAAAATCGCAAGTGTTGTACTCTGTTTTTACTCTTCCCCCATCCACACACACTTTGATGACAAAAATGTAACCCAGACAATTCCCAGATCATCTTTGTCACAGCTTCCGTGATGCATCGCAGTAACCGTGTACGCTCGCAGTTCTTCGATTTCCTCCATACACTATGAACATATCTCAGCCCTAAGGTACTGGAGAATATGTTGTAAAAGTTTCAGTAGCCGGCATTTCACCCGATGTCTTGATACCGAATCATTTTGGAGTTAAACGCCGCATCATGGATTATGGATCTAAATCATCCACCGCATATAGATTTAACCATTTAGAATCATGGAACTTTCTTCATACCTGTAATCAAGTATCATCTTGCATTACCCTTGTTCGCCAAACAATTATCTTATTGGTAAAATCCCCTTGGAATTTTGTACATATTGAATCTCTTCAATATTTTGTCAATGTAAGCACTTTGGTTCAAACTCGAATTAGCCGCCTTGATCTATCCCTTGTTCAGATCTTTTGATTCCAAGGATGTATACACAACAGCTTCCTTGTATCTAAGTCCTTCGCTGGATTGAAAAACATTTACCAAGATAGTCATATTTTAGACTTGGTATATGATTTCCCATGATTAATATGTCATCGACATACGAATAAGGAAAGTTGGGGAACACGACATCCCAGTAGAGTTTTGGTGGATATACACATCTCATCAAGATTCGAGTAAATCCAAACACTTTTGATTCTCCATCATAACTATTCCATTGCTTGATGGCTTTAGTCCATAAATGGATCTAAGCTTGCATACACGGTTAGGAAACAATGGATTCACAAACAATTCCTATCCGGTGAGCCATATAGATGTCTTCATCTAGGCGCACCATTCTAAAACATATATTTTGACATCCATTTTGCCAAATCATAGTCATAAAAGTTTGTATTGCAGTTTATTTCTATAGAAAAACCTAATAGTTCTTATTTCCGCTACTGAGGAGAATGTCTCCTCATAGTGAGTCAAAGCCATATTTGAGTAAAACCTTTAGCCACCGACTATTGCAGAAGCCTTGTAGGTGTGTACATTGCCATCCATGAGGTTTTGAAGATCCACTTACTCCCAACACCTTAGCTCTAAAAGTGTCAAAGTCAATCCAAACATCATTATCTTATGTAATGCATTTCATTCATAGAGCATAATGCCATTTATCCTTCAGATCACCATGCCTCTAGCATAGTTGGCGTGTTCATTAAGATCCCCAACCATATATTTTCTGAACATCTACTACTAAGACATAGATCTCAAACTCTCTCAGTAGATAGTCCTTTGTCAGCATTTTGTTCTACAATTAAAAAGCAACAACTTCAGATACACCTAATTTCATGTTCTCTTAAGTTAAAACTAGTATTTTCATAAGGTTTCTATCTTCATGATCATATTCCGATCATATATCTCCCCGATTTAATCGTTCTTGAGATATGAGATTCCTTTAAGGAAATTCCATACCTAGCCACAAAGACTTTATTCTCAATTTGTATTCCAGTAAACAGTAACCCATAGTTTTTTTTTTTATCCTAAATTTCAAAGTTTCATCCAAGCTTGGAGCTTATCTAGCTTAAAACAGCGCCTTGATATCCCATGTACATTTAAGTAAGAAAAAAACCAATACTCCCACTCATATTTCATATGGAGTTTTAACAACCTCTTATTGTAACCATATTTAAGATCTTAGCTCTTTCAAGATGCATAATCAAAGTAAAAGGATAGAGTGAGTCTTAAGTTTTGTATACTATGTCATAAAAGATAGATTTAACTCCTTTTCTTGATACACCATTTTGTTGTGGGTAATATAAAGGAGATGTGAAAAATCGGATAATTCCACACTTTCGGCTAAGTAATGTATTGACTCTTTATATTTTATATATATCTATATATCGAAGAGCTTTAATCTTTCTTTCAAGTATGTAATTCTACTTCACTTTTAAATGCCAAAACCTTAATATGTTTCAAAATTCATGTTTGTGTTCTTAAGTAAATAAACATAACCATAACGAAATCATCCGTAGGTTAACTGTTAGGCGAAATAACAATCAAGCTGAACTCGATTTGACACATTCTTAAGGACCACATCATCAGTGTGTATTAATCCAAGTAGATCGTCCTTCCACTTGTGGTGAAATGTATTTAGGTTTCTTTGTCATCTTCCCTTAATCCCTCAAGATTTATCTAAATGATTCATCATTGACCGCTTTGTAAAGATCGTCGCTCTTTTCCATGCTTTAACTTGCCAATATGGGCACGACAATGCAAGATAAGAAGAGTCGCAGTTCGACTTGCTCTTCTTATTGCTAATGCTATACAACGAATTATTTTCATTGGATATACAACCTATCCATATCATTCAACACACAAGAATAGGAATTGCATTAAAGTAAAAACATTATTTAAAGATCCAAATTCCATAACTTGTAAAAGTGTGCATTAAACCAATATCTTTAACAAAGAAAAATGACATTATGGAATTCCCTAACAATGGAGGGTGCATAATGACAATTATTTAGTTCTAAAATTAAACCCGAAGGCAACACTAAATCAAAAGTCCTTTTATGGTTTCAACCAATTTCGCTTTTCCATTTCCAACGCACAAGTATCTCTCTGGTGTAGTAATTCTTACGCCTCTAAGTCCCTTATGTATTACTAGTATGTGAGTAAAACCAAATCCCGTATCATATATCCAGAATTTAACTTATGAGTGAAAAGAAAATAATTCAAACATAAAAATACGATGAGCTAGGCACCATCTATTTTTAAGAATCATTCGAGCCAACGACAATCCGCTTCCAATGACTTGATAAGGTTTGATGGTGGCAAGACAAATCCTTCTTAGGATTCTCCTAATTTTCTTTCAAGTGGTTCTTCTTAGGGTTGGATGACAACTTGTTTCCCTTCTTTTCCTTTCCTTTCTTATCTCGCTTCGGCGAGCCAAATTATTCACCCTACCACCAGTATTTACAGGCATGAAGGAGCCTTCTTTGCAATCTCTTTCTCAGAGTTGCTCACAAGCATTCATGTCTCATTCCGGTCTTTGTCAACATTCCCGCAATGCATGTTAAAATTATGACAAAATCACCAAATCGTTCGATTAGGGAATGATTGATGAGGCCGACATATACATCATTCGAGTAACTACCGAAGCTTCTCCAATTGGTCAAGTGATGTTTCATTCAGATGGTTGAGACAAGATTTGCCAACCTCTTGTTTGCAACTATGAACCTTTTCAAATAAGTTCATACACTCCGGATACTTCCAAACATATCGACCATTGAGTTCATCAACATGTTTATAGGCGGATAGTGCTCAAATTGTTTTGCAAATTTATTTCCCGAAAGCATTAGAACGCCACATCATTATGCTTCTCATATTCAACACGATATGCCTCTAATTTTTCACCGTTTTAGAGGAGCTTTTTGCGCAGGTGTAGTCAAAATTTCAACCCTTTGAACATTAAAGGATGATCCTAAGTGAACGATGCCAATCATTGAAATTAGGGCAAGTCATTATTTCAATTCCAATCACATCTTTGAAAGTTAGTAAGCTCATAGTGTTATCGAGATTGACATCTACGAGAAAAGTTCAAAACCATAATTAATTTTGGTAATATTTCCTTTTCAATAAATAATTAAATACCCAAGGTTCATATTCATATAACCAATTAATATTTATTGAAAACTAGATCCAAATTGTCTCTCTTTTTCCATAATCTCATCACATCGCTGATCTGTTAGTGATGAACCTTATACGAATGGTAGAGCATTTTCTAAATTGCCAATTTCAATTGCAATTCCTAGATTTATGGGATTTACATATAGCCAATATCAATAGCCATGTAAACATGTTTTATCCCATCTTATGCCTTGAAGTTTTCTTTCACCGCCTAACTCAATTAAGTTGTCCAACTTTAAGAAATCAAGCAAAATCGTCCATGCCCGTTCACGATCACACGTGACATTTTACCCTTTGATTAAGATTAAATCACGTTTCACGCAAATAGAAAGTAATTTAGGTGTTTCCGTTTGCGTGGATGGTATATAACTTAAATTTTTGAAGGGTAATAGTTTTGATGTTAAATCAAATGTACAAAGATGTCATGCATTCATCTTTTGTAGCATAGTTTTGTCCGATTAAAACATTTATATCTTGTTTTAATGTTTAAGCTTTTCATATTTATCAAACTTTAATTGAGGTATGGGTTCACTGATCAAGGAATTAGTGTTAATTATCATCCATTATACCGTACTTTTGCATAAGTGTAAACACTTAGTGTTTCGGATAATTACCACCTAAGTGGCGCATGGAATCAATACTAATTCGCCCTTAAGATGAGCTTGCACATTTAATGACTTACTAAGTAGCTCCACTCGAACCGAAGCTAAGGAGTACAGTGTACGTGGAAAACTAAAGCACAACCTTAGACATCCATTCACAAGCGCTCGCGACTTTAAACCCTTTATTAGTTCATTCTCATGGGTGAGCCTTTCAGTCATTTGTACCAATGTCATCAATCAATTAAACGATTATGATTACTATTCTTAAAAATACATGTTTCACCATTGTTAGCCATCGATTTATTTTTCTTGAAAAATACCTTGTTACAAAAACAAACAAGCAAGTATTTGAAAAAATAAACAAATAAACAATGAATACATAACAAATACAAGTCATGTATATCAAATAGCCACATGCAAACGGTTTTGATAAATCTTATTAATAACCAATTTTATAACTGTCAATATGCATATATTTAATTAAGACTTCCACCCGTTTTCATCTATGTACAAGGTGAACCACATGCATGATTCATCGACATTGTAAGTCAAACCAAATATATACCACATAGCACATAACTGATTAAAATAATTATAATTGAGGTCTTCCCCAATTTAAGATCTATCAATATTTAATGTATATCACTTAAAACATGAAAGACATACAATAAACAGATCCATGATAAAACATGCAGGTAATAATCATGGATATAAATTACACTTAACAATTAATAGCATTATCAAAGTTACGTTACATATACACATAAAGTTGCATGCATCTAGGGTTTCTAATCCAATTAAAACAAGTTTACAAAACCTAATAGGCACCAAAAAACCTCAAAATTAGGGTTTAGGTTTTGCAAACCCTAGATCTAAGCATACAAATAATAATACATTCATGTTTATTTTAATTATGTGTTTCAATAATTAATTACTTGTTATACAGGCCGTGATGCCATAATTGGCTGAGTTTTGGGGGATGATATATAAAATAAAATAAAACATAAAGACATCAAGAGTACAATAAAGAAGACTTAAGACTCATAACAAATAAATTAATTACGAAAGTATGCGTACGCATCTCTTTGGGGAATATCAAATCTCGAGCAAAAGACCCCGAGCAGCAAACCAAAGAAGTACTTATTGGTGTAAGAATAATGTCTTACAACCACGCTTTTGTTAATATGCAATTAACCAACGCGAATCAAGCTTGCTAGATCAACACGTTCATGATATTTGCAAAAAAAAACCGAACTCCCTAACAAATGGGTGTTAGTCATGCAAAAGAAGAGAGAGGAGAGATTCTTAATTCAATCACGGTCAGCGCTGCTGAACGAACCTTGTACCCCAGCAAATTTATATACTAAGGTAAAACTTGGGACAAGTTAGAGGGAATTAGGGTCCTTTGAGGCTATGGGTTTCGCCACCATTATGAGCCCAAAGCCCATCCCGTAACTTTTAAGTTTCCATTTCTGTCCTTCTTTCCATTTTAACGCCGTTACTTTTCCGTTAAATACATATGATCGTTAACGGACTTTAATGGTAATAATAATCGTAAACATAAACATTAATTATTAACTTTAATTCTCATTCGCTAGTGTGTGCAATCCCGTGGTCACGAGTTCGAATCCGGACATTCACATGTTTGTAAATATATACATTTCCAACATAACTTCATTCACACAGAGGAGGGTCAGTAAATACCGAGAATAAGATTCACGAGTCAGTTACAAAAAAACCATCAGGGGAAGTGCATGCGCCAAACAACCATGCCACCTTGCAAACAACACTTGGTATAAACTATAATACAAGAAGACCATCACGGTACAGTTTCGGGTGGACGACTTCACAACACTGGTGTCAAACAATAAACAGGGTATATCCGTGGACTATCTTCACGCAGTATAAACTATAATAAAAGATTTTGATTTTGCTAAAATGCACAATGTGTGCAAACTTTCTGTTACAGATATGGTTTTATTTTTATGAAACACACTTGGTAGCTTTTAATTATAGTACAAGTAAAAGTTACCATATTTATGTCATAAGTTAAACTAATTGCGAGTAATTAGTTTCCTTTTCCAACTCTTGGCATAAAATCTGTATTTTAGCTTATCCTGACATTTTTATATATATTCGTGTTGTCTCAGAGTAATATTCGATTATTCACCTTGCAATTACGATACAACCATAAATCTGCATCGTAATCTAAGGAATCATATATAATCAAAAGCATGAAAGTGATAAAACAGTGTAAAATTATATTTTATATTACCATGGTCGGTCAAATAAGATATTCAGCTTACTTGTTTAATCCATGACGATCATGTCTATACATATACAATGTCAAGGTAGCTAACACGAAAATTACACTGAAAGTTATGCCCCATCAGACGTTATATAATAAAAATAATACTGTAACAACTATTACTCGAACTGACCACTGCGGTCTTATATACACTTTCCTAGCAACCACAACACGAAAAACAACTAAATAGAACATGGCTGGATCATCAACAATACCAGTAAATTTTCCAATAACTCTAGACAAACCTACAACAGTGGTGGTGGTGAGGCCACCAAGGAACGAAAGAGAGGAGGACGAACAAGAAGAAGTATTGGTGATAGAAGGGATAGAATGCAAGAACGACGAGTTTGTAAAGTTTGATGTGTTCATTAATGATGAAGACTCACGGATAGGGACAAGTTTGGTGTTGGGATTTTAAAAAAGCAACCATTAACCTCTACCAGCAAATTTAAATGATAGATCGATCTAGAAACAATTAGGTTAAACACGTATTAATAAACAATAATTATACAATAATTAATTAATAAAAGGAACAAAAGAGTAACCTTGTTTTGCAACGATTCATCTTTAGAATCCGGACAATAAAACTAATATGAAATCGAGCACCTAAAATAGATGCCTCACTCACAACATTTTAAACCAGAGAGACGTTCGATAAACGCTAGTCGAATTCAGGGACTGTTAACGCGAAACAATCAACCCTTGAATTACTTGAATTACATCAACAAATAAAACCAAGAACACCTTTATTCGCCCGAGAACCACTTTAGAGCTTCAAAATCACTTGATCGTATACTTTATATCGGACATAAGCATGTCCGATCTTACATCATTTTTCTCGTCAATAAATACATTCATGAAAAAATTTTACACTCTTCTTGACCAACGTTGACAATTGGAAAGCACAGTAAAAAACAAACACAAAACCTTTACATCTTGAAATAAACTTGCAAGTAGGTTCATTAATAAAATCAAATCCAAAAATGATCCCTACCATTGTATATATACTTACCAATTAGTTAGAGGACCCACAAGTGGGAATTGACTTTGCTTGAGATTATTGAGATTGTGAGTTTAGGGATATCAATGTGTAACTTATGAAGCATATGAGTTTGTCTATATATTATCTCAAATCAACCCATCATGGGCTTTAAACTTTATATTATTACGGTTCTCAAGCTACAAAACTAAACACCCGATCGGATAGAAATAACTAGGCCTTTTCAAATTGACCACATTGAAAGTTAAATCAAATCAATGGGTCAAGTATCATGATCGGGTTACATGCATTATATGGATCAAGTGATATATTTATTCAGTATAAAAATTGTCACGCTACTTATGTTTCATACGTGTGTCCCCATCACTACACACTTTTTATTCACGGCTTGAACTCCCACAAACCAACAGCCCCACTGGGGGGGGGGGGGGAGGGTGGAGTACGAATGGGTAATATTTTCACACAAAAATAACTATTTACGACTCAACGCAGCAACTTCACTTGCTTTTAACTAAAAGTGTCTGAGAGAATAGTTTCGTAAAAGTTTCTCTGTAGCATGGTCATTCAATGTCTTGCTCTAATCATCCTTTGTTATAGATACCATTAAACCATGGATTATGGATCAAATCATCACAAATCTTCATATAGTTTAACCATTTATATTCTCGTTATAGAATTTAATTAGATATACCAAATGTAATCAAGTATCATCTTGCATTACTTTGTTCAGCATTTTCAAAGCATATTATCTTATTAAATCAGAGGTTATGTATCTTTTCTCATATCAAGTGGAGTAACAACCTTTATTGACTACAAGTGTTGGGATGCTTTTGCACATCACTCGAAATATAAGCTTTTATAACTACCTTGTTCGGATTGAATTTTAGCGTATACTTACAAAAAATGATATCCACACATATTAATTGAATTGCTTGTATCTCAATTCTAAGGATGAAGATAACAAACCATTTTCAATATTTTACTTATGACAAGGATCCAAAAGTAAATGTTTGAAAGGTGGGGAATCCAATATGCATCTCTTAGTAATACATATGAGTTTGGTGGGAACAATCCAAATTCTTGTTAGAATTATAACCAACACTCACATTTCTGTCCTTTATCATAACAATATTACCATATTGTTAACCGACAATGGACATATTTAGAATAATAAAATTATTCAAGGATTAAACATGCAAATATAGGATAAAAATTATTATATGAATGAATAACAAATACCAAGTATCTTTATTCATCATAAAGTAAAATTGTCTATCAATCCCAATTATCCAAATACTAAAACAGATATGCATGAAACTCATTTAGTAAGTTGAATCCTAATGTTTCCAACATTTTCAACCTTTCTTTAAAAGAAAAACTAAATAGTCATCCTGTAAACTTTCCAATACTTATATTTCAAATTTCACACGTAGTGAGTGATTTGAAATATAAGATGAGTGTCTTATCTCATATGCTCATACTATTGCAAGAATTATAGTATGGAGATGTCGCTTACCTTTGCATGAGGTATTAGAAATCAACTTCACCGGCACCTATCATCTTTACGTTTCTAAAAGTGTAAAGTATTCTCATTCATTAACGTGTAATGCAACAATGCTCTATATTGAGCATAACTAGCGATTTATCCTAAAGATGAAATCCTACTACAACCAAGATATGAATAATCCTCTAGCATCATTTGTACAATTATACAACACTATGCTTTATAATTCAAACATCTATACTGAACAATAATCAAACTCTCTCAATTAGATATTGTTGTTGTCAGCTCATTTGTTCTTGTACAAAAGCAACAACTAGTCTTATACACAATATAATATATACATGACCTAATCCTTAGTTAAAAACAACATAAGGTTTCTATCCATGTAATAAGTTATCAAGTGAAATATACAAACCATTTAAGACTTGCTTCAATGATATATTACATTTGTGTTAGACTTAATTTTTCGCATTTGTTTTTTCCGTGATAAACATTTATTCCAAGGTTGTTTTTTATTTCCTAAATTTCAAGTGAAGTTTCAATCCAAGCTTAAGGATCAATATCTAGCTTAAATAGAATGATATCTTCAACATGTAAATTTTTTAAGGAAAAAACACAATACTCACTTTCAATGTCGATACTCAAGAGTTATCTTAATTTAATCAGAATCATATTGTAATTAAATTCAAGATCTTAGCTCTTAGATATGCGATTCAATCCAAAATTGGATTGCTTAAGTTTTAACATTATAAAGATAGATTCATAACCCTTTTGATTACACACCGCCCCAAAGGTAATCATAAAGAAAGAGTTATAAAATCTAATTGTCATATTCAACCTACAAATCACATGTATGACAATAAATACTTTTCATATAATTTAATGCATGTATATATAAAAAAATTTAATCACAGTCAATTGCTTAAGTATGATTAAAAACTTCTTATTAAATGCCAAACATTAATATGTATAAAATTTTGTCCTTGTGAGTCTTTCTTCAAAAGAAACTCATTCAACCTCGAGGTTATACTGAAAATAACAATCAAGCTCAAAACTCGATTTGCCTTTTAAGGACTCATGATCTTATCATTCATAATTCTAAAATATTTATCAAATTCAAGATGTGATAATGTATTTTAGTAGTTAATCATTTACAATAATTCCTAACTTATATCCTCATTGATAACGGACTAAAATATATATCTCATAGTGATGAGGCATCCTTCTTGGATATGAATGAGATAATCATTATCTTGACATTTTCATGTTTAACCTTAGTATGACATTAATAATTGGATATTAGAAGGTTATATTTTTGTTCTCAAAACTTGAGATATGTATATACACCTACTCTTGTAGTAGAGACAATTCTTTAAATACTAAGTATTTAAGCAACAATAAATTGTTCTTTATGGAGAACCACAAAATACATTTTAAGTTTCATCACAGGTTGCATATTTGTTAATAAAATGTTTCATAAGATTTTAACAAATTCAGAACTTAAATCAAGACATTATGGAATTCCTTCCAACAACTCAAATTAGGGTTTATAGAAAAACTCTAATTTTAGTATCACTCTTGGGTGTGAACCAAAGCTCTAGCAACAGCTTTATGTTTCGTCAAGCTTAGGAAAGAACACCAAAACTACAATCTTTCAAGCTAGAAGTGTAGAAAAATCAAAAATCCAAACGGGTTTATGATTCAACTAGTTTGAGTGGTAAAACCTCAAATCCCTAATGAATTAGGGTTTTCCATAGGTTGTCTTGAATACCTTCTAGGTTTGAACTATATTGGAGTGTATCCACGACACACAATTTCTAACCTGGATATGTTTTGAGCAGCAATTAAAGCTATCATGAACCAAACAATATGAATAAGGTTTGATCTAACACATTAGAAACACCATAATGAAGTGGTATCCTATGAGTTATTAGAATTGTGAAACTATATCAAAATTCTATAGATAACTTAATTCTCTTTGGACCAAATACTTGTCAATTGGGTTAGAGCCAATTGCATATAAGTCCTCCCCAGTATTTCTGAACCAAGTGCATGCAATAATGTATCTTTATTGAACAATACAAGAACCTTATGTTCACGTGTTCACAAGAAGACAGAACTGTTCAAGAATTATATGTTCATGTGTTAACAAGAAAACATGACATTTCAATAATACATTATAAGTCTTTGAATAATTCAAAGGCCTTATGTTTATGTGTTAACTAGAAGACATAACACTTTTACTATATATACTTTATGTTATAAGTCATTGACTAATTCAATGACTTTATAATTATGTCTTAACTTGTAAGCATAATTATACTAACAAAAGTAATCATGAACGCAAACTCTTGAGTTCTATAGTAATTTCAAGTTAATTTTATACTTCAGAATTATGAGCATTATCATATAACCATAATTATGTCGACTAAAACATGTAGTCAAATGTTGAAGTATCTTTACACTATGACATTTGAATGTAGTAGGGCAACAAACATCTAGCGTGTTCAAGTCCTAGTAGAATCATTATTAGAATGTAGTAGGGCAATAAACATCTCATGTGTTTAAGTCCTTGTAGAATTCTTATTTACATGTAGTAGGGCATTAAACATCTAACGTGTTTAAGTCCTAGTATAATTATTAGTTTCCTTTACCTTGCGGTCAAGAGGTACCAATAATATTGTTGTTCCTTGCACACACTTTGAGATTTCTCCCACTTGTGAAAGGTAAAACATCATATTATGAAAACAAACAACACGTGATTGATTGTTCAAACGATATGATTAATGTCATATGTACCATAAGTAGTTTAGAACCATAACCTGTAATAAGGAATTGTGGATTATTATTCTATAGATAACATTTCAGAAGCGGCAAGGAAAGCAACGAGTTATCTGATAAAATAAAATGCAATTTTCCTTTAAGCAATGGTTGTTCATATTCGGAAAGTAATGGATTATTTCAAAGCTAGTTTGAAATGATATGGGTGACTAACAGGAAATAAATCCCGTAGCTCCCACTGAAATTGACAACATTACATGAATGGTATTTCAGTAATAAAATGCAACTGCTCCGACTGGATTTGTCAACATTGTAAGTGTTACATTTCCAGTAGAAAGCATATAGCAGTTTTATATACTTTCCTATTCTCTTCAATTGCCTACGAGTAGCATGTACTTAGGTATTGAGCAGAGTATATGAAGTTCTACTTATGCAGACAATGGACTAGCCATTCTTTCATTCAATTAACTTGAATCTTTAGCATGCAGTTCCTCCTTTATCGTCTACAAAGCCCCAAGGGTATTTAGCACTTTAGGAATAAAAAGAGTCCAAGAAGATTACCTAGCAAATATGCTAGTAATTCCTTCACTCTTTGCGGTTTAAACTCATACATCGTGACAAGTGCAGGATGTTATTTATTTTGGTAGCTCTAAACACAATGTTTCCAGTTACACAAAATATTTTGTCTTTCAATTAACTCTAGACCACGAAAGGGTAATGAAAGATCATAAACGAGTTTATCAATTTAGGAATCCTATCTTAGTTTTCCAACTAAGGAGAAAAGATAGGTATAAGTCTCACTCTTCTTACTAGGAAAAGAGACTAAGTTTGTCTTTAAAAGAAAAACAAATTTGTTTACGAATTATGTTGCAATAACACAATTAATCAGAACATAAAAAGTTCAAATCTAGTATTTTCGATAATTACATTCTTAAAAGAATTAACTACCCAATTAATTACTAATTAAGACTAAGATCCATCTTGCAACCCCACTTAATTACCATAGGTCTAACCAGTGTGTAAAAAAATAGGACAAGAGGTAAGCGACGAGCGTTAATTGCATAATGCAACTCTTAGATTTATGAGACTGTTTAAGGCATTAG
Organism: Chrysanthemum makinoi; assembly: GCA_910596185.1. NCBI lineage: Eukaryota > Viridiplantae > Streptophyta > Magnoliopsida > Asterales > Asteraceae > Chrysanthemum > Chrysanthemum makinoi. The sequence continues at coordinate 247,107,731 of OU343225.1, read as the reverse complement.
TATCAAGTAATAATGTCAAAAGCATGTTTAGTTCTCATCTTATGCCTCGGGTCCGAGGTCCGACCAGGTTAACTCGATATAAGTCGACCAAGTATGAACGTGTAAAAATAACCGAGAGGTCTCGACCAGTGAGAAATAATTACCATGGGTTGGAAAGGCCCTTAGGTGCGACCGAGAAGTCAATCCAAGTGCACGTGTCCATAGTTGGGTGGCATAGACTTAATATTAACAAATAGGTATGCACATAAAAATGTGGTAAAAGTCGTGTACAAAGAAGCATGCAAAACAACTTTGTAACACTAGTTTAAAAAACTTTGGTAATGACACTGTAGTGATCATCATGGTTCACGGTAGCTCCAATCGAACCCACAGGGAGGCAGAGGACCGGTAAGCGCGAAGCATAACCTTAGACATCCTTTCAGTGAGACTATGCTCACTTCTTTAAACCCCCTTTTGAGTTTGTTCTAGTGGGTGAGCCGTACATCTCAAGTGTCCATAGCGTCTAGTTTTTAAATTCTTGAAAACGTGTTTCATATATTAGGTCACTTTATTTTACAAAAACAATTTTCCACGAATCAAATAGCAGTTCACAATGAGCATGGTATTTTGGCGTGTAAATAAAGACCAATATTAATGTTATGGTTACGATATGTATTATTCCATATTGCATACAATTAGGTGTCAAAGAAAGTAATAATGCACATATAGAAATCACAAACATACAAGCATAAACATTAATATCAATAACCACATATTGTTCCGAGTCCTCTTGCGAGTCTTCCCCAAACGGAGAACCATAAGACCGTCACTAGGATGCAGTACCTAGATCGCCCCATACATCGCAAAAGCAATTGAGTGGGTCTTGTGGCCGGAAAACACATAAAAGCATGGCAATCCCAATTAACAAGTAATTATGCAATATATGTATTTAAATCAATATGTAATTCTAATTATCACAATAATTCTAATTAACAATTAATAAATACAAATTAACTTTTAATTCTAATTAGCAAGTAATTTTAATTTAACATGTAATTCTTAATTAACAATTTAATTTTAATTAACAAGGTAATTATAATTCACATGTAAATTAAATTCTAATTATCAATATAATTTTAATTTGTGTGTGACTAGTTATTATTTATTAAAAATTGACAAGTATTGCATGTAGTTGTCAAAATTAAAATAAAACAAAATAACTAAACTAGGTTTCATGCAGCCCTTTTAAAACATGTTTATTAATATCAGAAACGTGTTACCCATAATCGCAAAAACGAGTTGGCTCTGATACCACTGTTGGGATTTTAGAACAAGTTAACCATTAACCTCTACGAGTACGCAGCGGATAAGGATCTAGTAATCGCAATTAGGTTAAACACGTAATTAATAAACAATTAATTAATACAATAATTAATTAATAAAAGGAACAAAAGAAACCCTAACCTTGTTTGGCAATTGATCTTTAGTAACGGACAATAAAACCAATATGAAACTGAGCACCTAAAATAGATGCCTCAATGGGTATCACACACAAACACTTAAACCAAGTACGTTCGATAAACGCTAGTCGAGAACGTTTAAAACAATCAACCCTTGAATTACTTGAATTACACGAACAAATAAAACCAAGAACACCTTCTCTTTATTCTGCCCGAGAACCACTAGAGTTGTCCAAAAACTGCCCAAGTATTACCCGATATCGGACATAAGCATGTCCGACATCTTACACTCTTTCTGTCCAATAAATACAAACAGAAAAACCCCACTCTTTCTTGCACTAAACGTTGACCAGGAAAGCAGCAAGAAAAAAAAACAAACACAAACCTTTACATCTTGAAATAAACTTGCAAGTAAGGTTCATTAATAAAATCAAATCCAAAACTCTAATTGTATGGTATATAAACCAATTAGTTAGAGGACCCACAAGTGGGAATTGACTTTGGCAGAGATTATTGAGATTGTGAGTTTAGGGATATCAATGTGTCGCTTTTTATGAAGCATGGTGAGTTTGTTTATATATCTCACGTAACCAACCCATCATGGGCTTTAAACTTGGTTCTCAAGCTACAAAACTAAACACCCCTGATCGGATAGAAATAACTAGGCCCAAGGCTTTCAAATTGACCCACATTGAAAGTTAAATCAAATCAATGGGTCAAGTATCATGATCGGGTTACATGCATGCCATATGGATCAAGTGATATATTTATTCAAGTATAAAAACCGTTCGTCACGTACTCTCGTGTTTAACGTGTGTGCCCCCATCGGCTCACACACTTTTAGTCATTTACGTGTGTTTTAACTCCCACAAACCAACAAGTGGTGCTGAGAAAACTGAGTTTGCCGGGAGCTTTGTGAAAGTGCCACATAAGTAGAGGCAATACGGCGGAGATGGTGGTGAGAAGTTGATAACGACTAAGTTGAGACTAGGGATAAGTGAATTGTTGGAAGGTTTGGGAGTTGAAGATGAGGATGATAGTATTTTGGTGAAATTGGTGCCCAAGTGTGAAAATGTTCATATCGTAATAGGTGGTATAAGGATTGAGATTGAGTGATTAGTTATTAAGCTTGATCGATCTTTTTTCCTTGAGTTTCAGATAGTTTAGAAGATTGTATACGTTTAGAATTTTCAGAATAAATGTGAATCGTTGGTTTAAAAATGCGCGCATTATTGCGCAAATTACACGGATCATTGCTTGCATTGCATTTGAAAATTCTCATCATGGTACCTAATGAAGGCCATCTCAGATTGCACTCACAATAACCGCACTTTGTAGCATTTGTGTAATGCTAACAATAGTCACAATTAAAAAAAATTGAAATTTGCGCGGATTTGTAAAAGTAAAACTAATTTTAATAGCCCAACTATTTAATTGTGGATCTTTTATGATCTATCAAGAGGTGCTCTTATAATTTATCAATTGTTTAGATCATGTTAATACAACTTTCATTGATAAACAAAAATGTCTAGCCATAAAATATAGAACCAAAACATATGCATATTTAGATTTACGAATTTCATGATTACCATATATGATCTTGGATCATGTCTTTGCTTTTTTAGTGCTTATGATTGTATTTCCCAGTAGTCCAATACTAGTTAAAACTTGATATTGCATTTGAAAACTTAAATTCCTTTTTAGTAATTTGTTTTTCAGTGTAAGAAAGCACACATCAACTGCAAGTGTAGTTGTGACATTTTCATTTGGTTGTTATATGAATGTGACGCTTTCAATTACTTGAAAGTTGAAACAAACTACTGAGCCTATGACATAAACGAATTTCAAAACTACGAGTGTATGACATAATTTCGGAATCCCGAGTTACATAATTATGACTAAGTGGTTTATTAAATGGATTATTAGCCGAATTTGAATATGCTAGTATTTTATTTATAAGTTTATTGCATTTATTTGGTACTTGATAAGATATGTATCAATATTTTTTTTATACTAAACACATCGCGTCTAAATTGCGCTCGCATTTGCATCATGCATCACACATTGGCCTCTAGGACTTTGAGTGCATCGGATCGCAAAACGCAATTTTAAACCAAGTTTGTGATAATTTTCTTTAGACTTGTTACTATTTATGTCCACCAGCAAATGAATAGACTCGATATGCAAGTTGAAAGGCCCTCCAAATGGTCTTGGCGCTCTTGCCTCATGTTTTTTTTGTTTTGGCGCTGTTGCTTCCTATATATGAACACACCATATCAGAGGACCACATGGTCATAAATCCTTTGAATTTGATCTTTATCAGATTCAACAAACAAGTACCTTCAAATCTTCAATGGCAATCGCATGCAGTTTGAAGATACCTCCACCATTATCTAATTCTTAAAAGAATCCCAAAATCAAAATTAATGCTTTGACTTCTACATTTCTTGAGCTCATCATCCTTTTTTTTTTTTTTTTTTTTTCTTTTTTTTCTTTTTTTTGCTCTCATCTAGAGTTTCCAACTCTTCTTTAATCTGCATATGGAATTTCTCATAAGTTACTCGTGTACTTTAAAACGTCGATTTTACGAGCCTAAAAATTTATTTTACCTTCTGATTTTTTTCATCTTTATCAATGAGTTCGTTCTCCGGAGACTCAATCTTCCAGTTCTGCATAGTAGTAAATGCTTATAATTTGGCATACAACCCTGTGGCCATTCTCAATCCTTCCAACTTTTTACTAGGAAAATCTTCAACCTTGCCAGAACCTATGTGCTAAAGATTCTAAGAAATAAGCTAGTAAAGATATATTTAAGACAGCAGATACATACTTACAATCATAGAAAGAAAGTAAAGTAATAGACCTGATGGATCAGTTTCATCACTAAGTTTCTCCAGATGGGATTCTACATATTTACGGAACTTGATAAGCTCATTCATCCCGTCGTTTGGAACGAACTCAGAGCAACTTTCACCTCTTTGATAGAAGTTGCATAAACTTTTACATCCTCTTCAATTTGACTAAAGTATGATGACACGAAAGCCAAAACAGATGTAAAGAATGGGACTTCATATCTGTGTAGGATATCATATGACGTTAGTATACCTTTTTGGTTATCTCTGCTAGTGCATTCACCATTTGGAGCATGCTACTGTTGTCACCAGAAGCAGCCGCGACAATGGTGTTGGTTCTCATTAGAGATTTACCATCTAAACTAGACCCTTCAAGCTTGCCTTAAAGAAGGTGATATATATATATATATATATATATATATTTTTTTTTTTTTTTCTCTTTTCTGAGATGATCTCTTCAATTTAGTAGTAGTTCTTTAGCATGTAGAGATCGGGTGTCACAAACAGCAGTAGGTGGTGGTGGGGCACCCCGTTTTTCCTGTTTAAATGGCGGAGGTGGTGGAGAGCCGCCTTTTCCTTATTGTAACAGTGGTGGTGGTTGTACCTTGTACATTGTATTCTTCTTGATGAGATATATGGTCCTTGTTTTCAGCAGATCGGTGGTGGCGGAGGAGGAGGAGGCTGTTGTGGTGTGACCATAGAACTTGTGTTCATTAAGTACCGGAGAGGTTGAGGTGGTGCTTTTCTACTACTTGATGTCAATGGAGGTGTTGATTGTGGTGGAGGTGTTGTTTTGCTCCTAATTGGTGTCAATGTGGGTGGACATAGTGCTTTTATACTAATTGGTTTCGACTGGGGCAATGATGGTGGTGGAGGTGGCGCTTTTTGGTGTCAGCGTATGTGGTGATGGTGGTGCTTTTGTACTAGTTGGTGTCAACAGGGGCACTGATGGTAGCGAGATAGGTGAAATATTTATTGTCCCAATTGTCGTACGCTTTAGACTCTTTGGCACCATACTTGCTTCAGAAAGCAAAAGCATGGGTGTAATTAATAGCAGTGGTGTCATTGGTTTTGTTTCATCCGTACTCAATTTCGCATCATCTGCAGCTGCAATTGATCTAACAACACTGGCAATCACAATGCATCAAAATTCACTCACAATGCCACACGGATGTCTTTCACCATTATCAACAAGCACCATATGATCATCACTCATCTCATCTCACTCCATCTCCATGGTCGTTTCTTCCACCTCATCAACTTCTAGGGCTACATGCATATACATATGGAAAGACAAACGCTTAATGTCACCAGGACTTACCTTCTCGATAGCTTTAACTCGTATAGGCATTAACAAAGGCGTTGTTATGGTCCCGATTGATGGATCTAGTTATGGGTCTTTGTAGGGAGAAATCAAATGAAGGGTTGGAATGTTTGTTTAATGATCTACCTTTCTTGTTTGGTTTACTCATGAATTATGAGAGCTCATTTGAGAGAACTCTCCGATCTCTTTGAAACACAGATTTGGTGGAAAGACAACTTCTTGTTGTTCCTGTCCCGCAAGGATAGCTGACAATAAGGCTGTAATTTCAATAGCACCATGTCACCCACAGAAAATTCCAAATTGCGATGCTTAGCATCGTAGATAGTTTTCATGTGGGACTGAGCTTTGAGCAACCGATCACAGTGTGTGAAGCATGTCATCCCGGTCTTGGAGAGCTAGGTCCACTGCTGCTAACTTTGAAGAGTTTGGAGTGTAAGAAATCAGTCTTGGTGGGGAACGACCATACACGACTTCAAATGGTGTGCATTTCAAAGAAGAATGGAAGCTGGTATTGTAGCAGAACTCTGCCCAAGGCAGCCAATCTAACCACTTCTTTGGCCTATCACTTGTGAAACAACGAAGGTACATTTCCACAGTTCGGTTGACTACCTCTGTTTGTCCGTCGCTTTGAGGATGATAAGACGAGCTAAAGCAAAGTTTAGTACCGTAGAGGTTAAATAATTCCTTCCAAAAGGCACTTTGGAATATAACATCTCGATCTGAAACAATAGTTTCTGGCAGACCGTGCAACCTTACAACCTGGTCAAAGAAGATATGAGCGACTGAAACAGCAGTGTAAGGATGTGAAATGGCAATGAAGTGAGCATATTTTGAAAAACGATCAACCACCACAAGTAGCACCGATTTCCCTCGAGATAGCGGTAAACCTTCCACGAAATCCATAGAAATATCCGACCAAACCTGAGTGGGTACCGGCAACGGCTGCAAAATTCCAGCAGGGTGCAAGTTCTCCACTTTATGACGTTGACACACTTGACACGTGCGGACAAACGACCGAACTGATGACTTTAAGTCTTTCCAATAAAAATCTGCAGCTACACAACCAAGCGTTTTCTGGTAACTTTCATGACCCATATTGTAAAGAAAAGATATAATAGATTCACATAGTGGAGATTGAGGTAACAGGAAAACTCCATTCTTGAAATGAATCAGACCATCACGAATTTGCCAAGGGCCCACGGCTTCACCTTCTGTTATTTTTTTCGCAAGCTGTTGTAATTCGGGAATTATGTCGACCTCTTGTTTGATGTGATCAAACAAGTGCAACAAAGGCCCTGAAATGGCTTGAAGGGTTGTTTCGGCTCCTTCATACAGACGTGACAACGCATCAGCAACCACGTTATCTCGGCCAGTTTTGTAAATGACAGTAAAGTCATAACCCATAAGCTTGCTTAACCAACGTTGTTGCGGAATAGTAGTGATACGCTGCTCTAAGAGATACTTAAGGATGTAGTGATCGGTTGGAATCTGAAACTTACTGCCCCATAGATACGGACGCCAATGAGAAACGGCTTTTGCCAAGGCTATCAATTCCTTCTCATATGCTGGTAGCCGACGATGACGTTCAACAAGTGGGCGACTAAAGAAGGCAATTGGTTTGCTGTTCTGTTGCAAGACATCCCCAATTCCAGTATCACAAGCATCGCATTCGACTTCAAAGTGTTGAGAAAAATCAGGTAAAGCGAGAACTGGAATAGTGGTCAAGCGAGTCTCAGAAAGCCATGAGCTAACACGGCTAAGATTTCATCTTATTTTCATCCACCCTTCTATCACTAACCACTTCTATTAAAGCACTCAAACAAGAAATATGTCATTGCTCAATACTCCATACCGCAACTTAATACTCTATTCATCTGAACAGCAGTATTAAGCTTCGTCACAGCATATCAGACGGAAACTACCTCTAACCCATTCAGTCTCCGCTCAAGCTTACCAGGTCTTTCTCAGGTCTATCAAACGCCAATACTTGCTAATAAGTAATAACCACACATCAACTGATCAACATAATGATCCACATCCTTCTATTTATAAACAAAAGTGACTAACAGTCCAATAAAACTGACAGATGAGACTCCGCTTAAGTTTATATTAATATCTATGGAACCGAAAAGAAGAGAACTATTAACTCACTTTTGACCTATAACACAGATTAACATATTCAAAGGTTATATTAGAGAGAGTTTTTTTCACGAAGTTATGTTTGGCGAGTAAATAAATCAAGAAAATAAATAGGTTTGGTAGTCTGTAGTCCCTGTGTTTGAGTACAGGTGACATATTCTGGTTTTATAGCTTTAGTCATTTACTTTAGTTGTATTTGATTACCGATGTTATAATGCAAATTCTGCCAATAAATTCCTTCTGATAAGCAAAATGATACTGATAGAAATGTTTTTGATTGGAGCAAAATTTTACTGATAAAACGTCTGAGGTATAAAACCAATGTTTGTAGTATAACATAGTACTAGTTAAGTTGTGTTACTGACGTAATAAACTCTATTGTAACTTAACTAGTACTATGTTATACTACAAACATTGGTTTTATACCTCAGGCGTTTACTTTACAATTCACTTCTATCAAGAACTTTCTTCTAATAATAAAAAGCAATCTTACTGAAAAAATAAAGAGAGTTTGAGACAGAAGATATCCACGCTGTGTTACCAACTTAGTAAGCTCTTGTGGGTTAACTGAAAAATAAATTAGCTACATCAAGCATGGGTTTCTATTACACTAAGACCAGGGACCTTTATGACCCTTTCAGACTTCATTTTATGTCTCACGCCATCAACACTATCCCACTCATTAAAATCTGCATAAACATTTGACAACTCCACATACGCACCATCATTCTTAGCCTCTAATTCGATCATCTTTTTAGAAGCAAGCTCAGCCATTTCAACATTGTTAGAAAGCTTGGACGCTTTAAGTAAAGCGCCCCAAGCACCTGCATGAGGTGTAAATGGCATGCTATTAATTACGTTAAAGGCTTCATTTAACTGTCCGGTTTGACCATATAAATCAACCATACATCCAAAATGCTCAGCTTGTGGTTCAATCCCATACTCTTTAATCATTCCAAAAAACTTAACACCCTCTTCCACTAACCCCGCAACACTACAACCCTTTAACAGCGATGTAAATGTAACCTCATTCGGCTTTAACCCGTCTTGTTGCATAAGGCTAAAAAGCTTAACACACTTCTTACCATAACCATTCATCGCTAATCCTCCCATGGCACTACTCCACGTATACACATTCTTTTCCTCCATTCCCATAAACACATCCATTGCCCTCTTAATATCCCCACACTTTGCATACATATCCACAAGCGCACTACCTAACATCACATCAACTTTCAGCCTCTTACTCTCAATATACCTATGCGCCCATCGCCCCGTATCCAAAGCTCCCAACCTAGTACACGCAGACAACACAGCAACCATCGACGACTCATTAACCTTCAAACCCATCATTTCCATCTCACCAAACAACTCCAACCCTTTTACCGCCTCCTCACACTGAACATACCCCGTTATCATCGCATTCCACGCCACCACATCCCTTACAGGCATTTCATCAAACAGTTGTCGCGCAAAACCAATATCACCCAACTTCGCACACCCAACCACCATAGCTGTCTGACTCACTAAATCACCTTCACCAATGCCCAAAAACAAATATTTTAACCCATTAAGAAAACCCATTTCAGCATACATACTAATTAACCCACTTAACACATGTGGGTCATTATCATACCCATATTTTATCACAACCCCATGAACACATAAACCCAAATGTTTATACACATTAAGCTTCACATCACACTGCACACATGACTTAATCAAAAAAGTAAAAGTATAATTATCAGGCTTTTGATTAGTATTCAATATAGTTTTATAAAAATAAAAACTTTTTTCAGGGTTTAATGATTTAGAATAAACTCTAATGAGTGAATTTAAAGCAAAAAGAGTTGGATTATGATGATGACATTGGTTCAATATTTGGACTGAGTAATTGATATGTTGAGGGTGTTTTAAGGCAATTGATGCAGCAAATTTGGATATGTGATTTGGGTTGTTGATGAAATTGTGAACTAGTAATTGAGAGTGAATTTGGTTTATTTGTTTAAGGGTTTTGCATGATTCTATGATCGAGATTGTGGGGTTTTTTAAGAAGTGCTGTAGAGCTTGCTGCATATGCATATCTTTGTTTGTTTGGTATTTTTGGGTTGGTCATGTATGATGTTGTGTAACTTGTGCATAAAGTGTACGTACAATGTACATAATACGTGGTACATTGACAAGAACATGAAGTTTTCTGCATCAAGTTTATATAAAATGTTTTGAACCAAAGATAAAACTACTCTATCCGTCTCAAATCTATTTTAATCTTTAAGGAAGGTTTTTGATGATGTAATTTTGCTGAGGTGTTATGCTCTAGGACTAAACGGGCACAGTCGTGACCCTCACATCAGCTTTTTTTTTTCCAACGATCAAATTGCCATAATTGTGATAAAAGTTTTTTTTTTAATTCAAATATTATAAAAATTTTAACTTCATTAATAATAAAATTATTATATCGACGACGAACAGGTTGCGACAGTCGTGACTAGTTCATTTTCCCTTGAGAATACCGGAAAGATATCTTCCGGTGGAGTGTTAACTTTCGGTTCATTTTGCTACCGGGTTGGAGCCGGGAATTTTTGTGAGAAGTCGTGTTCACAGGGGAATTGTTGTGAGAGTCCGGTGAGGCGGAATTGTTGTGAGAAGTCTTTGAAGACATTGTTGAGTAATCATGTGTGTGAGTTTTGTGTATGAGAAACAAAAGAGAGTGGGTATATATAGGGAAATTTTTTAATTTGAATTTGAATTTTGAGTCCTACCGCCGTATCAACCTTTAATTTGAATTTGAAATGTAGTGTAGGTAATATTTTGTGTTGTTTGTATTTTATTTTATGAAAAAAAAAAAAAAAAAAACAAAATAAAACAAAACAAAAAGTTTGTAAAAGTATCGGTCACCGATTTGAAGATTTTGTCCTTGCTTGACCAACTGTGACCGAATGGCCACATTGGTGATGACGGATGATTACCTGCTCAACCAATCCTCCATGACCAACAAGTGTGCCCAGCCTAACACGGACCAAACTATTTTGTTGGTCTACCTACAAATACATGGAATTTGGAGGATCATCTCATGATCCAAAGTTTTTTTATATATAATTGTAGAATTCGATATCACTGTTAATTTATCTTGGTAAATTCAACCTTTTGGATTACTTTTTTTTTAACAAAGATTACATTTCATTTCACTCCTCACAAACGGATTGGTAATTAACACAACAAGTTACATCGAACATAAAGGGCAAAATCGAAGCCGACTTGCCAAACAAAATACATGAGGCAACAAGTTAAGCCAAAAAGAAGCATACACCCTAATAGTTGTGACAGACCACAAAGAACACCATACAAGGGGGGGAATCACCAAAGTGAGGAGAACGGGAGACACAACCATACAGAGATGTAGCTTGACAAAAGTACACAAAGTACAGAAAACATACATAGAAGATAAAACTAAGCATCCTAAAAGGAGCTAGAACAAAACCCAACAGATCTAGAATCAAAACCAAGGCAGCAGCAAGCTATCATGGCGACCACAACATATCCGAAAGCAGACTGAAGAAAGTGCAGCAGCAGCGACAACAACGGCAATGCGGCGAGAGATGCATTTACGTGATCTGTGGAGTGGATACTTTTATTGTAGGAAAATAAAGACAAGAAAAATCCGGACGGCCGGTCGAAACCGACCGCCGGAGAAATGATTGGATTTCGGTGGATGAGTTTTTAGAGAGAGGTGGGAGATTTAGAGAGAGGTAGGTGAGAGAAGCTAGCACCTTTTGGATTACTTATTAAACCTTTTTTTGATAAGAAGGACAGTTTGCTTACGTTGAAGCCAAGTTAAAAACAAAATTTTGTCGGATGTATCATTGTAATGTAATGTTTACAAGTTGGGCCTATCTACATCAACTAGGACCACATAAGGGCCAGGATTGGACATTATATGACCCACAGCTATATGCTAAATTTGAACCATTATAAAGATTCACCATAGGGGTGTTCAGTGCTTGGTTTGGCACCGAACAAACCGAAATATAAACCGGACCGAAACCGAATAAAACCGGATCGAAAATTTTAATTGGTGTATGGTTTGGTTTAAAACCAAACGAAGTATTTAATTGGTGTTTGGTTTGGTTTTGGGTTTGACAAATACAAAACCAAACCAAACCGAAAAAACCGAATATATCTATCCACATAAAAAAGTTAAAGTATATATATACAAATTTTATATGTTTATCTTCCTAACAAAAAATCTAATAATTAAAAATATCTTATAAACTAACCACTCATTAAATCAAGGATTGATGCATATCTAGGATTCCAGGAGCAATTAACCTACTTGATTTTTATAAATTCACATATATCGTATCCTCTCCTCCCATATTTCGCTTTCATTTATTTCCGTTAAGTTATGAAACCTTTTGGTTTCTTAAACTTTTGTTTTGTTGATTTACTTAAACACTTTGTGAGACCTTTTGATTTGATAATTTTATTTAAACTTTTAGGTTTTTATATGTAACTTTTAGATTATATTTTGAAGTTTACTTGAATTTGGTTTTCTTGGTTTTAACCGAAACCAAACCGAATTTCAATTTGGTGTATGGTTTGGTTTTATCCGTTCTAAAATTGGTTTGGTTTGGTTTTAGTTTAGAGTTTTAAAAATTTCAAACCGATTAACCCGAACCATACAACTCATGAAACCGAAAACCGAACCGATGAACACCCCTAATTCACCATGCATGCATCTTTCATTCTTTAAATAGATCGGCCTTTCACATTTAATTTTGTTAAGCGTGTTTACATGACATTACATCATTATGCTATTATATGCTAGTCGAGGGTTTCTCACTGATGTGGACTTAACATGGGAATTGATGTGGATTACACATAGGCAATATATCTTTAGATGGCATGAACATTTGGACATTTTAATATTTTTATACGATATATATACTACTTATAAAGTAGTTATGTTTAATCTTAAAAGCTTAAAAAATACTTAAAAATGAATAATATTTTTATACGATATATATACTACTTATAAAGCAGTTATGTTTAATCTTAAAAGCTTAAAAAGTACTTAAAAATGAATAAACTGTTTTTCTTAAAATACCCTTTATTAATACCCTTTAATGTTTTTTAAAATTTAATCTTAAATGACAAATTAAACAAAAAATGTAAACTAAAAAAAAGCAACTACACGGTTTATAATTTGAATGAAAACTTTTTAATAAAACACGGTTTTAGTTTTAAACACAGCTACATGGTACCAATTTTGAATAGAATTAATAATTAAAAAAATAACAATAAATTGAACATGTAAATGTTTGCATCAAGAAATCACATCGAATTACAAATTTTCAAACATAAATATTTGCCATCATATATCGCCCGCTTTGCGAATTTATTGACCTTAGCAAAAGTTTCATGCTATTTTCTAACCTAAAATCTAAGAATAATGCGCAAATAGTATGATTATATTCATAATCAGAGCAATTGTGAGTTCCAAGTAATCAACATATCTATTGACCTTTGACACGCTCAAAACAATTTAGAGCTTGCGTCCTACTCTTCTCCTATAAAACTCATATTTACTGAATTTTGGAATAACTGAAAAACTAACACCACCTTAAAAGTTGAAAATTGTAACTTTAGCCATTTTATCGTTTAGTTTGATTATCTGAAATAATGCATATGAAATTTATATGTTTTCTGTTCGCAATGATAAATGGTGATCATATTTTAATTTGTATACGGAATCTGGGTTGTTGACCGTAGGCCCGTATATAAAACTTTTGAAATAGAGGAAAGTTTCAAAGGAGTCATATTGTCATAAGTCATAACAAAGGGTGTATAATAACATTAGTATTATTTTTATTACACATATTGGGATTACTTCTTTGACTACAACTAGTCAATGAATGGAGGGGAATGCAACTTTTCGGTAATTGCATGACAAGAAATTTTTTTATGACTATGAATTAAAGATTTAGCCTTTCACGAGCTAGAGACAAATACTAGAAAAAGAGATAAGAAAGACAAAATGATTGATATAAATAATAATAATGATATTTTTTTGAACATATTAATAATGATATTGATAAATAAGTTTACACCAATTTGTTGTGTTTTAGAATCTTGAAGAAAAAATATAAATGAAAGACGGAAGTTGTGTTACTTTTAAAGGTAAATGTCATTGAAATGTGTCGGGCATTGAACCATTTACCTTTTTATTAACTACTAGTCGAGTACTCGCGCTTAGCGGCAACGGATTTTAGCTAAGTACTTGCGCATAGTGATAGTGGTATCTAGTCGAATAGTCTAGTTCAAGTGTTTTATAAGTTTTTATAAATTACTTAATAATCAAGTATTAGAACCGTAGAATCACGCTCACTTATTTTCATATACGTCAAACCCGTTTTTTATAAACATTTTTCACTTTTGTCACTTGGCAATTTTAGTCACTTATGCTCAAAATTTTCAATTTTAATTACAGAATATTCAAAAGTGTCATGTCATTATTATTGTAAATAAGTACCTACTCGTTACTCATCTATTGTCTGATAAGATAGTCAAGTTGCTATACCAACTAATGTATGTTTTGGTTTACTACAGTAAAACACATAATTATATTGCCACAATACATCCCTAAAATTGGAACGTTTAAATTTTTGAATGAAGCTCCATCAACCAAAAAACAATATTCCCAATTTGAGTAGGTTAAATGAAAGTTTGTCACAATTTTTTAATTAAAGACCAAGACTATATTGCTTTATAGGCTCCTAGCTTTCTGCTTAACGTTGTTTGTCCAGTTACATTCAAATACTATTTTGTCATGAAGATTTCTACTTTGCTTGTTGTCCGGTTACATTCAAATACTATTTTGCTAGCCAAGAGTTGATGTATTTTTTACTAGTTGATATTGTTTTGTTATAAATGTGTCACTTAAAAGGTGTTTCTTATACCTCTTTTTATTACTTTATAACTACTATTCTTGAAACTGATAATCTTTTACAAATTTTTATGTTTGAACCTTTTATTGGTTTAATAAAAGTACTGTAATAATCACAAACAAGAAAACCCATTTGCTAAATTCATCGACCAAAAACCAATGAGCAAAACCATCTAACACAAAACCATCAACCGAAACCACAATATCCTGTTTAGATTCCGGCATCTCTACCGCAACAAAACCACCAAACAAATTAAAATATGAATTGCAAGAAATTTAAAAAACAATTTTATAATTCAAATACATAAATTTACATGTACTTTTACAAATTATTAAACATTACTTTGTCAAAGCCCTGTTCACAGAAAACTTTGTGGCCCATTTGGTGTTGGTAAGCCCACAACCGAAAAAAGTAACATGGAATGGATCCGGATCATACATAACGTGTCTCACTTCTCTCTCTCACTCCCTTTCTCATTCACCATCGCTCCGGCAACCAAAAAAACGATCGGCGAACCCAGCCCGATCCGACACCGAAAGATCTATAGTGATCTTTGTGAGTGAAAGCACAGTACCATCTACAGGAATATATTATTTTAATAGGGGTACAGTATCTTTGTGAGATGAAACATGGTGTATGGTTGTATTTTAGCCATTTGTTATCAGGTACATTTCCCCTTTTTTCCTTGCCACGTGTTGGTTATTTGTAATGGTTTAAAGTGTTTTTTGGATCATTGACTTAGGTTAGTTTCTTTATCATCTGGATTTACTGTGTTTCATCAGATAATCGTTGTTACTAGGCCTTAGTCTTTTCTTATGCTTTAAAGTATGTTCTAGATCTGTCGTGTCTCACTAAAATTTTAGATCTTCGTGTTTTTATTTTGATCTGTTCATTTCTTATGCTTAGGGTTTTGACATAATTTGGGGGTTTTGCTAACTTCGAGTTTTTTACTATAAGGGTTTTTATTTTAATAAATTTTGTGTTTTTGTTTGTTGTTAAGCTGGTAGGTTAATTTTGGGCTTATGGGGTTGCTTAATTTCGGATTAGCTTATTTTTGCAGCTTATAGCCTTATTTAGATAGTGTGAATTCAATCATGTTCTATATAACATTTTTGGTAACTATAGTAAACTTAGGATAAACATAGAATGGTTAGCCAAATCTTTGTTTACTTGATTAGATGATGGTGATTATTGTTGTATGTTACAATATTTGTTTGAACTTTTTAGTAAATTGCCAAAATGGACTTTGTGGTTGGTTGAAACTAATGCAAATGTTCGAAACAACGATAAGTGGTTTCTAACTTTTTTTTTTGTGTTTATTTTATAGGCTTATCGAGGGCATTATTTTGGCCAGGCGACATAACTTGAATTGTAGTTGCTGCCCATGGCTGGTATTTGTTCTTTGTTGGCCAAACATTTGTGGCCTGGTTTGGTTTGAGTGAGGCCTCACATGAAATAAGTAATCTGGGGCCCCTCTGGATCCTAGATAACGTCTCTCACGTCTCTTTCTCATACACCATTGCTTCGGTTGTAAATCAGATATGTTTGCAGCCCCTATCTTACAGGTTGTAAAGTGGTTAGGTATGATGACTTTGGATAGGGTCGATTAAAGGTAAGGATGCCCGCCTATTGGCATGGTAACCTACTAAGGTTGTATAATGTTATTTGACACCTGTTGTTTTAAGCGTCTTTTGGCATGGTAGCCATGTTGTTGCAGCCATGGCAGGTTTTGCGTATTGCTTTCACAGTTACTCGTATTTAGTTTGAAACAGAGTGGGGTGTTGAGCAAAGGTTGAGAAGTGGGTGGAATGCAGTGGGTTGCATTTGGGCCAGTTTCCCCGCTTATTATACAATATTGATTGCAAGAGGCAATGATGAGCTTTCTCTATATTAACCGTTTCTTGAATTTGGCCAGCGCGTTCCCGTATCTTGGTGGGGTAACCACGACTGTTATGTGGTTGTAGCCATGGCGAGCACGTAGAATGCCTCAAGAAATTGGAAATTTGAACCTTATTTTAGATGTCAACAGCACCATTGAAACTATTTTATGCCAGCTATTGAAACTATTTTATGCATGTGGAACTGAATCTGCCAACATGCATATCAATTCTTTTTATGGTGAATTTTTGGTGTTAAAGACTGGGCAAGTGATGTTACAGTCACCATTACGATATGTCTCCTAAGTCAGCTCCACATGCTTTAAAAAAATGTGTTAATACAAATAAGCCATAAAAAAGTTTATTTATATTTTACGATCTTCTAATGTTTTGTCGATAACAAACGTAAAATCATTTTAACGAAACAAATAAAATACGTAAATGGTTTGAGCCAATAGCTTACTAACACACTTACGTTTTCACATAAAACACTAAACAAGTAAAAGTGTTTTCATGATTTAGTAATACATATGTACAACAACTAGTGTTTACATATTTGGTAGATATATACATAATTAGGATGTATTATAATGGGTAATATAATGGGTAGAAGTTTAAGTATTTGACCCACTGACCAAATACATTGAATGTAGTTGGGTGTAACCCAAAGTCTATGACCCATACCCATGGAGCATAATCCTTAACTCATTGCATGACATCATGCGTAAGTCATAAATGGGTATTATCCATGACCCATGGATTTAACCCATGACCCATAGACTAGATGCATTGCACCTACTAGATACATTGTATCTACTTGGATACCCATGGTCAAAAATCTAGGACCCATGACCCATAAACCATGACCCATGACCCAA
This sequence comes from Chrysanthemum makinoi, assembly GCA_910596185.1. Classification (NCBI taxonomy): domain Eukaryota; kingdom Viridiplantae; phylum Streptophyta; class Magnoliopsida; order Asterales; family Asteraceae; genus Chrysanthemum; species Chrysanthemum makinoi. Next base: position 247,090,275 of record OU343225.1, on the reverse strand, counting down.
AACGCATGAGCAAAGAGGAGCGTCCCACGGTTCCCCCAGTTTACACTGGACGGATCCCTCAAGTAAGGGATCCGTGGAACAGTTGCTTATTTTCTTCTATAAATAGTGAGCCATTTCTTCATTTTGGGTCATCACTCCCACACATACTTTCACCTAGTATTATAAACTTTCTAACCTTAGATCCAAAGGATCTCTCTATGTAGTTTGTGTTTGTTTTTGTGTGATTCTCTAGGTTCCTCTTAAAGGAGAGATCACCACCTTTTGAAGTTAAGCAAGCTCAAGTCCATGAGTTGCCATGGTTCGTCATCATCAAGACTACTGAGGTTCTCTTGTTGATAGTTCTTTCTTCCTCCCTAGAAGTGTTGTGTCAAAGGCATTAGTGAATGATGCCGAAAGAGTTAAGACGAAGGCATTAGTGAAAGGTGTTTAACGTCCGTGTCAAAGGCATTAGTGAATGATGCCGAAAGAGTCAAGACGAAGGCATTAGTAAAAGGTGCTTAACGTCCATGTCAAAGGCATTAGTGAAGGATGCCGAAAGAGTCAAGGCGAAGGCATTATTGAAAGGTGCTTAACGTCCGTGTCAAGGGCATTAGTGAAGGATGCCAAGGGTGTACAATCGATATGGTGTATCGATGTACAAATAGAGATAGGTTGTATCCAAGGATATTGATATCCTTGATGATGTTGTAATAAGGAGTGGGTCTCCTTTGGGATAGGTGTTGTGTAGTGTTAGGTAGTAGTTCCTCCTTTGTAATGGAACTCGGTATCTAGCCTTGTACTGGATAAATTGTAGGCGAAGTTGTGATAGGTGTAGTTCTACCTTGTGGAAGAACCCGGTGTCTAGCCTAGTACCGGAAAAAGAGTAGGCAACGTTGTGAAGGCTTCTCCGCCATAAGGAGTTGTGTCGTGTAGTGATTACGAACTCTCGAGTAGGTAACTCGGGGAGTGGAGTAGGGAAAGGAAGGTGTCCTTGTAGGTGAACCACTATAAATACTTGTGTCGTGGTTTTATGGTTCTTACTCTTTACCTTTACATTACATACTTTCATATTTATCTATCAACGTCCAACATACACATATAAATAGATTGTCATAAGTCAATATAAATATTTTAAAACGAAGTTTTAAGTTTCTTAGAGTATGTTGTACTTTAAAAACTTGATACGATCCGTGTATGTTTGAAAATTACAAAGAAGAAAATCTTTTAAAACAAATTGTTTCTTTTATGTTGGATAGTGATAGATTATTCTAACATTTTCTTTTCAAGAAATCTTCATGCTAGGATCTCTCCAAAGTCTTCATTTCTATTCAAAGAAAAATGAAGTCAACTTTCAAGGAAGAACCTAAAAGTAATCGCAACTTACTTATTCTAAGTACAACAGATTACTTTAAAAGCTCATGAAGTATTTCGGTTTTATGGTTTCCATAAATCATATCAAGAAGTTTAGAGGTATGTTTACTTATCCACAAATTAGCTAGTTTACGTTTACATGGATATGTTGATATTATTTTTTATTTAGACGTTAATAATTGCTAGTCTCTATAAAGTCTCTTTTTGCCACTTTCCCGACTTACTCATCAGCGGGAATAGTGTTCTTCCTTGATTTTCTAAAAGATCGTCAAACTAAAGCCGCCGTCACAAATAGATCCTTGATAATTAACTTATCAAATCCCGTTGACCAAATATCTATTCAATTAGGAATCTCAAAAGCTATTTTTGTTCCATAAGCTAGTGTATAACTTATTACAAAAATAACACCAAACACCCTTTTTCTGTCCACAGTAGCCGGATCCCACAAGTTGTACTAGCCGGATCCCAATTACAAGGGATCCGGGGGAACTGTGTGACAGAAACCAACCATACGTTTTTCAAAACCAATTCTGCTCTTTTCCCTCTCCTCACATAACACAAAAACGACCCAATTGCTGCTTTCATCTCCATAGGGCTTCATATTCTCAAGCATCTTCCTCTAGAAAATCATTGTAAGTAATTACACTCATATGTTCTAATCTTCATCATCCTCATCCTAGGGTTTATGGTTTTCAATTTTTTTTATCAATTGATGAAATTATGTTTTGCAAAATTGATTACTAGAAAAGGTTTTCTCATAACTAAGATTCCATTATGCTTACAACATTGTTAATACAAATCAAAACCATAAACCCATCTCAACAAATTTTACCTAATTTGAATATTAGTTTTTCTAGAACGAACCATGCCTAAAGCTACCCAACAAGACCACCATGATACCGTCCACTACCTCACTAAATACTATCGAAAAGAGGGGTTTTCAAAAATCGATCGTAAAATCTTCAAAAGACTTGAAAACGACTTATCCAAGGTCGGTGGTCAAGGAATGTTTTCTTGAAAATACCGACATTCGTCAAGTCTTCTCGGCAATCAACTTTGATTGTCTCCTTGATATTGATGAACAAATTTGTCCGGTTTTCATCTTTGAATTCAACAAAAGCGTTAGGATCATTCGAAATAGTGATGATAGCATCTCAATCGCTTTTATCATCAATAAACAAAACGTTACTCTACCCCTCAACACATTTGCTCAAATCCTCTGCATTCCTTGTGAAGGAATTTGTATATATTCCCAAGATTGGGCAATATCCACTCAATTTTTTGCACTAGATTCCAAACCAAGCTACCGCACTCCTCTTGATGACCCCGCAATTGTTCGAGACACCATTTTCCAAATTAGAGCCGACTAATCTCGCTTCAACTACAACAAAGAGCTTATTCACCGTGATCCCTTTCAAATGGAACTCTTCGAAATGCATCCCATCTATAGAAAGTGGGAAGAAATTCTTAGGGAAAATGTCATTAGTTTGGTCAGAAACAAAGACCATCTAAATGCATGTCTTGTCCAAATGATATATTGCCTCATTCACCAAAGGCCATTTAATCTTGCCTATTACATGGTGAAGAGAATGGCTGGTGTATTCAAAGTCACCAACATGATACTTCCCTATGGTATGCTCCTCATAACTCGAGTATGTTAGTGCAATGCAACCTTCTCCAATCAACGATGATCATTTCCTTTCCGATCACGTCATGGTACCACTCACCAAACAACCCTCTAAACGGTTCATGGTCAATGGAAGAAGACCTCGGGCTCTCCCGGACTCCTCGGACGAAGAAGAAGTAAATGTCAACCCCGTCGCCAACGTCAACTTGGACCCCATAACCTACTGTGAACAACTTCCAACTCTTCCAAACGAGACCGAAGAATTCAAACAATTGAAGGGCATGATCCAATGCCTAACTAACTACGTCGTGAAGTCGGGAAAGAGGAAGAGAAAAGATTGACAAAAGTGACATTAGGATTATGGTTGCTTTTAGACATTTTTGTTTATCATTTTACAATGGATGCTTATGTTTTGAAATGCTTTATTTTGGTTGTTTGGATATTGTCATTACTACTCTTATTTATGATATGGTTTATGAGATATTTTACTTGTTTTGTTGTTCTTTTAGAGTAGAGACCAATAGCAATTGGTATACATAGTATAGTGCAAAATCTGCATTCTTTTCTGTGATGCTTCTATCCTAGAGTCTGCCGGGATCCCTAAAGATATACTAGACGGATCCCTCCTTTCAGGGAACCGTGGGATCCGGGGTGACAGATTTACAATGCAGAACCCCACACATCAAAACAACTCACTAGAACACTTCACACTAGCTAAACATAAGGCCTTAGGACCACTTAAGTCTTCTTCAAGCTTAGTAAGCTTCACACTCACTCATAGCTCATTTAGGATCACACTCAAAGTGCCTTTTTATTTATCATATCACCAAAACTCATCATCCTTTCGCTCCCATACTCACATATCATCTCTCACATGTCAACACATTTAGTTTTATAAATCTCTCAATTTTAGCAATTTGATTTTAGTCATCTCTACCTCAAAATGGGTCAAAAACTAGTTTTTCAATTCTTATAATTTTTTAAAGAATTTTCAAATTTATCCCAAGTTGCCATCTAATCTCTAGGATCATTTAACATCACTTGACACTATCAATATTCCTAGTGTTATCCTTGATCACCCATTGGTGGTCATAAAGTCTCATTTTCCTTCCATAAAAGGCAATCATTAGCTACCACTACTCATTACCCATGATCATTTAAGTCACCTCATTTAAAACACTTAAGAAGACTGAGACACTCAAGATGTATAGGTATTAGACTCTACCAACATCATTTTCTTCTTTTCTTGAATGCTGATAGCCGGATTCCTAGGATTAGCCTAGACGGATCCCTTATTGGAGGAACCGTGGGAACCAACTGGCGATTCAAGAAATCCTACCTAAAACAATCATTTCAAGCTCTCCTTGCTAACTTGAACACTCCATATTGCCTTAATCAAACTCATAGATCAGTTCAAATCTGTAGTTGACCCTTGTGCATGCAAATCATCACATTTCTAAGGATCTTGGTGGTTTAAGGCTTTAATGCACTTCCCAAATCCTTCCCTTTATAAGTCATCTTGTTAGAACTTCTTTGTCATCAACCACAACTTAATTCTCAGCATTTAGAAACCTTTTCCTTAGTCAATTCATCATGAGGAAAGCTCCCAGTGCTAACTCATCCACCAAAGGACCACCCAAGAAACTTGCGCGTGTTGTACACGAAATTTCCTCAACCGAATCATCTCCCGTTAAATCCACAAATGCTAGGATCTCTCCTCCACCAACTCAACCAATCAAACCAATCCCCAAAAGGATTGTTCCCAAAAAAATATCATCACCAAACACCACAATTCCTACTAAACCAAACACACCCATTTCCACCCAACCATCATCTTTGGTGCCTAGAGCCATATTATTTACCACTTCACAATCATCTCCATATCTCTACAACTTAGAGGACTTACCTCCTAGGCCATCCCATCCTCCACCATTACCGACACTCTCTTCAATAGAAAAGATTGTGCAACAAAACCAATGTGTTGAATCAACACTTGCACCAGTATCCTTTTCTCCATTTCCCTCAAATGGTCCATTTTGGATTATGAGGAATCATCAAAGTCAACCACCCGACCACATGGAAGTTGACACCTATCTACCTCCACCATCATCCTTTGTTGAGCCATCATTGAATGTGCCTCCACCAATCCCTCCTTCTTTTGAGGATCCTCAACCCTCTTCACTTGATCCTCCACATCAAGCCGCTCCATTTCTACCACCACCTTTTCCGAGCCATGACAAGGATTGTTATCATTGTCAACATGTTGAAGGCTTGATACATGAACTACATGAAGAGAAACTTTTCATGTTTTATCACCTCCTCGAACGTTTCGATGAGGTCAACAAACCTAAACAACCGTGAGCTTAAGGATTCAAGTAGTGTCCTAGTCTTAAGCTTAACTTAGATCGTTTAGGAATCACATTTCATGTTTAAATTATTCTCTTAGTCTTAGAGATTTGTAGATCATTTCTCATATTTTTATTGAATGAAATTACATGTTTTATGCTATATTGTCTTGAGTGTATGTTTGGTGCCTTATTACATATCTCATTTTGATGTTGACATCATTTGTTCACATCACCATTACTGTCTTAAACTTTCAGACAGAAGGATCCCTCTGTTTTGCCTAGACGGATCCCTCCAAAGAGGGAACCGTGGGATCCGTGCAACAGAAGACCTGTTTACTACTAACTTGAGTCTTATTTGCAGGATAAGTTTGTTTATCTAATTTATCATTATGTCTACCCCATGTTCAATTGTATAGTATATGATTGCTTGTTTAACATGTCTAGCTAAAATATTCTTGTGTTTGCTTAGATCTATGAAACCTAGTTATTAATTGTTGTTAAGTTGTCTCTTATCTTAATTGGTAGACGCTAGATTAAGGAAAACTGGCTTCTTCTTCATTGTTGCGAGCTTGAACGTCCTAAATAGCAAAAAGCCTTTGAGAGCACATTAGGCCATTCGTTGTGTTTATTGCGTGAATTGTAGCTTTAGGATATTAGTGTATTCGGGGGAGATGCCATTGCACTTGCCGATCCAGGGCCTTCTAAAGGAGAGTTGCAATTCATAGAACTAGGGAATTAGGCACCACCCTATGACCAAACGGAATACAACACACTAATTAAGATAAAGGAAGTGACAATTCAACCGACCAATAAAAGATAACTAGGGAGTAATAGCATCTAAGTGAACACATATTTAATCATCATATGATCACATCTACAATTAGCATAATCTATCCACTAGTTAATTAGAAAATTAGATAAGTAGTTAAGTAGTAAAACCGATAGAAGTACCACCCCCCAATCATATACCTCGAGATTTTTACCCTTTCTTTCTAAAAAACAATAAAAAGACTAAAAAGAATCTTCCTCGACCTCACCGTCTCGTCATATATCTCTTTCTAGCATTCCTATTCCTCTAGAGAACGAAATCAATCCCCGAGGCTTACCCCATTCTATACTAAAACGATTAGGTTCACTGCCTAGAGGGTTGAAAAGCTTGCTCGTAGAAAAGGTGGTTTTATCGACCCCGTACCCTGCTATCAGAATATTATGGTTAGATTTATTGGGATTAATGTAACCATTAAGTTAACTTAGTTAGAGCAAAAAAACGCAACAACAAACATTTGAGAACACTAGGTATAACAACAAATTACCTACTAGGCTATGATTGCAACAATAATTCCAATTTCTATTAGAGCAACGAAAGCACTATCTATATTTGGTAATTGCAATTATGTGAAACAATAAATGTTTTATTTTCAACTATGAGTGTGAGACAACGTAACTCACACTACGAATGTTATGATCAACAATTTAAATAAACTTTATGAACTCACCAACCTTTGTGTTGATACTTTTGGCATGTTGATCTTAGGTCCATAATGATCGAGGCTGGAACGGAGGAGTACGGATTCATCAAGAGGGCTATAAATTTTATTATCATTTGAAAACTTATTTGTGAAATTTGTAAACCGTGAAACTATTGGGACCTTATTTTGAAAACTTTGATATTTATATAATTCGAATGATAAATCTTTTAAAATGACTTAATTAGAGTTTGTTTTTTATTGTTATAATTGTTATGCCATGAAGTAACATCCAGTTTAAATTCCGCTGCAGTCACGAAACTGAGGGTGTTACACTTTCCCACCCAAGTAACATTTAAATCAACTGCTATATAAATGAAGTGATAACTTCACTTCACTTCACTTACACCTAGCTAACGACCAAAATCTTTTCTTTTAAAATCCTGATTATATTGTTTCCAAAATGCATAATATTCATGAATAATTCATCCATGGCTAAAGGTAAGCCTTTACTATACATTACTTAACTATAATTTGTATTCTTTTGTATTTTTGATCCTCTAATTTTTACTAAAAACCAATGTTGCAAAAATCATGAATCGGTAGTCGGACGGTCGACCACCCTGCAGCGATTAATCGGTCAAGGCAGGATTAATCGGTGATTAATCAGATTGTCATTTCCTACAAGTTTTGGGTATTTCTGGAGACAAAAGTAAATATCTTAACTGATTCCAAGCCTACCATGTTTACAAACCTCAATAAAAAGGCTCCAATTCTGATTATGAGGCCCATTACGCGTTATAAGTGAAATAAACGATCCTTAAATTAAGTTTAATCCCTAAATTATTTTTTTTTAAAAGTTGACCGATTTGGGACCGATTCTGTCGATTTTTTATTAATTAGTGGCTGATTTTTGCCACTGATTTTCAAAAATAAACAAGATATAAGGCCGATTATTGATTAATGTGGCCTAGGCGATTTTTGCAACATTGCTTAAAACCCTAATTTTCCGCAAATCCAAAATTGAAGAACGAACGGCTGAATTTTAGCTTTAATTTGAAGCACGTTTTTATTTTCGTTCCAAGCCCTTTGAAATATCTCAAAGGTGTTGTAAAACAGATAACAAATATTGATTTTGAAGGTATGCCAATTGATTATCTTTTCACAATCGTTAGAAGGTTTGTTTTAATGCTTGTTAAAGTGGTTATATTATTGTACGACTAGTACCACATTGAGCTCAAGAATTAAAAATTGATGTTTTGTAAGGTGTACGTGGTTATGATAATAGTAACATGGTTGACTTATATTTAGAAGACTTTGATTACGATATCTTAGATTTTATAAACGAGGAACAAAATGGTAGTGATGATAGTGAATCTAGTGATGATGCATGTTCAAGTCAATATGAAATTGAGATTGATAATGTTGACTTTCTTAATGAGGGAGAAAAGGGTGTAGTGATTACATATTCAATGACACAAGATCCTTAAAAAGAAGCAATTTATGGCAATATATGATCAAATATGTACAAGTTCAAGGGCTAAACGACCACTTAAAAACGTATAAAATAACACCTCATCAAGCATCCTTCGTCTTGACGGGTTATTCCTTAAATGTGTAGTAAGAAATGGTAAGGAGGTTCCCTTGGGTTCGATTCACGGTCGAGGCTGTGACCTTGCGTTTGGAAACCTAGCGGAGCTTTCATATCCATTTCTTCATCTTACTCTTCGCTCGAATACTCCAACTGAGTTCTCACACCAGTCAACCTTAGTTCCCTCACCCTTCTCCTCATGAGAGGCTCCAACTATGAAATGTCAGCCATCACAAAAGCTTCATCAACAGTATGTGTATCTGGGTGCACCGATGTAATGGGATTCGTTTGACTAGTGGTTGTTATGGTAAATGTGGGGTTTGTGAATGTTTTATTGGCAATTTGGGGAACTCTTTGGTGAACTCCCTCTGGAGTCTCCGTGAACACTTCTGATGACGCCAAGAACGTTGTTGGTGGAGGCACTAAGCGCGCTTCCAGCACCATTTTTTGAATAGAAGTATCGAAAACAGATATCTAAAGAACCATTGAAGGTGTTTAGAACGTGGTCTCACGGGTGGCGCCACTGATCGTACAATAGATTGAACCTAATGATCAGAACCTACTTGAGCTATAGATTTGATACTTCTAAAAGCTTGAGATTGCTTGTAACAAGATAAAGAAACACACTACGTTAGCCGGAGCGCATGGATAGACCTTGCGAACCGGCTCCGGCGTAAGAATAAGTCATCAACATAAGGATAAATGTGTTCTGTGTGTGTGTGTGTATGAGAGAGAGAGAGAGAGAGAGAGAGAGAGAGAGAGAGAGAGCAATGAATGATGTCATACCCAAATCAATGTTGCAAAATCGTGAATCGGTAGTCGAGCGGTCGACCACCTGCAGCAGTAATCGGTCAAGTCAGGATTAATCGGTGATTAATCGGATTGGCATTTCCTGCAATTTTTTGGTATTTCTGGAGACCAAACTAAAAATCTTAACCGATTCAAAGCCTGCTATGTTTTCAAACCTCAATAAAAGGCTCCAATTTTGATTATGATGCCCATTATGCGTTATAAGTTAAATATACGATCCCCAAATTAAGTAGAATGCCTAAATTATTATTATTTTTAAAAAGACCGATTTGCCCGATTCAGCCGATTTTTTACCGATTCGGCCGATTTTTGACCGATTCGGCCGATTTTTGACCGATCCAGCCGATTAATCGGCCGATTTTTTGACTGCTTAGTGTCGATTTTTTTCCTAGGCCGATTTTTTGACCGATTTTCAAAAATCGACAAGGTACTCGGCCGATTAACGATTAATCGGCCGAGTTGACCGATTTTTGCAACATTGCCTGAAATGCATGTACACATTTACACCCATGATTTTATGATTTAACTATCCTATGAATCATTAATCATTAACCAAAACAAATTATATCTTTGCGACGAGATTTTATTATATTTTTATACACGGGCACTTTCATATACTTTTGAAAAAATAAAATTTTTCACTTTTTCACTTTCTATTTTCACTTTTTTTAGTATTGAAATTCACATAATATATTACATGTGATTTAACACTAATTTGTATTTTAAACACTAATCAACTGTATTAAAAATAACATAATTAACACATATTCATGGCTTTCTAAGCATATAACACAGGTTGTATATCAACTTTTATATTAGAACATTTTTTTTATAAAACTTCTATAATCACACGTGATAAAGATCACATGTGGTAAGAATCACATGTAATATAGATCACATGTGTTTAAATCACATGTGATTTTATTTGTTTTATCTAACTTTGAATAATTAACTGTTGCAATTTATAATTTGAAATATAATATGTTATATATGATTAGAAACTTATTAATGTCTTGTTTCCAGTAAAAAAACAATCAAAATTTTAGAATTTTGTAGAAAGAGTTATGTTTGTTTTACTACAGGTTTTAATGCTCGAACATAAAAAGTAGTGTGAATCATATGTGATTTATTAAGAAAGTTTCAACAACCAAAAATGTAAGAAAAAAATCGCGAGTAAAAACAAATTTTCGAAAGTTTATCAAAATGCCCCGTCTATAGATGGATATTTAAATGCTTTCGTTAGGTAATATATATATATATGTGTGTGTATATATATATATATATATATATATATATATATATATATATATTTTTATGCTTACATATTAACTTTAAGAGATATTAATTTTTTTTAAAGAGGGAGTGAAACTAAGTTTTTTAATTGATAAGAAAATGAATGATTATAATTGATTCCTTGATATGTGGGTAACTTATTAGAGCACCCGCTACCGTGGCTCAAACTCAAGCCAAATCCCACTTGCCACTTGGATTGGAGCTGCTATCTTAACACCCCTCCTCCCCAATTTGGAAGCCATTCACTTGGCTTACGCAAATTCCACTTGTTTTTGTTTTTTCTTAAACGGGTTTTGTGTTGAATGTTGAGTTTTAATTGGGTATGATAGGTTTCAAAAAAGGTGAAAATGGCTCAAGTCATGAGGACGGTGTATTTTGGTATGTGAGTGTTAAAAGTAAGATACTGAGATGACACTAATGTGGCTATTTGGCTTGAGTCACGATACCTTGTGCTCTTAGTATGTAAATTAAGTTAATGATTTAAGAATTCCTGTCAAACTCTAGTCCTACTACTAGTGTTTGCGAAAGAGATCGATCTGCACGTCTTTTCCAATGTTGCATGCATGGTCATGGTCATGGTCCTTCTTTTATAATTTATGCATACATATATTTATTCTGCATGCCGATGATAAATGATCGAACAGCATTTTCTTTTTTCTCGTATGAATCATATACAAATCCGTTAATTTGTTATGGAAGTTACCCGCCGGACAAAGGTTTTCTGGCGAAAATATTGTGTAATATCCACTGATCCAGAATTAAGAAACACAATAATCGTTTCCACAATTTATTGATATCAAGAGAATTTACATGAAAGGAGAAAACTACACAATTTTGGATCAAAGAATAAAATACAAAAACCTGACTTTGAAATTTGAATTTTCAAACCAAATGAAAGGTTTATGTGGATATACAACAAATTAATTAATTAATTAATTAAAAGAATCAACTAATTAGTTTTATTTTATATGCAAATTAAATTGAATGAAATGAACGTCACATGCATTTGTGCATGGTTAATGGAATGTGTCAATATATGCATCCGTCAATTAAATTGGCTGACTAACTTCTGTTGCTGCTGTTGCTCTTCCTGCATGTTCCAGCTCTATCATATTCTCAATAATGGCTTCGGTTGCGGTCATTAAAAATTCTGGCCAGTCCCTGCATTTATCGGACAAATAAAAATTAGTTAGTCGTCAAATATATATACAATGGTTATTCCCAGAAGAAAAAATAAATAAATAAGAATACGAAAGTAAGATAAATGTACGATCGATAGTAAGTTTATGCACGATGATACTTTTGTAATTTGGTTACTATACAATGTGATAACATGATCCGTTTAAGAAGGGTAATTGCTTTATGGCTTGTACAGTAAAACCTTGATGCAACTTCAATAGTATTTATCATATGCATCTTGCCTTGCAAATTAATCACTTCAATTCCATTTAAATAGTTTTTGTATTTCAACAACCATTTTCATGCCACATTTTTGTATCTTCATGCAATATGGGTTAATACCATGTCATTATTTGTGTTTCTTTAGTGTTTCGTATTTAAAATAAAAAAATAAAATAAAAATGGAAATGAATGATAGCATGTTAGGTATTTACCCGTTTGACGAATTAAAGGTTAGCCCAACAGTGTATTTAGCTTCCTCAAGAGCTAACCGGAATCGATCTAGCTCATGTTTGGGTGCCTTCCAGTCATCCTTAATGATTAGCTCAGATGGTTTGACGTCACAAAAAACTGGTATAACCTTCTTCTTAGCTTCCATTATACGAGCTAATTCATGCAAACAAAAATAAGATTGACAATAACGTGGAGAAAAAACCGCAACCCCAACTTTACACGTGCTTATTGCTCTATCAATATTATCAATCAATCTATCGCCAGGTTTCATATTCTTACTGTCCAAAAAAGGTCTTAGTCTTAACCTCTTAAGATGATGATATAATAATCCAGCAACATTTTTCTTTGTGTCGATCCCACGATGGTTGATGAAGACATCACATGGAGGCTGCTGCCGTGTGATGATGGCGGCATTTGGTGACTTGTGGCATTGAAGGAGGTTACGGTGAACATTTTTGACTGATGAAATTGAACGTTGCATGGGTGATCGAATATAATTAAAAGGTGAGTTTGTTTGAGTTTAATTTGTATATTGTGCTTTGAAGTACTATTGTGTATGTGTTTATTGGGTTTTGATACTGGGATTTAAAATGGTTATTTATAGATTAAAGAAATCTTGAATCTTGAATTTTCGAAGACAAAATCAAAATCATACATATGTGCTTGGACCTTAAGAAAATTATAGTAAGAGTAAAGGGTTTGAATATTTTGACTCTTTTGGTATTACGAAGTGTTAAAAACCTTCAAACACGGTGCATAAAACAATTACTTGTACATAAAAACGACATAATATAATATTACAGTTAAGTAGGATAGAACGTATACTTTTCCGTAAGAAGAAATTACAAACTCTTTTCCCTACTTAACAATTGTTTTTTGGTATTACTAGTTAAATCTAATTTTTGAATTAATAAGATTGATTTTAAACTTCATTTTTATCTTATGCTGTTATTGCTATTTTTCGAATTTTGTGGATTTGATGTCCTCGAATAAAAACCGATAAATTTGTTTTGTTATTTTTTAGTTTATTCTAAATACTTTTTAAATACTTCCTGCTTAAGAAACAATACAATTTATTAAATATTTAAATATTTGTACAATTTAATTCACTAACTTTTTTTACTCTCACTTACACCACACCTACATAAAATAAAAATAAAAATAAAAATAAAAATAAAAATAAAAATAAAAATAAAATAAAAAATCGAATTCAAATTGACGTTTACTTGTATCCATATTCCAGCTCGTATCACCAGCTAAGACGAGAGTGGGCCTGAACTTTGCGTATACCTTTTGTTAGGCTTGAGACATTCGGTGTAAGCGATCACATTGGGCTATGGTCTTTGTTGGGCATGTACAAGCCGTAAAAGATGGGTTTGTGTCCTTGCACTTAGGTTTATTACCATGATAAGTATTTGGTTGTTGATATGGAAACAACACAACAGCTATTATGCTTTCTTTTTTTAGCTTCTAATGACAGATCAATTAGGGAGCGGAGCCTCAATTCTAGGGTTTATAATACTTTGCAATAAGGAAGGGAAAACAAAATTGTATTACTGTATGTGGGTTATAATAATTTGTAATATGCAAGGGGGAAAAAAAAGTAGCCGTACGGTATGTGTATGAGAGATGAAAATGCTTAATTGTAGTGGGACACTAGCATGTACTCCCTCCCTCTTATAATTATTATCCACTGTTGACTTTTTAACTCTTTATCTTTATGTTTTGACCATAAATATATTTATTTGTGTTATATAATACTTGATGCAAAATCTATGAATTGATTGACTAATAAATGTATTTTCATTGATATAGTTTTCATCAAGTATTATATAACACAATTAAATATATTTAAAGTCAAAATTGAAAAATAAATACTTTAAAAGTAAACAATGTATAATAATTATGAGACGGATGAAGTATGCAAGAATAATGAAAAATATTATGACGGCAGTATGCAAAGAGACAAAAAAAAATAGTACCTGATTTTGAGCATTAGAGTTTTGGAGAGGATATGTAAACTTGTGTAACCTCTAAATCTCTAATTGATTGAATAATAAGTGTCAATACAATATAAACTAGCCGGGTACTCGCGCACAGTGCGATAAGTATAGTTATATGTGTTTGCTTACCCATTTAGTGAATTCGTTTCACAACACTTCGAATGTATATGTGTTAGTTGTAAGTGTTTGTTTGGGTTACCCGTAACTTTCCCGTAGCTTTCCCGCGACATCATTATTCCCGCATATAAATACCCTCAATCTCTTACGCGTCAAACACTACTCCAAAAGTATATGATTTTGACGAATCAAGATTATATTGATTGAAATAAATGAAATAAAGGTTAAAGTTGTAAAAATTTGAATTAAAATAAAATAAACCCATTAAAAATATAAAAACTAAAAACTCATAAAAATATATCAAAATGGATGTTGAATTAAAGAAAATAAAATTTTAGAAAATATGGTGAAATTAGATTATAAAAAAAAGAAGTAGATAAAAAGATATTTTAATTTAAAAATAAAGATGAATTTTTAGTTGAGAAATGACACATGTCATTTTATAATTGGAGCTCTTTTATCTTAATTTTTAGTGGTTAGGAGTTAGGCTTGGAGTTTGTTAGAAGTTAGGCTTGAGTTTGTTAAGAAGTGACACATGTCATCTCATGATTGGAGCTCCTTATCTTAATTTTTGGTTAGAAAAACTCTTTTCATAATAAGCAAGTAAAAAAGTCTGAATTTTTAAGCATTCTAATTTTAGAAAGCATAAATGCATTATAAAATAGTATAGATATAGATAATGCTTAATAATTTAACGGGTTTGGCTCGATACATACTAAGCTAACATTAAATGCTAGTCCATTAACACTTTGTTCTAATTGTTTCCTGTGACATTTTCTTTTTATACAAAAAGTATTATCCTTCAACAATGATTGACAACAATTAAGGACAACATATGAAAGTACCTTAATAGTTAATGTGATGTAGTGGGTAAACGAAATCCAAACCCAAGGTTTAATTGGCACAACGAATATGCATTGCAAGCAATAAATTGTTGTTCTATCGTCGCATGTCAATTAGGGGTCATACGTTCTTAATTTATTTTATTTTTTTTGAAAGTTAACTATTATTCACACGGATCAAAACAACGCCAACTAGCGAAGGGGCAACCAAACAACCAACAATTACATCAAATCAAACTTACACCAATTATCCCAAGACACACTAGAATTCCCCATTCTTAAAACATAAGAAACCATAACTCTTGATATCTAAAATAATCCTGTTGACAATGATAGAACCGTTGTCAAACTTTTTAGCGTTCCTAGCTTTCCAAATGGACCAACATGTTGAAAATGATCCTTAATAAGCTCTCTTTCTCTTCCTGTCTTGAATCCCCCATTAGTGCATTTCGAACAAGTCTCATACGAAACATATACAGAGGAGGAGACTTTATCCAACACCGATTCTATACCAAATCTCATTAGAGACTTCACAAGAGCACAGAACAAATGCTCCACTTTGTCTCTTCCACGGTCACAGCGCACATGTCATAGCGCCAGAGGAACAATTCCTATCTCTAAGAGCGAACATGTTAGGGATCCTATTTAACATAACCCTCCACATGAAGATATTACATTTGTTTGGGAATCCACGACCACTTAAACTTGTAGTTGTTCTTTGTTGTCATATCGGCCAGGGAGAAATTCTTTAACCCCTTTAACACTAAAACTTTTGTGTTTCTTCCAGGACCATTCCACATGCAGCTATCTGCCTTTCCGTCCAACTCTTTGCACATATTAACGTATTCCAACTCTTCTTGATGGAATGAATCCACCATCATAGAGAGCAAGCGTTGACTCTATACAATACCTATCGATCACTCTGCATTTCTTGTCTTGCTCCTTTTTGAACAATCCCGGGTACTTATCCTTGAAAGACATGTTACTAGCCCAAGGATCAACCAAAAGCGAATATCTTTACCATTACGCCTCTCCTTTAAGCATTTGATTTAAACTCAAATCTCCACTTTCATTAGAAATAGCCTTCGCTATGTTTCCCCAACAACGGAATATGTTTTGCGACAAGGAATAAACCCCCAACATCTCTTAGAGTCGTGGATGGAATCAATGACCCTTCTCCATAGGCTATTAGGATCGAACTCTATACCTCCACGACCATTTGCAATAAGAGCTTCGTTGGCCTCCTTCAATTTAGTCAATCCGAGCCCTCCTTCTCGAATGGGCGTTGAGACTTTATCCCAAGCGACCCAATGAATCTTGGAATTATCGCTATCTCCTCCCGGGAAGGCGTCTAATAATCCCTTCCAACTTGTTGATAACAAAAGCGGGGCCACAATGTGAGAAATAATCACGTAGGAGACTTTTCAAGCCCGGTTTGATAAGGATAGTCCTCCCACGCCAATAGAAAGACTTCGAAACTTTCCATTTGGAAGGCGTTTCTTGAAAATATCGACCAAAAACTCCCAAGCTAGCGATTCTATTCATATTTCCTCCAATTTTAATTCCCAAATAAACACACAAGGGAAAAGTACCATTTGCATTTCATCATCTCAGTAGCCCTTTTAACCTCACCATCATCAACCCCTATACCCATTAAGTGCGATTTCCCAATATTGATACTCAAGCCCGAACACAAGTTAAAGCATCTAAGAATTCTTATCCGTTCATGATTCTCGTCATTCCATTCTCCCATAAAAGAACAATCGTGCATAAAGAAGATGAGAGATGTCGGGCCTTTATTTGGGAACTCGAAACCTCTCATAACCTCCCTAGATTGCGCTTTACTCATTATGCTAGACAAACCTTCCATCACTATAAGGAATAAAAAAGCGACGGGGATGCATGCCTTGTCTGGGCCTTCGAGCATTGGAACTCAAAAGAGGAGAACCATTAACGAGCGCGACCTAGCGGATGCTGGGATACCGCTAACCATGAGCACCATCGATCTTTAAACCCCATTTGTCTCATCATATTCACTAAAAAATCGGTTAACGTTGTCATAAGCCTTATTAAGTCGACCTTGAAAACGAAAGCTTTCTTTTTGGACTTCTTAACCCAAGATAACAACTCATTGATTATCGTGGGCCATCTAAAATCAACCTATCTTTAAGGAGCGCCATTTGGTTTTGGAGATAAGCTTGTCAACACCCTTGATCTGTTCGCTAAAACTTTGGAAATCACTTTACTGATGATCCCGATGAGCGTTATCGGGCGATAATCGTTGAGGTTAACCGGATCTTTGACTTTGGGAATTAATGTGATAAAAGCATTACTCCTACACTAATTTTTCCCCACTTCATGGAAGGCCATAAGGACATCAAAAAGTCCTTCTCAAAATGTTCCAGAACCTCTTAATGAACTTAAATGTAAAGCCGTCCGGGCCCGGGCTTTGTCTTGCCAATCAAAAACGCACCTGATTTCCTCCAAATCTAGCTTCCCCTCGAAAGGACTTGAACCAACCCATTACGCGAGCATGGGTCACGCTAGACGCGTTCTCTTTGAACTTGTTTCTAAAGAAGTCAAAAACTGCTTTCTTAACCCTTTTTGGCTTGTTGACCCACTCGTCTCCAACCATCAAACCTGGAATAGAATTTGCAACCTTCCTATTATTGATGAGCCCGTGAAAGAAGCGGGTATTCTCATCGCCTTCCGCATCCACTTGCACCGGATTTTTTGCTTCACATCTCTCGCTTTATTTTCTTCAATTTCGAGAATCTTCTTTTTACATTCTAACCTGGTCCAATTCTCCTGTTCGTCCAAATCAAAGGTCTCCATGTTCAAGTCTACCTCCTCTAACTCTTTCTTACAAACATCAAACTCTTCTTCCTCCTTTAAATTCTTTTTCTTCCTCCATTTCTTAAATTGCTTCTCAATCTTTTGAATTTCTCCATAAGAACCAAATCCGGGGGCAAAGGAGCTGAAATTATCCAGCGATTCTTGAACCACCCTATTACAGTCTGGGTGATCGAGCCAAGAATTGAAGAATCGAAGAAAGGTTTGGATCCAAAATTACGATCCACGATGTCGACCAAAGGATGGGATTATGATCCGAATATAACCTCGGGAGAGCCCTAAGAACAGCTTTCGGCCACTGATCCAGCACCTCTCTACTCACCAACAACCTATCTATCTTACTAAATTTTTTCCTTTTCTCCTCCTCCTTCAAATAAGTAAAACGGTACGCCCTTCATCTCGTACTCGAAAAGGTTAGCCCTTTCAATGAAAGAATTAAATTCCTTAGAAGCTTAGATTTGAACTTCGACCCTTTTCTCTCCTCTTTATACCTCACCGAATTAAAGTCACCCATTAGCTTCTAATGACAGATCAATTAGGGAGCGGAGCCTCAATTCTAGGGTTTATAATACTTTGCAATAAGGAAGGGAAAACAAAATTGTAGTACTGTATGTGGGTTATAATAATTTGTAATATGCAAGGGGAAAAAAAAAGTAGCAGTACGGTATGTGTATGAGAGATGAAAATGCTTAATTGTAGTGGGACACTAGCATGTACTCCCTCCCTCTTATAATTATTATCACTGTTGACTTTTAACTCTTTATCTTTATGTTTTGACCATAAATATATTTATTTGTGTTATATAATACTTGATGCAAAATCTATGAATTGATTGACTAATAAATGTATTTTCATTGATATAGTTTTCATCAAGTATTATATAACACAATTAAATATATTTAAAGTCAAATTGAAAATAAATACTTTAAAAGTAAACAATGTATAATAATTATGAGACGGATGAAGTATGCAAGAATAATGAAGAATATTATGGCGGATTATGCAAAGAGACAAAAATAGTGTACCTGATTTTGAGCATTAGAGTTTTGGAAGGATATGTAACTTGTGTAACCTCTAAATCTCTAATTGATTGAATAATAATAAGTGTCAATACAATATAAACTAGCTAGGGTACTTTCGCTGCGCCGCATGGCGGCGATAAGTATAGTTATATGTGTTTGCTTTTCCATTTTAGTGAATTAGTTTCACAACACTTCGAATGTATATGTGTTAGTTGTAAGTGTTTGTTTGGGTTACCGTAACTTTCCGTAGCTTTCGACATCATTATTCCGCATAGAAATACCCTGCATAATCTCTTACGCGTCAAACACTACCCAAAAGTATATGATTTGTGAATCAAGATTATATTGATTGAAATAAATGAAATAAAGGTTAAAGTTGTAAAATTTGAATTAAAATAAAATAAACCCATTAAAAATATAAAAACTAAAAACTCATAAAAATATATCAAATGGATGTTGAATAAAGAAAATAAAATTTTAGAAAATATGGTGAAATTAGATTATAAAAAAAATAAGTAGATAAAAAGATATTTTGTTTAAAATAAAGATGAATTTTTTGTTTGAGAAACATATCATTTTATAATTGGAACTTTTTATCTTAATTTTTGGTGGTTAGGAGTTGGTTTGGAGTTTGTTGAAGTAGGCTTGGGTTTGTTAAGAAGTTTGAAGCACATGTCATCTCATGATTGGGCTATTATCTTAATTTTGGTTAGAAAAACTCTTTTCATAATAAGCAAGTAAAAGAGTCTGAATTTTAAATATTCTAATTTTAGAAGGAGCCTAAATGCATTAAGTAGTATAGATAATGCTTAATAATTTAACGGGTTTGGCTCGATACATACTAAGCTAACATTAAATGCTAGTCCATTAACACTTTGTTCTAATTGTTTCCTGTGACATTTTCTTTTTATACAAAAAGTATTATCCTTCAACAATGATTGACAACAATTAAGGACAACATATGAAAGTACCTTAATAGTTAATGTGATGTAGTGGGTAAACGAAATCCAAACCCAAGGTTTAATTGGCACAACGAATATGCATTGCAAGCAATAAATTGTTGTTCTATCGTCGCATGTCAATTAGGGGTCATACGTTCTTAATTTATTTATTAATCAACGTATAAACATGCATAAGCATTAGGATGACTAATGAGGATCAAATAATAAATTCTTAACACGAAAAGTAGTGAAATAAACGTAAATACATTTTGATCGCGTTGATCCGTGGTTTTATACCTATAATTTTGTTGATTCAATACAAATGAGTGATCCACAATAGCTATTTTAGTATAGATTTATTGAAATATGTAAACTGATTCACAACATTAGCATTTATAATGCCAATAATATGAATCAAATGTCAAATTTTCAAAACATCGAATTACGAGTTTGTTTCTAATTAACTAAAGAAATATTTTCATGTAAAAAATCGTGAATCAGAGCTTCAAATTGTGTTTTCAGGATTTCTCAAATTTCTCAATGAAACTTAAATCATAGTCTGACGGGTAGAAGAAAAATACGGTTTTGAAATTATAGAAAAAATAAATACTTATTAGCTTTATCACATTGCTAGCTAAATACCAAACAAGTCATGCAAAAGAAATGTATATCTTTTTTCTTTAAAACTACGAAGTACCAGCGCCTACAAGCGTGTGATTAAAAAGCGAGTCCAATAAACGGGTCAACCCGACCGGGTTGGAATTAGAAAAAAGCGGGTCAAATTAAACCGGGTCTGGGGTGGCGGTTTTTAGATCAATATGTTTTACTTTGAAACATATGTATTTATTAATAGTTGAAATTACTCATAATTAATTATTTCAACATTTCCTTTTAATTTTTTAGGCTGCTTTTGTTTGACTTTTCACTTTTCACTTTGACCATTTTTCTATTATAGATAGTATAGATATATTTAGATTTAAGATCATTTGAGGACAAGAGATTATTTACATACCAATGGATCAATCTCCACCATCCAATTTTATTTGATCTAATGGATGAATTAATCAAGCGTATTTTAAAAACCACTTCATCCTTCTTTTTAAATTTTAATAACTTTCAAACCGTTAATTTTTAAGCGAAAAAAATATCATTCTGACGAGCATTTAATTATCTTTTCTATAGATAGGCACTTTGATATACTTTAAACAAATTTTTCCGTATATTTTCCGTTTTTTTAACTTTTCGTTTTTTTCGTTACCAAATTGCATTAAAAAAATTATATATGATAAAACACTAATTTGAATATCACATGTGATATTAGTGTAATATCACATGTGATATACATATCGCATATACTCCGTATGATTTAACACTAATATCATATATGACTTAACACTAATATCATATGATATTCAAATTGTCATTTATCTGCCGCGATATTTGCATATAAAGTTCAAGTAACGTAAAAAAGGCGAAAAGCGTGAAAAAAGCAATTTTTCTTTTTTCAAAAGTATATCAAAGTGCTGTTTGTTGAAGATAATTCACAAATGCTCTGGCGTAAATATTTTTCATAGATTAGGTTTTGAGATATTTAATAAAATAGGTGAAATAATAAAATAGCACCAATCTCTCATCAATTGATTTCTTTTTAAATAGATGATGGAGATGAGTCCCTTGATATGTAAGAAAAGTTTTGTATGTAAAATAACTCTCCTCATATATTTATCATAGATTGATCTTAAACAAGTGCAAAAAGTGTTTTAGTTACGCGCTAGAATGTTTTTTGTTTGTTTGTTAAAATTGGCAATGACTTGTTCAAAGGCTGGGTCGGAACTTGCGGTATAAGCAAATCGATTGAAGTCTAAATGGGTATAAATAAGTTTAGTTACACACGTGACTTTGACGAATCTTAATCTTTGTAGCCTTTCCGTACGGTACGATTTCAGTTTCTAAAAATTTTATGAATAAATATCGTATATCATTGCATATTTTTTTCCTAGCGAAAATAGTTGTTCAGTACAAGTTTTATGTATTCAATTTTATATTGCAATTAACTCGTACTTCAATACGATGTTCATGCTCTATACCTATGCGGACTTTTTTTTAATATTACAAACGATATGATCTAATCTTTTATATAATAAAACAAAACCTCTAATTGGAATTTTTCATTTCAAAAATATTAAACCATACCTTATTTAGTACTCCTCGTCTCAAAATTGTATGGGGGGCGAATGTAGGATTTAATAAAAGTGGGATGCATAAATCTATTCACTTCGAATGGAATATTCGCCGATTATATTCTATTTTTATTTTAAATGGAAAGTGGAATGATTAATTTAGAGGAACATGTAAGGAAATATGGACAATAAATATGAGACGGAGGGAGTAATAATTAAATTAGTTAAATTAATTTTAATTAAATTTAGAAAAAGCTAAAGGATAAATCTTTCTAGATTTGGTCAAAAATTAGAAATCAATCGGTTAAACTTTAAAAATTCAGTTTGGTTTTACCACTAGATAATAAAAAGACTAAACACAAGTACCCAATATGCAAATTTTAATATTAAATGGTGAAAAAGTTAAATTTTATTAAAAGAGACGGCCCATTATTATCTGTGCCTCACCATTCCATTATTCATACCTAATCTCCTAAATCACCATCTAATTAATCAAGTTCAAGGAGTATATGGAAAGAAGAAGATTGTATGAGTCGAAGGTTGGTAAAACATTAGATAATGTCGAATCATCAGTTTCAATTCTAGACTTTCCCAAGTCTGTAGCTAATGAGCATATCGGTTGAACAGTGGCAACGGCGGTACAAAGGGTTTAGTTGACAATGGCCAAAAAGGACCATTCAATGGTTATTTGATTCAGCAATATTTGAGTAAAGTCGATTTGGGAATATGGGCAATCAAAAAACATCATCAATCATGCGAAGTGGATTTTGCAATATGGGTAAACGAAACCCAATACTCAAAACCGATGATAAGGTACATAGTTTCATTGTCATGATTCTTAATATCCCATTTGCAAGTTATTTCAATGTTTCATTGCCATTCTAATTATTCAATTATATAGTTGAATCATTATTTTTTTTTAAAACAATTATTTACAAAAATTAGCATTTGAATTTAGGAAAATGCTGAATTTCAGTGGTTGAATATATTTTTTAGTATTCTTTTTTAATGTGCAGCTTGCTTTGGTTTCAACAAGTTAACCTGTTGTGTCTACCTTTGTAGTGAAATATGATGGTAGAGCGATACACACCTTGAGAGTATATTTGAAACAACTTAGTTATTGCAGATATCATAATCAGTTTCTTTTTCTTCTTTGTAGGTATGACAATCAAAATCACTCATCTTCAAGAAGTCAATGTTGATAAAGGTAAATTGAATTTAAAAGTTAAGATAATATCGGAATCAATATTATTCCAATAACAATAATCCATCAAAACTAGCTGGCATTGATATGATCCTAATGGAACACAACAACCTTTTCTTTAGTTTGTTGTTGTTGAACCCGAAAACTAATTACGTTACCACCTTCACTTCCGATTCCTTCGGCGGCAGCAGGTAACTATAAGAACTTTTTTTTGCTATTGAAATAGTGATCACCAAAGGTTTGAACAGAAAAAATCTATGTGACTATATTATATCTTATTAGAATATAAATATTGAACACAAGATAAAATCTAGGGGTTTAATTTAATGTAAATATGTGATTTTTTTTCTCTTCATGTTAATCGATAGTGAGGAGGGTACAAAAGGGGTTTAGATGTGTATTTACAAGTATTTTGGCTGTGTATATTCTTTCCATATTACTCTCAATCAAGTTGAACAAATTTATAAGATTATCTAATCGTTTTAATTTACTATATTAAAGGAACTTTGGGAATTTAGTAGTGAATTTTTTTTATAATGATTTTTGTGAGTGAAATAATCTGTTTTAAAGTATGATGCCACTTTGTTCTTAATTTTATAAATGCATATTTGGATCCCTGATGAAAGCTATTTTGAATGATAAGTCATGTAGGTTTATGCAATTTATATATAAGTGATATAGATCAATGTATGAAGTAGGATGTCACTTTGTATTTTATCTAATATATACATTGAATGATCTTAGTAGTCATTTAAGTCTATGGTCATTCTTGCTTAATGTTACAATCTGCATGCATTATTTTGAAAAAGACTCAAGTATCTGCTAATGTTGGCGGTTTGTGCCTGCTAGAGCTAATGATTGAGTTAGGCTTCTAAAGGAAACCTTTATATAACAATTGTGACCTGACTATCAAAACTCCAAATCAATATCCATATCCATTCGTCAACTCAATTCCTATAGCCACAGTGAATCCATCACCAAAGCAA
>OU343225.1:247012792-247065910 GCA_910596185.1 Chrysanthemum makinoi | reverse complement strand
AAAAGGCTCAATAAGAACGCCTAATTACTTGCACATTATAGGTGGCAAATGATGACGTATAGTCTGGAGTCGAGTCATAAACCCAACTAGAGCCCCATACTGCAAGAAACCCGCACGAACCGGCCAATATCAATAAGAGTTGGGCTCACGTAAAGCCAAGCCCAAATCTATTTACGGAATAGATATCCGATATCTTCTAAAATAAGAAGATAATCATTCTCAACCGACCTAAGCGGGATACGTAAAGGTTGGGGAACACGGAACCAACAAGGATTCCGTGTGTATATAAAGGGAATCATATCCCTCGTTTAAGGTAACGATCTCGAGAACCCTAAAACTCCTTAAACCCTAAACCGATTACTCACTCTCACGGGAGATAATCGTGGGAGACAATCCACCTGTAGCCTAACGGTGGCCTCTCTTAGTGCGCGGTCTCAAGCGGCAATTCTCAATTGGTAGTGCGAGCCGAGCTCCCAAACCGAGCGCTTTTGTATCAACAAGTGGCGCCATCCGTGGGATCCTACACTAAGAACCAACACTAGAATGACAAAGCACTGTCGGCACGCGATCGATCGGACCTTATGGGGAAGAAGTCGCTTGAAAGTGGACTAACCCCAAGGACCCACAGGACAACCGCGCTAAAATAAGGGATCAACCCAAGACTTGATCTTCCCTCCGGTGGAACCGCACTCGAAACAACCCAAGCCACTACAACCACCAGTGGAGTAGACCCATTTAGCGCGTCTTTACCACTCCCTTCCAATGCGGTGCTAGAAGCCGACCGACAAAGGTACAGGAAGCACCGCACCAGGGATAAGGTATAGCGGCAGGATACAAATGCACTCACTCTTGAGGGTGTCGCGGAGTTAGTACCAGAAGTTTTCGTATCCCAAAACTACGAAACATTAACTGCCCTCATGCAAGAAGAAGAGAAGAAGAGATTCGAACTTGAAAGCCGACTAAATTTCGACTTAATCACGAAGCTTCCCCACGCGCTATCGAGAAGAAGCGCGGAAAGGGACGGCCACGACTCCCAATATTCAACCGTGATCGGGAGGAGAATTGAGGAGGATGAAACATCCCACTGTACCCATCCGAGTGAGAATGATGAAGATGAAAAGCATACCAATGTCCACACTAGACTTGGTAGCCGTAGAATCCAAGACAGATTGGGACGACACTATTCCCCAAGTGAAAGCCCTCTAAGTACAAACTCAGAGGACAGCGCCAGAACGCCGAAAGAGGAAAAATTCCCTTCGAAAATTCCTCGGACAACGAGGATAGTGAAACCGACACCGGAAGTCCGAAATAGATATGACGACACAGGAGGATGAAGATATATCCCTCCCGGCGCCAAAGGTGGATGCGTTTACTCGGCGCATCGCTGACTTCTCGAAAGCAAAAGAAGCGCGCATGCCCGTAACGTAAAGACCTATGATGGAACAGTGATCGATGATCACCTCAAAATTTTGAGTCACCGCGACAATTGAAAATTGGCGCGGCTGTGTAATGGTGCCACATGTTCAAATTCCACACTAGTGGGAAACGCGCGGAATTGGTTTAGCAAACTTCCACGCAGAAGCATCAACGGATTTGAGGAATTGAGAAAGGCGTTTCGCCTAAACTTTACTCAAAGGAAGAAGTGCGCTAAAAATCTTGTTGAACTCGCCAGGGTAAAGCAACGCCAAGGAGAGTCTACAAGTGCATTCATGGAACGCTTCAAAGACGAATGCATGCAAGTTAAAGCATGCCGAAGTATTGAAGATATCTCGGTTTCATGAACGGGATCAACAATCCGAACTCATCATCAGAGGTTGAACGACAAGATTCCGACACCTTTGATGAACTTATGAAACGCTCTGGTCCTTCGTCCAGGGAGAAGCCGCCAAGGCGGATAGCAAAAGAACTACTCGAACTACGGTCACAGGAACAACACGGGAGACAATCCAATGACCGGGGAGTAATCGCAATAGAGCTATCGCAGCCGGGGAGCGGGAGGGATAATGACAAATACACCCCGCTAACCAAGTCCCCGAAGGAAATACTCGCAACTGAAGGTGCGAATTTTCCAAGACCGACACAAATGCGCACTCCAGGAGGACGGCGCTGGGAATGGATCTTGTGATTACCACGCACGTAAGGGCCATACCACAAACGAATGCGTCCAACTATGCCAACTCATCGACAAGATGGTTAAAGAAGGCAGATTGGACCACTTGGTCAAAAACATCAAAGAGGGAAAGGATAGGCAAAAAGGTGGAAACAAGAAGGAAACACCAAAAGACAAGGCTGACACAATCTACATGATACAATCATGGCAAATCACTAGGCGTAAGGTCACCAAGATTTTTCTCGTGGAAAGGAAATCTCCTTCCCTACCCTAATCATGGACAACGCAGAGATAGAACCACTCACCATAGAGATAAGCGCGGGGGGTCACGACATCCACCGCATGTATATCGACGGTGGAGCCTTTGCAAACATAATGTATGAGCATTGCTTCAAGCTGGCGCAGCCGAAATACGCAATCAATTAAGCCCGCCAAAGACGGCGTTGACCGGTTTTACAGTGAAAAAATATGGCCGATGGGGCAAATAAGACTACTAGTCAAAGATCGGAAACGAACAACATTCGCGACGGCACCGGATGGAATTCATGGTGATCAAATCTCCATCGCCATATAATGGCATTATCGGGAGACCCGGATATCGCTATGCGCGCATGCCATCAACGGCATAGGATGCTTAAATTCCTAGTGGAAGGAGGCATTGTTACTCTCTACAGCGCCACTATTCCACATAGAGAATGTAACACGGTTACATGCGAAACGCGAAATCCCGAACAACGCGCAACAGAATTCCAAATCTGAAGGTTGCAATTCACCTGAATACCCGCACCAGAAATATCCATCGGATGGTCATTGTCGGACAACGGCAAAACGGCTGTGTGCACGCTCCTACAAAAGAACTTGGACATCTTCGCATGGGAACCAAAACACATGACCGAGTACCACGCTCCATAACAGCATAGACTTGAGAATCCGACAAGGGTACTCACCAATACGCCAGAAGAAGCGCAGGCCCTGAGCGAAGCGCAAGCAATCTGGCGAGGTACACAAACTTGTGGACGCAGGAATCATGCGGGAAGTCTATTATCATGACCGGGCTTTCCAATCCAGGTCATGGTAAAAAAGCGACAACGGTAAGCGCATGTGTGTAGACTACACGGACCTTAACAAAGCATGTCCACAAGACGCTATCCATTACCGAGATAGACTGGAAAATTGAGTCTTTGTGCGGATATCCATTAAAGTGTTTCCTCGATGCATACAAAGGATATCATCAAATACAAATGGCCAAAGAAGCGAGGAAAAACAGCCTTCCACACAAGCCAAGGCGTTTATTGTTACACAAAAATACCCTTTGGCTTGAAAACGCGGCACCTACCGGCTAGTAGATAATGCTTTCAGCGGTGGGCCGCAACTTAGAAGTCTATGTTGATGACCTAGTCATAAAAGCCATACTTGAAGGCGAGTTAGTGCGACATTGAGGAAACGTTCAAACTCTACGAGGGATCAACATGAAGTGAACAGAAAAAATGTACCTTCGGAGCTACGGAAGGCATGTTTCTTAGATACCTTATCGAACCTGATGGTATAAAACCATGCCTAGAGAAAACAAAGGCGGTCATCGATCTTCCCTCACCACGCACGTTGAAGGAGGTCCAATCTCTCAATGGAAAGTTGGTCGGCCTAAACAGGTTCCTATCCAAGTCAGTAGAAAAATCGCTACCCCTTTTCAAGACACTCAAGAAGTGCATAAAGAAGGGTGACTTCAATTTGGACCACGAAGGCGTAAGTCGCCTTCACTACTCAAACAAAGATCTAGCAACACTCCCAACACTTGTCGCACCCGACTGTGGGAAGAGAGTCGATCATGTACTTATCGCCCGCTGATGGAGCGGTCAGTAGCAGTTCTACTAACAGATAGGGATTCAAGACAAACCCCATTTACTTTGTAAGCAAAGCGCTCAAGAAGACGGAGATGAATTATAGTGCAATGGAAAAGTTAGTCCTTGCATTGGTGTTTGTTGCAAAACGATCGCGGTGTACTTCCAAGCGCACCGATAGCGAATCACGGACCAACCGATCAAACAGATCATCTCCAAACCTGATGCATCAGGCGTGACTCCAAAAGTGGAGCGTATTGCTAGGCGAACACAACATCTCTTACAGACCGCGTACCGCAATCAAAGGACAAATTCTGGCAGACTTCATCATCGAGAAACCAGATATCGACGAGGTCCCCACACCGTGCAAGAAGGTACTACTAGATCCATGGATCTTGTTTACGAATGGATCCTCGTGCGTGGGGACGGTCGAGAGTTGGCCTCATTCTCACAAATCCGAAGGAATGGAATTCACTTACGCGACCTGCGTTTTGAATTTGACAACAAATAATGAGGCAGAATATGAAGCTCTAATTGCCGGACTACGAGCAGCTCGAATGGGTGTACGTAACTGGAAGCAAATGTGGATTCCCTGGCTAGTGGCCAACCACGGCGAATACGTGGCTAAAGAAGAAAATATGATTCAAGACTGACAAGACCAAGACATTGATCAAAGGCTTTGATAGATTCACCATCAAGCAAGTCCCTAGAGGAGAAAACCGCAAGGCGGACGCACTAAGCAAGATCGCCTCGACAAGCGCACATCTGCAAAGCAAGTGCTGGTGTAAACACTGAAAAGCAAATCCATATCGGAGATGGAGATTTCCACAGTCATAGAGGAGGAAGGTCCTACATGGATGACACCGATTACGGACTTCCTAAACAAAGGAATGCTACCCCAAGAGCGAAGGAAGCTCAGGATACGGCGACGGCAAAGATTGAACTTCGAGACAACATACTGCATCGACGCTCTTTCCTTCAACCATGGCTCCGTATGTAGGCCCACTACAAGCAAATTACGTCTGCGCGAAATCCATGAAGGTTCATGCAGCATGCACTCGGACCACGGTCCGTTGTAGCGGGCCATGCGATCGTGGTACTCTGGTCAACCATGCACCGTGATGCGCGGAATTAATAAGAAGTGCGGCCGCCAAGTACATCGACCGTCCCGCGCAAACCACAAAGACTAGCGACACCAATCACATCCCCATGGCCCTTCTATAAGTGGGGTATTGACATTGCAGGACCTTTTCGAGGGCCGCGGGAGGATTAAAATTCCTCATAGTCACCATAGACTACTTCACTAAGTGGATCGAAGCAAAAGCAGTGGTAACAATCACCGGCAACCAAGTAAAACGCTTGTCTGGGAAAATATCGTATGTCGCCCGGTTTACTGGCGAAATCATCTCAGATAACGGAAACAGTTAGCGACAACCCTTTCAAAGATTGGTGCGAAGTTGAACATCACACAACACTCGCATCAGTTAAACACCCACAAACCAATGGCTTAGTCGAAGCGCAAATCGTGAGCTGGGCGAGGAATTAAAGCGCAGCTGGAGCACAGAGGAAAATGGGTGGAAGAGCTCTCGCATGTTTGTGGGGCGCACCGCACTCAATCAAAACTAGCACCACCCCTTCTCCCCAGTCTATGGGACGGCCGTCATACCGCCGAAATTGAATGCCAACTATTCGCGACTGAAGTTAACATGGCAACTAACGACGACGAACGCCGTCTTGATTTGGACCCATCTTGGAAGAAAGGCGGAGCGGCGCATCTATCGTGGAGGAAAAATCAAAGTCAAGGATGAAAGGATACTACGACGCCAAAGTACGCAGTGTCTCCTTCAGACTAGGTGATTTCGTCTATCGCGCTAATGATGCGAGCCACGCAGAAGACATGGGCAAGCTCGGACCAAAATGGGAAGGACCCTACGAGGTTACGGAAGCATCAGAACGGGCTCATACAAGTTACGAGCTTGGATGGTCATGAACTGCCACGCACATGGAACATCTGCAACCTCAAGAGGTGCTACCTATAGAAAGGGCTACGGCCCAGCGCACAGACGCTCTCGCACTTCCAGTGCTCAATAAACATTCATGTATTTATTTTTATTTTTTACATATACTTTTTTCTTTGTTATTTCCTAAAAAACTTGCAAGTATCAATAAAACGCCGCGGTTTCTAGCTAACTCCGCGACATATTTCAAGTTGTTATCTCCATATACTGTATATCTTAACAATTTTTTATTTTTGCCCACGAAGGCGTGCATGCACTACGAATAAACCCACGAAGGTAAAAGGATAAGTTAACCTACTAAATAACTTGTTGAGTAAGAGGGTTGCAAACCCATCAACATTGGATCACGTATCCTTGTTAAACACCTTGTTCTCGAGATAAGATATGTGCGCATCCCACGATGGTTGCGCAACAGCAAACACGCTGCATGCGTTTAACAACTTAGGAACCAAGACACTTGCTTCCTTAATGTGATATTTACAAGACGATGAATATCATAACATACACGATTATGATAAAGTACTTAGAATTATTTCTCAAGTATACTATGATTTTCATACATGATTATGGATTTCCTATATTCGCACTAGCGTACACGTTTGTTTCTTCGGCACCGAATACATCTTTTACGCACGCAAAAACAGATATGTATACATTACAAATACCCACAAAGCAAAAGAGACTTTTATTCCTAACCACGAGTTATTACAAGAGAGTTATTTTGCAACATATCAACTACCAGCTGCTACAACGCTTAAGTGAAGAGGTGCCAACGTGACTCGTTGCATCTTTAGCTTCGCTAACACCCTTCAACACGTCTGCATCCGGATGTGACACAGTGGCCACAATGACTGGCACCCCATCAGACCTTGGCAAGTGAGCCGCACCAACCCCACACAAAATAGCTTTACCTGCAATACCTTCTTTTTTAGCAAGTCGGGTCGCATGCGCTTCCAAGACTTCCTTTAAAGGTACCTCTTTTTCCAAAGCAAAAGGATTCTGACTATCCCTAGGACGCGCAAAGACAGGTACTTGAAGCTGAGACTCATGGGGCTTCAAATAATAGTCCGGCTGTGTTTCGGCACCCTCGGTACGATGATGCGCCAAGGTCAACCAGCATAATAACATTGATAGGATAATCTTGATCACGCTCAAGCTCAGAAATTATTGGGAGCTCTAAGTCCTTCATTCTCTGCATGGCAGCGACCAAGTGATCATATGACTCAGCATCATAATTTGGTACCTTATCAATAGGCGCCTTCAACAGTTTCGTCTCATGAAGATTTTCAATTGCTTCTGACTTACCACGCTCCAGAGCGCACTGAACAACCTCCCCAAAGGCATTAACCACCTCGGGCGATTCTAGGTACGAGTGCAGCCAGACGAAGACCATGGCCTATGAGCCACCTACGCAGGCTATAGTGGACAAGAGCTGAGGATACAACTCCTCGTCATACTCAAGGCTGAGCTTGCGCAGTTTTGCTTCCTGCACCTCCAATGACCAGCTCACAGATGCGCCAAGCTCTCCCAACTGTGTAAAGAAATCCTCCTTACCCTGCTCTAGATGTTTAAGGGCCCAGTTACAAGACAGCTTATATTTGACCGCTTCAGCACGCTCCTGGTATATTTGAGAGAAGCAGGTGACATCTTTTCTCCTGCAAGCCTCTCCGAATACGCATTGGCCTCTTTTATCTCGCTTGGCACTGGCCAATTGCGCTTGCAATAACGCAATCTGCCGATCCTTTTCACTATCATTGCTGCTTTCCCCAACAAACTTTGCCTTCAATCTGCGACCAAAGAAACAAGATCCTCAACCAGCAGTGACCCATTGGCGCATCCCCGGCACCGCCACGGATCTCTGGTTCGGTAGATTCAGACTGAACAGGACTCTCTTTGGGAGGTGACTCCGCACCCTGTTCGAACCTATTGGCACATACACAGACTCATCAATATCTCACACGCAAACTTGATGAAAACAAAAAATAATCATACTATCAAGACTACTTACCGGGGCGAAACATTTGCCGGCGGGTGCGATGATCTTGTCACTCCCGAAGATTCAACATGAACAGTCACGCGCTTTTCTTTGCCGAACTCGCACCATCTCGCCTGCCGACCTTTACGCAATAGCCCATGCTCTTGTTCCTCCATTTCCTCATCAATGGGATCCGCCACTACGGGTGGTGGCTGCGCAATAGCGGAGGGCGCACGAGGGCTCGGCACGCCTTGCACCGGCGTTGCCTCTATCGCAACGGAAGAGCTGGTCCCTGTCATCCCTAAGTTCAACTCCATTGTATGCCCCGCGGTACTCGCTAGTATTGGTTCTTCGCCTTCTTTCAAAGGCCGTGCCCCGGACCTCACATCCAATGGTTTCGCTAATTGCACCACAGCGAATAGATCCATTTCTGCGCAAAGGAAGCAACAAATAACATAAGTTATATAATGCGCAAATACGAAGAGAAGACTCACATTATTTACACAGAGGTACGCGAATGAGTACCCACCCTGGCCATTGCCATCCAAGAAGATTGGGATCTCATCTTCGGGACCAAAATAGTTACGGCTGATGCCCATATGTACCGAAATCCTCCGGATAGGCACTAATGGGGATGCGGTTGTCATTTATCAGTTCCATCCTCAGCATACTCGACCGGTAGGGGGCACTCATCCTTCTCTAATGTACCCCGGGTATAAAACTGATAGTTCCATGGAAAGCATATCATCTACCAAGAAATACTCCCTCAATTCCGAGCGAGTCTAGCTTATCCGTATAGCATTGGAGCCTACCGTACGCTTCGCCAAAAGATACCCACCCATGTGCCCATATTGTGTGGTAAAACGCGCGGAATAAATGAATGGTTGGGTTCATGCCAGAAACGGCAATTTACCTCAAAATTGGTAACTTTGGCCGCCGTACAGATTAACTGGGATATATGCAGACTGTAATAGTTTAAAACATCGCATAGAAAGCGGGACAGGGGCACGCGTTGGTTCGAAAAATCGAACAACCGCGTATAAACCCCCACTTTCCCTCTGGGGAAGTCCGCAATGGTTGCCCGCGATCCGGCCACAACGGATGCACGTCAAGGGGTATAAAATAATCTGAGGAGAACTCTAAGAGATCGCTCTCAGATAAAAAGGAGGTAAAGTCCGATAATTGTTTCACCATGGTGTTGGATGTATAGAAACGCACGCGCGGGTACCTTGAAGTGGGTCAATTTCTGGATTGCAGCTGCAGGTCTATTACAACAATGGCGGATTCTTATTACTTTTTTTTTTTTTTTTTTACGGTGAATAACATTGTGAAAATGAAGAGTGGTTTTATACCTTTTTCTCATCCACCCGATATGTGCCACATGGACCCCACTACCTTCACTTGTGTGGCTGAGATTCCTTTGATGGGACGGGCGCGGGGGCAGTAACTTTCCCCTGAATAACGAGGCGTTTACTATTCACTTCCATGTCTAGATACAACGTATCGGGGGTATATGTTTATGGCTTCTTTGATACGCTTTATGCGTTTTATTATTGACTACGGTTATTAGTCTAGCATCCGCAGCTACGCACTGCGCATACTAGACTGGGGGGACATGATGACGTATAGTCTGGAGTCGAGTCATAAACCCAACCAGAGCCCCATACTCGCAAGCCGGCACGAACCGGGCCAATATCAATAAGAGTTAGGGCTCACGAAAGCCCAAGCCCAAATCTATTTACAGAATAGATATCCGATATCTTCTAAAATAAGAAGATAATTATTCCCAACCGACCTAAGCGGGATACGCCGAAGGTTGGGGAACACGGAATCAACAAGGACTCCGTGCGTATATAAAGGGAATCATATCCCTCGTTTAAGGTACGATCTCAGAACCCTAAAACTCCTTAAACCCTAAACCGATTACTTACTCTCACGCCGGAGGATAATCGTGGGAGACAATCCCACGGTAAGCCTAACGGTGTTTCTTGTCTCTTAGTGCGCAGGTCTCAAGCAGCAATTCTCAATTGGTACGAGAGCCGAGCCCAATTTTTACCAGAACGCCGAGTATGCAACTTTTGTATCAACAGTAATTAAATATTTAAATATTTAATAAATTGTATTGTTTTTTTAAGCAAGAAGTATTTAAAAAGTATTAAAATAAACTAAAAAATAACAAAACAAATTTATCGGTTTTTATTCGAGGACATCAAAATCCACAAAATTCCAAAAATAGCAATAACAGCATAAGATAAACATGAAGTTTAAAATCAATCTTACTAATTCAATAATTAGATTTAACTAGTAATACCAAAAAACAATTGTTAAGTAGGGAAAAGAGTTTGTAATTTCTTCTTACGGAAAAGTATACGTTCTATCCTACTTAACTGTAATATTATATTATGTCGTTTTTATGTACAAGTAATTGTTTTATGCACCGTGTTTGAAGGTTTTTAACACTTCGTAATACCAAAAGAGTCAAAATATTCAAACCCTTTACTCTTACTATAATTTTCTTAAGGTCCAAGCACATATGTATGATTTTGATTTTGTCTTCGAAAATTCAAGATTCAAGATTTCTTTAATCTATAAATAACCATTTTAAATCCCAGTATCAAAACCCAATAAACACATACACAATAGTACTTCAAAGCACAATATACAAACTCAAACAAACTCACCTTTTAATTATATTCGATCACCCATGCAACGTTCAATTTCATCAGTCAAAAATGTTCACCGTAACCTCCTTCAATGCCACAAGTCACCAAATGCCGCCATCATCACACGGCAGCAGCCGCCATGTGATGTCTTCATCAACCATCGTGGGATCGACACAAAGAAAAATGTTGCTGGATTATTATATCATCATCTTAAGAGGTTAAGACTAAGACCTTTTTTGGACAGTAAGAATATGAAACCTGGCGATAGATTGTTTGATAATATTGATAGAGCAATAAGCACGTGTAAAGTTGGGGTTGCGGTTTTTTCTCCACGTTATTGTCAATC
The DNA here is from genome assembly GCA_910596185.1 of Chrysanthemum makinoi. Lineage (NCBI taxonomy): Eukaryota > Viridiplantae > Streptophyta > Magnoliopsida > Asterales > Asteraceae > Chrysanthemum > Chrysanthemum makinoi. The sequence continues at coordinate 247,054,960 of OU343225.1, read as the reverse complement.
TTATTTTTGTTTGCATGAATTAGCTCGTATAATGGAAGCTAAGAAGAAGGTTATACCAGTTTTTTGTGACGTCAAACCATCTGAGCTAATCATTAAGGATGACTGGAAGGCACCCAAACATGAGCTAGATCGATTCCGGTTAGCTCTTGAGGAAGCTAAATACACTGTTGGGCTAACCTTTAATTCGTCAAACGGGTAAATACCTAACATGCTATCATTCATTTCCATTTTTATTTTATTTTTTTATTTTAAATACGAAACACTAAAGAAACACAAATAATGACATGGTATTAACCCATATTGCATGAAGATACAAAAATGTGGCATGAAAATGGTTGTTGAAATACAAAAACTATTTAAATGGAATTGAAGTGATTAATTTGCAAGGCAAGATGCATATGATAAATACTATTGAAGTTGCATCAAGGTTTTACTGTACAAGCCATAAAGCAATTACCCTTCTTAAACGGATCATGTTATCACATTGTATAGTAACCAAATTACAAAAGTATCATCGTGCATAAACTTACTATCGATCGTACATTTATCTTACTTTCGTATTCTTATTTATTTATTTTTTCTTCTGGGAATAACCATTGTATATATATTTGACGACTAACTAATTTTTATTTGTCCGATAAATGCAGGGACTGGCCAGAATTTTTAATGACCGCAACCGAAGCCATTATTGAGAATATGATAGAGCTGGAACATGCAGGAAGAGCAACAGCAGCAACAGAAGTTAGTCAGCCAATTTAATTGACGGATGCATATATTGACACATTCCATTAACCATGCACAAATGCATGTGACGTTCATTTCATTCAATTTAATTTGCATATAAAATAAAACTAATTAGTTGATTCTTTTAATTAATTAATTAATTAATTAATTTGTTGTATATCCACATAAACCTTTCATTTGGTTTGAAAATTCAAATTTCAAAGTCAGGTTTTTGTATTTTATTCTTTGATCCAAAATTGTGTAGTTTTCTCCTTTCATGTAAATTCTCTTGATATCAATAAATTGTGGAAACGATTATTGTGTTTCTTAATTCTGGATCAGTGGATATTACACACAATATTTTCGCCAGAAAACCTTTGTCCGGCGGGTAACTTCCATAACAAATTAACGGATTTGTATATGATTCATACGAGAAAAAAGAAAATACTGTTCGATCATTTATCATCGGCATGCAGAATAAATATATGTATGCATAAATTATAAAAGAAGGACCATGACCATGACCATGACCATGCATGCAACATTGGAAAAGACGTGCAGATCGATCTCTTTCGCAAACACTAGTAGGACTAGAGTTTGACAGGAATTCTTAAATCATTAACTTAATTTACATACTAAGAGCACAAGGTATCGTGACTCAAGCCAAATAGCCACATTAGTGTCATCTCAGTATCTTACTTTTAACACTCACATACCAAAATACACCGTCCTCATGACTTGAGCCATTTTCACCTTTTTTGAAACCTATCATACCCAATTAAAACTCAACATTCAACACAAAACCCGTTTAAGAAAAAACAAAAACAAGTGGAATTTGCGTAAGCCAAGTGAATGGCTTCCAAATTGGGGTGTTAAGATAGCAGCTCCAATCCAAGTGGCAAGTGGGATTTGGCTTGAGTTTGAGCCACGGTAGCGGGTGCTCTAATAAGTTACCCACATATCAAGGAATCAATTATAATCATTCATTTTCTTATCAATTAAAAAACTTAGTTTCACTCCCTCTTTAAAAAAAATTAATATCTCTTAAAGTTAATATGTAAGCAAAAAAATATATATATATATATATATATATATATATATATATATATATATATATATATATTACCGCTGAAAGCATTTAAATATCCATCTATAGACGGGGCATTTTGATAAACTTTCGAAAATTTGTTTTTACTCGCGATTTTTTTCTTACATTTTTGGTTGTTGAAACTTTCTTAATAAATCACATATGATTCACACTACTTTTTATGTTCGAGCATTAAAACCTGTAGTAAAACAAACATAACTCTTTTTACAAAATTCTAAAATTTTGACTGTTTTTTTACTGGAAACAAGACATTAATAAGTTTCTAATCATATATAACATATTATATTTCAAATTATAAATTGCAACAGTTAATTATTCAAAGTTAGATAAAACAAATAAAATCACATGTGATCTATATTACATGTGATTCTTACCACATGTGATCTTTATCACGTGTGATTATAGAAGTTTTATAAAAAAATGTTCTAATATAAAAGTTGATATACAACGTGTGTTATATGCTTAGAAAGCCATGAATATGTGTTAATTATGTTAATTTTAATACATTTGATTAGTGTTTAAAATACAAATTAGTGTTAAATCACATGTAATATATTATGTGAATTTCAATACTAAAAAAAGTGAAAATAGAAAGTGAAAAAGTGAAAAATTTTATTTTTTCAAAAGTATATGAAAGTGCCCGTGTATAAAAATATAATAAAATCTCGTCGCAAAGATATAATTTGTTTTGGTTAATGATTAATGATTCATAGGATAGTTAAATCATAAAATCATGGGTGTAAATGTGTACATGCATTTCAGGCAATGTTGCAAAAATCGGTCAACTCGGCCGATTAATCGCCGATTAATCGTTAATCGGCCGAGTACCTTGTCGATTTTTGAAAATCGGTCAAAAAATCGGCCTAGGAAAAAAATCGACACTAAGCAGTCAAAAAATCGGCCGAATCGGCCGATTAATCGGCTGGATCGGTCAAAAATCGGCCGAATCGGTCAAAAATCGGCCGAATCGGTCAAAAATCGGCTGAATCGGGCAAATCGGTCTTTTTAAAAATAATAATAATTTAGGCATTCTACTTAATTTGGGGATCGTATATTTAACTTATAACGCACAATGGGCATCATAATCAAAATTGGAGCCTTTTATTGAGGTTTGAAAACATAGCAGGCTTTGAATCGGTTAAGATTTTTAGTTTGGTCTCCAGAAATACCAAAAAATTGCAGGAAATGCCAATCCGATTAATCACCGATTAATCCCGACTTGACCGATTACTCGCTGCAGGGTGGTCGACCGCCCGACTACCGATTCACGATTTTTGCAACATTGATTTCAGGTATGACATCATTCATTGCTCTCTCTCTCTCTCTCTCTCTCTTTCTCTTTCTCTCTCTATCTCTCTCTCTCTCTCTCTCATACACACACACACACAGAACACATTTATCCTTATGTTGATGACTTATTCTTACGCCGGAGCCGGTTCGCAAGGTCTATCCATGCGCTCCGGCTAACGTAGTGTGTTTCTTTATCTTGTTACAAGCAATCTCAAGCTTTTAGAAGTATCAAATCTATAGCTCAAGTAGGTTCTGATCATTAGGTTCAATCTATTGTACGATCAGTGGCGCCACCCGTGAGACCACGTTCTAAACACCTTCAATGGTTCTTTAGATATCTGTTTTCGATACTTCTATTCAAAAAATGGTGCTGGAAGCGCGCTTAGTGCCTCCACCAACAACGTTCTTGGCGTCATCAGAAGTGTTCACGGAGACTCCAGAGGGAGTTCACCAAAGAGTTCCCCAAATTGCCAATAAAACATTCACAAACCCCACATTTACCATAACAACCACTAGTCAAACGAATCCCATTACATCGGTGCACCCAGATACACATACTGTTGATGAAGCTTTTGTGATGGCTGACATTTCATAGTTGGAGCCTCTCATGAGGAGAAGGGTGAGGGAACTAAGGTTGACTGGTGTGAGAACTCAGTTGGAGTATTCGAGCGAAGAGTAAGATGAAGAAATGGAGATGAAAGCTCCGCTAGGTTTCCAAACGCAAGGTCAGCAGCCTCTGACTCTGGTGAATCAGACCCAAGGGAACCTCCTTACCATTTCTTACTACACATTTAAGGAATAACCCGTCAAGACGAAGGATGCTTGATGAGGTGTTATTTTATACGTTTTTAAGTGGTCGTTTAGCCCTTGAACTTGTACATATTTGATCATATATTGCCATAAATTGCTTCTTTTTAAGGATCTTGTGTCATTGAATATGTAATCACTACACCCTTTTCTCCCTCATTAAGAAAGTCAACATTATCAATCTCAATTTCATATTGACTTGAACATGCATCATCACTAGATTCACTATCATCACTACCATTTTGTTCCTTGTTTATAAAATCTAAGATATCGTAATCAAAGTCTTCTAAATATAAGTCAACCATGTTACTATTATCATAACCACGCATTACACTTACAAAACATCAATTTTTAATTCTTGAGCTCAATGTGGTACTAGTCGTACAATAATATAACCACTTTAACAAGCATTAAAACAAACCTTCTAACGATTGTGAAAAGATAATCAATTGGCATACCTTCAAAATCAATATTTGTTATCTGTTTTACAACACCTTTGAGATATTTCAAAGGGCTTGGAACGAAAATAACATGTGCTTCAAATTAAAGCTAAAATTCACCGTTCTCTTCAATTTTGGATTTGCGGAAAATTAGGGTTTTAAGCAATGTTGCAAAAATCGCCTAGGCCGATTAATCAATAATCGGCCTTATATCTTGTTTATTTTTGAAAATCGTGGCAAAAATCACCACTAATTAATAAAAATCGACGAATCGGTCCCAAATCGGTCAACTTTTAAAAAAAAATAATTTAGGGATTAAACTTAATTTAAGGATCGTTTATTTCACTTATAACGCGTAATGGGCCTCATAATCGAATTGGAGCCTTTTATTGAGGTTTGTAAACATGGTAGGCTTGGAATCGTTAAGATATTTACTTTTGTCTCCGAAATACCCAAAACTTGTAGGAAATGACAATCTGATTAATCACCGATTAATCCTGCCTTGACCGATTAATCGCTGCAGGGTGGTCGACCGTCCGACTACCGATTCATGATTTTTGCAACATTGGTTTTTAGTAAAAATTAGAGGATCAAAAATACAAAAGAATACAAATTATAGTTAAGTAATGTATAGTAAAGGCTTACCTTTAGCCATGGATGAATTATTCATGAATATTATGCATTTTGGAAACAATATAATCAGGATTTTAAAAGAAAAGATTTTGGTCGTTAGCTAGGTGTAAGTGAAGTGAAGTGAAGTTATCACTTCATTTATATAGCAGTTGATTTAAATGTTACTTGGGTGGGAAAGTGTAACACCCTCAGTTTCGTGACTGTAACGGAATTTAAACTGGGTGTTACTTCATGGCATAACAATTATAACAATAAAAAAACAAACTCTAATTAAGTCATTTTAAAAGATTTATCATTCGAATTATATAAATATCAAAGTTTTCAAAATAATGTCCCAATAGTTTCACGGTTTACAAATTTCACAAATAAGTTTTCAAATGATAATAAAATTTATAGCCCTCTTGATGAATCCGTACTCCTCCGTTCCAGCCTCGATCATTATGGACCTAAGATCAACATGCCAAAAGTATCAACACAAAGGTTGGTGAGTTCATAAAGTTTATTTAAATTGTTGATCATAACATTCGTAGTGTGAGTTACGTTGTCTCACACTCATAGTTGAAAATAAAACATTTATTGTTTCACATAATTGCAATTACCAAATATAGATAGTGCTTTCGTTGCTCTAATAGAAATTGGAATTATTGTTGCAATCATAGCCTAGTAGGTAATTTGTTGTTATACCTAGTGTTCTCAAATGTTTGTTGTTTGCTTTTTTTGCTCTAACTAAGTTAACTTAATGGTTACATTAATCCCAATAAATCTAACCATAATATTCTGATAGCAGGGTACGGGGTCGATAAAACCACCTTTTCTACGAGCAAGCTTTTCAACCCTCTAGGCAGTGAACCTAATCGTTTTAGTATAGAATGGGGTAAGCCTCGGGGATTGATTTCGTTCTCTAGAGGAATAGGAATGCTAGAAAGAGATATATGACGAGACGGTGAGGTCGAGGAAGATTCTTTTTAGTCTTTTTATTGTTTTTTAGAAAGAAAGGGTAAAAATCTCGAGGTATATGATTGGGGGGTGGTACTTCTATCGATTTTACTACTTAACTACTTATCTAATTTTCTAATTAACTAGTGGATAGATTATGCTAATTGTAGATGTGATCATATGATGATTAAATATGTGTTCACTTAGATGCTATTACTCCCTAGTTATCTTTTATTGGTCGGTTGAATTGTCACTTCCTTTATCTTAATTAGTGTGTTGTATTCCGTTTGGTCATAGGGTGGTGCCTAATTCCCTAGTTCTATGAATTGCAACTCTCCTTTAGAAGGCCCTGGATCGGCAAGTGCAATGGCATCTCCCCCGAATACACTAATATCCTAAAGCTACAATTCACGCAATAAACACAACGAATGGCCTAATGTGCTCTCAAAGGCTTTTTGCTATTTAGGACGTTCAAGCTCGCAACAATGAAGAAGAAGCCAGTTTTCCTTAATCTAGCGTCTACCAATTAAGATAAGAGACAACTTAACAACAATTAATAACTAGGTTTCATAGATCTAAGCAAACACAAGAATATTTTAGCTAGACATGTTAAACAAGCAATCATATACTATACAATTGAACATGGGGTAGACATAATGATAAATTAGATAAACAAACTTATCCTGCAAATAAGACTCAAGTTAGTAGTAAACAGGTCTTCTGTTGCACGGATCCCACGGTTCCCTCTTTGGAGGGATCCGTCTAGGCAAAACAGAGGGATCCTTCTGTCTGAAAGTTTAAGACAGTAATGGTGATGTGAACAAATGATGTCAACATCAAAATGAGATATGTAATAAGGCACCAAACATACACTCAAGACAATATAGCATAAAACATGTAATTTCATTCAATAAAAATATGAGAAATGATCTACAAATCTCTAAGACTAAGAGAATAATTTAAACATGAAATGTGATTCCTAAACGATCTAAGTTAAGCTTAAGACTAGGACACCACTTGAATCCTTAAGCTCACGGTTGTTTAGGTTTGTTGACCTCATCGAAACCTTCGAGGAGGTGATAAAACATGAAAAGTTTCTCTTCATGTAGTTCATGTATCAAGCCTTCAACATGTTGACAATGATAACAATCCTTGTCATGGCTCGGAAAAGGTGGTGGTAGAAATGGAGCGGCTTGATGTGGAGGATCAAGTGAAGAGGGTTGAGGATCCTCAAAAGAAGGAGGGATTGGTGGAGGCACATTCAATGATGGCTCAACAAAGGATGATGGTGGAGGTAGATAGGTGTCAACTTCCATGTGGTCGGGTGGTTGACTTTGATGATTCCTCATAATCCAAAATAGACCATTTGAGGGAAATGGAGAAAAGGATACTGGTGCAAGTGTTGATTCAACACATTGGTTTTGTTGCACAATCTTTTCTATTGAAGAGAGTGTCGGTAATGGTGGAGGATGGGATGGCCTAGGAGGTAAGTCCTCTAAGTTGTAGAGATATGGAGATGATTGTGAAGTGGTAAATAATATGGCTCTAGGCACCAAAGATGATGGTTGGGTGGAAATGGGTGTGTTTGGTTTAGTAGGAATTGTGGTGTTTGGTGATGATATTTTTTTGGGAACAATCCTTTTGGGGATTGGTTTGATTGGTTGAGTTGGTGGAGGAGAGATCCTAGAATTTGTGGATTTAACGGGAGATGATTCGGTTGAGGAAATTTCGTGTACAACACGCATAAAGTTTCTTGGTGGTCCTTTGGTGGATGAGTTAGCACTGGGAGCTTTCCTCATGATGAATAAACTAAGGAAAAGGTTTCTAAATGCTGAGAATTAAGTTATGGTTGATGACAAAGAAGTTCTAACAAGATGACTTATAAAGGGAAGGATTTGGGAAGTTCATTAAAGCCTTAAACCACCAAGATCCTTAGAAATGTGATGATTTGCATGCACAAGGGTCAACTACAGATTTGAACTGATCTATGAGTTTGATTAAGGCAATATGGAGTGTTCAAGTTAGCAAGGAGAGCTTGAAATGATTGTTTTAGGTAGGATTTGCTGAATCTGCCAGTTGGTTCCCACGGTTCCCTCCAATAAGGGATCCGTCTAGGCTAATCCTAGGGATCCGGCTATTAGCAGTCAAGAAAAGAAGAAAATGATGTTGGTAGAGTCTAATACCTATACATCTTGAGTGTCTCAGTCTTCTTAAGTGTTTTAAATGAGGTGACTTAAATGATCATGGGTAATGAGTAGTGGTAGCTAATGATTGCCTTTTATGGAAGGAAAATGAGACTTTATGACCATCAATGGGTGATCAAGGATAACACTAGGAATATTGATAGTGTCAAGTGATGTTAAATGATCCTAGAGATTAGATGGCAACTTGGGATAAATTTGAAAATTCTTTAAAAAATTATAAGAATTGAAAAACTAGTTTTTGACCCATTTTGAGGTAGAGATGACTAAAATCAAATTGCTAAAATTGAGAGATTTATAAAACTAAATGTGTTGACATGTGAGAGATGATATGTGGGTATGGGAGCAGAAGGATAATGAGTTTTGGTGATATGATAAATAAAAAGGCACTTTGAGTGTGATCCTAAATGAGCTATGAGTGAGTGTGAAGCTTACTAAGCTTGAAGAAGACTTAAGTGGTCCTAAGGCCTTATGTTTAGCTAGTGTGAAGTGTTCTAGTGAGTTGTTTTGATGTGTGGGGTTCTGCATTGTAAATCTGTCACCCCGGATCCCACGGTTCCCTGAAAGGAGGGATCCGTCTAGTATATCTTTAGGGATCCGGCAACTGCAGATCAGAAGCATCACAGAAAAGAATGCAGATTTTGCACTATACTATGTATACCAATTGCTATTGGTCTCTACTCTAAAAGAACAACAAAACAAGTAAAATATCTCATAAACCATATCATAAATAAGAGTAGTAATGACAATATCCAAACAACCAAAATAAAGCATTTCAAAACATAGGCATCCATTGTAAAATGATAAACAAAAATGTCTAAAAGCAACCATAATCCTAATGTCACTTTTGTCAATCTTTTCTCTTCCTCTTTCCCGACTTCACGACGTAGTTAGTTAGGCATTGGATCATGCCCGTCAATTGTTTGAATTCTTCGGTCTCGTTTGGAAGAGTTGGAAGTTGTTCACAGTAGGTTATGGGGTCCAAGTTGACGTTGGCGACGGGGTTGACATTTACTTCTTCTTCGTCCGAGGAGTCCGGGAGAGCCCGAGGTCTTCTTCCATTGACCATGAACCGTTTAGAGGGTTGTTTGGTGAGTGGTACCATGACGTGATCGGAAAGGAAATGATCATCGTTGATTGGAGAAGGTTGCATTGCACTAACATACTCTCGGAGTCGTATGAGGAGCATACCATAGGGAAGTACCACGTTGGCGACTTTGAATACACCGGCCATTCTCTTCACCATGTAATAGGCAAGATTAAATGGCCTTTGGTGAATGAGGCAATATATCATTTGGACAAGACATGCATTTGGATGGTCTTTGTTTCCGACCAAACTAATAACATTCTCCCTAAGAATTTCTTCCCACTTTCTATAGATGGGATGCATTTCGAAGAGTTCCATTTGAAAGGGATCACGGTGAATAAGCTCTTTGTTGTAGTTGAAGCGAGATTAGTCGGCTCTAATTTGGAAAATGGTGTCTCGAACAATTGCGGGGTCATCAAGAGGAGTGCGGTAGCTTGGTTTGGAATCTAGTGCAAAAAATTGAGTGGATATTGCCCAATCTTGGGAATATATACAAATTCCTTCACAAGGAATGCAGAGGATTTGAGCAAATGTGTTGAGGGGTAGAGTAACGTTTTGTTTATTGATGATAAAAGCGATTGAGATGCTATCATCACTATTTCGAATGATCCTAACGCTTTTGTTGAATTCAAAGATGAAAACCGGACAAATTTGTTCATCAATATCAAGGAGACAATCAAAGTTGATTGCCGAGAAGACTTGACGAATGTCGGTATTTTCAAGGAAACATTCCTTGACCACACGACCTTCGTGGATAAGTCGTTTTTCAAGTCTTTTGAAGATTTTACGATCGATTTTTGAAAACCCCTCTTTTCGATAGTATTTAGTGAGGTAGTGGACGGTATCATGGTGGTCTTGTTGGGTAGCTTTAGGCATGGTTCGTTCTAGAAAAACTAATATTCCAATTAGGTAAAATTTGTTGAGATGGGTTTATGGTTTTGATTTGTATTAACAATGTTGTAAGCATAATGGAATCTTAGTTATGAGAAAACCTTTTCTAGTAATCAATTTTGCAAAACATAATTTCATCAATTGATAAAAAAAATTGAAAACCATAAACCCTAGGATGAGGATGATGAAGATTAGAACATATGAGTGTAATTACTTACAATGATGTTCTAGAGGAAGATGCTTGAGAATATGAAGCCCTATGGAGATGAAAGCAGCAATTGGGTCGTTTTTGTGTTATGTGAGGAGAGGGAAAAGAGCAGCGAATGGTTTTGAAAACGTATGGTTGGTTTCTGTCACACAGTTCCCCCGGATCCCTTGTAATTGGGATCCGGCTAGTACAACTTGTGGGATCAGGCTACTGTGGACAGAAAAAGGGTGTTTGGTGTTATTTTTGTAATAAGTTATACACTAGCTTATGGAACAAAAATAGCTTTTGAGATTCCTAATTGAATAGATATTTGGTCAACGGGATTTGATAAGTTAATTATCAAGGATCTATTTGTGACGGCGGCTTTAGTTTGACGATCTTTTAGAAAATCAAGGAAGAACACTATTCCCGCTGATGAGTAAGTCGGGAAAGTGGCAAAAAGAGACTTTATAGAGACTAGCAATTATTAACGTCTAAATAAAAAATAATATCAACATATCCATGTAAATGTAAACTAGCTAATTTGTGGATAAGTAAACATACTTCTAAACTTCTTGATATGATTTATGGAAACCATAAAACCGAAATACTTCATGAGCTTTTAAAGTAATCTGTTGTACTTAGAATAAGTAAGTTGCGATTACTTTTAGGTTCTTCCTTGAAAGTTGACTTCATTTTTCTTTGAATAGAAATGAAGACTTTGGAGAGATCCTAGCATGAAGATTTCTTGAAAAGAAAATGTTAGAATAATCTATCACTATCCAACATAAAAGAAACAATTTGTTTTAAAAGATTTTCTTCTTTGTAATTTTCAAACATACACGGATCGTATCAAGTTTTTAAAGTACAACATACTCTAAGAAACTTAAAACTTCGTTTTAAAATATTTAGATTGACTTATGACAATCTATTTATATGTGTATGTTGGACGTTGATAGATAAATATGAAAGTATGTAATGTAAAGGTAAAGAGTAAGAACCACAAAACCACGACACAAGTATTTATAGTGGTTCACCTACAAGGACACCTTCCTTTCCCTACTCCACTCCCCGAGTTACCTACTCGAGTTCGTAATCACTACATGACACAACTCCTTATGGCGGAGAAGCCTTCACAACGTTGCCTACTCTTTTTCCGGTACTAGGCTAGACACCGGGTTCTTCCACAAGGTAGAACTACACCTATCACAACTTCGCCTACAATTTATCCAGTACAAGGCTAGATACCGAGTTCCATTACAAAGGAGGAACTACTACCCAACACTACACAACACCTATCCCAAAGGAGACCCACTCCTTATTACAACATCATCAAGGATATCAATATCCTTGGATACAACCTATCTCTATTTGTACATCGATACACCATATCGATTGTACACCCTTGGCATCCTTCACTAATGCCCTTGACACGGACGTTAAGCACCTTTCAATAATGCCTTCGCCTTGACTCTTTCGGCATCCTTCACTAATGCCTTTGACATGGACGTTAAGCACCTTTTACTAATGCCTTCGTCTTGACTCTTTCGGCATCATTCACTAATGCCTTTGACACGGACGTTAAACACCTTTCACTAATGCCTTCGTCTTAACTCTTTCGGCATCATTCACTAATGCCTTTGACACAACACTTCTAGGGAGGAAGAAAGAACTATCAACAAGAGAACCTCAGTAGTCTTGATGATGACGAACCATGGCAACTCATGGACTTGAGCTTGCTTAACTTCAAAAGGTGGTGATCTCTCCTTTAAGAGGAACCTAGAGAATCACACAAAAACAAACACAAACTACATAGAGAGATCCTTTGGATCTAAGGTTAGAAAGTTTATAATACTAGGTGAAAGTATGTGTGGGAGTGATGACCCAAAATGAAGAAATGGCTCACTATTTATAGAAGAAAATAAGCAACTGTTCCACGGATCCCTTACTTGAGGGATCCGTCCAGTGTAAACTGGGGGAACCGTGGGACGCTCATCTTTGCTCATGCGTTTTGGGTCATGGGTCATGGTTTATGGGTCATGGGTCCTAGATTTTTGACCATGGGTATCCAAGTAGATACAATGTATCTAGTAGGTGCAATGCATCTAGTCTATGGGTCATGGGTTAAATCCATGGGTCATGGATAATACCCATTTATGACTTACGCATGATGTCATGCAATGAGTTAAGGATTATGCTCCATGGGTATGGGTCATAGACTTTGGGTTACACCCAACTACATTCAATGTATTTGGTCAGTGGGTCAAATACTTAAACTTCTACCCATTATATTACCCATTATAATACATCCTAATTATGAATATATCTACCCAATATGTAAACACTAGTTGTTGTACATATGTATTACTAAATCATGAAAACACTTTTACTTGTTTAGTGTTTTATGTGAAAACGTAAGTGTGTTAGTAAGCTATTGGCTCAAACCATTTACGTATTTTATTTGTTTCGTTAAAATGATTTTACGTTTGTTATCGACAAAACATTAGAAGATCGTAAAATATAAATAAACTTTTTTATGGCTTTTTTATGGCTTATTTGTATTAACACATTTTTTTAAAGCATGTGGAGCTGACTTAGGAGACATATCAGGTAATGATGATTGTAATATCACTTGCCCAGTCTTTAAACCCAAAAATTCACCACATAAAAGAACTGATATGCATGTTGGCAGATTCAGTTCCACATGCATAAAATAGTTTCAATAGCTGGCATAAAATAGTTTCAATGGTGCTGTTGACATCTAAAATAAGGTTCAAATTTCCAATTTCTTGAGGCATTCTACGTGCTCGCCATGGCTACAACCACATAACAGTCGTGGTTACCCCACCAAGATACGGGAACGCGCTGGCCAAATTCAAGAAACGGTTAATATAGAGAAAGCTCATCATTGCCTCTTGCAATCAATATTGTATAATAAGCGGGGAAACTGGCCCAAATGCAACCCACTGCATTCCACCCACTTCTCAACCTTTGCTCAACACCCCACTCTGTTTCAAACTAAATACGAGTAACTGTGAAAGCAATACGCAAAACCTGCCATGGCTGCAACAACATGGCTACCATGCCAAAAGACGCTTAAAACAACAGGTGTCAAATAACATTATACAACCTTAGTAGGTTACCATGCCAATAGGCGGGCATCCTTACCTTTAATCGACCCTATCCAAAGTCATCATACCTAACCACTTTACAACCTGTAAGATAGGGGCTGCAAACATATCTGATTTACAACCGAAGCAATGGTGTATGAGAAAGAGACGTGAGAGACGTTATCTAGGATCCAGAGGGGCCCCAGATTACTTATTTCATGTGAGGCCTCACTCAAACCAAACCAGGCCACAAATGTTTGGCCAACAAAGAACAAATACCAGCCATGGGCAGCAACTACAATTCAAGTTATGTCGCCTGGCCAAAATAATGCCCTCGATAAGCCTATAAAATAAACACAAAAAAAAAAGTTAGAAACCACTTATCGTTGTTTCGAACATTTGCATTAGTTTCAACCAACCACAAAGTCCATTTTGGCAATTTACTAAAAAGTTCAAACAAATATTGTAACATACAACAATAATCACCATCATCTAATCAAGTAAACAAAGATTTGGCTAACCATTCTATGTTTATCCTAAGTTTACTATAGTTACCAAAAATGTTATATAGAACATGATTGAATTCACACTATCTAAATAAGGCTATAAGCTGCAAAAATAAGCTAATCCGAAATTAAGCAACCCCATAAGCCCAAAATTAACCTACCAGCTTAACAACAAACAAAAACACAAAATTTATTAAAATAAAAACCCTTATAGTAAAAAACTCGAAGTTAGCAAAACCCCCAAATTATGTCAAAACCCTAAGCATAAGAAATGAACAGATCAAAATAAAAACACAAAGATCTAAAATTTTAGTGAGACACGACAGATCTAGAACATACTTTAAAGCATAAGAAAAGACTAAGGCCTAGTAACAACGATTATCTGATGAAACACAGTAAATCCAGATGATAAAGAAACTAACCTAAGTCAATGATCCAAAAAACACTTTAAACCATTACAAATAACCAACACGTGGCAAGGAAAAAAGGGGAAATGTACCTGATAACAAATGGCTAAAATACAACCATACACCATGTTTCATCTCACAAAGATACTGTACCCCTATTAAAATAATATATTCCTGTAGATGGTACTGTGCTTTCACTCACAAAGATCACTATAGATCTTTCGGTGTCGGATCGGGCTGGGTTCGCCGATCGTTTTTTTTGGTTGCCGGAGCGATGGTGAATGAGAAAGGGAGTGAGAGAGAGAAGTGAGACACATTATGTATGATCCGGATCCATTCCATGTTACTTTTTTCGGTTGTGGGCTTACCAACACCAAATGGGCCACAAAGTTTTATGTGAACAGGGCTTTGACAAAGTAATATTTAATAATTTGTAAAAGTACATGTAAATTTATGTATTTGAGTTATAAAATTGTTTTTTAAATTTGTTGCAATTCATATTTTAATTTGTTTGGTGGTTTTGTTGCGGTAGAGATGCCGGAATCTAAACAGGATATTGTGGTTTCGGTTGATGGTTTTGTGTTAGATGGTTTTGCTCATTGGTTTTTGGTCGATGATTTTAGCAAATGGGTTTTCTTGTTTGTGATTATTACAGTACTTTTATTAAACCAATAAAAGGTTCAAACATAAAAATTTGTAAAAGATTATCAGTTTCAAGAATAGTAGTTATAAAGTAATAAAAAGAGGTATAAGAAACACCTTTTAAGTGACACATTTATAACAAAACAATATCAACTAGTAAAAAATACATCAACTCTTGGCTAGCAAAATAGTATTTGAATGTAACCGGACAACAAGCAAAGTAGAAATCTTCATGACAAAATAGTATTTGAATGTAACTGGACAAACAACGTTAAGCAGAAAGCTAGGAGCCTATAAAGCAATATAGTCTTGGTCTTTAATTAAAAAATTGTGACAAACTTTCATTTAACCTACTCAAATTGGGAATATTGTTTTTTGGTTGATGGAGCTTCATTCAAAAATTTAAACGTTCCAATTTTAGGGATGTATTGTGGCAATATAATTATGTGTTTTACTGTAGTAAACCAAAACATACATTAGTTGGTATAGCAACTTGACTATCTTATCAGACAATAGATGAGTAACGAGTAGGTACTTATTTACAATAATAATGACATGACACTTTTGAATATTCTGTAATTAAAAATTGAAAATTTTGAGCATAAGTGACTAAAATTGCCAAGTGACAAAAGTGAAAAATGTTTATAAAAAACGGGTTTGACGTATATGAAAATAAGTGAGCGTGATTCTACGGTTCTAATACTTGATTATTAAGTAATTTATAAAAACTTATAAAACACTTGAACTAGACTATTCGACTAGATACCACTAATCACTATGCGCAAGTACTTAGCTAAAATCCGTTGCCGCTAAGCGCGAGTACTCGACTAGTAGTTAATAAAAAGGTAAATGGTTCAATGCCCGACACATTTCAATGACATTTACCTTTAAAAGTAACACAACTTCCGTCTTTCATTTATATTTTTTCTTCAAGATTCTAAAACACAACAAATTGGTGTAAACTTATTTATCAATATCATTATTAATATGTTCAAAAAAATATCATTATTATTATTTATATCAATCATTTTGTCTTCTCTTATCTCTTTTTTCTAGTATTTGTCTCTAGCTCGTGAAAGGCTAAATCTTTAATTCATAGTCATAAAAAAATTTCTTGTCATGCAATTACCGAAAAGTTGCATTCCCCTCCATTCATTGACTAGTTGTAGTCAAAGAAGTAATCCCAATATGTGTAATAAAAATAATACTAATGTTATTATACACCCTTTGTTATGACTTATGACAATATGACTCCTTTGAAACTTTCCTCTATTTCAAAAGTTTTATATACGGGCCTACGGTCAACAACCCAGATTCCGTATACAAATTAAAATATGATCACCATTTATCATTGCGAACAGAAAACATATAAATTTCATATGCATTATTTCAGATAATCAAACTAAACGATAAAATGGCTAAAGTTACAATTTTCAACTTTTAAGGTGGTGTTAGTTTTTCAGTTATTCCAAAATTCAGTAAATATGAGTTTTATAGGAGAAGAGTAGGACGCAAGCTCTAAATTGTTTTGAGCGTGTCAAAGGTCAATAGATATGTTGATTACTTGGAACTCACAATTGCTCTGATTATGAATATAATCATACTATTTGCGCATTATTCTTAGATTTTAGGTTAGAAAATATCATGAAACTTTTGCTAAGGTCAATAAATTCTCGCGCAAAGCGGCGATATATGATGGCAAATATTTATGTTTGAAAATTTGTAATTCTGATGTGACTCTTGATGCAACATTTACATGTTCAATTTATTGTTATTTTTTTAATTATTAATTCTATTCAAAATTGGTACCATGTAGCTGTGTTTAAAACTAAAACCGTGTTTTATTAAAAAGTTTTCATTCAAATTATAAACCGTGTAGTTGCTTTTTTTTAGTTTACATTTTTTGTTTAATTTGTCATTTAAGATTAAATTTTAAAAAACATTAAAGGGTATTAATAAAGGGTATTTTAAGAAAAACAGTTTATTCATTTTTAAGTACTTTTTAAGCTTTTAAGATTAAACATAACTGCTTTATAAGTAGTATATATATCGTATAAAAATATTATTCATTTTTAAGTATTTTTTAAGCTTTTAAGATTAAACATAACTACTTTATAAGTAGTATATATATCGTATAAAAATATTAAAATGTCCAAATGTTCATGCCATCTAAAGATATCTTGCCTATGTGTAATCCACATCAATTCCCATGTTAAGTCCACATCAGTGAGAAACCCTCGACTAGCATATAATAGCATAATGATGTAATGTCATGTAAACACGCTTAACAAAATTAAATGTGAAAGGCCGATCTATTTAAAGAATGAAAGATGCATGCATGGTGAATTAGGGGTGTTCATCGGTTCGGTTTTCGGTTTCATGAGTTGTATGGTTCGGGTTAATCGGTTTGAAATTTTTAAAACTCTAAACCAAAACCAAACCAAACCAATTTTAGAACGGATAAAACCAAACCATACACCAAATTGAAATTCGGTTTGGTTTCGGTTAAAACCAAGAAAACCAAATTCAAGTAAACTTCAAAATATAATCTAAAAGTTACATATAAAAACCTAAAAGTTTAAATAAAATTATCAAATCAAAAGGTCTCACAAAGTGTTTAAGTAAATCAACAAAACAAAAGTTTAAGAAATCAAAATGTTTCATAACTTAACGGAAATAAATGAAAGCGAAATATGGGAGGAGAGGATACGATATATGTGAATTTATAAGAATCAAGTAGGTTAATTGCTCCTGGAATCCTAGATATGCATCAATCATTGATTTAATGAGTGGTTAGTTTATAAGATATTTTTAATTATTAGATTTTTTGTTAGGAAGATAAACATATAAAATTTGTATATATATACTTTAACTTTTTTATGTGGATAGATATATTCGGTTTTTTCGGTTTGGTTTGGTTTTGTATTTGTCAAACCCAAAACCAAACCAAACACCAATTAAATACTTCGTTTGGTTTTAAACCAAACCATACACCAATTAAAATTTTCGATCCGGTTTTATTCGGTTTCGGTCCGGTTTATATTTCGGTTTGTTCGGTGCCAAACCAAGCACTGAACACCCCTATGGTGAATCTTTATAATGGTTCAAATTTAGCATATAGCTGTGGGTCATATAATGTCCAATCCTGGCCCTTATGTGGTCCTAGTTGATGTAGATAGGCCCAACTTGTAAACATTCTCTATATATACTAAATCCCAACGACGGCGGAATAAAAATAAGGTTTTTCCCTTAGCACGTGCAGCGCTCATGCTTACCTTGTGGTAATACACGAATTATTGGGCCTATGCCTAACTAACTGGCCCAATGCTCTTACCGAGTATGCCCTGACGATTAAAACATTCAGTCAATACCTTCTACAAGATGGCACCGCCTTTCTCCTATTTTCTCATCTCTTCCTGCAGATTCTACCGCTTTAAAATTATGTCAATCTTTTTTTGGGGCCACCGCCTAAAATACTTACTGGGATTCATGGATCACAACAAAAGCTTAAGTAAAGAAATCAAATTCACGTTAGTAATTTTTTTAATAAAAACTTTGTATTTTTTTTCATGGTTTTTTGATAACTGCAGGTTTCAACTACTTTGAGCGGGATTCATGGATTATAAAAAAAAAATTATGTGCAGATAACAACATCTCTTTGATCAGTGAGTGTTTTCTTGATTCTTTCAATATCTTCAGTTTTGTAAAATTTATGGGTTTTTTGATTTACTTAGGATCTAGCAAATGAGAAGGATATTGCAAGTCGAGCTTTGGTGAAGAAACTGTTGAAAAAAGGTAATTTGTAGGATACACGTGAATCAGGTCATGATGTTAAAGGTATAATTAAATCTTCTACTATTAATTGTTTAACTTATTAATTAGTTAGTTGTGATGAACTTCATGTTGGTAATTTTATTTCGCCTTTTTAATGGTTTATTTAAGAAATTTATTGGATTGTGCTGGATAACTACAACGCTCATATTCCACCACCATAAACGCGATTTCATCTTCATCAGCGGCATCAGGTTCGATGTCCTTACCCTCCTGGTGGTATCAAGAGACCGGGCAAAAAGAGCCGGGTCTACTCTAGAATTTCAGAATCAGGTTCTATTTTCTGATATTGCTTTGATTTTCTTTATTAGAGGTATAATGATAATTATTTAGGTCGTATTTAGCTTAATTCTTTACCGTCTATGATATTGATTTAAGGATGGAAGTTTGGAAGGCTAAAAGACGATGACATGATAGATCAGTTTAACCCTAAAAGTTTTCACCATCTATCAGGTAAGACTAACGATTAACGGTTGTAATTATTATGTTGTGTTTCTTATATCGTAACGGTTTGGGAAAGTTGTGAATCGACGTGTTAGGGTTTGGTTTCATTAAGATCACAGAAGTTGCTGCGTATTTCTCTCAGCCTAATTGTTGTGTTTCTTTATATCGATACTGTATGAAATAATTTTTACTTGGTTTCAAGTGTTAGCATATGTTGGCACACGCTTTTCAAATTTCGTATCTATTATTCCTTATAATTGCAGCCATGATTGAGACAGCCCGCTTTCCCAGATGTATTTGACAATCCATTCCTGAACCGGTCTGTGTATGTTGCCATGAAAAGTTTGTTCGCCCAGATGTTCGGAGGTTGTTTTCGCTGTCACATCTACTGTAACTGTTTACGTACATTTCAGTTAATGTTTATTAATATACTTATGTTCCTATTATTGCAGATGGACATGATTGGACTCAATAAGAATGACCCACCGATGTGCTCACTTCCTCAAATAATTCACAGCCTCAAGAAGGAGTACCGGCTTACACACACACTGAGCATGTTCGCGGTACCATCGCTCACCCATAATACGCGCTGGGCATGTTCGCGGTACCAAGTACTTAAACTATATCATATGCTTGCAGTTGTTGCTTATTGTCTTAATAGGTTGTTTCATCGGTAGGCATCTCTGACCCTACACATGCTTTAAAGGATTAGGAGATGGTATCTAAATCTTCTGTACCAGAGAAGGAAGAACATCCACAATCTACATTGACGGAAAGCACGCAAAATTCAGGTTTTATCATGTTCTTTACTACACGAGAGTGTCTGATTTTTTAAATAGTTACCATGATACTTAAACAATGATTATATCAACTCATTCTTTATGTTCAATGATGTAGGAGTGGCGTGAGCAGAACACTCTAATAATGTCAACAAAGACACTAAGAAGAGGACCAGATCCAGCAGCCTGCCACATCATTAGTAGAGAAGTAGGTAATTAGTTATTCAGTTTCTCAACGCGTGATATTGTTCTTCCCGGTAATAAAAAAGTTAGGATATGCTTCTATAAAATCTGGAAGTAACGTGGTGACCATGTGGTTGCTAATCTCGGAATCAATTAGTAGCATTATTGTATCTTCTGTCTGTGTATCCAGGCAAGAATTTTGGCTCTTAATTCATCATACTTCTTAAAAACTGGAAGCCCACAGGTTGTCTATTTTCTGCTTATTTTTTATATACTGTACCTCTTTTGTGGTTCTATATTTAATCAAGCTAATATATGGAAAATCTGCAGAGTAGCTTCGGCTGGAAATCCACTGAAAGGGTTCAAGAGTCACCTACTGATTGTTCATCTGCAGATTTTTCATTTGCAGGCTAGCTTAAATTCAACCAGTAAGTTTTTACCTACGCTTAAGCTAGAAATCCACCGACTTTTGTTTAAAGATGATCGTATGTTTAAATATATGTGTATACCAACAGTAATTTATTGACCCGTGAAAAATCACGGGCTAAAAAGGAAAACAGCGAAATCGACCGAGTATATACTAAAGACGGATTCTTAATCGATGAAGTACATATTGTTAGGATTTCGTGAGTTAATAATATATTTTGTCGAAGCTGAACAGCAACTTCTGTTTTTGGAGTTATTGTGCTTAATTTAAGACGAAATAGGCTGATCCAAAAACTCCTTAAACATTTACTCAGAGTTTTGTTTCATTAGCCTGTATTTGTTAAGGTGAGTTTCAAAGGCAAGGCGCAGGTGATAATGTATGTTGCATTGTGCTAAACCATTTGCACAATAATGTATGTTGCATTGTACTAAACCATTTGCATAAACGCTATATTGAAATAAGCAGGAGTAAGGAGACGTCGAAAGGTGGTTAACTTGATAGTTGTGGTGAACTCTTATTGTATTGTTCGGGTGCCAAATTGATTTTTTTGTTGTTTGAATCAACATTAGTAATAACGTGAATGGACTTGGTTGTTTGTATGAGTAAGGGGCGTTTGGGAACTGGGATTGGTTATTAAAACTGTTTCTCTGCTTATTGGGTCTTAATATAGTATATTCAGACTTAAAGTATATTGAGTAAGGGGCATTTGGGAAATGGTTTATCTAGATGGCGCATGTGAGATGTGAATAAGGGTATGGCTTTTAAAAACAAGCCTCATTGTTAAAAATAAGTTTAATGGCATAGAACGTTACGTTTGTCACCATAGATGCAAGACGGTTCTAAATGGTTACTAAAAACCGTACATATGTTACTTACTGATTTTCCGATTTCTGTGTTACTTGCAGGATTAAATTAGTTACCCGGGTGAAAGGTAAACATTAATGTTGAAGAGACTTGATACATAATCTTTTAACAAAACCATATAATGAAAGTTTTAGACCACCAAATGTTGCTTCCAAATATTGCTTTATATGTTTATTGACAACAATATAACTTTTGTTTCTCTCTTGAACTGTATTTGTAAGTTATCTAATATATGGTTTTTTATATGATAATGAAGATATTGATTCATTTAGGTTGAGAATTAATAGTTATTGCTTCAATTTGAGTTACATTTGATGTTAGCTTTTATATATATATATAAAGTCCGCCGCAACGCGGCGGGGGTTTCCACCTCGTTACATTACAATGATACATCCGACAAAATTTTGTTTTTAACTTGGCTTCAACGTAAGCAAACTGTCCTTATCAAAAAAAGGTTTAATAAGTAATCCAAAAGGTGCTAGCTTCTCTCACCTACCTCTCTCTAAATCTCCGACCTCTCTCTAAAAACTCATCCACCGAAATCCAATCATTTCTCCGGCGGTCGGTTTCGACCGGCCGTCCGGATTTTTTCTTGTACTTTATTTTCCCACAATAAAAGCCTCACTCACAGATCTGTCATCTCTCGCCGCGCCGTTGTTGGTCGCTGCCGCTGCTTACTCAGTCTGCCGATATGTTGTGGTTCGCCATTGATAGCTTGCTGCAGCCTTGGATTTTGATTCTAGATCTGTTGGGTTTTGTTCTAGCTCCTTTTAGGATGCTTAGTTTTATCTTCTATGTATGTTTTCTGTACTTTGTGTACTTTTGTCAAGCTACATCTTTGTATGGTTGTGTCTCCCTTAAGCTCACTTTGGTGATTCCCCCCACCTTTGTATGGTGTTGTTGTGGTCTGTCACAACTATTAGGGTGTATGCTTTCTTTTGGCTTAACTTGTTGCCTCATGTATTTTGTTTGGCAAGTCGGCTTCGATTTTGCCCTTTATGTTCGATGTAACTTGTTGTGTTCAAATTACCTCCGTTTGTGAGGAGTGAAATGAAATGTAATCTTTGTTAAAAAAAAAGTAATCCAAAAGGTTGAATTTACCAAGATAAATTAACAGGGATATCGAATTCTACAATTATATATAAAAAACTTTGGATCATGAGATGATCCTCCAAGTTCCATGTATTTGTAGGTAGACCAACAAAATAGTTTGGTCCGTGTTAGGCTGGGCACACTTGTTGGTCATGGAGGATTGGTTGAGCAAGGTAATCATCCGTCATCACCAATGTGGCCATTCGGTCACAGTTGGTCAAGCAAGGACAAAATCTTCAAATCGGTGACCGATACTTTTACAAACTTTTTTTTTGTTTTTTTTTGTTTTTTTTTTTTTTTTTTTTTTTTTTTTTCATAAAATAAAATACAAACAACACAAAATATTGCCTACACTCTGTTTCAAATTCAAATTAAAGGTTACAGTACGAGCGGTAGGACTCAAAATTCAAATTCAAATTAAAAAATTTCCCTATATATACCCACTCTCTTTTATTTCTCATACACAAAACTCACACACAGATTCTCAACAATGTCTTGCAAAGACTTCTCACAACAATTCCTCAGTCACCACGACTTCTCACAACAATTCCCCTGTGAACACGACTTCTCACAAAAATTCCCCAGCTCCAACCCAGCGCAAAATGAACCGGTTAACACTCCACCGGAAGATATCTTTCCGGTATTCTCAAGAGAAAATGAACTAGTCACGACTGTCGCAACCTGTTCGTCGTCCATATAATAATTTTATTATTAATGAAGTTAAAATTTTTATAATATTTGAATTAAAAAACTTGATCACAATTATGGCAATTTGATGGTCGGGAAAAAAAAACTGATGTGAAGGGTCACGAGTGTGCCCGTTTAGTCCTAGAGCATAACACCTCAGCAAAATTACATCGTCAAAAACCTTCATGTTCTTGTCAATGTACCACGTATTATGTACATTGTACTTACACTTTATGCACAAGTTACACAACATCATACATGACCAACCCAAAAATACCAAACAAACAAAGATATGCATATGCAGCAAGCTCTACAGCACTTCTTAAAAAACCCCACAATCTCGATCATAGAATCATGCAAAACCCTTAAACAAATAAACCAAATTCACTCTCAATTACTAGTTCACAATTTCATCAACAACCCAAATCACATATCCAAATTTGCTGCATCAATTGCCTTAAAACACCCTCAACATATCAATTACTCAGTCCAAATATTGAACCAATGTCATCATCATAATCCAACTCTTTTTGCTTTAAATTCACTCATTAGAGTTTATTCTAAATCATTAAACCCTGAAAAAGTTTTATTTTTATAAAACTATATTCAATACTAATCAAAAGCCTGATAATTATACTTTTACATTTTTGATTAAGTCATGTGTGCAGTGTGATGTGAAGCTTAATGTGTATAAACATTTGGGTTTATGTGTTCATGGGGTTGTGATAAAATATGGGTATGATAATGACCCACATGTGTTAAGTGGGTTAATTAGTATGTATGCTGAAATGGGTTTTCTTAATGGGTTAAAATATTTGTTTTTGGGCATTGGTGAAGGTGATTTAGTGAGTCAGACAGCTATGGTGGTTGGGTGTGCGAAGTTGGGTGATATTGGTTTTGCGCGACAACTGTTTGATGAAATGCCTGTAAGGGATGTGGTGGCGTGGAATGCGATGATAACGGGGTATGTTCAGTGTGAGGAGGCGGTAAAAGGGTTGGAGTTGTTTGGTGAGATGGAAATGATGGGTTTGAAGGTTAATGAGTCGTCGATGGTTGCTGTGTTGTCTGCGTGTACTAGGTTGGGAGCTTTGGATACGGGGCGATGGGCGCATAGGTATATTGAGAGTAAGAGGCTGAAAGTTGATGTGATGTTAGGTAGTGCGCTTGTGGATATGTATGCAAAGTGTGGGGATATTAAGAGGGCAATGGATGTGTTTATGGGAATGGAGGAAAAGAATGTGTATACGTGGAGTAGTGCCATGGGAGGATTAGCGATGAATGGTTATGGTAAGAAGTGTGTTAAGCTTTTTAGCCTTATGCAACAAGAAGGGTTAAAGCCGAATGAGGTTACATTTACATCGCTGTTAAAGGGTTGTAGTGTTGCGGGGTTAGTGGAAGAGGGTGTTAAGTTTTTTGGAATGATTAAAGAGTATGGGATTGAACCACAAGCTCAGCATTATGGATGTATGGTTGATTTATATGGTCAAACCGGACAGTTAAATGAAGCCTTTAACGTAATTAATAGCATGCCATTTACACCTCATGCAGGTGCTTGGGGCGCTTTACTTAAAGCGTCCAAGCTTTCTAACAATGTTGAAATGGCTGAGCTTGCTTCTAAAAAGATGATCGAATTAGAGGCTAAGAATGATGGTGCGTATGTGGAGTTGTCAAATGTTTATGCAGATTTTAATGAGTGGGATAGTGTTGATGGCGTGAGACATAAAATGAAGTCTGAAAGGGTCATAAAGGTCCCTGGTCTTAGTGTAATAGAAACCCATGCTTGATGTAGCTAATTTATTTTTCAGTTAACCCACAAGAGCTTACTAAGTTGGTAACACAGCGTGGATATCTTCTGTCTCAAACTCTCTTTATTTTTTCAGTAAGATTGCTTTTTATTATTAGAAGAAAGTTCTTGATAGAAGTGAATTGTAAAGTAAACGCCTGAGGTATAAAACCAATGTTTGTAGTATAACATAGTACTAGTTAAGTTACAATAGAGTTTATTACGTCAGTAACACAACTTAACTAGTACTATGTTATACTACAAACATTGGTTTTATACCTCAGACGTTTTATCAGTAAAATTTTGCTCCAAGCAAAAACATTTCTATCAGTATCATTTTGCTTATCAGAAGGAATTTATTGGCAGAATTTGCATTATAACATCGGTAATCAAATACAACTAAAGTAAATGACTAAAGCTATAAAACCAGAATATGTCACCTGTACTCAAACACAGGGACTACAGACTACCAAACCTATTTATTTTCTTGATTTATTTACTCGCCAAACATAACTTCGTGAAAAAAACTCTCTCTAATATAACCTTTGAATATGTTAATCTGTGTTATAGGTCAAAAGTGAGTTAATAGTTCTCTTCTTTTCGGTTCCATAGATATTAATATAAACTTAAGCGGAGTCTCATCTGTCAGTTTTATTGGACTGTTAGTCACTTTTGTTTATAAATAGAAGGATGTGGATCATTATGTTGATCAGTTGATGTGTGGTTATTACTTATTAGCAAGTATTGGCGTTTGATAGACCTGAGAAAGACCTGGTAAGCTTGAGCGGAGACTGAATGGGTTAGAGGTAGTTTCCGTCTGATATGCTGAAGCTTAATACTGCTGTTCAGATGAATAGAGTATTAAGTTGCGGTGTAGAGTATTGAGCAATGACATATTTCTTGTTTGAGTGCTTTAATAGAAGTGGTTAGTGATAGAAGGGTGGATGAAAATAAGATGAAATCTTAGCCGCGTTAGCTCATGGCTTTCTGAGACTCGCTTGACCACTATTCCAGTTCTCGCTTTACCTGATTTTTCTCAACACTTTGAATTCGAATGCGATGCTTGTGATACTGGAATCGGGGCTGTCTTGCAGCAGAACAACAAACCAATTGCCTTCTTTAGTCGCCCACTTGCTGAACGTCATCGTCGGCTACCAGCATATGAGAAGGAATTGATAGCCTTGGCAAAAGCCGTTTCTCATTGGCGTCCGTATCTATGGGGCAGTAAGTTTCAGATTCCAACCGATCACTACATCCTTAAGTATCTCTTAGAGCAGCGTATCACTACTATTCCGCAACAACGTTGGTTAAGCAAGCTTATGGGTTATGACTTTACTGTCATTTACAAAACTGGCCGAGATAACGTGGTTGCGTTGTCGCGTCTGTATGAAGGAGCCGAAACAACCCTTCAAGCCATTTCAGGGCCTTTGTTGCACTTGTTTGATCACATCAAACAAGAGGTCGACATAATTCCCGAATTACAACAGCTTGCGAAAAAAATAACAGAAGGTGAAGCCGTGGGCCCTTGGCAAATTCGTGATGGTCTGATTCATTTCAAGAATGGAGTTTTCCTGTTACCTCAATCTCCACTATGTGAATCTATTATATCTTTTCTTTACAATATGGGTCATGAAAGTTACCAGAAAACGCTTGGTTGTGTAGCTGCAGATTTTTATTGGAAAGACTTAAGTCATCAATTCGGTCGTTTGTCCGCACATGTCAAGTGTGTCAACGTCATAAAGTGGAGAACTTGCACCCTGCTGGAATTTTGCAGCCGTTGCCGGTACCCACTCAGGTTTGGTCGGATATTTCTATGGATTTCGTGGAAGGTTTACCGCTATCTCGAGGGAAATCGGTGCTACTTGTGGTGGTTGATCGTTTTTCAAAATATGCTCACTTCATTGCCATTTCACATCCTTACACTGCTGTTTCAGTCGCTCATATCTTCTTTGACCAGGTTGTAAGGTTGCACGGTCTGCCAGAAACTATTGTTTCAGATCGAGATGTTATATTCCAAAGTGCCTTTTGGAAGGAATTATTTAACCTCTACGGTACTAAACTTTGCTTTAGCTCGTCTTATCATCCTCAAAGCGACGGACAAACAGAGGTAGTCAACCGAACTGTGGAAATGTACCTTCGTTGTTTCACAAGTGATAGGCCAAAGAAGTGGTTAGATTGGCTGCCTTGGGCAGAGTTCTGCTACAATACCAGCTTCCATTCTTCTTTGAAATGCACACCATTTGAAGTCGTGTATGGTCGTTCCCCACCAAGACTGATTTCTTACACTCCAAACTCTTCAAAGTTAGCAGCAGTGGACCTAGCTCTCCAAGACCGGGATGACATGCTTCACACACTGTGATCGGTTGCTCAAAGCTCAGTCCCACATGAAAACTATCTACGATGCTAAGCATCGCAATTTGGAATTTTCTGTGGGTGACATGGTGCTATTGAAATTACAGCCTTATTGTCAGCTATCCTTGCGGGACAGGAACAACAAGAAGTTGTCTTTCCACCAAATCTGTGTTTCAAAGAGATCGGAGAGTTCTCTCAAATGAGCTCTCATAATTCATGAGTAAACCAAACAAGAAAGGTATATCATTAAACAAACATTCCAACCCTTCATTTGATTTCTCCCTACAAAGACCCATAACTAGATCCATCAATCGGGACCATAACAACGCCTTTGTTAATGCCTATACGAGTTAAAGCTATCGAGAAGGTAAGTCCTGGTGACATTAAGCGTTTGTCTTTCCATATGTATATGCATGTAGCCCTAGAAGTTGATGAGGTGGAAGAAACGACCATGGAGATGGAGTGAGATGAGATGAGTGATGATCATATGGTGCTTGTTGATAATGGTGAAAGACATCCGTGTGGCATTGTGAGTGAATTTTGATGCATTGTGATTGCCAGTGTTGTTAGATCAATTGCAGCTGCAGATGATGCGAAATTGAGTACGGATGAAACAAAACCAATGACACCACTGCTATTAATTACACCCATGCTTTTGCTTTCTGAAGCAAGTATGGTGCCAAAGAGTCTAAAGCGTACGACAATTGGGACAATAAATATTTCACCTATCTCGCTACCATCAGTGCCCCTGTTGACACCAACTAGTACAAAAGCACCACCATCACCACATACGCTGACACCAAAAAGCGCCACCTCCACCACCATCATTGCCCCAGTCGAAACCAATTAGTATAAAAGCACTATGTCCACCCACATTGACACCAATTAGGAGCAAAACAACACCTCCACCACAATCAACACCTCCATTGACATCAAGTAGTAGAAAAGCACCACCTCAACCTCTCCGGTACTTAATGAACACAAGTTCTATGGTCACACCACAACAGCCTCCTCCTCCTCCGCCACCACCGATCTGCTGAAAACAAGGACCATATATCTCATCAAGAAGAATACAATGTACAAGGTACAACCACCACCACTGTTACAATAAGGAAAAGGCGGCTCTCCACCACCTCCGCCATTTAAACAGGAAAAACGGGGTGCCCCACCACCACCTACTGCTGTTTGTGACACCCGATCTCTACATGCTAAAGAACTACTACTAAATTGAAGAGATCATCTCAGAAAAAAAAAAAAAATATATATATATATATATATATATATATATATATATATATATATATATATATATATATCACCTTCTTTAAGGCAAGCTTGAAGGGTCTAGTTTAGATGGTAAATCTCTAATGAGAACCAACACCATTGTCGCGGCTGCTTCTGGTGACAACAGTAGCATGCTCCAAATGGTGAATGCACTAGCAGAGATAACCAAAAAGGTATACTAACGTCATATGATATCCTACACAGATATGAAGTCCCATTCTTTACATCTGTTTTGGCTTTCGTGTCATCATACTTTAGTCAAATTGAAGAGGATGTAAAAGTTTATGCAAGTTCTATCAAAGAGGTGAAAGTTGCTCTGAGTTCGTTCCAAACGACGGGATGAATGAGCTTATCAAGTT
This sequence comes from Chrysanthemum makinoi, assembly GCA_910596185.1. NCBI lineage: Eukaryota > Viridiplantae > Streptophyta > Magnoliopsida > Asterales > Asteraceae > Chrysanthemum > Chrysanthemum makinoi. The sequence goes on along the minus strand of OU343225.1, from coordinate 247,025,907 downwards.
CCGTAAATATGTAGAATCCCATCTGGAGAAACTTAGTGATGAAACTGATCCATCAGGTCTATTACTTTACTTTCTTTCTATGATTGTAAGTATGTATCTGCTGTCTTAAATATATCTTTACTAGCTTATTTCTTAGAATCTTTAGCACATAGGTTCTGGCAAGGTTGAAGATTTTCCTAGTAAAAAGTTGGAAGGATTGAGAATGGCCACAGGGTTGTATGCCAAATTATAAGCATTTACTACTATGCAGAACTGGAAGATTGAGTCTCCGGAGAACGAACTCATTGATAAAGATGAAAAAAATCAGAAGGTAAAATAAATTTTTAGGCTCGTAAAATCGACGTTTTAAAGTACACGAGTAACTTATGAGAAATTCCATATGCAGATTAAAGAAGAGTTGGAAACTCTAGATGAGAGCAAAAAAGAAAAAAAAAAAAAAAAAAGGATGATGAGCTCAAGAAATGTAGAAGTCAAAGCATTAATTTTGATTTTGGGATTCTTTTAAGAATTAGATAATGGTGGAGGTATCTTCAAACTGCATGCGATTGCCATTGAAGATTTGAAGGTACTTGTTTGTTGAATCTGATAAAGATCAAATTCAAAGGATTTATGACCATGTGGTCCTCTGATATGGTGTGTTCATATATAGGAAGCAACAGCGCCAAAACAAAAAAAACATGAGGCAAGAGCGCCAAGACCATTTGGAGGGCCTTTCAACTTGCATATCGAGTCTATTCATTTGCTGGTGGACATAAATAGTAACAAGTCTAAAGAAAATTATCACAAACTTGGTTTAAAATTGCGTTTTGCGATCCGATGCACTCAAAGTCCTAGAGGCCAATGTGTGATGCATGATGCAAATGCGGAGCAATTTAGGCCGATGTGTTTAGTATAAAAAAAATATTGATACATATCTTATCAAGTACCAAATAAATGCAATAAACTTATAAATAAAATACTAGCATATTCAAATTCGGCTAATAATCCATTTAATAAACCACTTAGTCATAATTATGTAACTCGGGATTCCGAAATTATGTCATACACTCGTAGTTTTGAAATTCGTTTATGTCATAGGCTCAGTAGTTTGTTTCAACTTTCAAGTAATTGAAAGCGTCACATTCATATAACAACCAAATGAAAATGTCACAACTACACTTGCAGTTGATGTGTGCTTTTACACTGAAAACAAATTACTAAAAAGGAATTTAAGTTTTCAAATGCAATATCAAGTTTTAACTAGTATTGGACTACTGGGAAATACAATCATAAGCACTAAAAGCAAAAGACATGATCTAAGATCATATATGGTAATCATGAAATTCGTAAATCTAAATATGCATATGTTTTGGTTCTATATTTTATGGCTAGACATTTTTGTTTATCAATGAAAGTTGTATTAACATGATCTAAACAATTGATAAATTATAAGAGCACCTCTTGATAGATCATAAAAGATCCACAATTAAATAGTTGGGCTATTAAAATTAGTTTTACTTTTACAAATCAGCGCAAATTTCAATTTTTTTTAATTGTGACTATTGTTAGCATTACACAAATGCTACAAAGTGCGGTTATTGTGAGTGCAATCTGAGATGGCCTTCATTAGGTACCATGATGAGAATTTTCAAATGCAATGCAAGCAATGATCCGTGTAATTTGCGCAATAATGCGCGCATTTTTAAACCAACGATTCACATTTATTCTGAAAATTCTAAACGTATACAATCTTCTAAACTATCTGAAACTCAAGGAAAAAAGATCGATCAAGCTTAATAACTAATCACTCAATCTCAATCCTTATACCACCTATTACGATATGAACATTTTCACACTTGGGCACCAATTTCACCAAAATACTATCATCCTCATCTTCAACTCCCAAACCTTCCAACAATTCACTTATCCCTAGTCTCAACTTAGTCGTTATCAACTTCTCACCACCATCTCCGCCGTATTGCCTCTACTTATGTGGCACTTTCACAAAGCTCCCGGCAAACTCAGTTTTCTCAGCACCACTTGTTGGTTTGTGGGAGTTAAAACACACGTAAACGACTAGAAGTGTGTGAGCCGATGGGGGCACACACGTTAAACACGAGAGTACGTGACGAACGGTTTTTATACTTGAATAAATATATCACTTGATCCATATGGCATGCATGTAACCCGATCATGATACTTGACCCATTGATTTGATTTAACTTTCAATGTGGGTCAATTTGAAAGCCTTGGGCCTAGTTATTTCTATCCGATCAGGGGTGTTTAGTTTTGTAGCTTGAGAACCAAGTTTAAAGCCCATGATGGGTTGGTTACGTGAGATATATAAACAAACTCACCATGCTTCATAAACAGCGACACATTGATATCCCTAAACTCACAATCTCAATAATCTCTGCCAAAGTCAATTCCCACTTGTGGGTCCTCTAACTAATTGGTTTATATACCATACAATTAGAGTTTTGGATTTGATTTTATTAATGAACCTTACTTGCAAGTTTATTTCAAGATGTAAAGGTTTGTGTTTGTTTTTTTTCTTGCTGCTTTCCTGGTCAACGTTTAGTGCAAGAAAGAGTGGGGTTTTTCTGTTTGTATTTATTGGACAGAAAGAGTGTAAGATGTCGGACATGCTTATGTGCGATGTCGGAGTATGCAAATATTTTGGACAGCTCTAGTGGTTCTCGGGCAGAATAAAGAGAAGGTGTTCTTGGTTTTATTTGTTCGTGTAATTCAAGTAATTCAAGGGTTGATTGTTTTAAACGTGCTCGACTAGCGTTTATCGAACGTACTTGGTTTAAGTGTTTGTGTGTGATACCCATTGAGGCATCTATTTTAGGTGCTCAGTTTCATATTGGTTTTATTGTCCGTTACTAAAGATCAATTGCCAAACAAGGTTAGGGTTTCTTTTGTTCCTTTTATTAATTAATTATTGTATTAATTAATTGTTTATTAATTACGTGTTTAACCTAATTGCGATTACTAGATCCTTATCCGCTGCGTACTCAGTAGGGTTAATGGTTAACTTGTTCTAAAATCCCAACAGTGGTATCGAGCCAACTCGTTTTTCGTTATGGGTAACACGTTTCTGATATTAATAAACATGTTTTAAAAGGGCTGCATGAAACCTAGTTTAGTTATTTTGTTTTATTTTAATTTTGACAACTACATGCAATACTTGTCAATTTTTAATAAATAATAACTAGTCACACACAAATTAAAATTATATTGATAATTAGAATTTAATTTACATGTGAATTATAATTACCTTGTTAATTAAAATTAAATTGTTAATTAAGAATTACATGTTAAATTAAAATTACTTGCTAATTAGAATTAAAAGTTAATTTGTATTTATTAATTGTTAATTAGAATTATTGTGATAATTAGAATTACATATTGATTTAAATACATATATTGCATAATTACTTGTTAATTGGGATTGCCATGCTTTTATGTGTTTTCCGGCCACAAGACCCACTCAATTGCTTTTGCGATGTATGGGCGATCTAGGTCTTGCATCCTAGTGACGATCTTATGGTTCTCCGTTTGGGGAAGACTCGCAAGAGGACTCGGAACAATATGTGGTTATTGATATTAATGTTTATGCTTGTATGTTTGTGATTTCTATATGTGCATTATTACTTTCTTTGACACCTAATTGTATGCAATATGGAATAATACATATCGTAACCATAACATTAATATTGGTCTTTATTTACACGCCAAAATACCATGCTCATTGTGACCTGCTATTTGATTCGTGGAAAATTGTTTTGTAAAATAAAGTGACCTAATATATGAAACACGTTTTCAAGAATTTAAAACTAGACGCTATGGACACTTGGGATGTACGGCTCACCCACTAGAACAAACTCAAAGGGGTTTAAAGAAGTGAGCATAGTCTCACCGAAAGGATGTCTAAGGTTATGCTTCGGCTTACCGGTCCTCTGCCTCCCGTATGCGTTCGATTGGAGCGACCGTGAACCATGATGATCACTACAGTGTCATTACCAAAGTTTTTTAAACTAGTGTTACAAAGTTGTTTTGCATGCTTCTTTGTACACGACTTTTACCACATTTTTATGTGCATACCTATTTGTTAATATTAAGTCTATGCCACCCAACTATGGACACGTGCACTTGGATTGACTTCTCCGGTCGACCTAAGGGCCTTTCCAACCCATGGTAATTATTTCTCACTGGAGACCTCGGTTATTTTACACGTTCATACTTGGTCGACTTATATCGAGTTAACTTGGTCGGACCTCGACCCGAGGCATAAGATGCGAACTAAACATGCTTTTGACATTATTACTTGATACTAATGCCTTAACCAGTCTCATAAATCTAAGAGTTGCATTATGCAATTAACGCCTCGTACCCTCTTGTCCTATTTTTTTACACACTGGTTAGACCTATGGTAATTAAGTGGGGTTGCAAGATGGATCTTAGTCTTAATTAGTAATTAATTGGGTAGTTAATTCTTTTAAGAATGTAATTATCGAAAATACTAGATTTGAACTTTTTATGTTCGGATTAATTGTGTTATTGCAACATAATTCGTAAACAAATTTGTTTTTCTTTTAAAGACAAACTTAGTCTCTTTTCCTAGTAAGAAGAGTGAGACTTATACCTATCTTTTCTCCTTAGTTGGCAAACTAAGATAGGATTCCTAAATTGATAAACTCGTTTATGATCTTTCATTACCCTTTCGTGGTCTAGAGTTAATTGAAAGACAAAATATTTTGTGTAACTGGAAACATTGTGTTTAGAGCTACCAAAATAAATAACATCCCTGGACGTAATATGAGTTTAAACCGCAAAAGTGAAAGGAATTACTAGCATATTTGCTAGGTAATCTTCTTGGACTCTTTTTATTCCTAAAGTGCTAAATACCCTTGGGGCTTTGTAGACGATAAAGGAGGAACTGCATGCTAAAGATTCAAGTTAATTGAATGAAAGAATGGCTAGTCCATTGTGCGCATAAGTAGAACTTCATATATTATGCTCAATACCTAAGTACATGCTACTCGTAGGCAATTGAAGAGAATAGGAAAGTATATAAAACTGCTATATGCTTTCTACTGGAAATGTAACACTTACAATGTTGACAAATCCGAGGGCATTGCATTTTATTACTGAAATATCATTCATGTGATGTTGTCAATTTCAGTGGGAGCTACGGATTTATTTCCTGTTAGTCACCCATATCATTTCAAACTAGCTTTGAAATAATCCATTACTTTCCGAATATGAACAACCATTGCTTAAAGGAAAATTGCATTTTATTTTATCAGATAACTCGTTGCTTTCCTGCTGTCGCTTCCTGAAATGTTATCTATAGAATAATAATCCACAATTCCTTATTACAGGTTATGGTTCTAAACTACTTATGGTACATATGACATTAATCATATCGTTTGAACAATCAATCACGTGTTGTTTGTTTTCATAATATGATGTTTTACCTTTCACAAGTGGGAGAAATCTCAAAGTGTGTGCAAGGAACAACAATATTATTGGTACCTCTTGACCGCAAGGTAAAGGAAACTAATAATTATACTAGGACTTAAACACGTTAGATGTTTAATGCCCTACTACATGTAAATAAGAATTCTACAAGGACTTAAACACATGAGATGTTTATTGCCCTACTACATTCTAATAATGATTCTACTAGGACTTGAACACGCTAGATGTTTGTTGCCCTACTACATTCAAATGTCATAGTGTAAAGATACTTCAACATTTGACTACATGTTTTAGTCGACATAATTATGGTTATATGATAATGCTCATAATTCGAGTATAAAATTAACTTAAAATTACTATAGAACTCAAGAGTTTGCGTTCATGATTACTTTTGTTAGTATAATTATGCTTACAAGTTAAGACATAATTATAAAGTCATTGAATTAGTCAATGACTTATAACATAAAGTATATATAGTAAAAGTGTTATGTCTTCTAGTTAACACATAAACATAAGGCCTTTGAATTATTCAAAGACTTATAATGTATTATTGAAATGTCATGTTTTCTTGTTAACACATGAACATATAATTCTTGAACAGTTCTGTCTTCTTGTGAACACGTGAACATAAGGTTCTTGTATTGTTCAATTGTCACACCCCCAAATTACGTGTTTTGCAGCGGAATGGAATACCTTGGGGAGGACTGTCATAGCATCAAAGTTACAGTTATATCGAACGACCTAAAGTGTCGTTTAGAAAATACATCGTTTGATTCAGTAAAATAATCAGAGTTCACAAATTATAGGTCCCAATTGAAAATCATCTTGTGCGGAAATAAGTTGTTACAATTCAAACGATGTTTTAAAGTATGTAAAACCCAAGTGAGACGCGTCGTCACCACGACTCCATGATGTGTCCAAATGCATGCCATGAAGTGAATGCCTTAGATACCTGAGATAAAACATGCTAAAAGTGTCAACACAAAGGTTGAGTGAGTTCATAGAGTTTGAGTTGAAATGTAAAGCCTTTCAAAATCGTTTATGTAGCAAAGGCATTGTAAATCCACTCAGTTCCAAGTCCCGCCCATACAAAACTTGCAACCTGTGTGTTCACAACCCACTGCCAGAAGGTACATAGTTTATGTTCAAGTGCATGATGTCAAATGAATTCACATAATAGCGCATGGCTCAATGTATCGAAATCGTTTATGCAGCAAAGGCATTGTAAATCCACTCAGTTCCAAGTCCCGCCCATACAAAACTTGCAACCTGTGTGTTCACAACCCATTGCCGAAATGTATATATAGTTTATGTTCAAATGAATATGAGTGTTGTTCAAATCGTTCCAAGACCATTAGTCCATGAATATACCAAGACCGTTAGCTCAATGAATATACCAAGACCGTTAGACCAATGAATATACCAAGTCCGTTAGACCAATGAATATACCAAGACCGTTAGACCAATGAATATACCAAGACCGTTAGACCAATGAATATACCAAGTCCGTTAGACCAATGAATATACCAAGACCGTTAGACCAATGAATATACCAAGTCCGTTAGACCAATGAATATGATATGGAAATTCTAAGTATGGCAATCTTGTTTTCGCATGACTAAACAATCAGTTCGGATAAACATATAATTTGCAAATAGTCATGAATGTAATGAAAATAATTGAGCATGTATCTCCCCCAAAACAGTTTAATAACAGCATTAAAACAAGAAAAGTGGGGCTATGGAACTCACGGTAATCCTTAAAAGTTTAGAGTACTTATGATAGTAAATGAAAATAGTCGAGCATGTATCTCCCCCAAAATAGTTATGAAAGCATGTAAAAGTAGGGGCTATGAAACTCACGGTAATCCTTAAATGTTTAGAGTAACTATGAAAGTAAATGAAAATAGTTGAGCATGTATCTCCCCCAAAACATTTTTGAAAACAAGTAAAAGTAGGGGCTATGAAAACTCACAGTAATCCTTATAAAAGTTAAAGTACTTGTGAAAGTAAATGAAAACAGTTTGAGCATGTATCTCCCCCAAAACAGTTATGAAAGCAAGTAAAAGTAGGGGCCATGAAACTCACTTGGACAATAATGCGATGGCAAAAGTGGATACACTGAAATGTAACGTGAATCTCGACAATGACCTATTATAAATGATATGATATGTAATGAGTTGCAATGTAATGTTATGCATGCATTTCGTATGTCATTTATACCATTTGCGAGTTTTGAAAATAATACTTATCGTCGAAAAATACTCGTTTGACGTCTTGACTATTCAAAAATGACTTTACAGGTATTTACGTCAAAATGTCATCCTACAATGGTTTCGTAATGATTTTTGGTGAAATTATCACTTTTCGTCGTAAAACAATGTCGTCGGAAATTTTCATGAAATTAACAAAAATGGCTTTGGAAAACTAGTCGTAAAATGGTGTACGTCGATCGTTAGAGAACGAACTCGACTGTTTTGGAAAGTTTGTATCGATATCTAGAAGTTTCAGTTCAGGAGTTCTCGTCCAAAAGGTCTCGATCATAAAGATATTAAGGGTTAAAGATAGTGATTTTGGCTAATTGTTGTGCAGAAAATGAGTTTCGGCCAAGTTTGAGCATCCGTAATTAATTTACTATAACTCCGCTTTACAAACAGCTTGTTGTTTTGAAAATATGGCCGGTGAACTTGATTTCATTAGGAGACATTTCGTTCCAAAAAGTTGCACATCATGGTTAAAAACAGCCCTCAACATGGACGTTACAGCTACCGTGACACTTATATCAGTAAATTAATATAGTTTTTTCAGAAAAATAATAGTTACGGCAAGTTTATGAAAACGTGCATATCTTTGTCGTTTCAAATCCGTTTTCTACGTATAATACGTCCTTAGCTTCGTATCGAAGTAAACTAATATATTTTTTGAGAAGTCGAAATAATTTGTGAAGCTTAAGGCTCATTTTTGACCCAAACAATGTAAAACAGTTTGCTGAAAATTCTGAAAATAATATATTTCGTCGTCAAACTTGTAAAATCCATAACTTCTTCGGTTATAAGTCCGTTTCATCCGTTCAATGCCACGGATTCGTTTTAAAGTATAGTTTCTAAATATCAAGGCCAAAGTTTCGTACCAACTGTCGGATTTTCCAGAAAAATGAAACAAGGACAGAACATAATTTATAACTTATCGAAAATAGTTTTTCTCGGACAAAACCTATTCTAATCCCTTCAAATCAACTCCAAAGCTAATCTAATCCTACCATACACCTTCTTAGGGTGTCATGGGTTCCTAGACATCATCAAGACCAAAGAATACCAAGGGAATATTTATAGGATGACCAAATATGTATATATACTCTAAAATCATGAAAAAAAATGGTATAAATCACATATCATGCATACTTGCTCCAAAAATGAAAAGATGAATATGAAATGATAAGGAAACATGAAAATGAAAGAAATATGCTTACAAGTGAAAATGATGAGGTGAAAGTAACAAGGATAATCCTAAATACTCTTGGTTTTTATTTCAAAACCTTATAAAGAGTAATAACTAGATTGTAAATAACTTGAACTTGAGAAAAATTTGTGATGATTCCTTGATCACCCTTGATGGCCGGTTTTTGAGAGATGGAAAAAGAGAGAAACAATCTTGACTTGATCTTTAATAATTGTGTGAATGAAAATTAAAGTGAAAGTGTGAAATGTTGAGTGTAAATATAGATGTGTAAGAAGAAAATATTACCACAATTAATGTATCCACCCTCCCCCCCCCCCCCCTTGGCCGGTTTTGGGGGGGATGTATCTCAAGATATATATTTTTTTTTCCTTGTATGAACTTGATAAAAATGTGTAAGTGGATATTATGAAATAATAACTTGTAAGGTAAATGGTAGCTTTTAGGTAAAAGAAATTTTTAATAGATCAAAGTAAAGTATAATGAGATCATAAAAATTGTAAAAATACATTCCTTGTAAAATTTGAGTGATAAAATAATTATCGTGTAGTTTTTAAGAAAAACGCCGTAATAATATAAATTTAACAATTTATATAGGAAATAAATTTAAAACACTAGGTAAACTCAAATTATAGTTTTTATAAACTAAATGTAAGTATAAAAATATGTCGGGATCATTTTTGGAAGTATCGGATTAAATGTTCAAAATAATAACTCACGCGATAACGTTTATTTAATATAAAATTTACGCGTTTAAGGTGAAATGTAAAATCATGAATGAACTATCATAATGCAAATGATGCTAATGAAATGTAGACTAAACTTAGTCCATATGAAATGTTTGTGATGATACGATCATGAATTCGCCGCTAAACCATAAAGGTTACGCGAATTTGGAACACGTAAACCTAGTTTACAATAAATGTTGAAATAATGAGACATGAATTGTGTCGAGAAATGACCTGAAAGCGGGGTTGTCACATTCGCCCATCCAAAAGGAATTCAGTCCCCAATTCAGTTCAATGTTGGTCTCTCGGGTTTTGGGTTTGATGAGGCAAGCCTTCCCATTCTCGAGCAAAACCCTCAAAAGACTTTTTGGTAACCGATTTTTACTTAATCCCATAACTCATCAAACAAGAACTGTCATACGATTAGGCTAAATCGGTTTAGGTAACAACTTGTTTCTAGCTCGATCTTTGCAACTCATCAAACAAGAACGGTCACGCGGATCAAACTGGAAACAAGTGGTTTGAAGAAAATCTTTTGAAAATTTGGCTCGATTAAGGAATTGCTTACACATATAAGCCTACTACTCCCTTCATTGCATGATTCTTCTTGAATTAGACATAGGTGATCAGGCTATGTATAATTTAGGAGTAACTATGCAATGCTTGGACTAATCGACTCATATGATGTTTGGTGTTAAGTCAACCGGTGTAAAAATTGTGATAGAGAATGACAGGGCATTCTCCACATTGGAGTATGAGGAAAGGATAATGGGATGGGTATTTAAGGGCATCCATGTGACAATCGATTTGAAATGAAAGTAAATAACTCGAAAAATGTACGTTATAAATCGTATGCAAAGTGAACGTGCACTTATGATGAAATGATGAGATGCTATGATAATGTGGTTATAGTCTAGGGTCAATGATGCAACCTAGTTCTCTTATAACCGACTCGCGATGCCAATCTGTCACACCCCAAATTACGTGTTTTGCAGCGAATGGAATACCTTGGGAGGACTGTCATAGCATCAAAGTTACAGTTATATCGAATCGACACCTAAAGTGTCGTTTAGAAAATACATCGTTTGATTCATAAAATAATCGAGAGTTCACAAATTATAGGTCCCAATTGAAAATCATCTTGTGCGGAAATAAGTTGTTACAATTCAAACGATGTTTTAAAGTATGTAAAACCCAAGTGAGACGCGTCGTCACCACGACTCCATGATGTGTCCAATATGCTGTCAGTTTGTAGCAAAGGCATTGTGTAAATCCCACTTTCGAGTTCCAAGTCCGCCCATACAAAACTTTCAACGCTTTGTGTGTTCACAACCCCTTTGCCGTGAAGGTACATAGTTTATGTTCAAGTGCATGATGTCAAATGAATTCACATAATAGCGCATGGCTCAATGTATCGAAATCGTTTATGCGACAAGGCATTGTAAATCCATTCAGTTCCAAGTTCCGCCCATACAAAACTTGCAACCTGTGTTCACAACCCATTGCCGAAATGTATATATAGTTTATGTTCAAATGAATATTGTTGTTCAAATTTCCAAGACCGTTAGACCCATGAATATACCAAGACCGTTAGCTCAATGAATATACCAAGACCGTTAGACCAATGAATATACCAAGTCCGTTAGACCAATGAATATACCAAGACCGTTAGACCAATGAATATACCAAGACCGTTAGACCAATGAATATACCAAGTCCGTTAGACCAATGAATATACCAAGACCGTTAGACCAATGAATATACCAAGTCCGTTAGACCAATGAATATGATATGGAAATTCTAAGTATGGCAATACTGCATTGCATGACTAAACATTTAGATCGGATAAACATATAATTTGCAAATAGTCATGAATGTAATAAAAATAATTGAGCATGTATCTCCCCCAAAACAGTTTAATAACAGCATTAAAACAAGAAAAGTGGGGCTATGGAACTCACGGTAATCCTTAAAAGTTTAGAGTACTTATGATAGTAAATGAAAATAGTCGAGCATGTATCTCCCCCAAAATAGTTATGAAAGCATGTAAAAGTAGGGGCTATGAAACTCACGGTAATCCTTAAATGTTTAGAGTAACTATGAAAGTAAATGAAAATAGTTGAGCATGTATCTCCCCCAAAACATTTTTGAAAACAAGTAAAAGTAGGGGCTATGAAAACTCACAGTAATCCTTATAAAAGTTAAAGTACTTGTGAAAGTAAATGAAAACAGTTTGAGCATGTATCTCCCCCAAAACAGTTATGAAAGCAAGTAAAAGTAGGGGCCATGAAACTCACTTGGACAATAATGCGATGGCAAAAGTGGATACTGAGAAGTAACGTGAATCTCGACAATGACCTATTATAAATGATATGATATGTAATGAGTTGCAATGTAATGTTATGCATGCATTTCGTATGTCATTTATACCATTTCGAGTTTGAAAATAATACTTATCGTCGAAAAATACTCGTTTGACGTCTTGACTATTCAAAAATGACTTTACAGGTATTTACGTCAAAATGTCATCCTACAATGGTTTCGTAATGATTTATGGTGAAATTATCACTTTTCGTCGTAAAACAATGTCGTCGGAAATTTCATGAAATTAACAAAAATGGCTTTGGAAAACTAGTCGTAAAATGGTGTCCGTCGATCGTTAGAGAACGAACTCGACTGTTTTGGAAAGTTTGTATCGATATCTAGAAGTTTCAGTTCAAGTTCCTCGTCAAAAGGTCTCGATCATAAAGATATTAAGGGGTAAAGATAGTGATTTTGGCTAATTGTTGTGCAGAGAAAATGAGTTTCGCCAAGTTTGAGCAACCGTAATTAATTTACTATAACTCCGCTTTACAAACAGCTTGTTGTTTTGAAAAATATGGCCGTGAACTTGATTTCATTAGAAGACATTTCGTTCCAAAAGTTGCACATCATGGTTAAAAACGACCCTCAACATGGACGTTACAGCTACCGTGACACTTGTATATCGTAAATTAATATAGTTTTTGGAAAAATAATAGTTACGGCAAGTTTATGAGCGATGCATATCTTTGTCGTTTCAAATCCGTTTTCTATTATATCGTCCTTAGCTTGCGTATCGTGGCTAATATATTTTGAGAAATTGAAATAATTTGTGAAGCTTAAGGCTCATTTTTTGACCCAAACAATGTAAAAACAGTTTGCTGAAAATTCTGAAAATAATATATTTCGAGTAAGTCAAACTTGTAAAATCCACTAGCAGCTTCTTCGTTATAAGTCCGTTTTCATCTAGTTCCAAAGCGGTACGGATTGGATTTTTCAAAATATATTTTCACAAATATCAAGGCCAAAGTTTCGTACCAACTGTCGGAATTTTCAGTAAAAATGAAACAAGGACAGAACATAATTTATAACTTATAGAAAATAGTTTTCTCTGAGGACAAAACCTATTCTAATCCCTTCAAATCAACTCAAAGCTAATCTT
>OU343225.1:246861956-247012692 GCA_910596185.1 Chrysanthemum makinoi | reverse complement strand
GATCTATAGAGTGGCGAGTTTGAATATTAGCAAGGTTGTTTTTTTTTTGGCGAGTTTCCCTTAGTTAAGAGTTTGGCGAGTTTGTCTTCCACATAATAACTTGGCGAGTTTCTATTAGGTTTAGATTTTTGGCGAGTTTGCTTGGTTCAAGAACACTACGAGTTTCTTCTTTATTGTTGAATAGTGGCGAGTTTTTCTGCCATATGATTGTTTGAGTTTGTCATTGGTCCATACTTTAGGACATGTTTGTGCGTTTAAGGTTTCATACTAGAGTCTAAGACCATTTAGGATTCTCTTAGTAAATTTTTTTGGCGAGTTTGTATGCTTGTTACTCTCTAAGTATTTGATGTTTCTTGTGTGTTTCTATTGAGTCTTAGCAAGTATGACTTAGTTAATTTTGAGAGTTTCACACATAAATGCTTTTGTGAGTTTGCATTGTTTGTATGTTAGGATCATATGAGTTATTCCTCTAACATGTCATTACAAATTCTTGGATATCTTGGTAAATGATTTGTTTCGGTCTAAACATTGTCTCAAGGATCTCTCACAAGAAAAGACATGTATCCCATTGAAGATGAACGCAATATTGGCTTTCAAACTCGTATTGATTTGAACAACTTCTATGCCATCCGTGTCGATTATAGTGGAAATTCTTAAGAAGCACTTCACGTGTGGCATCTTGACTTTATCGCAAGTGTCCACGAGATCTACTTACATCAATTCGGCATTCACTCAAGATAAGTACGATTCCAACATCATGACAGTCAGTTGAGAACTCCATTGAATTTGATGTTAGCGTTCTTCGTCATGTTCTTCATCTTCCTCTTGAAGAAACAAAGACTAACACTTCGTTCATACCATCTCCATCGTTTTCACAAATTGCATTATCTCTTAGAAAAATGGGTTATGATGAGTCTTCTCAACCGCTTGTCAACGATTCGATGTAAACCGGAAATTCATTCCCCAACCATGGTTATCATTGTATACCATACTCGATCATTGTGTTACGGGGAAAAGCTACGGCCATGAACACCCTCGATTGGAACTACTTCAAATCTTTTGGGGTATCATTAATACACAACACCTTGATTATGCACGGCTAATGCGGAATGATATGATCTATCAAACGACGGTTTACCAATAAGAAAGGGCATAAAATTCCATTTGCTCGTTACACCAAGCTTCTTATTGAATACTTCATGCAAGTAGATCCAAGCATCGACAAGCGAATAGCAAGTGGTGATCAGTATCATACTCCTCACATGGATCATGTGCTTAAAACTGTTAAAGTTCAAAGCACTAGCACAACAAACAAAGGCTTAAGAATTCATGACCGTCTCTTTAATGATGGCATCAAGTCGACTACCGCTACGGGGACTATGATCAAGCAGCGAGCGGTTGGAATTATTTCGACAAACCTAAAGGTAGAGGAAGGAGATCCATTGCAAAACACAAGCAAACCTTGCTGATTGATGAAGTTGTTGCTGCAGAAGAACAAGTTAGTCATCATGACAAAGATTGATAACCCAATGAGACACTCAAAGACTTATCGGTGAAACAAGATCAGTTGCAGACAGTAGTAAAACTATTAGTCATCAAACTCAATTACTTCAATCTCCTACACTCACAAAGAAGAACGAGCAATCACGAAGAAAACATTGGCTATCACCAAACGTCATCACCAAGGCGATCTTGAAAGGTTGCGAAGAAGGTGAAGGATCGAGGTTCTAAGGTGATTTCTAAACAACTTCAACAACCTATGAATGAATCGAATCTTCCGATCGGATAACTCAATTTCTGACACTCTCTTCATCCAAAGATGAATCGATCAATTCATTAGTTCGATAATGAAGAATCTGTCAACAATGATGAATCGAGAATGATGATTTTGATGATGTTTTGCACTAATAAACCACATTTGGAAGGTGGCGCTCATGCTTCCAACAACCACTAACAAAACCACCTCCGGCATCCTCGGATCAACAGTCAAAGGCGAATGTTCCTTCCAAAACCACCTTTAAGATCGAGGCTCCGTCTCGACAAACATCGGAAACAGGAGAAAAAGATAAATTTCAAGACATTCAAGCACAACTCACTTCTCTTCAAACCCAAGTTCAGACACAACAAAAGCAACTTCAAGAACAACATCAACAAATTGAAGTTTCCATTACGCGCAGAAGCGGTTGAAATCCTTAAGCAGGTTCTTCCTACAGAGGTCAAGAGTTGCATTAATGAAGTTCTACCATCCATTCGCACATATGTTAAAAACAAGCTTCAAGGTGTTGTAGCCACTCATCTTCAAACACAGCCGATAACCCTTGAAACAAAACCTTCAACGTTGCATGTCGTTGATCTCAAAAGTCAACTTCTAGAGAAGATAATTGATGATGATGAAGAAGTGGAACTTTGAGGCGCTACTACTCAAATCCATTAAGAGGGTGATAAGAAAAGTGCATCGCATCGTGCAAAGATATCCGCCTAAAATGCTTAGAGACCGATGATAAAGATGACGAGTCACGTCCACGCGACAAACGTTCCAAATTCACTGCACCGTCATCTTCAGTTTTCCAAACCACTTCTCATGATATTTCACACGAAGATGAAATTCAACCACAATCTTCAATCAACCTCCACATGATGTCTCTCAAGTCATATCCTAGCCACCATTGAACATGCAACAAGATGATGCCCCAGAATGGATTGACTCTTCCACGACTCAGTTTGGTGGTTTGAAGATATGGTTGATGCTCATCTAGAAGATGATCTTCCTAATGAAGCTTCCATTGTGGGTTTCACAAAGAATTTGAAAAAGATCATGAAGGTGCAGAAACTTCAATTGTCTCACATTGCCACTATTCGCGGCGGGGTTTACACAATTTAATACTTCCACCACTTCAAGGCTTCAATTTGAATACAATCTTGAGGAAGTTGCACGAGCAATGTCGGAGAACATTACTTGGGATGTTTAGCGCCCTCCGGTGCTCCCAAAACGTTCAAGTTTCATGACTATTCTCAACCTTTACCACTCATGGGTCATACTCATAATCTCAAGGTACCCACACCTTATTTCTTTAATCATGATTTAGAATATCTGATGTATGGCAACACAGATCAGAGAAAGCGGTATGCAACATCATTATCTAAGTTCCATGCTGCGGTTTACACTCAAGAGGGAATGGAGGAAGAAGTTGCTGACTTGTTTAGTTCTTTGGTTGTTACATATAATGATGAGGCAGAACTTGGCATCTTCCACTAGCCTAATATGCGTAAATGGTTTTACAAATGGCGACTCACATTCACCTCTAAACACAAAGTGTGTTATAACCACCGGATCTTGTCCATTAAAAGTGCAGAGATTATGGATAAATACGGGTACAATTTTTTGACTAACATCAAGGTTCGCGGCGGCGATAAAGAATACACCTTCAACGAAGGTGACTACGAGGTTTCTGAATCTCAATGATATCGAAGATATGTATCTTCTCAAAGTTCAAGGAAAACTTGAGCATCTTCATGGAAGCTTACAATATGATATCTTCAACTCAATCCTCATTTTTATCCGCAGTCTTGTCATTAAGTCAAGAGTTGAAGATCTTCATCTTGGTGTTGAAAGTTATCGAAGCGTCTGAATCTTACCAAACGATCTCCAACCACCGGCATTTATGACCGAAAGCCGTATCATTCACCACAACACAATTTGGATTACACTTCATCAGGAACAACATCGTCAAATTCATGGGATACGAAGAAATTCACAAGTTCAGTGATGATACGTTGACACTGGTAAAGGTTGAGCTTGTCAACATTCTTGAAGATCACGGCGGGCAGAAAACAGCGTTGGTTCGGAACATGACATGGAAGAAAAGCGATGTTAAGCAAGCTGAAAAGTTTGTCAAGAAAATTGATTCACGACTCAAGTTCGAGTTCAAATCACGGCGACTTGAAGGCTATGTTGGAGGAAGAGCAAGGGTTCGAATATCTTGGCGTTTGTCGACTGAATGAAACTTCTTGATTAGTTAGTTTTTGGAACATTACTTTGGAACATTTAAACATCTGCGTAATAACTCTAACTCTTTACTTTCATTCATATGCTTATCTTAATTGATTATGTTTTTCAGTTAAACCTTGAGCTCGAATTTTTCACAAGCACAACAAATCGATAATATGTTTTTACAACCTGTAATAAACTGTTTCAAATTCGACTCAAGAAGGCTATCTCTCGAATATACTTCCATATTTGAGGAGTACTTTGTTCAACGAAAACAAAATCGATTCCACGAAAGGACCACGTGGTACGTTTGGTGCCTCAATCCTAATTAAAGGGCGAAAGCTTCTTAGCTGTTTACAACGCAAAATCTTTGTTCTAACTCAAATGTTCTTGAAATCCGTTTCTTCCCAAAGGAATTTCAAACACCTCAAAAGCATATTTTAATCAACATGTTTTTCAAAAACAACATACATATGCTATTTTTGAGGGGGAGAAATGTGATTAAAATTGTTGATCAGGAAGTTATGGAATCTCATAGCGTGCTCGACTCAGATATCACCAATGAATTGACGATCTTTGAATGTCGTGTCGAAAAGATTTGTCTTCAAATAAAACTTATCTTAGTAGAATGTACCAATCCGAGACACTCTTGAATGACATGAACTTTGGCGGGTCTAACCTCCTTTTCAAGGAGAGTTTACATCTTCAAGGTAGTTATTAGAGCTAGTTGTCACCTAAAAGTTGATAATGGAACTCTTTAACTATACAAGCGTAACCGTGTCTCAGCGGGAATTGTCTATCAAGAGTCGATCAATTCAAAAGTGCGAGCTCCCCCTCTTATGTGCGATTTCAGTCAAAACTCATAAGCACATGTGGAGGGTATTTCGAAAAACCAAAACTCTCAAGGTGTTGGCAAAACATGTTTTTCATCATAAACATATTGAGAGATTTTTCAAGAAAAGGTTTTGTGGCAACATAGGATAGTCATGGAGTTAAAAGGTGACTAAGTTTAGGAATAAACGTCCTATGATCCGCCGAGCCGGAGGATCTACCCAAGGACACCACAAATAGTTAGTATTTAGAAGTCCTTAGGTATGATTGAAAAAAGGAAAAAATGAGAATCGGAGAAAGAAGGAGTTGAAGAATTAAAAGAAAAGTTAAAGAAAAGGGTGAAAAGAAATAGCCCTCCAAATTATTCAACTTAGGGCGGACACCGGGTTCAATTCATATGCTCTTGGTTGTCACAAGATGACACGGTATTGAAGACAAAGTCGTCATGGACCCGATGGCAATGCACTAAACCTCCTAAGCCACTCAAGTTCTCTCAAAAGAGCTTGTTTCATTCTCACAGGGAACCCTACGTAATCTATCAACTCTCTCTTAGAGATTGTTGGTATTGAAGAAGGAGACCCTCTCCTTAGTCTCCGCTTAGGAAAATCAAAGCGCACTAATCGAGTCTAGAGCCATGAGATTCATCAAAAGATCTCTTAGGAACACTTAAATATTTCATCACTTGTTGTTCAAACAATAAGGACACAAGTGACATTTTTCGAGTCCTCTGAGATCTTAGCAATGCGCGGAACATTTATGAGGGGATTCACAATTGTGATCCTCGGTGATTGAATGGAAATTCTGCGGGGTCAACATCAAGCGACAGCCACGGCCAGTCCGTCACTTGGTAACTCCTTGTGGGTTCGCTTAGTGTGTCTCAAACGGTCTACATGCGTGGGGTGATGCTTGGTGTACCTCGGCGACTCATCGAACTGTAGGTGTATTTGATTACATCATGTTATCTCACTTGTGGGACTCCGTTCAGAACGACCTTTGTGAGAATTAGAGATGTGTTTTCACACTATCTTTGTTAACACTTTTGAAGTTCAAACTTGTAAGCGCTGGATTATTTCTAACCCATGTTTTATGTTTTCTTCTTATGGATGCTCACGGTGGAAAGATCGTGCGGACTCTTCACATGCTCATACCAACATCAACACTAATTGAAGTTCTCTCAAAAGCAAAGAAAATTTCAGAAAGATTCTACATCAAAGTCAAAGAATGCGCAAAGTTATGAGATAATGATCAAAGTCAAAGAATGAGAGCTTCAAATATATGAATCACAAACTTCACGGAAGTATGAGCATCTTTGGAAATGACTTTCATCACTAACAACAAAGATGTTGATGAAGGCGGACTTCAAACTGATCACAATAACAAGAACAAAGAACAAAGATGAAAAGAATCAAAGGCGTCACAAGCTATGAGCGCCAAAGTTCAAGGCGTCAAACGACCTAAGCAAGACAACAAATGATGACCAACCCTTAGGGGAGATTGTTAGGAACATGTTTTATTATCAAGTGTAGGTCATTTCATTTGAAATAGGTCATTAATAATTATGGTTTATAAATGTTTGTAATTAGTTTCTCAGCTCATGTAGTAAGCCCATGAGTATGATAGAAGTTCTTCTAGAACCAAGGGAAACACCCTACTTATGTAAACACTATAAATACCCCCTCCTAGAAGGAGAGGGTTGTTGGCTCTAATTGCAATTATCATTTTCACTAATCATTCATTAGTTCCTTCCACTTTCTCTCACTAAAACTTTCTCTCTCTAGAAATACATATTGTTGTGATAATATGGTGACCTAACACGGTGTTTGACTCAAGAGGAACTTGATGAACTTCACAGAATCATAATAATACCATATAGTACGGGACATGAACAGAAGAATTTCAATCAACATAGTATCACGGTTTATAGAGCCTTCTTAGATTAACCCATGCTTTACATTTCCCTTCATATCTTTAAGATTTTTAAATCAAATCTTTCTTGAACCAATCTCCCACAAAGTATCGAGATCATATACATCACATGCTTTTGATGAGTTCTTCAAATTGAATAGAAGTAAAAGTTTCACCACCTAGCACTTGTAATCTTCCATGTTGGAGCAAAGTACTGCTTGATAAACACTTCCCAATCAATGATAGGATGTGCGACTTGCAGTGGATTCGAGGATAAAAATCTTCTTCTTCTATCAGTATCATTCCGTTAAATACATTTCTTGATGAATTTCGGCGAACTTACTTGTTCTTCAGCAATTTGTCTTCTTAAATGTAAAGGGGTTCACTATCTTTTGGCCTTTCTCTCTTGATTTAGGATAGCTACTTTCTTCTTCTTGAGAGTCCATTAGAATAAAATCTTAGTCTTGCCTTTTTAACTCTGTAGTAGAATGCTGTTTATCATCGAGGCATTCCTTTGAGCCGGTATCTTTCCGACCACCAACACTTTACCCAACAATAATCTTTCATCATTGAAATCACATGTTGTTAGGATTCAGAAAATCCAGTAGTTAAAGTGTCGGTCACCTCAAGTATATGTAATCGTTAGAAAGCTCGTAGTCATAGTTATTTGATGTTAAGTAGTATTTAGTTAAGTAACACCGTGGAGGAAGGACGGGTCTTTACCCACTGTATGCCTGATCCACAGCCCGTCATGTGGCGTTCTATTTAATGACTATAAATACTCTCTACCTCCCTAGGTAGAGAGTTGGAGCTCATAATAAGATTTTTCTTTCTCTCACTAAAGTTCCCAAACCTCTAACTTTCTCTCTCTAAAACTCATCTTATACACCTACTTGATTTATGGTTTGATGTGTATGTGAAATCCAATATGTTACAAATGGTATCAAGAGCCATGGTTGGATCATCTCTTACATATCCTTGGATTTCTAGTGGTTTTAGATGGTTTTGAGTTTGAAAAAGTTTAGTGGTTTTTGCATCATTTGGTTCATTTCTTGTGTTAAAGTTTGAATTTGGGTGTACTTTTGTGTTTAGAATCATTGTAAGTGCTTGGGTTTTGATTTGGTAAGCTTGAATCATGGTTGGGAGCTTTTTTGGATTGAAAAGTGTGTTTTAAAGTTTTTCTTAGTAGCGACTTGGCTCTCGAGTGAATTTCTTAGTAGCGACTTGCTTAAGGTAGCGAGTTGTAGTGTGTTTTGGTAGAAACTTGGTCATTGCGACTTGCCTTTTGAGACAAGCCGACAAACAGTACACTTAGTGGATTCTCCACTACGGGTAGCGACTTGGTGAGGTAGCGACTTGCTTTCGATTTTGATAGAGACTTGTTCTTAAGTTTCTTAGCGATTTGGTGTTAGCAATTTGGACCCTAGTGAGTTGCTATTTAGCGACTTGACGTCTTAGCGACTTGGTGCATAGCGACTTCTTGTCAATTCTTAGCGATTTAACTTGGCGACTTGTCTTCTAAATACTTAGCAACTTGGTGCTTAGCGACTTGGTTCAAGGATTCTTAGCGACTTGGTTAACTTTTGTTTGTAATACGGTTTTCTCTTGATTTAGTAAAATCCCGTGAAAGAATCTTTTTCCGCTTAATCATAGAGTTATAAAATCCCGCAATCTTTTAACATGTCTACCAACGTCCTACAATCATCTCCACGTGCCGAGTGTTCAAGCAGTTGGTTCGACAACCCTTCCTACCATGCTTGACGAACGCTACTTTCCACTCTTGGGCTCAAAGAATCGAACTGCATGTCTTGGAAAGGAAAATGGGGTCAACATTCTCAAATCGATTGATGAAGGACCTTATCGAGTTGAGACTACTAGAGACATAATTGATATTGCCAGCAGATGGAACTATGATTTTTGGATTGGACAGCCAAAGACGATGATGAGCTCCGATAAGGAGAAAAGAGATTCGATGCCGATATCGTGGCTTCTAACATCGCATACAAGGTCTTCCAAAAGATATCTACAAGCTTATCAATCACAACACCGGCCAAGGCAAGTGTGGATAATGTCAAGATGCTTCTTTCCTGGTTTCAATTAATATGGAAGACAGAGAATCACAACTTTATGATGAATTTGAGCACTTCAAGATGAAACCGTAAGAGAGTGTCTATGAGTATTATGAGATTCCACAAGCTTGTTAATGACATGAGGAACATCGAATGACCACTATGCCAAACATTCACCGAACTCCAAATTTAGAACAACATGAATCCCGAATGGCACAAGTTTGTCACCTCCGTGAAGCTAACCAAAGGATTGAAGAATACAAACTATGAGCAACTCTATGCCTTCCTTCTTCATAATGAGAGACATGCTATGTTTGAAAAAAGGATTCTTGATCAGTTTAAAACTAACCAGGGAGAGACAAGCTCATCAAATGATTCAACTGCCTTCTACTCAAACATTGGAATTACCACCAAAGCATCTCAAGTTATACCCATGGGTAATGGTAATCACAAACTCATTCCCGATCCTATGTTCAAACAAGTCGATGCGATGCACACGTGGGTACCTTCATTAATCAACTGGCTCTCCTGATTATTCAAAACATGAACTCTCTCCACACCAACAACAATCTCGTAACAAGCATCCAACCACACAATCAAGCCACCGTCGAGATGGAAGGTTATGGTGCAGCCAATTCAAGAAAGGCGTAGATTTAACAAGGAAGAGGTGGAGCCGGTAGAGGTTATGCCGCAATCGAATAGGGAAGGAATGGAAACCTGGGTCAAGCAAAGCCAATCAAATGTTACAACTGTGGAGGTGAGGGACACATTGCAAGGAACCGCACATCACCAAAACGCCCTCGAATGCAAAGCGTACTTCAGGGATAAGATGTTGCTTGTGCAAGCTCGTGATAATGGTGCAAAATTTGGATGAAGAAGAGTTGTTTTTCGGCCGAGGGAAATGCTAAGACATATGATGCAGATGTGGATGAGCAACCAATTAAGGAGATAGGCCATAATCATCAGAATGCCTTTCAAGTAGCCGGATTGATGCATACGACTCGATGTTGATGATGAACCTACATCGCACAAACCATTTTCATGTCTAGCATTTCTCCAATGGTCTCTCCTAAAGTCTCTTCATCACCACAAGCGGGTCCATCCAAAGACAAAATCATCTCTCGAGGTACTAAAACTATAATGATGATGCCGATGCAAAAGATGCATAACAAAGTACAATCAACTAAAACTATTGAGTCAAATATTGAAAATATGGGTAATATCAATGTTGTCCCATATGATCAATATGTGAAACAAAGTGAAAGTGAGGTCGTATCAAGTGATGCATCTTCTGCAGTCAATGATGACTATGTTTTTGATGAATTCACTGCATGTGCCCCTGATGATTCTGTTATCTCTGAACTTAATGCCTATAAAGAACGAGTTGCCATTTATGAACAACGCGCTAAGTTTGAGCTAACTACTCGTGAGCAGGAGTTGGATAACCAAATGCGCACAATTATTAGAAAAAGTAATTTTAGAGAAGAAGTGTTAAAACAAGAGTTAAACTCCTTACAAGAAAAGCTTTCTAAAACTCCTAAGCAAAAACAAGAACTTCAAGAAAATGTTAAAGTGCTTAAGCAAGAATTTCATGCTAAGGAATCAAAACTTTTGAATGATTTTTCTAATCTAAAAACTTTGAAGAACAAGCTTGAAAATAAGTTGTAATGCATAGGGAATACCATTCAGATCGCTTCACATTGTCACTAAACATAGAGTTCTAAGCGATAAGCATAGTGTTCCCATTATAGATAAACCTAACCTGAGTACGTAAGATTGCAAAAGCATCTCAAAATGTAATTTATGATGGCAATGAGATTCTTAAACCTAGACATAAACCTAGTTGCGTTGAGTGCACTGAGGAAGATAGAAAATTAGATGATGCATCTAGGGAGAAAATGAATAAGAAGTTAGAAGATCCTGAATGTAAAAAGAATAACATCACAATCAAACCCCATGATTACAAGAAGGAAAAATGGATCTTCTTAAACAAATTTAAGCCTCAAACATTGTTAACACCTGAACAAGTTTTTTTCGAAAGGGACTTAGATAAGCAAAAAGTCAAAAATCTTGTTGAAACAAACCCTCCCCTTAGGAAAATGCCTCAAAGAATCGTGTGTATCCTCCAAATTCACCAATGCATTTAGTTCCTAGAACTATTGCCACTAAGAGCAAGACCTTAATCAGTCAATATGTTATTTTTCAACTATTTGTCGATTTTGAGAAAACTTGTAAGAAAAGGATCACACCCACCGGGGGATAAAGGTGAAAGGGTTTTGAGCAAACAAAAGAATGCTATTTAACTAAGGTCATGCCTTTCTTTAAACAACTAAAAGATCCTTTTGAGAGTCTTAAAAAGGGGATAGATTCAGATATTAAAGGAATGGAAAAGGAATTTGATGCAATGATAGTTGAGGTTAGCGACTATGAGCGAGCATTAAAATATAATGAGATTGAGAGGAAAAACTTGCATACCTTGAATGAGAATCTTATTTCTGAATGTATTGCTCAAGATGTGTTTTACACTACCACAAATTGCTCCATTAATGCTTCTCAATTTCATGAATTATCTGTTGCTTTAAAAGTCTCCCATGATCGTGTCATTGAGCTTGAAATCAAAAACTCTAAACTAAGTGAGAAAATTGAACAGATGATCAATGATAATTTGGTAAAACATTTTTCTAAACTAGAAGTTGAACAATTTGATTTACAACTTAAATATCAACATCTCAAAGAAAATGTTAAAACCTCAAATATCAAGATATCCACGGATGTTCCGTGAGTTTGATGCGCTTTTGAAATAAAAACGTGATGAACAAATTCAAGCTCATTGTAACACGATCAGAAAATTGAAAGCCCAAATTTCTCATTAAAGGTGAAAAGAACAATGTGATTGGCTCCCAAATGCCTCCTCCTTTAGATTCTCGGAATTCTCAAAATTTTCATCTTCAAAACTTAGTTAATGCTTTACAAAAGGAAAATGAGAGTTTCTAGAAGAAAATGAAAAGGTTAAACGTCATTTCAATGAGTTATTTGATTCAATAAAGTCACTCAATAAAAAATACTTAAAAAATAACTTCGTTAAAGAGAAATTGAGAATCAAGAGTCAGTCAAAGGAGAAAATGGCCAATGACCAATGGAGAGAATGGTGCTCAAATGTGCATGTCTCGGATAAATATGCTTTGTCTGTGAAATATGTTCCTCCTCATCTTAGGAATAACAAACTGCGATTCAAACATATTTCTCATACCTTAAGGATAGTCTAGAATGTCTTCGTGAGAATGTAGAAGAGGATAAGATAGAGAAACCACATGATAATGCAATTGGCCATGCATGCTTATATGCCAAACAATCTCAAGAACTTCTAGAATGCCTAATTACAATATTCCCTAAAACCTTAGGTGAACAAGTCAATCCCTTGATACCTTGTTCCATGCCTAGTGCCAAGTATGCAACTCATTCAATGCCCAATGTTATGAATGTGAACCTTAGTATGCCTTCAAGCTCGCGATCCCAAAGACATCTAGTGTTAAGAAAGTGAACTTCAAAGATGCCTTCAAATAGCTCACATCCCAAAGACATCAAAATAAGAAAGGCAAAAAGTAGCAAAACCAACTAATGTTCCCATTCCCTCTACAGAGTAATCAATGACATTAAAGCAAGTAGGTCAAAGTCTCAAGACAATACAAGGAATGATAGGACCTCGCAAGCTAAGAATGTGCATTGGAAGAAAGTAGAAGATCATCGTAGGGAGAATTTGAATAAAAACTAATCGTGTTGATTCTAGTGTTAGCTTTAAGCCGCATCGTAATTAATGCTAATTCTACTACTTTTGGCAAAACATGTAATGATGATTGCGTGTTTCTTTTCATTGCTAATCTTGAATGTGGTGTGAATGATTTGTCTAATGCTGTCAAATGCCCGTTGAAATTGTTAATGAAAAAATCATGCTAAGAAGGCTAGAAGGCAAGAACGAAAGAAAGTTAGAAAACAGTGGAAACCCACAGGAAGAACATTTAGTAAGATAGGTTATCAATGGATACATTTGGTCATAAGATTAACGACAATGCCTACTAGTAAATGGATGCCTACTGGTAGAACTATTCCCTTAAGAAGTGAACATACTTTGAATAAGTCAAATACGGACACTAGTATCGTGCATCTATTCATAATGATTCCATTGCTTCGCTTCGATATGGATGTTTCTATTTCTGATGTAGGTGTTCCAATCACTGTTACTAACCAAGTGGAACCCATTCTTGCATGGGGATCCCAATTATCCAGCTATCCATTCTTGTCTGTGTTCAACTGCAGATCGTTCAAATCGTTCTGTGGTACTGGACTCAGGCTGTTCCAAGCATATGACTGGAGACCGGTCGCGCTCATGAACTTTGTGAGCAAATTCATCGGGATGTTAGATTTGGGAACGATCATTTTGGTGCTATTATGGGTTATGGATATTATGTTGTTGTGATAGTGTTATCTCCGTGGTATATTATGTTGAAGGTCTTGGTCATAACTTGTTCTCTGGTCATACAATTCTGGATTCTCGATCCAGAAGTGGCCTTCTAAAACATACTTGCTTCGTTAGAGAACTTGATGGTAAGGAACTTTTAAGAGGAACACATGGTTCAAATCTATACACCATCTCTATCGAAGATATGATGAAGTCTTCTCCAATTTGTTTGTTGTCAAAGGCTTCAAAACAAAGTCATGGTTATGGCATCGCTGCTCTCAATCACTTGAACTTCGCACCATCAATGATCTCTCCGTAAAGTACTTAGGTTGTAGGGTTACCTAGACTAAAGTATGAAAAGGATCATCTTTGTTCAATGCCAATTGGGAAAAAGCAAGAAGTATGCCCACAAACCTAAACCTCACACTTATTAATGGAAGTTCTTCATACAATCCATATGGACTTATGACCAATGAGTGCGAAATATCTGGGAAGAAATACAGTTAGTTGTGGTTGATGATTACTCTCGATTCACTTGGGTTAAGTTCCTCAGGACAAAGGATGAAACTCCAGATATCATCATCAAACTTATCAAACAAAATGCAGTTCGACTTAACAAAACTGTCAGAATCATCCGAACCGACAATGGAACTGAGTTTGTTAATAAACAACTTAGTGAGTTTTATGAAAGTGTTGGAATCATTCATCAAAGAAGTGTTCCACGAACTCCTCAACGAACGGGTAGTTGAAAAGATCTAAATCAACTCTTGTGGAAGCCGCAAGAACAATGCTGATTTACTCAAAGGTTCCAATGTTTCTATGGGCTCAAGCAAGCATTGCATGCGATGCTTACTCAAAATCGTCCCTTATTCACACTGCTCATGGAAAAACTCCATATGAACTTGTCCACAATAGAAAACCTAATCTCTCATTCCTTCGTGTGTTTGGTGCATTGTGCTATCCAACTAATGATGGTCAAGACTTAGGTAAACTAAGAGCAAAGGCAGATATTGAGTTTTTGTTGTCGTTAGGCACCAAACAAGAAAGGTTACCGATCTACAACAAGAGAACCCAAATATCATGGAAACAATTCACGCTACGCTCGATGCGCTGACGGCCGGTCAAATGGCTCCCCTGCACCATCCGCCTGACCCCGCACTTCAAGACAGTCCCATTGGTTCATCCTTGTACCAAACTCATTTCCTACTGCAACCAATGTTGCAAAAAATCGTGACCGGTGAGTTCCAGGCGTCTCGACCCCCGTAGCAGTATCTTAAGTCGGGAAGCATTAATCGGATCGGCATTTCCGCAATTTTTGGTATTTCGAGACCAAACTAAAAATCTTAAATCGATTCCAAGCTCCTGTTTTTCCAAACCTCAATAAAAGCTCCACTCTGACATGATGCCTATTGTGCGTTATAAGTGAAATATACGATCCCAAAACTAAGTAGAATGCCTAAATTATTATTTTTTAAAAATGACCGATTCGGCCGATTCAGCCGATTCGGCCGATTTTTTGGCTGCTTAGTGTCGATTTTTTTCCTAGGCCGATTTTTCGACCGATTTTCAAAAATCGACATGGTGCTCCCGACATTAACGATTAATCGACCAGTTGACCATTTTTGCAAACATTGCCCGCAAACTCATATGTACCTCCATCTGAAGATGATTTAAAAAAATTGTTTGATCCAATGTTTGATGAACACTTTGAACCATGTCGATGAAATGTCAACTCCATCAACAGTCGCTCCTATCCCCGTGAATGAAGTTGAACCCTTCACTCAATATCATTAAGTCAAGAAGCGCATGCTCAGATCACTCGTGTCTCATCAACAAACCATCAATCATCAAATGTACATCATGGAAGTGTTTCTGGCATCAATGATGAAGTTAATCCCTTTGCAACTCTCGAAGATGCTCCATTTGAAAATATCTTTGCTCCTCAATCATCATCGAACCTTCTTCATCATCGGGAGATATCGACTGCTACTTCAGCCTACAACAACAACCACATGATCACCTTAGAAAATGGACACATGATCATCCATTAGACAACATCATTGGAAACCCCTCTCGCCCAGGATCCACACGGAAACAACTTGCAACCGATGCCTTATGGTGCTTCTTCAACTCTGTACTCTCTAAGGTCGAACCAAAAGACATTAAAACCGCCATGAATGAAGAGCAGTTGGTTCAATGCCATGCAACAAGAAATTCATGAGTTTGATCGACTTGATGTATGGGAATTAGTACCGCCCAGATTGTGCTATGAACATTGCTCTAAAATGGATCTTCAAAGTGAAACTTGATGAGCATGGTGATGTCTTAAAGAACAAGGCTCGATTGGTCGCAAAAGGATACCATCAAGAAGAGGGTATTGACTTTGAAGAATCATTTGCTCCAGTTGCTTGTATCGAGGCTATCAGAATCTTCTTGGCTAATGCGGCTAGTAAAAACATGGTCGTATATCAGATGGATGTGAAAACAGCCTTTCTTAATGGTGATTTGAAAGAGGTGGTTTACGCCATCAAGCAAAGGGTTTTGTGAATCCAGAGCATCCTACTCATGTTTATCGCTTGAAAAATCGCTCTTACGGTTTAAAGCAAGCTCCTAGAGCATGGTATGATACGCTGTCAAAGTTTCTTCTATCCTTGGATTTCAGACAAAGAGCAGTTGATCCGACATTGTTCACCTGAAGTCGCAAACATTTAATTCACGTTCAAATTTATGTTGATAATATTATTTTTACCTCGACTGACCCCAATGAATGTGATCGCTTTTCAAATGAAATGGGTTTCAAATTTCAAATGTCAATGATGGGACAAATGTCATTTTTCTTGGGATTACAAATTCACAAAGTCCTGGAGGCATTTTTATAAATCAATCTAAATATGCAAATGAGATTTTAAAGAAATTTGGATTTGAATCATGTGACACCTATGACACTCCCATGATTGAACGTACAAAGCTGGATGAGGACCACTCAGGGATCATGGTAGATCAAACGAAATATCGTAGTATGATTGGATCCATGATGTACCTCACAGCTAGCAGACCAGACATCTTGTTCGCTGCGGTGCATGTGTGCTAGATATCGTGCTAAGCCTACTAAAAAGCACCTTGAAGCGTTAAACGGGTCTTTCGGTATCTCCAAGGAACCATCAATATGGGACTATGGTACCCGAAGGACACCGGTATGTCACTAACACCTATGTAGATGCCGATCATGCAGATGTCAAGATACACGCCGAGAATGCGTCAGAGGTGCTCGAGTTTTTGGGTGATAAGCTTGTGAGCTGGTCTTCAAAGAAGCAAATGAGTACTTCTATTTCTCTACATAGAGAGTTGAATACATAGCCATTTCATCTTGTTGTGCTCAAATCCTTTGGATGAGATCCCAATTATCTGACTATGGCTTTGAATTCAACAAAATCCTCTGTACTGTGATAATAAAAGTGCTATTGCTCTCTCATGCAACAACGTTCAACACTCAAGAGCAAAGCACATCGACATCCGACATCATTTCATCAGGGAGCAAGTGGAAAACGGTGTGGTGGAACTCTATTTTGTGAAGTCGAATACCGTTAGCGCACATCTTCACCAAAGCTCTTCCGAGAGAACGATTTGAGTTTATTCTTCCTCGACTTGGCTTGAAAAGCCTTCAACCAGAAACACTCAAACGTTGTGAGGAGAGACGGGGAGTAAAGGTCTTTCTTCATCTATATTTGTATATATTTATTCAAAAGAAAAATACAAAATTATAAAACCTTCAAAAAAAACCATAAAAAAAAAATCTCGAAAACTCTCAAAAAATATTGTCTTTTGTCTTTCTTCTTGATTCATATATATCTACGGTCTTTGTGTTGTCAATCAAAGAAGTGACACCGGTTCTTAGATGTTGTTCGAATGTTAAAAAAATAAATAATAATAATAATAATAATAAAATCAAAAAATAAAAAAAAAATCAAAAAATCAAAATAAATATTTTTGGGAGAAAGTAAAACAATGGTTTATTGTCATTTCAGGCAGTAACCCGCTTTTCAAAGAAAGAACAGAGCTATGCTTTATCTCATGTTTCAAACCTAATGCTCTGAGTCTAAAAACAAATGTCTGCCATTAACAAGACAAATTTTTAATTTCAAATATTTTTCCTGCTAATGATTCCTCTGAAAAATATTTGCAATCTTATGAAAACTCAATTGTTTTGAAAACACTTCTGACTCTATTTTTGAAAATCAAAAGAACTTATCAAGTGTCAAAATCTCAATCCATCAATCAACAACTTTCGTCATTGATTGAGGGGAGAATGATTTTTCAATTAAATCAAAAGTGTTCTTTTCAAACAATTAGCACTTAAATGAGCAAGGTCTACTCTAAATGTTCTACAATATTTTACACAATTGGTTCAAGACCTTGGTTCTTATTACGTTTTCAAAAGATAATTATGCATGTTCAATCAATGGAGTTTAAAGTCTCAAAATCCAATCCTTATCAGTTAAAACGTTTTCATAATCAAGTCACAATTCTCCTTAAAAGCTTTCAAAATCAATTTACATCTACAGAGATCACAAATCTCAAATGATTTGATAATTGTGATCGGGGAAGAATTTGTGATTTAAATTGGATTTAAACTGATAATTCGATAAATGGTTTCATAAGTGTTTAGCATGTTTTCCTCCCTGCATGTGACAAACGATTTCAAATTTTCCATGCACATGTTAAGGGGGAGCATCTACTTTAAACCTCAAATTATTGAAACGTGATTGAATTGTCTCTAAGTGCGGGTTCCCTCTAATATGTACAAAACTCTTTCAAACTTCGAGGCACATATTGAGGGGGAGCAAACTTTTGAAAACCTCATCCTTCCTCAAAATGTTTTATCTACTCAAATTGATTGGGAAGTGATGATGATCATTTTAGAAAATGTTAATCAAAAGATTGGACCTTTCACTCTTAATCTAACGATTTCAAAGATCTCTTGCCTCCATGTGCTAAACAATTTCAAAATTTTTATGCATATGTTGAGGGGAGCATTTCTAAAATATCAAAACAATTAAGATACAAAATGCTTTGATTCTATATCACAAGTGTCTTGATTGATTTTTCAAATGGTTTTCAATTGGTTCCAATGGCAGATGAACGATACCAAAAAAGACCGACCAACTTTACTTTATGTATGGTGATATAAGGATGATAAGGTTAGGTTGAGGTCCCATGATCCGCCAGAACCGGAGGGATCTACCCAGGGACAATCCACTAGTTAGTGTAGAAGTCCTTAGGTATGATGAAAAAAAGGAGAAAAGTGAGATATGGGAAGAGTGCGGACTGAGACTGAGCTAGTATTGGAATAAACCCAACAAGGTTCTAGTTATGAAGTCTCGGTAAGCACTGAAGGGGTTGAAGAATGAAAAAGAATTGAATGAGAAAAGGGTGAAAATAAATAGCCCTCCATTTATTCAACCTTAGGCGTAAAACCGGGTTCAATTCATATACTCTGGTGGTTACCAAGGTAACACTAGTATTGAAGACAAGACGTCATGGACCCAGTGACGCACTGCACTTCAACTTTCCAAACCACTCAAGTTCCTCTTAAAAGGACTTGTTTCATTCTACGGGAACCGACATAATTTATCAACTTTCTCTTAGAGATTGTTGATATTGAAGAAGGAGACCCTCTCCTACTCTCCTATAGGAACCAAATGTCCACTATTGAGTCTAGAGCCACGAGATCATCAATAAATCTCATTAGGACACTTTCAATGAAGACTCTCTGTTTCACACAATGTGGAAAGAGATTATATCTTATGAGTCCTACGCATTATCCTTGTGGTATTGCCAGAACATCTGAGTGATATGCACATACTCACAATGAAGATGGAAAGCCTTCTGGAGCCAACATCAAACAAGCTCCTGGTAGGTGGCATGTGAGATCTATTCAATAGATCAACCATGTGACAACTAAACAGAAACAATGGGGCGATTCAATCTTTTGAATCAATCACGTTCAGTTATGGATTGACGGATACCTTTGAAAACCGGGTCATTGTGCTTCAAAAACTTTTTCTTTTGCACATCGATCGTGTACTTATTTCTCAAATTAAAAGGTGTTTATGATTGATAATTGATTTTCATTAAAACCTTCGTGTATTGCAAAAATTCTATTAAACATATACACGATTGTTTTTCAAATCTCTTTTCATCAATCAGGGAATCTTATTTCGCGGTTCACTCACCCCGTGTTGTCTTCTTTAAGACGTTCCGGCTTGAGAACAGCTAGAGCAAATGCGAAACTGTCAAGGAAATTCTTCGGATTATACCTGATCACAGGCAGTACTTATACTTATCAACGGGGAACCGTGGGCCGTGTACCTCAATTCAACGAAAGTGATCAAAGACACTTTCGTGCGCTTTTTGCTAACCTGCTTTTATGCAAGTACACCCCGCTTTGCGTTGATCAGAATGAAGTGGTCAATCCATAGCCGCATGCTTACACAACACATTCAGTTTTAAAGAAATCATGATTAGTGCATCAATGACTCTGATATTTTCACTCCATGCTTCTGCTATGCTGCTGCCAATATCATGAATCAACTAAAGCTTCCGCTACTCTGATAAGAATATATCATGAACCAGAATGTGAGCATGTCGGTCCAAAAGTCATAACATCACATAATACCAACACCACAATGGATGAGTCAGAGAATTAATGTGGCTGATGATCTCAAAAGCTGACTCAAAACTCAGTATCACGTGGATCAGTTAAAGACCTCCACTCAGATTATCCAAACATGCAAAAATGAAGAATCAAAGACTACGAGCTATAAAACAAAGAACATGAACAAGAATTTGATATATCTATTTGTATTCTATGTAATTTTAATGTGTGATTGAGGTGACCTCCCTTAGGGGGAGATTGTTAGGATTTGGAAAATCCAGTAGTTAAAGAGTCGGTCACCTCATGTATATGTATTCGTTAGAAAGCTCGTAGTCGTAGTTATTTAATGTTGAGTAGTATTTAGTTATATAACACCGTGGAGGACGGACGGGTCTTTACCCACTGTATGCCTGATCCACAGCCCGTCAGGTGGCTTTTTATGTAATGACTATAAATACTCTCTACCTCCCCAGGTAGAGAGTTGGAGCTCATAATAAGATTTTTCTTTCTCTCACTAAAGTTCCCAAACCTCTAGCTTTCTCTCTCTAAAACTCATATCTTGTACGCCCAAGTATGTTTGTGTTATGATGTGTACGTGAAATCCAATATGTAACATGAAGACTGTTGGTATGTGGACTGAGGGTCAAGTTTTGTTTAACCATAAGAGCCAGTTGATTAATGAAGTGTTCCATGATCGATCACTCGCTTGCTTGAACCTCCGATCAGGAATGAGTTTGTGATTACCATTACCTGTGGGTATGACTTGAGAAGCTCTGGTAGTAATACCAACATTGGTGTAGAAGGTTGTTGAGTCATTTGACGAACTAGTTTCTCCCTCGCTAGATTTGACCTGCTCAAGAATCCTTCGTTCAAACATAGCATGTCTCTCATTCTGGAGAAGGAAGGCATACAATTGCTCATATTTGGTTTTCTTCAATCCTTTGGTTAGCTTCACAGAGGTGACAAACTTGTGCCATTTGGGGTTCATCTTGTTCACAAACTTGAGTTCAAATGAATGTTTGGCATGGTTATTTTGATATTCCTCATATCATTCACAAGCTTGTGGAATCTCACGTAATATTCATAGATACTCTCTTCTGGTTTCATCTTGAAGTGCTCAAATTCATCATACAGCTATGATTCTCTGTCTTCCTTAGTTAATTCAGAACCTAAGAGAAGCATCTTGACATTATCCCAAACAGCCTTGGCTTCAGTGTTGTGATTGATAAGCTTGTAGATATCTTTTGGAAGACGCTGAAGTATAATGTTTGAAGCCCTGATCACATCGAATCTCTTTTTCTTTCCTCTCCTTATCAATGAGCTCATCATACATCTTGGTCCGTCTATTCCAAAGATCATTGTTCCATCTCGCAGTATCAATTATGTCTCTTGTAGTCTCAATCTGATACGGTCCTTCATCAATGGACTTGAGAATGTTGACTCCATTTTCCTTTCCAAGACAGTACAAACTAATTCATTGAGCCCATGAGTCATAGTCAGTTCTGTCAAGCATGGGTGGACGAGTGTCTGAACCAGCTGCTTGAACATCCTCAGCAACATGTGATGATTGTAGGGTACGTTGGTGGACATGACTACAGATTTCACGGGATTTTATAACTCTATGATTAAACCGGGAAATAGATTCTTTCACGGGATTTTACTAAATCAAGAGAAAACCGTATAAGAAACAAAAATTCAACCAAGTCGCTAAGGATCCTTGAACCAAGTTGCTAAGCACCAAGTCGCTAAGTAGCAACTCGCTAACCTCAAGTCGCTGTGAATCAAGTCGCTATGACCCAAGTCGCTGGACACAAATCGCTAAAGCACAAAATCGGTAAACAGTCAAGTCGCTAAAGAGCAACTCGCTAAGTATCCAAGTCGCTGAGAACAATAAGTACAAGTCGCTAGAGATAATGAAAGCAAGTCTCTAACACCACCAAGTCGCTAGCCGTAGTGGAGAATCCACTAACTTGTACTGTTTGTCGGCTTGTCTCAATAGACAAGTCGCTAAGCTCAAGTCGCTACGACTAACACTACAACTCGCTAGAAATTATCAAGCAAGTCGCTACGAAAAAATTCACAACGAGACTCAAGTCGCTACCTTGAAAAACTTCAAAAACACACTTTCAATCCAAAAAAAGGCCAACCACAGTGATTCAAGCTTTCCAAATCAAAACCCAAGCACTTACAATGATTCTAAACACTAAAGTACACTCAAAATTTAAAGTTTAACACAAGAAATGATCCCAATGATGCAAAAACACTAAACTATTTCAACCTCAAAAACCATCTAAAACCACTAGAAATCCAAGGATATGTAATAGAGATGATCAAACCATGGCTCTTGATACCATTTGTAACATATTGGATTTCACAAACACATCAAACCATGATCATAGAAGGCGTACACAATGATGTTTTAGAGAGAGAGAAATAGTTAGAGGTTTGGGAACTTAGTGAGAGAAAGTGAAAATCTTATTATGAGCTCCAACTCTCTACCTTGGGAGGTAGAGAATATTTATAATCTTACACAAATCGCCACCTACGGGCTGTGGATCAGGCATACAGTGGGTAAATACCCGTCCGTCCTCCACGATGTTACTAAACTAAATACTACTTAACTTTAAATAACTACGACTACGAGCTTTCTAACGATTACATATACTTGAGGTGACCGACACTTTAATATCTAAATTTACTAAATCCTAACAATTATGGATGCTAGCAAAGCACTTTGCATTTGCATAGCATCACTAAGATGAGAATCCACCATATTTGAAAATTGGTGGAGATGATGGAGTTCGGCTTGAATCTCTTCTTTGGTGGGGTGATCTTCCCACATGGATTCCTCAATGTCCTCTATGTGAGGAGACATTGATGTAGGAAGTGGTTGATCCCCATACAAAGGACCATGGATTTCCTTGTGGATGGGATGGAAAAGAAGAGGTCTTGGCCCTAACGGGGCGTTTGGGTTAAATGATGGTCGCGGAGACTCATGAGCTATTCGCTTAATTGTACCAAAGGATGGTAGTGGTGGTGGATGATTGGGCCTAGGAGGCAAGTCCTCCAAGTCTTCCAAAATGGATTTGGAGATGTAGGTGGTGTAGAGAATAACTCTAATGGGATAAGTGTTGGAGATTTTGGAGGTGATGGTGATTTTGATGTTTGGATAGAGCCTGGTGGTGAGCTAGGATTCTTTGTTGGTGGTGGATAGTGATAGTGATAGGTGATTGTGGGTGGTGTAGAGTAGCCAAAGTGAGGGTTGTGTCATCCCTTATCGGAGATGAGATGGTTAGGGAGATGACTCAAGAAAGAGCTTATGTTGACAAAGCAACAAGGTCTTATGCTTATTCTAGCGGTTTTCTTGCAAGGCTTGGTTGATGGTGAAGATTTAGTCATTTTGACTTAAGATTATGCTAGTAGATGGTGAGAATTGAGAAGGTGTGAAGATGATCATGGTAAAAGCTCTTAATTTATAGGAATGGAGAATTATAGCGAAATGTGTTTGATTTGATGTTAAGCCATAGAAGAGATGAGGTTTCTAATGATTTTGAAGTGGGTTTAATGCTAGCCATAGAAGGATGGAGTGAAGAGACAACGATTTGCAATAAATGTGTTCTAATGATTATGAGATCCTAACAATCAGATTACCCACAGATTGCAAGGAACCAAGTTTTTGGTTCCTTCCTTTACGCAAAAGGGCTCCTTAGATGGATTTTTGAATTTTGGTGTGATGGATCTAAACACACACCTTGTGTTAGTGTGATACTTTGATGTATATTAATAAGTACGAAGAATATACTTAGTAATACTTAGAAGATGTATTATATGATGTAATGTAAGTAAACAATTTAACACAAAGCTCCAATATTATTAAGAAATAATACGAGTGATCTTGCTTATCACTAGGGTTACACCTTGAAGCTTATATGAATAATACGTACTCTAAACAATGACCTAGGATCTCCTTTTATAGCACAAGAAGTCCTTTACAAGATAAGTATAATGCTAACAATATAGAATATACACAAGATCTTTTCTATACTTATCAACATACGAATACATAAAAATTATCCTAATAGAAATAGCTTGTAATAATGTACTGTATGGTAATGAGTTTCCCCGCTAGTGTAATCTTTAGCATGTCTTCCATAGCTTATCAAGGTAACTTTTAATATATTCCCAACAATCCTCCCCTAAACTTATGATTTCTCTGCAAATCAATAAGTTTCTTCCAATCAGATCTTCTATAAGGTTTGGGGAATTCTTTCAAACACTTCACTTTCTCCCCTAATAATAGTCTTCAAACATCGATCCTATGTTGTTCTTTCAAATCCTATTCTTGATTGTCTTGAATCCTAAGTAACATGCTCTGACCTTCTCATTATCTTCATGAACTCTTATGTTGTTACAACAGATCACAGAGAGTCCCAGCTCTGATTGGGTATTCTTCTCAAGAAACATGAATGCATCCACTCTCCACTGATGTAGAAACATGATGAACTTCACATGAATCATAATAATACCATTTAGTACCGTGACATGACATGAGAATTTCTAGAAATCAACATTAGTATCTGGTTTATAGAGCCCTCTTAGATTAACCCATAACTGCATTTCCTTCATATCTTTAAGATTTTCAAATCAAATCTTTCTTGAACCAATCTCCACAAAGTATCCAGATCATGTCTGTCACATGCTTTGATGAGTTCTTCAAATTGAATGAATGATGAAGTTTCACCACCTAGCCTTGTAATCTTCCATGTTGGAGCAAAATTGCTAGCATTAAACACTTCCCAATCAATGATAGGATGTCCGACTTGCAAGGGTTCAGATAAAAATCTTCTTCTTCTTCGATCATATCATCCAGTCATCGTTTCTTTAGTGAATTTCATCACTTAAACTTCTTGTTCTTCAAGAAATTTTGTCTTCTTAAATGTCTGAGGTTCACTATCTTTGGCATTTCTCTTCAGTTTAGGATACCTTCTTTCTTCTTCTTCAGAGTCCATTGGAATAAAATCTTGGTCTTGCTTTTTAACTCTGTCTAGATACCTTCAACTTTATCATCAGCATTCCTTGAACTGATGTCTTTTCCCGCCACCAACACCTGCAACAATAATCTTTCATCATTGAAATCACATGTGCCTTGGTTGGTTGTCTTGGTTTATTTTGACCCTTCTTGATTGAAACAATATCATCTTGAAGTGCTTGATTATTCTTCATCTGAATGAAATCCTTTAACTGAGTTGTTCTTTGTTCTTTAGTTAAAGACTTATCTGCAACTAGGTCAATTGCCTTCTTCTTGACTACTGGATCATTAGCAATCAAGAAATCAATTTCTTCTTCTGAAGGTACTTAGCTAAACTCTGGAGTCTTTTATCTGAAAATAGTAGGTGGAATAGTATAAATTGGATTAACATCCATTAGATCAGTGGTGTCCATTCTGCCCAGCCTTTTAGCCTCCACGAAGTTTGCAATTCTGCCCAGACTTTTAGCCTCCATGAAGTCTGCAATCTCTATCTCCTCCAGTCTTTTCTTATTTGCAACTTGATCTTTATTGATCTTTCTAGCAACTTCTTCATCATGAGCAATTTGAGCTTGTTCTTTCTTTGAAATCTTTCTACTTGTTTGCTCTTTGCTCTGCATAACTGCTTTACCTTTCTTCTTCTTGATTTCTTCCTTTGCAGTGGTAATAGCTTGATCAGCAGTGGTAACTTCTTCTGCAGTGGGAATGAAATCAGTGGTTGCAGTACTGAAAATTTCTTACTCTAGTTGCTGTTGAGGAACTTCTTGAGTCTCAGCTTCCTTAGTAACTCCAAAATCATCACCTTCATCTCCAAAGTCAATTTTCCTCCCCTTGGTTTCAGCATCTATTTTCCTCCCCTGTTTGGGAGAATTTCCCAAATCTTTAGTGAAATCTTCTGAAGCACCAGCATTAGGTGAGGATGGAGATGATATTACTAACTTTGCAGCTTTTCCTGCTTCAACCCCCGTAAGCTCTCCCTTCCTTCAAGGCCTGAATCTCTTCTTTCAAATGTGTAACATCCTTGGCATGTTGCTCCTTCATCAGTGCCAAGTCTGTCTCCAGAGATTCAACTTGCTTGGATAATTTGGTACATAGTTCCATCAATTCCATTTGTTGCCCACGCCTCTCAACACTTCCAACTGTGACTTGTTGGAGAGGTGAATCATAGGGCATTGGCTCGATTCCTCCCTCCTAGTTGGACTAGAGTGAAGCTCTGAACCACCACTACTTTGTTCCTAAACCAAAAGGATCGGGACATGCTGTGTTGTAATGGGAGGAGTTACTGTTATGCCTCCTCTCATAGGTGTGAGAAACTGGTCGAGTGTAATCAATGTTTGGAACAGTGATTATGGGTGAGTTTTGTACCTATGAAATCTTTGCAAGCATTTGAAGAAAAAGAGGTGTAATAATCCTATTGCCATCTTTGTTCATGTTTTGAAAAACTTTAGATTTAAGGCAACGGATTTTATAAACTCTTGTATGAGGTTGCAGTTGAAATTCATTTAACACTGCTTGCACAAACCTTGGATACATCAAAAATTTTGTTGAACTCTTTACATTGCCTTGCATACTTGTAAAAATATATTTAGACCAATTAAAAATCCTATCGGTGGCTAGACAAACCAAAGGGTAAGCCATTGTTGAACTGAATTGTTCATAAGATGTTTTCTTAGGACTAAGACAATGTAAAAGAGTATATATCAAAAATCTCCAATGAAGACAGAAACCACTCTTTTGAAAGTAGCCTTTTGGTGGGTATCATTGGCACCCCATGGATGAAATATGTGTATGAATTTCTGGCATAGGTAATGTGATGATACCATTGAGATCATCCAATTGGAGAATTCTCCTCAAGGATGCCTCAATAACATCAATAGTTACCCCATCCACAGTGGCTCTAAGAGCATCCAATGTTTCATGTGTATCTCTATTTTCAATGGTTATGGACTGAACAAAAGTCCAAAACTGTTTGATTTGAGAGATATAGATTGTGGGATTAAGAAGTAAAGCATACCTTATATGGGTAGTATTTAGAAAGTCCACAATGATGAAAATGTGGCCACAATTGTCGCTTGACTTTTCCAAGTAGGCCACTTGGTTGTGCTCATCTCAAAAGTGATAAAAAGGTGCCATAGAAAATCTTTTGATTAAAAATATGTTGTGTTAGTATGAATTGTATGAACAACTTGCCAATTGAGAGAGAAGAAATATATCGTTAGGGTTTTAGAGTTTTAAGCAAGAAAGATTATCTATGGAAAATATTTATCTTAAGAGGATAAATTGCAATTTGGAACGTAGATAATCTTCTAAAAATTTACCCTATAAATATAGAAAGTAGTTACTCTCAACGGCTAGTAAAAATTTGTTACCGACCGTTACAACAGTTGTAACTTCTAGATCAACAAAGTGTAAAAATAACACCGCTGCTGGAAACAGTGGAACAAAGTAGTGGTGATTTTTTTCACAAAGATTTTCAAAGAGCAAGGGTAAGAAAAAACATATGAAAATTTGAACTGCTTCACAGTTATAGTTTTAGCAAACTACCAGCTATCAACGGATTTGATATGTCTTTACCATGAACCGTTTGCTATGGACTAGCCAACTCTTAATCATAAAGAATATGGTGAGTTGATAACCATATAGTTTTGGTAAACTATCAACCATAAACGGATTTGTTAAGTCTTTATAAGTAGCCATTTGCTCGACTAGTTGATTCTTATGTGGATTAGACATAGTGACTCAATAACCATTTGTTGTGTGTCTCAGTTACATACCTTTTGAGATCAACTCCCATCTTTGCTGCATAAAGGTTAAACAAAAATACAAGCAAATATATACAAACTTATACAACAATTTCATACTCAAAAAACTTCTTCTCAACACCAAAGACCATTAGACACAAAAATTTTATGGATTTAGCATTCCAATACTTGTTACCAAGTATTGAAATCTACCCACATCAAGTCCTTTTGTTAATAAATCAGATAGTTGTCATCGATGGATTTTGAAAATTTGGATTAGCCTTTTCTCATAACAATCTCTTATAAAATGGTGTCTAATTTCAATATGTTTAGTATTTGTGTGTTGAAACTGATTCTTAATAATGCAAATGGTACTACTATTGTCAATATGGATGACGGTATTCATGAAATTGTACCCATAGTCCAAAAGTTGATTCTGAAGCCATAGAACTTGAGCAAAAACTTGCAAGCTACATACTCTGTCTCAGTTGATGAATTTGCCACCATTGTTTGTTTCTTGCACTGCCAAGACACCAATCTATTTCCAAGAAATTGGCATCCACCTGTTGTAGATTTTCTATCCAAACTAGCTCCAAAGATAGTCACTATCCAATAAGTAACCAATTCTAGAGGTGATTCTCTAGGGTACCATAAACTCAGATTAGGAAATGCTTCAAGATATCTGAAAATCTTCTTCACAATGCCAAGTGTGAGAACCTCGAGTGACTCAAACCTTGCATAAGCACATACCGCAAAACATAATGTCAAATAGATGATGTAAGATACATCAAAGAACCAATCATAGATCTGCATGTGCACATCAACCGCCACCACTATTTTCCTTCAAGAGTTGATGTGTTGGCTTGTCTGCAGGGTGCCTGATGACTTTGCATCGAGAAATTGAACTTCCTTAGTATCTCAGCCACATATTTATCTTGATTGATGAAAATACCATCCGCCTTTGTTATACTTTGAAGTCTGAAAAAAGAATATGAGTTCACCCATAGAACTCATCTTGAATTCTTCCTTCATTAGTTTCTCAAATTCTTTGCACATCTCTGCCTTTGTAGACCAAAAATGATATCATCAACATATACCCTTGAACTAACAAGATATCATTCTTGTCTTCTTGATGAACAAAGTCCGATCCACTCTCTCTATGAAACCCATTATCAAGAAGATAAGTAGTTAAGGTCTCATACCATTTTCTTGGTGCCCGATGCAAGCCATACAAAGCTTTAACCACCATGTACACTTTGTTTGATATTCAGGGTCTTTCAAAGCCCTGGAGGTTGTGAAACATAAACCTCCTCATCAATCTGCCCATATAGAAAAGCACTTTTACATCCATTTGATAGACTTTAAAGCCCATAAAAGATGTATAGGCTAAGAACGTTCCTAATTGCTTCAATTATTGCAATGGTCAAACACTTCTTCATGGTCAATACCCTCCTCCTGAGTGTATCCTTGAGCTACAAGCCTAGCCTTGTTTCTGATAACAATTCCTCTTTCATCCTTCTTGTTTCTGAACACCCATTTCGTACCTATTACCTTCTTGCCATGAGGTAAATCG
This sequence comes from Chrysanthemum makinoi, assembly GCA_910596185.1. Classification (NCBI taxonomy): domain Eukaryota; kingdom Viridiplantae; phylum Streptophyta; class Magnoliopsida; order Asterales; family Asteraceae; genus Chrysanthemum; species Chrysanthemum makinoi. The sequence goes on along the minus strand of OU343225.1, from coordinate 246,983,448 downwards.
CAAAGCACCCAAACCTTTTGAAGCTTGAACTGGAGCAACTCTTCTTGCATTGCTTCCACCCAACTTTCATCTTCAAGTGCCTTGTATACATTCTTTGGCTCCATTTATGACAGAAAACACATGAAAAGACATTCATTCTTGCCTTCATGATTCTTAGATGCATAGATTTCACTAACAAATCCATGAATATCAGGCAATTTTGTTTGTCTTCTAGTCTTTACTAGGGAATGGACATCCCCAATCACATTTTCAAGAGGATGTGATTTATGAATTGAAGTATGGGGAGTCTGAGGAACTGTAATCTCACTTGGCATATTTGAGATTTCAACATCATTGGCTTGAGCTCCTCTCAGAATCGAGTTGTAATTTCCACTTCCCTCGGTGTTGCGCTGGAAACATCCGCCTAGCAAAGGAATCAATTTCCACCGCTGTGATTTTAGTGCCGCTCATGTTGCTATTTCCTTCCTTTCTAGAATCATTAGAAGGTTGAGCATCTCCGCCTTTTGGAATATCATCATTATCTGATAGTCCCAAAGTGGCAAATCAATTCATCTTGATCATCACTTGATCCTGCTTGGTTCATCATCAAGAAACTTTTCTCAACCTCAAAATCATAAGAAGATGTACCTGTAGAGATAGGTACATAATTCATGGTATGGGTTAGAGTATCAAGATCAAACAAATTTCTCGACCTTCCTTTGATATTCTCATTGTTTTCCGTGAACTCAACATGCATTCTCTTCGCCTTTTGGTTCTTAAGTTGAAAACTCTGAAAGCTTTACTAACCATGGAATACCCAACAAAATACCCTTCATCAGATTTTTCTTCAAATTTACCCATATAATCTATGGTATTGAGAATAGATACATGACCTCCAAATGGTCTCATGAAGTCTAGGATAGGAGGTCTACTTCTAAATAACTCATAAGGTGTCTTGTTCTTTGCTTCCACTACTAAAACCCTTGTTTGCACATAACATGCAAGTTAACCGCTTAACACCAAAAGTGATTGGCAATTTTGAATCTGCCAACATGGTTCTAGCAGCCTCTATAAGTGTCCTATTTCTCCTCTCAGCAACACCATTTTGTTGAGGAGTTCTAGCAACACTAAATTCTTTTTTAATACCTTTATCTCTGCAAAAATCATCCATAACTCTATTCTTAAATTCTGTCCCATTGTCACACCTAATGATTTTAACTTTCAGATCATATTGGTTTTCTACTTCTGTGATGAAGATCTTAAGGATGCCAGTTGTTTCATCCTTAGTCCTTAGAAACAAAACCCATGTAAACCTCAAGCTAAAATCGTCATCACAACAAGACAATACTTTAAGATTTAAGTTTGCTCATAGATGTAGGACCAAACAAGTCCATATGTAACATTTGAAGTGGGTGAGCAATAGAGTTAACCAACTTTGACTACATAAGAAGCTCGTGTTGTTTGCCTTTAAGACAAGCCACATGTGTTTGATCATTTTCAAATCTTTTCTGAGGTAAGCCTTACCAAAACCATCTTTGACAATCTTATTAATGGTTTTGAAATTAACATGACCAATTCTTCTATACCATAACATGGATTCATCCACTGTGGCCTTTGCAAGCAAGCAAGCATAATCATCTTTAGCAACAATGTTGTTCATATAAAAGCTATATAAGTTGCCTTTTCTAGGAATCTTAAGAAGAATCTCGACTTTCATCGCATCTTAAAATCCTTAGAGAGAACAAAACACATATCTTTTGTAAAAAGAACATTGTTTTTCTTATCACACATTTGTGACACACTAAAAAGATTATACTTAAGCTCTTTTACATAGTACAAAGGTTCAAAGTCCAAGTTACCGCTTTTGATGATCCCTTTACAGTAACTTTTCCATTAACTCTACCTCCAAAGCTGACATATTGTCCATTATAATGTTCAAATTCGAGATAGGACTTGTTGCCACCATGTGCCTTGAAAACATCCACTATCCGTGTAGCCTTGATCTGATCTTTTTTTGTCCTTGGATGTTCTGCACATTATAAGAAAGGAGTTAGTTTCCTTGGGGACCCAAGCCATGATTGACTTGGATCCTCCAGTATCAATATAGTTATATCTATCAAAGGTCATTGATACACCATTGGGATTGGTTGTTGAGGTAATTCCTTTAGGTTTCCATTCCCAACGTGTTGAGGCCTTCATAGCATTTCCCATGTTACCTACCTCGGTCTTGTTTACAACCCTTGCAGTGGGAACTTTTGATGAAAGTGAAATGCTAGTTTAGATTTTGGTAACTCGTTGGTTATAGTTAACCCTTTATCGAAAAGTGTTTTATGACGTATAGGGTAAGTTACCCAACTGTTCAATGGTGCACTTCTTAGATTTGACATTTAGGTTACCAAAACCAACGCGTTTTCATTCGCTACTCCAAAACGTTTACCCAAAAACAAAGCAACCGAGATTAACTTTTTACCTTGTCCACCTCAATTGTCCAACTTCCATAGACCCCAATCAAGTTTTTTTGTTCAATTCTGGTACTAATATATATTTATTTACAAGGCTAGCACTCTCCTCTCTTTTTTTTGCTTGATCACAAAACACATAGAATAGTTTAATTAGTTTAATTTATCGTTTTAGTAGTTATAATTAAATCAAATCAAAACCCCTTTGAAACTTGTAAAAATCACTAGGTTAATTCTAGATAACACTACTCCCCGAGAACATACTTTAATTTAATCGCACTTACCACTACCCGTGAAAGTGTCTTTAGGTACAAACCGACAAAAATATAAATTTAAAACTTGTTTAAAATACCTACAAACGAAACACACATAAAAATCTGAACAAGACTAAAGGCGCGTTTGGTTGACATGTTTTGGCATAGGATTAAGTAATTATGGTAAGTTTTGAAATTCCTTTTAATAATACTTTGTTTCTTTCAAGAATAAATGGGGCTAAGTGTAATATCCAACTCTCATAACAAGTTGTTGCAAATCCGTTTTTATATCGCTTTCATACATTTTAAAAAGAATAAGAGTTTAAAATTAATTGTAATAAAATTAAAATTACTTTTTTTTAGTTTTATTATAAATTTTTGATTTTTTATAAAATTTAAAAAAAATAAAAAATAGTTTTTTCAATTTATTATAATAAAATTAAAATTTGTTTTTTTTAATTTATTATAATTTATTATAATAAAGGATACAAGACTTATGGTATTAGTGGCTGAATTCTCATTTTTATTTAAATGAATGAATACGGCTTATAGTTTATGAATGTTTAGGTTTTAATTTCATACGTTTACATTTTTAATTATTTATGTAACGTTTTTAATTTATGATGTGGCGTCGATGTGTTTAGTGAGTGAGGATGTTTTAGTGTGACCGATAAAGATAATCTAAATTAACAAAGTTGCATAGTTCAGTAACCTAATTGAACAAGAAAAAATTTAGTAACTTAGGTGAACAAATTCGAAAAGTTTAGTAACTTATTTGTATAAAAACCCTTTATATAAAGATTATTTTTAAATTAATAAAAATAAAAGTCTACGCGGCGTGTTATCAAAGGTTAAATAGATCGGTCCCTAATTTGTCCGTAACGATAGTCCAATACCCTTTGCACAAAAATAAAGTCGTAACTTAGGGCGAAAGTTGGAAAGTTGGGTAACCTGTCTGATATAAAACCCATCAGAAAAAGACCTTTTCCTTGTTTGTGCATATTTTGCAAAAGTTATTTTGAGTTTTGCACTTGTAACCGGTGATTTAGGGTGAGCAGTGTTAACAGTTTTAGCGGTGTAGGTAAAAGTTTTAAGACCACTTCTTAGTTGAACTGCTCTTAGGATCATTTTGCTATGTGAATTAGGGTGTACATTATTTTGAAATCTGTTTGACTCCACCCTTTTATTCCCATGGACTTCCCTTCTCCCAAAATGATAGTCACAATTAGCATGTACATGTTCAAAACTACCACAGATATAACATGCTTTATTGTTCATCACTAAATCACTTCCTAGTTGTTGAGATTTGACATGATTCCAACTCCTCTGGTTACCCCTAGGAGCTGATGACTTGTTCCTATACATCTCAGCATACCTTACAGGTGATCTAGGTTTATTAGCTTGTTTCCTAGGTTCCTCTGTAATAGTATTAACAACTTTTGGGATCGAAGCCTATACATTCTTTTTAACATTCTCATCTACAACTGATGAGTCACTAGCACTTTTAAAAACATAAGTTTCATGCTTAACCTCTTCCCCACTTTTCACAAATTTGGGAGGACCATATTCAAGATTCAGATCCTGAAATTCCTTTAGACCTGTATGAGCTAAATCTATGCCAGGAGGTGATGGAACACCCCTTAGTGGTGGAGGAGCAGTATTATAGCCCATACCAGACTTAACTTTACTAGTGATTTGAGCATTCCAAATTTTATCAATTGACTTAGACTGATAATAACAAGTGTCAACAGTTAAATTGACATTCTCATTTATCTTTTTAAGTCTTTCAAACTCTTCTTTTAATGCCTCATTCACTGCTGTCTTATGATCTAATTCTCTCCTAAGAATAATCATATCATCATTTTATTTTGACTCATTTTCTCTATAATGCACTAGTTGTGTCTCTAATACAGATATGCCTCTTCTAAGTTTTGACACAGTATAATTAGCAGCATACAACTCTGTTCTTTGGTTGTCATATAATTCATTAAGCCTTTCACATTCTCTAGAGGCCCTACATGTTTTAGAACAACTTTCAAAGTTTTGTACCTCAGAGTCAGAGAAAGCCATGAGAGCATTTTCTGTAGACACAAGAGCAGCATCTGAAGATTGTTCCTCTTGTTCATCAGCCATGAAACTCCAATCATAGCTCACACCATCAATTTCCAGCATTGCCTTTGGTTCTTCCACAATTGGTTCTTTCTTTTTCTTTACAGTTGACCTTTTGTCCTGGTTCCTTGGTCTTCTGCATTCTCTAGCAAAATGCCCCAACTTGTGGCAGTTGAAACACTCTACTTTCTTTTTATCGAACCCTGCAGTTTCATTACCATTGATATGAATTGGCTTCCCAGTCTTCTTGAAAAACTTCCTAGCCCTCATGCTAAGAAGAGCTATTTGCCATTTTATGTCCATCTCCTCCAAGTCATCTTCATCAATTTGCTCTATGTCTTCATAAGTTAATATAGAGCCATTAACCTGAGTGGAGATAAAAGCATAAAAGGTAGGATCTTCAATACCAGCAACCTTATTCTTTGAACCTGCAGTGGTAACACTAGCATTACCAGTGGAAATTGTAGAACCAGCAGTGGGAAAATCATCATCATTGTCATCTTCAGATCCATCACAGTGTACAGAGGTTGACAACAATGCCAGGCTGTTAGAGCTTGTACTAAGTTTCCCTACCTTCTTCAATCTTTGTTCAATGAGTTTGAAGTTATTGTCAAGATCATTGAGCTTCATAGTTTCAATCTCTGGTTTATTTTCCCAGACTGTAACATTTGTATGAAACTCAGAAGGCAAACTTCTTAGAAACTTCAGATTGAGGTCTTCCTTATCTACCTTAATTCCAAACATAGTCAATTGTGTGACAATCTTCTGGAGTTTGGTGAAGATGCTGTCAAGTGATTCATTGCTTGAAGCAGAGAAGTTTTCATAACTTTGCTTCAACAATGTCTTTTGAGTCTTCTTAGTAGCATCATTGCCACCAAACACTGAGAAAATCTCTTCAAAAAGTTCTTTTGATGTATTGTACTTGCTGAAAGCAATGATCTAGTCTTTAGGAAGAGTCATTAGTAACAAACTTCTGGCCTTCAGGTCATTCTTCTTCTTTGCTCTTTCATCATTAGTCTCAGGTACAGAAATTGTTACAACTTCTGTGTCACCAACGTTCTCAGTCTTCGTAATAGACTTGAAGGAATCACCAGTTAAGATGATCTCCCATAGAGCATAGTCTTGTATGAGAAAGTATTGCTCAATCATTATCCTCCACATCTCAAACTCATTGAGTTTGAGCTTAGGAAGCCTTGGAGCAGAATTGGACTGGTTGTTTTTCATCTTCATTGATTTGAGTGGGTTGGTTAAGCTTATTCCTTGTATCTTCTAAATCAAAATATCAGAACCTTTGCTCTGATACCACTTAATGGATCTAAACACACACCTTGTGTTAGTGATACTTTGATGTATATTAATAAGTACGCGGAATATACTTAGTAATACTTAGAAGATGTATTATATGATGTAATGTAAGTAAACAGTTCAACACAAAGCTCCAATATTATTAACAAATAATACGAGTGATCTTGCTTATCACTAGGGTTACACCTTGAAGCTTATATGAATAATACGTACTCTAAATAATGACCTATGATCTCCTTTTATAGCACAAGGAGTCCTTTACAAGATAAGTATAATGCTAACAATATAGAATATACACAAGATCTTTTCTATACTTATCAACATACGAATACATAACAATTATCCTAATAGCAGTGGTAATAATGTACTGGTAGTGGTAATGAGTTTCCACTGCTAGTGTAATCTTTAGCAGTGTCTTCCACAGCTTATCAGTGGTAACTGTTAATATTATTCCCAACATGGTGGGAAATGGATATCCTATGTGCCTAAGTGTGTTATACTAGTTCTAATATGGGTAATAACTAGTTAAGATTAACTTAGAAGCAATGTATGGTAATTTGGAATGTCGAAATAAGCGAAATTCAAAAAATTACCTGTAGGATCCACCGCACGAAAAAAATACACAGGTAGAACCCTTGAAAGGGTGCCGCCTGGTCCGCTTGTACAGGTACGGCGGTACAAAAATCTATAACAGACGGTACCATAAATTTGGTGCCGTCTGATCCGTGGACACCAGAAATCAAGACAGAGTAGTTTTTTAGGTGTCGTGGACTTTTCCGAAACCTGAAATTTTGCTCAAAACATGTGACATTAATTATTTCTAGTTAGGAAAAGTAAATAACACATATACAAACATAGTGGAGCATAGACTTTGACCAAGGGCTAACGATTTTCACATTAAGATGAAAATGGGTAAAATTTGATAACACACTTGTGCTATCCCCCTGCATGAAGTGGTTAGCATACAACATTGTCTTAAGTTATATTATCATCCTACAAATTAAAAACAACCAAATTGTATCGTACATGAAAGTTATTTTCTTGTTTAAAACACTCCTTCAAATGAACCTCACTTATCCAACTTTTTGTAAATCTTGTTCATCATCCTACCAAGGCACTTGAACATCCCCTTGGTTTGCTTGAACTCTGCTAATTCATTTTCAATCTCGGTGAGAGATGCATAGTACTCATGAGGTGGAAGGCGAGAATTTGAAATACCGTCCTCGGAGCTATTTGATGATGATGATGATGGAATTGGAGGTTTTGCTCTTTTGCCTTTAGTCTTAGCCACTCGCTCGTCACTCAAGGGCACAAAAATATGAGGGATGAGCTCATAGTCAAGCTTCAACCCTTTTGGGCTTGGTGGAATGGGTGCAAAGGCTCTATAGAGACGGGTGAAAAGCATTCCGTAAGGAAGAGCAACCGATCCTTGAGTTGGAATGTCAATCATTCTCCTAGCAATGTAGTAGGCTAAATTGAATGGTTGACGGGTGGACAAGTTGTAGAGCATGTGACAAAGGCAAGCATTGGTATGATCCCTATTTCCTATGGTGCTAATGACGTTGGCTCTAAGTAGTTCCTCCCATTTCTTAAATTCGGGCTTAAGTTCATTGAGCTCCATTCCATATGGATCTCGGTTCACCTCCTTTCCCGTTCAGGTGACACGGGTTAGAGCGGCTCTTGGGTTAAAGAGGTGCTCACGGATGATATCCTTATCCGCTAAAGGAGTTTGGTAGGGAAGAGAGCGGTCATTGATTGCATCAAGGATAGTGAGTGCCACTTATCCGAGTAGACACATGTCCCTCGGTTGGGAATTCCTAGCACTTGAGCAAATTGGGTTAAGGAGATAGTGTAGTTGTTTTGATTGATCCTAAACCTTAGGCTAAATTCATCATCCTCATCAATGAAACCGGTGACACTAGCATAGAACTCTAACACAAACCTAGGACATATTGGTTCATCGATGTCAAGGAGACAATCGAAGTGAATGGCGGCTAGTTCTTGACGGAGATTGGTTCAGTCGAAAAAGGATGAGTGAATGGTTCTACCCTCATGGAAGTACCTTTGTTCTAGACTCTTAAAGATTTCGACTTGTTCTTTGGAGAGGCCTTTGGTTTTGTGATGTTTGGGAATGTAGTTAAGAGTATCCTTGTGATCGTAGAATTTTGCGGCTACCATGGTTATTCCTATGAGCAAGAATTTACATGTTAAAAATAAGAACAAACTTAGCGTTTTGATTCTAGTGTGTGCCTATATGAAAACGATTTGGAGTTGCGGTCATCTCGACTCATTTTATGCATAAAATGGTTTTTAGTGAGGGTGTTTGGCAAAAGGCATGAGATAACCCAAATGCTCCTAATTCAATGTGGCTTCATTTGATTATACCCGGGAATACATATTAGTTATATATTACCTTTAGTATTGAAGAGCATGCAAGTGATGAAGATTTTACGTTTCTATTTGTATTAACAATGAAAAATTGTTTTCCTACAAGTGAGAAGATTTTCAAAAATTTTTGACATGGGGTGTTTGGTTATTTGAATAAAACCTTATAGTCATTATCTTTTGATTAGTGGGAAACATGATTTGTTTATGCAATGTGACAATGTAGTACCTAATTTCAATGACTAGTTATGCAATTTACCAATTGAATCCATGTTTTGTACAAGAATATACATAATCCCCATGTAGTGATTTTGTGCACAAATTAGAATCCTAGACTCAGAATTAAGAGATGAAATGTAGTTAGGATACTTACAATGATGTTATCTTCGGTGATTAGTGGGTGAGAAAATGTCAACAATGAGTTAGGTCTAATGTTGAAACATTTTGGTAAAGTAAGTTGTGAGGAAGAAGATGTTTTGTAGGCTGTATTTTTTGCTGCTGTTGTCACCACGGACCAGACGGCACCAAAAAATTGGTTCCGCCTTTGTTGTCATTTGGTGCCGTGGGAACAGTAGCAGTTTTAAACAAATTTTTTTTGTTTTGTTTGTTCTAAGGTTTAGACTATGTTTTACCTATATGTTTGGTTCCATTAACCCCAAACCAAGTCTAAGAAGATTAAATGGTTCTCGTTTGAGAGGCTTGGTTAGAATGTCGGCAATGTTGTCTTCGGAGGATACTTTCTCAATTGAGATATTTCCTTTTTGAACATTGTCGCGAAGAAAGTGATGACGGATTTCAATATGCTTCGTACGAGCATGTTGGACGGGATTTTTGCTGAGATCAATAGCTCCTTTGTTGTCTCAAAATATAACGATATCGTTGAGATGAATGCCGTAATCCACGCGAGCTTGCTTCATCCAAAGAGCTTGTTGACATGCTTTTCCGGTTGAGACGTACTCGGCTTCAGTAGTTGAGATAGCTAAATTCGTTTTCTTCTTTGCAAACCATGAGGTGAGACAATATCCGACAAAAGTGCAAATACCACTTGTACATTTTCTATCGACTTAGTCATCGGCATGATCCGAGTCGGCATACACTATAGTTTCTACACCCGTTCCTTTGGGATACCATAATCCTAAAAATGTCGTTCCCTTAATGTATCTAAATATCCTTTTCAAGGCTTCTAAGTGTGATACCTTTGGATTTTCTTGAAAACGAGCACATAGACAAACACTAAACATAATGTCGGGTCTACTAGCCGTGAGATAGAGTAAGCTACTGATCATTCCTCTATATTTAGTGTTATCTACCGATTCACCTTCCTCATCCTTAGTGAGTTTAGTGTCCGAAGACATGGGTGTCTTAGTTGGTTTTGAGTCTTCAAGACCAAATTTCTTAAACATATCTTTTATATATTTAGATTGATTAAAGAATATGCCATCTTCTAGTTGTTTAATTTGAAGTCCTAAAAAGAAGTTTAATTCACCCATCATACTCATCTCAAACTCATCGTGCATGATTTTAGAGAAATCATCACATAGCTCTTGACAAGTTGATCCGAATATGATGTCATCAACGTATATTTGAACAATGATAATATGTGATTCCTTTTTCTTGGTAAAAAGTGTATTATCTACTAATCCCATGGTGTATTGGTTTTCAACAAGAAAAGTCTTAAGTCTATCGTACAAAGCTTTTGGTGCTTGCTTAAGACCGTATAATGTTTTCTTGAGTTTGAAGACATGATGTGGCTTCTCAAAGTCGGTAAAACCGGGAGGTTGAGCAACATATACTTCTTCGTTAATAAACCCATTAAGAAATGCACTCTTAACATCCATTTGAAATAATTTAAAGTCATAAGCACCTGCATATGCAAGTAAGATTCTAATAGACTCGAGCCTAGCTACTGGTGCATAAGTTTCATCATAATCAATCCCCTCTTGTTAATTATAACCTTGTGCGACAAGCCTTGCTTTGTTTCTAGATACTACACCATTTTCATCCATTTTATTTTGAAAAACCCATTTCGTTCCAATTATAGTTTGATCTTTAGGTCTTGGAACTAACTTCCAAACATCATTTCTAACGAATTGGTTTAACTCTTCTTGCATGGCAATTACCCAAGATTCATCTTTTATTGCTTCATTTATGTTTTTCAGTTCAATGGTAGATACAAAACAAAAATGATTACTTTGATTTTGGGCTTGTGATCTTAAGGTTCTTTGATTAAGTTGTCCTATGACCTTTTCTAAAGGACGACTTTTGGATTCTTTGATGTTTATAATTTCATTATTTAATGGTTCATCTTCCTTGTCATTTTCAATTATTTCTTGACTTTCTACAAGTTGACTTTCAACTAAGTCATCATCTACCAAAGGTGATGTCTTAGAGGAAGGTAGACTTTCGTCAAATGTTATGTTCAACGATTCCTCGACTCTCATTGTTTCTTTGTTTAAGACAATGTAAGCTTTACTAGTTTGTGAATAACCAAGAAATACACCTTCATAAGACTTTGGGTCAAACTTGGTGAGATAATATTTAATATTAAGAATGAAACATTTACATCCAAATACTCTAAAATATCCTAAAGTTGGCTTTTTACCTTTATATAGCTCATATGGTGTTTTGTTTAAGAAAGGACGTATTAAGACTCTATTTAAAATATATGTTGAAGTTTCAACGGCGTTACACCAAAACTTTCGAGGAATGTTTTGTTCATTAAGCATTGTTCTACTCATTTCTTGAATGGTTCTATTTTTACGTTCTACAACTCCATTTGATTGAGGTGTTCGAGGAGCCGAGAAGTTGTGTGTTATACCATTTGTATCACAAAAGTTTCCAAATTGTGTTTCATTGTCAAATTCACGACCATGATCCGTTCGGATCGACACAATGTTAACACCTAGTTGATTTTGAATTTTCTTGCTAAGAATTTCAAATTTATCAAAAGCTTCATTTTTGGTTTTCAAAACAACGTCCAAGTAAACCTTGAATAATCATCTACTAAGACCAAAGTGTATAAGTTGCCTCCATAGCTTCTTATAGCGGATGGACCAAACAATTCCATATGCAAAAGTTCCAGACACTTAGATGTGGACACCATGTTTTTAGCCTTATGACTACTATGGGTTTGTTTACCAATTTTGCAAGCGTCGCAAGAGTGTTGGTCATATTTAAGTTTCGGTAAATTTCTAACTAGCTCTTTTGAAGATAGATTTTGTATAAGTCTCATATTAGCGTGACCTAAGCGTCTATGCCAAAGAGTTGAGTTATCATCTAAAGTTGTTAGACAAAGTTTGTCATTAGATGTTTTATCTATTTTCATGACGTATATATTATTTTTCCTAACTCCTTTAGCTATGGTGATACCATCTTTTAGTATTTTACTACCATTTTCTTCAAATAGTACTTTATACTTTTTATCACATAATTGGCTAATACTAAGTAGATTAAATCCTAACCTATCGACATGAGCAACATTTTCAATAGTTAGAGAGTTATGAGCGATCGTACCTTTGCCAATGATTTTGCTTCTGAGATTGCTACCAAAAGTGACATTACCTCCGTTATACTCTTGGTATGTTGAGAAGAGGCTTTTGTTTCCCGTCATATGTCGTGAGCATCCACTATCTTTTATCCATTCATCAGGTTCCAATCCAACTTTCAAGCATACCTTGGACACAAATAACTCAAGCGTTTGGTCCCCAATATCTCATGGGTCCGTTTGGGTTAAACATACCATTTACTTGATTCATGTATGGAAATGATGGATAAGAGTTCCATGGCATGTATTCTGGAGTTTGATATGGTCTAGGGAAGTTTTGATTCCAACCGTTATGTTGATAGTTGGGTTGTATGTTGTGGTTGCTTTTAGGAAAAGGGCGTTTGACAAAAGGTGTTTTATTTCGTTGTTGAGTAGTTTTAGATCTAAATTCATTTCTAGCAAGTCCTACTCCTGATGTAACAACAAGTTTTAGTTTAATACTATCCTTGGTTTTCTTTGTTACTTTGAAAAATTCACTACGGTACGTATCGCAAATATTCTGTCCTGCTGCAGTTCCCATGGCACCATTTTTTACAACGGACGGAACCCTGTTTTTGGGTTCGTCTGGTCCGTGCTGTACTGCAGCAGATTTGACAGCTTATTTGTCTTTTTTGGTCGTTTTGGTTTGACTCTTTGGAATTAACACCTCATTAAATCCCAGTCCATTCATGTTTCATGGAGTTTTTTGAATTCTAACTATTTCATCGGCACAAGCAATGTTTTTGTTAAACCTTTTAAACTTAGAATTATGTTCGATTAGAACATCTTGTGTGAGCTTTAGTTTTTCTATTTCAAGATTAAGCTCTTGACATGATTTGCAATCATCGTCATTTGCTTTTCCCTTTTACTAATCGTTTTGCCTTTTCTTTTAACTCATAGACTTCATTTTCTAAAAATTCCTTTTTAGTCTTTAAAAATTTATTTTTAGTTATGATTTTTAGACTAAGCTCACAAAATAGATTATATTGTTTTTGCAAAGTGTCATCATCAATAGAGGAATAAGATGAGTTGGAATGTACCTCGTTTGACTCATGTGCCATTAGAGCGATCTCATCCTTGCTCGACTCTTCATCATCCTCACTATCACTCCAAGCACCACTTACAAAAGCTCGTTGAGTTTTGCTTTTAGGAGGCTTGGGACAATCTCCTATTAGATGACTTGCATCACCGCATATAAAACACTTTCTTTCACCTTTACCCTTTTTGTCATCCCGATCTTTTCGGAATGGCTTCTTTTCTTCTCGAGGTTGTCTTACAAACTTTCCTCTTCTTCTAAAGAACTTTTTGAAATCTCTAACGGTCATGGCATACTCTTCATCTTCACTACCGGAGCAAGATTCGTCATCATCACTTGAATCCGTTCTTGCTTTTAGAGCAACGGATTTGGTTTTCTCTCTTTTTCCTTTGATGATTTCAGAATCTTTCTCCATCACCATTTCGTGTACTTTGAGGTTTCCGATTAGTTCGTCTAGTGTCACTTTTGAGAGATCTTTTGATTCCTCAATAGCCGTCACTTTAGCTCTCCACTTCGGATGGAGTGCTCTTAGAAATTTCCTGACAAAGTTCTTACTACGAAAAGATTCATCAAGTGCTTTAAGTGATGTAATAATAGTATTAAAACGAGCAAAGCCACAATCAATGGTTTCATCTTCAAGGATAACAAATTGTTCATATTGTTGAACAAGAAGATCAATTTTGTTATCCTCGACTTGTGAATTTCCTAATCAAATATTTCCAAATATATTTAGCGGTTTCACACATAAAAATTCTTTCATATTCTTTTCTAGGCAAAGCATTATAAAGCATCATTTTAGCTTCATTATTTTTAGCAATTAATTTCTTTTGTTCATCAATAGAAATATCTTTTGATGTAGAACTAAAATCCCCTTTAACAACAACAAACCAACGGTCTATATCTTTTGATTTTACATATGTTTCAAAACGGTTTTTCCAATAGATAAATCCATTGGTTTCAAAGAGTGGTGGTCTTTGCATAGATTGCGCTTCTTTAAAGTTTTCAGAATCCATGGATCATTTCAAGTTTATAAAATACAACATATTTTAGAAATTCTTGAGCAACGAGGCTCTGGTACCAATTGTGGAAAACTAGAAGGGGGGTTGAATAGTTTACCGATTAAAAAATTTGTTTTGAAACTTATTGAAAGATCAATTGATATTGATCTTAGATATGTTAGTGAATAGTAATCAACAATATGTAAAGAGTAGATAAGGAAAGAAACAATCAAACCACAACAAGTTGTTTATAGTGGTTCGGTCTACAAGGACTCTTTTTCCTTGCCCTACTCCACTCCCCAAGTCTCACACTCGAGAGTTTAACTTCACTAGTCAACAAGCTCCTTTCACCGGCGGAGAAACCTTTACACTTCGCTTACATACTATTTCCGACACTAAGCTAGATGTCAAGTTATTTTCACGGGTACAACCACTCCCACACACAATGTAGTTTAAGGACTAAAATAATAACCACTCACACTTACAAGATTATGATGGTTTGGTACAACAATGATGTATGAATCAACACAAGATCATACAACAACAAACAAACAAGACTTCCAACTTCTTGTTGAAGCTTGAATGTATCTTGATCTTCTTTACTACAAAAGAGATCACTAATATGATATGAAACTGAGTTAGAAATGTTAGAGAGAAGGAATGTATGAGAATATGATAGAAAGGGATGAAAAACAACTTGGTTTGGCTTTGCTATTTATAGCCAAAAACATCAGCAAGCACCACGGACCACGGAACCCTTCAAAGGGTTCCGCCCATGTAAATTTTTGGTGCCGCCGAGGTCTGACAGCAAGATCTCAAAATCTTACCAAAGTCAACCATATCTATCCAAAATTGTGTAAGATATGTAGAGTCTAAATCTACACAAAGTATCTAGTGAAATCTTCTAAGGATTTCAATGATGCACCACATGATGTCATGTGTTTGTTTTTCTATTTTTAGAAATATGTTAAAATGTAAATACATATGTAATGTTTTGTTTTAAGAAACCAAAACATTCTTGAACTAAAAACTACTATCATACATTATGGTTTAGAGTCATATCAAGATGTGATTAATCACAATGTAAATGCTCGAGTGATGAAGATATTATTTGAAAAAGCTTGTTTTAATATCTATTAGACTTGACAAGCTTTAAGCATTATAAAAAATAAACTTACTTTTGTCGTTAACAAAACTTAGGTAAAGATAAAAAATATAAATAACGTTTTATGACGATATTTGTATTAACATATATAAACCCTAATCTCATATTATAATAGCCATAACGTATTACATCTACACAATTACAGAATTTATTGAAGCTTATGTGGTGTTTTGAGTTTCATCCATTCTTCAAAACCCTAATTTTTTCCACAACCATATGAATCTCAAACACGTAATTATTATTTGAAAAATTATTATTTTATGGTATGATGATTGATGGTGTTTTGTTGTTAACCAGCATGATTCCTCTAACATCGGAGATTCACAAGCTAGAGCCTTTCTGATGCATGTGCCCTCGCAATTGCTTGAAATTGAGTCTTTATTACTGCTCTTATTTTACTGAACGTTTGGTAGTTTTAATATAAAATACATACGTAAACTAAAGTAACGTGTGTTTCATGGTTTCATGCTTTGAGTTGTCCTCATACATGAATTTTTAATTGTTTCTTAATGCTATATATATTCAAAGTTTTTAACACAATCAGATATGGCAGAGCAACATTTGGATCTCTCATTATCTAAGATTGCATATGCTGATTTTATTTTATTTTTGTACTTGTCCTTTAACAACTACAACCAAATTCACTTTTGCAGTAGAGTAATGAACAAACAAATTTAAAATACCACACATAGATTTCATTAAAAACAATTTCCAAAAGGTTGAAGTTTTGTCCCTTCGTTTATGCATCTATTTAATATCGACTACAAAGTTCAAATCTCATCTTATAAGCTGTTACACAATGTGTGCTTCACAAAGTAAATGTAACGCTTTCTGTATTTTGTATGTATGCGTTTTAAATTAGCTTGTATATTATTTTTGCAAATGTATGTTAATTTGGTTATAGATGCTCAGTGACGAAAAAGGATCAAGCTTAGCGGATGTTGTCCAGGATACTGAAGGATCCAATATCTGCTAAAGCCATGAACATTTATGTCTATTGCAATGTTGTTGGTAGGCATAACTAATGGCAGTTTAAATCACGAAATCCTTGGGGATTGAACACGAAATCCTTGGGGATTGGACTCAAAAATCATGCAATAACTGAGAGCCTGGGTGAGAGCTCAGTAATGTATATTACAAATGATGTTGCTATTGGATAAGCCTATCACGTCCGGGACCAAGTAGTCCAAAGTAGCAGGCCCAAAAGAGATTGCAAGAGACCAATTTGGATGAGGGACTACGTGCAATATACCAAATGATCACATTAGATATAATCGGTTTAATATGTCATCATTCTGTTTGCATGTTCTTTAAGGATATAACTTTAATAATGTATGATTAATCATAATCTTTATGTGTATCAAAACAGTGATGGTAAAAGAGTACTTTTTTCCAACATAAACTTACATTCATTTTTGGCGCATAAAATTGCTTTGCTTCTAAGCACCTTTTTCAAGAGGATGTGAATATCCTTAGAACGAACTTAGGAGATTCACATCGTTTTGAATAAGGTACTCATGAACCAAAGATCGTGGATGTGTCAAAGAGGAACGTAGTTTTTTGCTGACAAAAATTTCCCTTTCAACATACATGTATCAATACAGATAAAGATAATGATAAATTCTACATTATAAAATTAATAATACTTTGCAAAAAAATGCAAACCAAATGATAACATACTAATCTGATTATATTTAATCTGATTATATGAGTTAGCATAAGTGGAAGACGGAAGGATAAAGGGCTACTAATTAAGGAGAACACATTTGAAGACCCAATAGACCCAGATGTTGAATCAAGTGATGACGACTTACAAAATCCCATAAACTACTAAATAAGCATGTGCACAGGAAAAAAGGAGTTCAAAAGTGACAAGATGGCAAATGACAATGTGACCACGTATCTGATGAACGTAGCGATGTTGGCTGCGCCAGGAAGTAAGCAGCATATGCTAAAAAATGTTGACGTTGTAAGTTTAAAAGTATTTCTTCTATTATTCAGGTTAATTGTGTTATTGATTGGGATAGTAAATATGAGTTGTGACTTATAATGTATGATTATTCAGAGTGTGTCTATTAAGGAAATGTGTGTTTAGGTCTCATCCCTATTCGATCTAAACAAAAAAAACACGTGATCAATCGTATTAATAACTTGCTTTTCATGAATTAGAAGGTATGTTCATAAACAATATTCAGTAACAATATATCACCTTGATGCAAGATATTACTTGGAACAATACAGAGGTGATGATGATGTTTCAACTACAATCTATACTACAAGGTTAATTATCATACCTTTTAATCACTTAAATGTGTTAAACTATTAATAGTTTCTATTTTATTTTGTTAAAGCCCTTACTTGATAATAGGATGTAGAAGCGTAGACACCTGTTAAACAAACCAAAGTTAGGAGTGTGTTTGTCTCCTGTAGCTTATATCCTTGGGTATCTTATGGACCTGTTGGAGAGCAAGAAAATGATGTCAAGGTACTACTTTCTCCCTTTTTGGTTTTGAGTATCATTAGTCGCAAGTTAATTGTGCATTATACAATATGCAGGCCTCTCATTGAGCATGAACGGATCCTCTCGATTAATGATCAACCGACCTATCAAACAAGAGTTACCAATGAGACAATGGTATAGCGAATGTGATTTATTACACGTGTTGCAAAATCCAACATATTTCACATTTTTTTAATTGTATATTTCAAATTTAGGTACAACAACAACAAGTAGGAACTTCAACTTCTGCTTGAAACAGAAAGCTACAAGGACCATAGCCTGCTATTGTCTTATCCAAAAGAAAAGGACATCATATATCTTTCCACAGTTGTTGCCTCACATAAAACAGTCAGTCATTTTGGTTACTTGAGCACGTTATTCATCCATTCCATGTTTATACATCATTAGCGTACCATCCTCATTCCAAATATAGGTAAAAACCGTTTGGATAAAAGGGAAAATCCAAGTCAAAAGTGTGTTTAGGATTGCTTATTTAAGTACTTTTAAGAGCAGATAAAAAGTTTTAAGTGTTTGATTTCAATACCCTATTCAAATCAATGGTTAACACAAGGTTGTTTGACA
This sequence comes from Chrysanthemum makinoi, assembly GCA_910596185.1. Lineage (NCBI taxonomy): Eukaryota > Viridiplantae > Streptophyta > Magnoliopsida > Asterales > Asteraceae > Chrysanthemum > Chrysanthemum makinoi. Next base: position 246,965,153 of record OU343225.1, on the reverse strand, counting down.
TTCAGATTCAAGGTGAATAGGAAGCATGGCGTGCGTTATCATGTTGTTTTTAAAATACATTTTCATTCACTATTTGAGTATCAGTTAATTTTTTCTTTTTTTTTAAATTATTTCCTATAGGTGTTTCTTCCTCTTGCAATTCAAGGCCACAACAGGTTCAGCAAGATGCACTGATGTGACTCACCTTATCTCCAAAGATATTGCCAATAGGCCCCATTTTGGCAGCCAACAGAGAAACAAAGCAAGCAGGAAAATTCTGGAACGAAGACTCAACTTGCCTAACATGGCTTGATCAACAACCAGTCTGCTCAGTTATCTATGTGGCATTTGGGAGCCTCGCGATATTAAACCAACCCCAGTTCGAGGAGTTGGTGCTAGGACTTGAACTAACCAAGAAGCCATTCGTGTGGGTAGTACAACCTGGTACGAGTGGCAGTATAGAGTATGTCTACCTAAGTGGCTACTTAAACCATCCCTCAGTAGCTTGCTTCATAAGTCACTGTGGCTGGAAGTCTACCATGGAAAGTGTTAGCAACGGCGTTCCATTTTTGTGCTGGCCATGCTTTTTTGAACAGTTTCTTAACACAAGTTACATATGCTATATCTGGAACACTGGTCTGGGATTGAACATAGATGATACTGGTATTGTCACACGAAGACAGATCAAGACTAAAGTAGAGCAGCTGCTCATCAACAACTTTATTAGACAAAATGCAGTGAATTTGCAAGAAAAAGTGATGGCCAGTGTGCGAGAAGGAAATTCCTCTAGCAAAAATCTCATCGATTTCATTGATTGGGTAAAGAAAGGAAAAGACGATGCACCTGCAAATGATATTTCAGAATCTTCGAGTTAAGTTGCAGTTCATTAAATCTTTATAAAATCCAATGTTTCCATGTATTTGTCAAGCTATTTAATCATTTCATAATAAGAGGGGATAAATAGGTGAATAAACTTAACATGATAAGTATTACTATTAGTACTTTAGTAGTTTTAAAGTTAAGATCAAATCACTTTGTAGTTTGTACCATACCCAAACTTGTGATCAACAACTTGAAAAAATGTTTGGCTAATGCCACTTACTTCAGCTACCAACCTAGAAATTGGCTTAACAATGCATACTGGACCAAGTGTTTCCATGTCAACTATTTGCATTAGCTTTGCCTTATAGCCAAATATGTTCATTTTCCCCTAATTGACATGCCTTTAATTTCATCTTACACATTAGTACAACAATAAAGATAAGATTAAATTAAAACAAGACAATGCTAGACTAATTAAAAGGAAAACTTTAAGTACTTAAGATCGAATTGAAATTAAAATCGGATTTCTAGCGTGTAATGTGGTCTTTTCTAACCGATAGGGTGACTAAACTTGTTAGCTTTGTCTATAGTAATACTTTTCAACAAACTTTAACTACTGGTTTGATAATATTTTTTGGAGCAAATGGTAGATTATGTCATTTGTGTATTGGAAACAAGAAAAAGTTAAGAACTAATCATCAGTTCTTTGTTCCAGTAGTACAAACTTTTTTCTATGTTTTTCTAAAACAAGCACCATTTATTATCGATTTAGAAAAATTTACCATTTGACCACAAAAGTTAAATGAGACTCTAAAATCCAAACGAAAGGTTTTGCATCCACACCATCAAGATGGTTTGGTAAGAGGACCACTGTGTCACCGACGGATGAAGATCCTCTCAAGTTGTTATACACAACTTGAGTCAAGTTAGACAATCACTAACCATTGCTTAAAATCCAATGGTCCAAATCAAAAGTTGTGTATAAATTATTAGCCATTAGATTTTGATCTAAAGCCAATAGACAAAAGCAAGATGATGGAAATGAAAGTATGCCGTAAGTGGATAACTCAAAATCCTCCGGACCCAAAACCAACAGGCTCTTCACTGCTGAAATCTCTAAAACAACCAGGTAACACTCACAATGCAGATATAAAAGAACCTTTTCGGTATATTTATTTTTATTTATTAATTTATTTTTTTGTTATTTTCAGTTACTATTCAATAAATTGATTAGTCCAAGTAAAAGGTCCCACTGTATTGATGTTAGGTGTTTTTAGCACCTAAAGATTATGTGTTGTCATGGGCCTTTTAGTCATCACAACGCAATTATTTGAAAACTGACCTATTATTTGTGGGGCAATTTGCAATTATCACCACTAATTAAATGGATTTCCTCCCTATAAATATGAGCGTTTGGTGCGGCACAATCTTCATACTGGAAGTTACAAAATTAAAAGGTATTCGTGACTTCAATCAGGTTACATTAGGGAAAAATGTCGTCATCTGAAGAAGGTTAAGTAATTAGTGTCCACTGCGTTGCTGAGTGGACAACGCAGAAAGAAGAACTCGATGCTTGTGAAAGTTGGTAAAAGCATAATTTCATTTTCAGGTTAGAAGTTATAATTGCTCTTTTATGTGAATTTCCATACTAAGAATTTATTATATTACGTTGTTTATCACGAATCTGATGTTCTTAGTGATTTATGGGATGTTAGTGTTTTAGGATGCTTTGATATTTTTGAAAGGAAAAGACACGCGGACACATGCACACACTAACTCAGACCTACTCTACACCTTTTAATCTACATATTTTCCACAACGGGACTTGATTTCACAACCTTTCTGTTGATGGACCATGTGGGTACTGCTAGGGTACAAGCGAGCTGGCGAAATGGTTTGATTAGATTCTCCATATAGGTTATTCAATATGATGAATATTCATGTTGACAGGTGGTTGTGTATTTCACTGCCTTATGGTGTGGTCCTTGCCGTATGATGGCACCACTCTTTCCGGAGCTTCCGAAAAAGTTCTCTGGTGCTATCTTCCTTAAGGTTGATATGGATGTAGTTAAGGTAAAGTTACTAAACTACTGTCTTTATTCAGATTGATGAGTTATGGATTTCAACTCAGAAATTAATAACCAAAATTTTTCTTGGTCTATGTGCAGAGTGTTGCTACTGATTTCGCAGTGGACGCAATGCCAACATTTGTATTTCTTAAGAATGTGCAGAGTGTTGCTACTGATTTCGCAGTGCAGAGTGTTGCTACTGATTTCGCAGTGGACGCAATGCCAACATTTGTATTTCTTAAGAATGTGCAGAGTGTTGCTACTGATTTCTCAGAAATTAATAACCAAAAATTTTCTTGGTCTATGTGCAGAGTGTTGCTACTGATTTCGCAGTGGACGCAATGCCAACATTTGTATTTCTTAAGAATGTGCAGAGTGTTGCTACTGATTTCTCAGAAATTAATAACCAACATTTTTCTTGGTCTATGTGCAGAGCGTTGCTACTGATTTCGCAGTGGACGCAATGCCAACATTTGTATTTCTTAAGAAGTGTTGCTACTGATTTCGCAGTGGACGCAATGCCAACATTTGTATTTCTTAAGAATGGAAAAGTGGTAGACAAGATTGTAGGTGCTAGGAAAGATGGTATCCCTAAAAAAATCGAGCAGCATATTGTGCGTGTAGTCGCAGTTGCTTAGTATAAAGTTTAAACATATTCTATATTTTGATATTGTGATTATCAACAATAACGTATGCGTCTCTTTATTGGATGATGTACTTTTGTATATAAACGCTGTGTAACCGTGGTCTATAAGCTGGGCTTTGATCTTTGTGTAAACTATATTTTTTTTGAACGATGGCGCAACTATAAATCATATTGAAAATGTTTTTGTTCAGCTATCCTCAGGAATGAGGTTGGTTGGTTTGACAAGAATGAAAATTCGACCGGAAAGACTATCTATCTAATTCTCTTCTTTTCTCATTTTTTTCATTTTATACAAGAACAGTTACACTTTTGTAGTAGTGGTAAACCGATTTATAAACCGTTGATTTTCATTTTAGTTTGTCACTGGATGGCAGGATAGAAATGCACGGATAAAATGCGTGAGTGATTGGAGCAAGTAAATGGAGTTCTTCCATGGCGACTCCATGATCTAAGGTATTAAATTTTAGTCATGATTCCTTCTGAACCTAAATAAGCATCAAAACTCAATCAAAACGATACACCTTCATCAACAATAAATTTAGGACTATGCAATGTCAACTATGAACCAAGATTAGATTTGAGATCTATTTTACCTTTTGTGTATGATTTAGCAGACAGTTACTGTGAGATGTGTTTTTACGTATGACATGTGTTATTTAAAAAAATACAAAACCAACCAATTTAGCAAATAAGAAAAAAAAACATTATTTATTATAATTTATGTTTTTTTTAAATGATTTTATTATTTCATAATAACAAATATTTAATTTATTTGAAATACATATTTCCCCACGAAAAGTTGCGTGTTTAACCAAAAACCCCATTAAGGGTTTTGCTTTAATAACTCACCATAGCTAGGATTTAAAAATTTAATTAAAAAAAACATCGTAAGATTACGAGAATTATAAAAACATATACTCGAGCAATCTTAATCGTCTATCTTGGTTTGTAAAATTTCGTTTAAAAACTTATTGAAAATAAAACCTTATATAAATACAAACTGCGACATCAAAAAAATAATTAAAACACGTAACACACCAGAATATAATTATAGTGTAAACTAAGAAATTAATGATATAAAATTTAAACAATAAAATTTAATAACTTTTTTTTAACAACAATTATATTTCTTAACCGTTTAATTTAACTTTTAATAACTTTTAACTATATATTTGTTCTACTAAATCCTAAAAATAAAAACAACAAATCAAAGTACTTACCAGCTTTTAGTCGTTTAATGGATTATGGTAACATTAATTATATATCTTAACCATTTCATTTAACTTTTAATTACTTTTTAGTATATATTTGATCCACAAAATCATAAAAATAAAAACCACAAGTCATACCCGGCCATCGGACGGGTTTTGACACTAGTATATATATATATATATATATATATATATATATATATATATATATATATAGTTAACGTTTTAGCAACTAATAACCAAATGATACATGAGTTTGGATTAGTAATACACCTGATACACATTACACTAATAAATATTCCAAAATCTGATACACATACAAAAACCTGATACACATTACACTTCTAATCAAAGTGTATCACCTAGGTTTCGTAAATTATAAACATAAATCTATCGAAACTTTAACAATTTTAGTTGTAGTTAATAAAAAATTTATTTTTGTTGTAAGGAGAGTGTCGCTTGTCAAATTTTAGTTGGATATCATTTTAACAACTTTAAGTTTGATCTTATTTGATCTAGATTTTATATATATATATATATATATATATATATATATATATATATATATATATATAGAGGAAGAGAGAGAGATTGAATGATTTAAAAAGTTGATCTCAAGAGAAAAGTGAGAGAAATGATCTCAACCGTTAGATCACCCCATATTCCCCTCTCTTTTTTCACACCAAACTACAAGGACCTAATTGCATTTTCTTTCATTCTTAAAGGGAAGCTTTTGTAAATTTGAACATATCATATATAATTCTTTTTTTTTCATTTTTTCTTTTTCTTCTTTCTCTAGATCCAGAACCATGAGATTTTTCTCTTAGTTCCAGATTCACGAAGTTCACGAAATCACGACCATGAAGATTCACGAAATCATCTCATCACAAAGTCATATCGTGTTATCAGATTCAATAAGGTATGTAACAGATTTCGTGTTATCAGATTCAATCGTGTTATCATATTCAATATCATTTCGTCATAATTTATCAAATCGAAGATCAAATTAAAGTATGTAACTGAATTTGATTATAGATTTGTTATTTTTGCTACGTAAAATCAATTATAAATCTTTTATATTGATTGTTGTTGTTTAATCAGAATGATGTGTTATTCATATTGAGTTAGTTTTTTGTTTTTATGTAATTTGATTCGTTAAACACTATCTTCGTTTATAGATGTAACAATTTTGAGAGTTTATTGACATCATTCGTTGTATATAATAGTTATTTTGAAACGAAATTGAGAAATAAATACATGGAAAAGATGTTTACAAAAGAATGCACACCAAGTGTTTGATAAAATGTCTGAATGGGCTTTTATAACTGCGATGCACTAATTTTACACTCTGATGCCCTCATTCTTGTGAATATATTCTAGTTACACTGTGATGCCTTATATAATTTAGGCAAGAGGATTTTAGATTTGGATGAAAACACTCGCTAAGACAATTGTATGGACATCAGGTTTGTTGCTACTGTCTTGCCTCCCGCAAGATTTGCTGACTTGGTTCACCGAATTGGAATGCGGTGTTTGACTCCAGAAGAGCTGGATGAATTTTTAAAACTACCTTGAAAAGTCAAACACCAAAACCATTTTTGTAAATATTTCTCTAAAACTAAATACAAAAATAGAAAATCATATAAAAACCAAAAATATTTTACATTTTAAGTTTTTAGGAAAAACAAACATGGCAAGTACATAATTTCCATCAATACCTTGTTTTCTTTAACATTTCACAATTTTTTCCAACCAAGTGTTGAGGGGTAGTATGTACATATTTTTCAAGTTTCATAAAACTTTGTACTTGCATGTTACCAAAATATGTTGTTTAAAAAATGTGTTGGTTAAGTACCCTCCTCGGACTCAAAAAGTAAATAAAATTCATTAAATCAAAAGTAGAGGGGAGTAATGTCAAGTTTCTTGTCAAAATGATCTTTGTTTTATCCATATAGTGAGTTAATGGACTTTGCTTGAAACAAGTTGAGGTTTGAGGACAACTAAAATTTTAACAAAATCAAAATTTTAAATGCATTGAATGCATTCATAACTACACATTTACTCCTCAACAACTATCATCAACGATCCACAATCAAAACTCAAATCCGTTCGTGAAATTCAAAATCTGTAAGTATTAAAACGTTTCAATAACAATTATAAACAAAGGTTTTTTGAAATCACAATGAGACAACGGATCAAACTTTCACAATTGAAGTTTTTTGTAATCGTTCATATGAACGACTTGGGTGTTTCAAATTAAATGTGTTTCTGATGAAAGTCGTTATTGAGAAAGGTTTAAAACTATGTTATAAACAAGTTTTCATCAATTAATTTCACCCAGAAATATCAATTGATAGGATTTGGGATTTAGAGTTCATACGACCCATTTGGGGGTTCTATTTCTAATGTGTTTTGGTTTATGTTTGTGAACAAGAAACTGTTTGTGAGTAATAAGAATCATATTAGTAACATCTAATTAGACAGAAACATCAAAATCTTCAAAATTATGTGTTTAGGGTTTAAACACACGTTCAAGATGAATCTTTTGATTCTGTGGACAAATGTTGTTAATATTTTTTTGAACTATAACTTTCATTAGAAACCAAAACAGGCGACCCCAAAATCAGGGCCACCACCAAAAAACACAACTATTTACATGAAACAAAAATTACACCAATTATCCCAAGAAAGCGACTTAAGTCTTCCTCTATTCGAGAACCAAAGAAAACCCACCGCCTTGACCTCGCTTAGAATATTGCTCACAATCACTGGCTTGTTGGAGAATCTCAGCTCGTTCCTCGCCTTCCATAAAGCCCAACAACCAAAAACAATCAAACCTTGGAACACCTCTTTAGCCTTACCCTTTAAACCCGCGAAATTATGAAGCTCAAGCAAGTCACCAAAAGAAAAAGCAAAGATGTCAGGAACCTTGCACCGCTTGCTAATTCCTTGCCACATGACCCCAGCCACCAAGCAAATGTTGTTAATATGTGTTTAGAATCTCTCATATGCACTCTAATATCCAGAATTTACAGTTTTGATCCCTCAGAAATTTGTTTTTACAATTTTTTTCCAAAAGGTTATATTTTCACTTTTAGTCCTTTTAGTTTCAAATTTTTTACTTTTGACATCAAACTTTTATTTCCCTTTTAAAACAAGTTCTCATATTTATAGTTTTCACCCTATACTTTTCCCATGCATACGTATGACATACATGCATACCCTTTAACTTTCCAAAATGTTCATATTTAACCCGAAAACTTTAGTTTTTGCAATACTAGTCCAAAAATGTGTTTCGATCATAGATAGCTTATTAAACGTTCACCTTAGCTTATTTTAGCTTATAGTTAGCTTATAAACTGGTTTTTAAGCTTAACAGGTCAGGTATACTTTAATTGGGCCGCGGGTTTTGCGTAACTAGGCTTTAAGGCCCATACGGGTGCGTTTGGTTTTATAGACAAAACGTCTCATGGGGGGGGGGGGTTAAAGGGTTTCTTTGAGTCGTTTTTAGTGTTGTAACATGATGTTAACATGTGTTTAAGGTTTTCATTTAGCAAAAACGAGATATACACGACTATGGTTTATGAAGGAAAGTAATGAGACTTAGATTTTTAAGAAGAATAGGGTCGAGAGTTTATAAATGACACGACCTTCGTATTATGAATTTTAGTTGTCATACAACATATTTATTTGGTCTTAGCGACTTGTTTTCTTTGTGATAACACGTTCATTAGATTGATAGTTAGATTACTTAGATTTTTTAAACATGATTAACGTGTGATAAATTACTATAACGAGACACAAGTTATACTTAATGGTTTTGGTTGATAAAAAAGTGTCTATATGATTTAACAATACTTTAGAGGCTCGTTAGTTTAAAATACCTTTTATACATTCGATTCGTTAGGTGCAATAAACATGTGTACGTGAGATGTTAGAGCGAGAAACATGAAATGAAAAGGGAGTCGAAGAGAACTTACAACACCAAAGAGGTGGTGACGAGATTCAAAGAGGAGTGAACGTGATAAAACTACTCAAGTGTTACCCCTCGCTCTCCTTATACCCACGCTAATCGACCAGAACCTTGCGTTTTCCCCTTGACCCGACTTCCACAGTGGACGTTTGTTAGTTTGAGAGAAGTGTTTGAGTGAGTTAGTTTGTGAGTTTAACTTAGGTGTTCAAGTTGAGTTTTATAGAGGAAACAAGCTTGGTCTATTATATATTTTATGTGATGCTCTTACATGGTTCCAAGAAAGAAAATGGGGTGTGTGGAGTCCATGAGCATGCTCGACATTTCAGCTGGAAACAATTGCATGTTTGGGGTCAAGTCAAGTCACAAATGGGCATGTGAGACATATGATCTCTTGGGTAATATAGTCAAAAGGTCAAAGTGTGTTTTAGGCTCAATATAAAAATTATGTAGGGTGGCTTTGATTTGTTTTCTCTCCTCTTTTGATCACACATACACTCACGCATATGTTAGGAGACCAAAGGTGATTTTTTTTTTTTTTTTTTTTTTTTTTTTTTTTTGCTTTGAGCTCGCTGCTGCCACAGAAACATAGAACATATACAAATTTGACTTACCAACTTTTGTGTTACAAAATTATAATAGGGTGCGGTTAGTTTAGTTTTTGTCTCCCTATTTTGCTCTCTCACACACACGCATGTTTTATAATTTGACCAAGGGTGTGTTGTTTTGGTTGGCTTGATTCGTTAGTGTTCATAGAAACATAGTAACGTTACCACAAAAGACTTGCAACCAAATTTGTTGTCTCAAAATATTTGAGGTACGCTGGGCTGAGCAGGAAGAACAAATAGGCTAGGCCCAATGGAAGATTATTAGAGTTGTTGGGTTGGTAGTTCACACGAGAGCCCAAGAAGAGAATTAAGAGTGGGTCGGGTTGGGCTTGAGGCCCGGTAAGAGAGTAAAATAAAAAAATAAATAAAAAAGTTTATTATTTATATATATAAAATAAAGAATTTATATTATCGGGGTCGAGGTAAGTTTAAAAAAACCCCGTAACTAGTCGTGATTATAGTTTGTAAAGAAAAAACATTTATCACGAAAACATGTAAGGATATTCACGAGTTGTTACAAAAGTGCTTCTTATAACTTTATGCAAATGTGAGGAAAGGATAGGGGACTAAAACCTTATTCCCCTATATTCTTACCCAGTTTATGCAAGGATCATAGTTCTACCAACACCCAATACAATCAAAACAGATATAACAACAATCAAAGAGGAATACAAAAATTAACAACAAAATTAACAAAAGAACATAAAAGATAGATTCATTAATTTCATATTATACATTAAATTCAATACATTTTTTGGAGGAAAAAAAAAAAAAAAAGTTGATTTCCCTTCACATCAATTTGCATTCCTAAGATCTTCAAGGAAGTTGTTCCTGTCAAACACCTGAGAGTATGTTTCACAGATCATCTTCCTTATCTCCAAGGCCTTCAAGAAATTTGCCTTTTGCTTCTTGCGAATATCCACAAGAAACTTGTAGGTCATCACCGAAGGTCGATAGCCTTCGAGCTCAGAGATATATTCTTGGGTTTCGTTCATACCAAGAATCAAGTCAGAGAAAGTCTGTTGGAGCCCATTAGCAATCTGCATGTCCCTATCGTTTTCTCTCTGATAAAAGAGAGAAATCGAGTCAAACATGCAGACAGGAAGCTTTGGCGAGTTCTTGAAGACGGGGGAAGTTAGCCATTCGGAGATTGTTGTGACTTTGTGAGAATATGTATTTTTTATTGTTGGTATGCAAATGGTATAGGGTATTAACCCATAGATAGCAAAAACAACGGGACCTTCCAAATTCAGGGACTAATTGTGAATTTAGTAAAAATACAAATAGTCAAGTTTCTGTAATAAAAATATGCGGGAATTTTAAGTGCAAAAACGGCTAAATGACCAAATTCAAGGACCAAGTGTGCCATATGAAAATTATTACCCTGCAACTTGACCTTTGCCTTCCTTGATACACTTATACATAATTAATGTATTGCCAAACACCAAATAAACCTAACTAATAAGATCCAAAAACCTAAACACTCTCATAATAACCCGAACCAATTAAGAAAACCCAATCCAAACCAAACCTAAAATACATCCACTCTCACGTACTGAAACACACATCAAGTCAAACCTATTCCTAAAAACACAAAGTAAAACCATGAAAGACAGGAGCATATTCGTGTCAACTTTTAAGGATGTTCTGGAAGAAGAAGAAGGTGCGGTCTTGTTCAGAATCCACTGTAATGGGTTTTTTGATTATAGCCCACTCAGGTATGAAGGAGGTTCATTAATTAATCTGTGTGCCATTACCAATGATAGGCATATGTTTAGTTCAAGCCTTGATAATGTATTATCAGAGATTAATGAACAAAAATGGGCGTTGTTTTTCTGTGATCCTGAAGAATCCCTAGAAAATGGTTTGCATTTGATTCATACTGATGATGATGTTCATACTTTGTTTGCACTAACTGAAACACATGAGTCAGTTGATATCTTTATTGCACACAAGCCCTAAAAGTTAGCACAATTTCACTTAAAAAACATAAGTTTTGAAGTTGTGGGTTGGGTAGAGCAAGATGCTAACTTTCGAATGGTTAGTCCAACACCTTTTAGGACTAGACGTAAATGGCAGGGGATAGATAGAAAAAAAATGCAGGGGAGTGGAACCAAGACACCAACAGTGAAAGGTGGTGTTGTAATCAAAGAGGAAGAAGGGGTTGTAGATAAAAAAAAAGGGAGAAAATTAAAGGAAAAGGAAAGCTGCTTGAGGAAGATGATGTTTTGCATAAAAAAAGGGAAAGAAGTTGTTCAACATTTTAAGCGAGGTTTTGATGGGAATGGGAAGGTTAAAATGGTTGAGTTTGCAGGTTTTGATGTTGAAAACTTGGCTGGTTTTGATTGGAAGGGGAAGGCTAAAAGGGTTGGTGGTGGTGTTGCTGATGTTTCTAGCGGTATTAAGACACCCTTTAGAAGCAGAGAAAGGATTACAAGCTACGTCCTTGCACTTTTCGCCCAAAGGCCATCCTAGGTGATGTTTCAATGATGAATACCATGTCATGTGTTTAATTCTTTTAAGTTGTAGTAGTACAGTACCTAACTTATATGTTTGTTGTTTGCATACTTGTTTTTGCAGACAGGGTAGCAATATCATCATCACTTTAAGGTTCATGTTTTGTGTGTTCATCAATTTATGGATATCCACGACTAATGTGTAGATCATTTGAAGGTTCAATAGTTGAACGTTTTGAAGTGGAAACTGCATCATCTTTATATTTTGTGAAATGTCAGTAGAACCATGTATCAGACAATGACTCACTAGTTTAAGTTATTTTCCAGTTGCATCAAACATTGAACATATAGTTGACTTTTATAAGTCAACTTGCTAAATAGTTAGTTATGTATAATATTTGTTTGTTTGTCCTATGGGTTAAATCCTGTGAGATCATACATTGTTTATCAGTTGACTTTTATAAATTCATAATTAACATGTCAGGTGTAATGGTTTAATTAGCTCAAACAATCACCCCTTTCGGTGTTGGTGGAATTGTCTTGGGTTAGAATTAACTAAGGTGTGGTATAAATGTGTATGGACTACAATACCCTCGACTAACTAACAGAAATCAGATGCTGACCTCGGCGTTAATGGTCAAGGTACGAGTTTAGCCTATAAAAAGCTTGATTGGACTCGCGACGATGAAAAATGCAAGTTTTGTCCCAGCGTGATGTTTCAGTACAAGATTAGGGAACAATGGTGCTATTAATCAGTCATGTGAGCTTACTCTTCAGGCTTGGTATCTTGATGATGGTACTATTGTGGGAGATACTCTCGTGGTTGCTAAGGCGCTTGACATTATTATGGTGGATGGCCCGGCTCGGGGGTTGTTTTTGAATGTCGATAAGACTGAACTTTTCTAGCCTATGGAGGACCCCAGAAGTAGGGTGGAGGGTGTTTTTTCATATAAATATCTCTCGTCCGACTGATGGTGTCAAACTTCTTGGTGGTTCAGTTAGTTTGGAGTAAAGTTTTTGTCAGGAGCTGGCTTTGAAAAGGGTTTCTAAAACTATATTGCTAATGGAAGCTATTCTTAAACTTAATGACCCACTGATAACGCTACACGCGTCGTTCGGGGTCAAAAGGACTTCCTTTTCGTCGAGCAAGTTTTTCAACACCCTAGGCAGTGAACCTAATCGTTGTAGTGTAGTATTAGGGTAAGCCACGGGAATTGATATCGTTCTCTAAGGGAATAGGAATGCTAGTGAGAAGTTACTACGATAAGGTTGGGGTTGAGGAAGATTATTTTTTATCTTTTTTATGTTTTTAGGAAATGGAAAGGTACGAATCTCGGGCTTTGGATTTTGGGATTTTGGGGTTTTGGTATTTCTACCGATTACTCTACTCGTCTAATTATCTAAACTAATGGTGTATGTAGTCTATGTCTATTGTTGTGTGCTCGTATGATAGTTAAAAATGTTTTTGCTTAAGCTTTATTACTCCCTAGTTATCTCCTATTGGTGGTTGAATTGCCACGTCCTTATTCTTAATTGCATTGTATCTCTAAGGTGGTAGGGTATGCGTTTATCCCTAACTCTTTGAAGCTACCAAAGGTTAACGACTACAAAATCTCTAGGATTCATAAAATTTTACTCTAAGGTATTCTTTGAATGACTTGTCTACAATTACTCTAGGCGATTATAAGCTAAGGTTCATCAAAGATCAATCAAGCATTACAAACACAACGAATGACCTATCGCAATACTAGGTCAATCACAATTAAGATAAGAGACAACCAATCAATATTCAATAACTAAGTTTCATATTACCTAAGCAAACACACAAATAAATTAGCCAGACATGGGGAACATGCAAGCATACACACAATCAAAGGAAGACATAATTGAATTAATGAAGTAAAACACTTATCTTGATGTAAGATAGGGTATGGAACCCTAAAATACTGTACAAGACATCCTTGGTTCGATTTAGGTTTTTACTCCAAAGACTACACACTGAAAACTAAAAAATTCGGATTCTATATATAAGATTACACATGCGACGGCGTCACCCTTTAATTTGTGACGCCGTCGGGTTGCCGTTATTAGGGTTTCTGACGCCGTCTAGATCAAATCTAGGCCGTCTGAGCTGCGACGCTCTACTCTTTTAAAACCTGATGTCGTCACTTGAAAATAAGCAATTTCGCTATTGTATCGTCACAACACATCTTCCGACGGCGTCACAGGTATAACCTGACGCCGTCCCCTTCAGTTCCAGCAGCTTGAGTGTCTCGATTCTTGACTTTGGCCATTTTCTTCGTATATTCGCGCCTTTTCATCCGAATAAGTGTCATTCCGGCATTTTGCCTTCAAGATACCTAAAAAGTGAAAAGGAACGCTATTAAGTAATAACGGATACAAAAGTGATCAAATAAGGGCTTAAACGACCCCTCAAAAAGGTACATTTTAAAACCTTATCAAATATCCCTACACTTGGTATTTGCTTGTCCTCAAGCAAATGTGCTTTTAGCTAATCAATTTATAAGTTAGAGGTCATGAAGCATTGGTTTAGAACGATTCACAACACATATAAGCCCCACAAAAGTCATAACAAGCACGAAAATTACATACTAGCACCTCACATGGGGTGTTTGGATACTCACATCTCTCGGGTGTATATGAAATATAACAAGTAGGAAATGGAAGATAAACACTCATTAACCGGTCCTAGTACATAGATTACCATAGGCTTGAGACTAGATCAAACCTGCATAGCTTTGGCGTAAGCACCTAGGAAAGACTATCCAAGAGGTCTTTTAAAGGGTTGTAATTTTAGGCTTATGGTAGGGAAAACAAAGGGTTTGGTAGGATAGGCTATTTAGTGGTGGCAAGTCAAAAATCTTTATGTTACAAGCATGCGAAGAATGGCGTTGCTAAGCTAATACTCGACACTCTAAACTCTAGATAACTAAAACAAACAAACATAAATTAAAAGATAGATGTAGGATGGTGGCCCGTATGTTTTTTTTTTTTTTTTTTTTCAACACTCTATTTTTTTCTTTTTCTCTTTTTCTATTTTTTTCGATTTTTTTTTTCATACACTTTTACTCTACCATCCACTACGATAACATCAAAATGAAAGGGATTTATAGGCACATCCCTACACTTGAGTTTTTATTACTCTAACACTAATTTGACCCGAATTGAAAAGATCAAAACACTTGGAGTACATTATTATGCAAATAAAGGGAATTTGAATTTAACGTTCCCTTCCCGTCATCTCATAAAATTTAACTTTTCCCATGAGTCCCAATCGTCCCAAAACTATGTACAAAGGATATGACTCGACTTAGCAACTTATGCAAGCAACTAGATAATTGAACTAAGGGTTAAGTATGATAACAATAATGCACTAAAAGTGAGTGCATACAAGGTAGGCTAAGGCGATTTGGGTGTACATTTGGGGGTGGGGTGTAAACAATGCTCTTCATTGATATTTCGGAAAACCGAAACATCACGAGAACCGCGAAAAGGATAGGCTCAGAGGGGTTAACTAGGGGTATCGTGTACTAAAGATGAGTACAACGCAAGGGTGTAGGGGAATTACTCAACCGATGTGGAAGAAGTAATTATATTACGGGTATCAAACAAGGGTTATCCTAATGCCTCTTATCATTTAGTTATTCCTAACTACATAAGTGTAGTCTTACTAGCGATCTCGGAATGCATCACAAAACAAGTTCTAGAATCTATTATACTACCGGTTCACACTCTAAGCATTAAAGATGAATGCTTTAATTCCTACTAATCTAAGGGCGATCCTCACATTTTGGGTGGAATTTAAGTGGTAAAGGGTTTTTGTGCTAGTTATATAACTTCCTATCCATGAGACGCTTTATTAAGACTAATGGCCCACTCCTACTGATGAGTGTGTAAATACTCATCATTTTTGGTTTAATCTGAACTGCAAAACGTCTAAAAATGCTCAGAAATGCATCAAAATACTGAAAATATTCCAAAATTGCATTTTATATGTTTCAGATGCAAAATGTTCAAAATCAGATGAAAAATGAGCAAAGTTTGCATAATTGGCAGTTTCAGTCCCCCAAGTTTCTAAAATTGTCAAAAATAGTCCCTGAGTCAAAATTTCAAAAGAAAAATCACCAAAGGTCCTTTTAAAATCATAACTTGTCAAATTTAGTCCTTTGGTGAAAAATGTCAAAAGTTTGAGAAAATTACAAGAATGATCCTTCAACTTTGGAAATTGGCAAATCTAGTCCTTGGACGTTTAAAAATGGAAAATTATCTTTCATGGTCCGTGTACTAATGAAACTTGTCATAAATGGTCCTTGTAATACCTTTGCAAAATTACAGATTTGGTCCCTTGGTTTTGTGGAATTGCATATTTGGTCCTTGTGTTTTAAGCTTAACAAACAGACCTCTTTATATTATTAGCCCAAATCCAAATCTCATTTACCCAAAGCCCAAACCAACTCCCAACCCTTTACCCGGTTCAAACCCGAAACAAACCCACCCATGGTTTCAAAATAATACCGCCTCACGGGTTACCCACCTCCCATCATCACCACGTGCACGCGATGCCTCGCCTCCCCCTCCTCCACCATCATCTCCCTATCCTACCCTCCACCTCACACTCAAAGCCAAAGTGCATTTAATGCACTTCTACCCAAACACTCAACCTCCAGCTGGTATAAGCAGGATTTGGCGCAAAAAAAAAGCCATCCAACGGCCAATATCAAGTTTAGCAATCCAAAGGTCAATATTGTTGCTGGGATATGTCCAAAGAAGTGAGAGAAGATGATTTGGGTGTATAAAAGGCAAAAGGAAGCAAGAAGAAAGGGAGTTAGTTTTAATTTTTCTAGCAATTTATGTCGTTTTATAGTTCCTTAGTCTGAATCAGATTTATAGTTGTATTTTCAAGTTCTATTGTACTCAAGTAAACCTTTTCAGTGTATTTTAACTTGATTCAAGTAGCAATTTTAGTTCAAGTTCAACTTCATTATTATATGTCAACTGTTGAAATTTGCATTTTCAAAATCCTACATTAAATCTTCTAGTCACTTGTTTTTAAGCTCAAACATACTCAAATTAGCTTAGTAAAGCTTTCCATAAGCTCACAATTTAGTTTCACTCACTTTTGGAGTTTGGTCAAGAAAAGTCAAGAAATGGGTAAAATTGATGCAGGCTTGGATTTGGGTTGAATAATAGTGATTTGGGTTGGTTTGTATTAGGTAGTGGTTCTTGTTTCACATTTTGCTAGCCATTGTGGCTTTGGACAAGTTGTAAGTTATTTTCAAGATCTCATACATAATCTGTATTTGTAGTTAAAATCATTTAAAACCGTTCTAGTAGTAGTAATTCAGTTATAATAAGTTAGTTTGATCATAAATATAAGTAGGTTCATGGTTTAAATCTGTTTTGAGCTCAAATCAGGTTATAAAGGAGTGTTTGGGTTTCTTGATCTATCTGTCATAATGGTCTATTCAGTAGTTAAGTCCTAGTGGTTCATGTTTATTAAGTTCATTTGAGCTCATTTGGGTCTTAGTTTGGGTTTGCAACACCACCAAAGTCAATCTTGCACCTAAACCCATCTCACTATTAACTGTTGGAGTTTTAGGATTGGCTAATCATCATTTTGTGTTTAGAAATCAATAATATTGCTTGCAACAAGTTCATTACAACATATAACATCAATCTCAGTGACAAAATTGGTTACAAAGTTCAAATTAGTCAAACTTCATCATTTTGTCAAAAGTCAAATTGTGAAAAATCTCGTTTTGGGTCACACAAGGAATTTTCATGAGCTTATTTTTTGGACTTATCAAGTGAATCTTGGCATTTTAGAAACTTGACCTGGTCTTGTTACTTATTATCATTTTAGTATAATTTTACAATTTTTGCAAAAGCTCCAAACAAGCTCTTCTTTTGGGTCCTAAGCCTGCCGCAGGGCTCGAGATACACTCGTTTTTCTCGGAATTTGTGCAACTTGCAGGGGCTCAAAAGAGCTTCCCATAGTCTGATTTTTGGAACACTTGATCTCAACCAGGTCTACTTTAGGTTGCAATTGGTAGTTTTCGGTTTGAGCTTATTTTTAAGCTTGTGCATGTGTTCAAAGTTGGTACCCAAATCTGTTTAGGTTTATAAAATCAAATAAGACAAAACTGTTGAGCTTGTGATTCTGTGGTTGTAGCTTGTTATTCCTAGTTGCATTTCAGTACTTTTAGCAGTTTAGAACTTTGGTAAACAGTTGGTAGCTTATTTTGTCCATTTGGCTTATTTGGAGTGCTTAATATTAAGCACTTCCACATCGATTTCTAATTTCTACACACAAGTGCTTGTTTTTCTAATTTTCTCAGATTCCTTATATAATTTTAGAGTTTTCCTGAAATTTTCAGATTTTTCTAAGTTAATTTGCTATTTTTCCTAATTTAAAGTAGTTTTTAATCATTTTTTAATTAGCTTTTAATATAGAAAATTCAGAAAAGGTTCAAAAAAAATAATTTTTCAATTTTCTTAGGTTTAGATAAATATAAAAAGTGAAAAAAGTAATTTTCCAGATTTTTCATAGTTTATTTGGTAATTTTTAGTAATTTAATTAGTTTTTAATAGTTTAAAATTCCTAAAAAATAGAAAAATAATCAGAAAAATACAAAAATAGTTTTGAAAATTCTAGTTTGTTATTTTAGACTTTTCCATTTCATAATTTTATTTTTCTAGCTTTATTTCATAATTTCTTGTAATTTAGTTAATTATTTAATAGTTAAAATTAGTTTTTAATTAATAATAATTAGATAATCAGTCATAAAAATAATTTTCTTTTTCTAATAGTTTTCTTTTATCATTAGGTTTGTAAAAACATCATTTTCATATTTTTAGGCTTAATATTGCTTTAGTTTCACTTTTTATTTTGTACGTCGCGTAGATTTTAATTTCAGTTTTATAAAAACATAAAAACAAAAACATCATTTTAAAGATAGTGATAGCGTTTATTTAATAGATTTTATCTTTTTAACTTTCTTTAATTTGCATTTAAGCCGTTGTAATTTGTTGGCTTTTCCTTAGTTGTAATCATAATTCAAAAATCCTTTTTCAGTTCAAACTCCTCGATCACTTTACGTTTGATAATTCATCGCATAGCTCGCTGGGACATAACGACCCGGGGAGTCCCTATACTCCTCAGATCTTCATTGCATTCGTGCTTAGGCGTTTTAAAGCAGTTACGGTCGCCATTCACAAGTGGCGAACTTGAGTGATTTAGCTTTCTTGTTTGGCACGCATCAAATTTTTGGCGCCGCGCCATTTCTTGAGGTATCTGATCTATCTTCCGTTTTAGCAGATTAGTTGTTTGAATCCTCACTCATTTGTTTATATCATCCATATCTATCTATATATATATATCATATTTTCTTCTAAAAATCCAAAACCCCAAAAACAGCTAAAAACGTATAAAACACAAAAATATTTTTCTTTTGTTTCTATATATGTATCAAAAATAAAAATACAAAAGATTCGTGCTTTCTTTAATAATAACAACTTAAAAGATTACCACGCAAACCAAGGGCAAGTGCACTACCTAACTGGGGGTGCGACCATAATAAGTTACCGAACTAAAGATTTAAAACTTGCCTTTGTGTCCTTGTGATTGGTGTACCTTTTTCAAAGAAGCCATTCATCTTGGATTATTGGTTAAGTTCACCGTTGTTTTGCCTCGATTTTGTGTTAATTGATTTTGTTGTGATATCGACGTTTGAACCGAAAACCCATAAAGATTCTTCTCACCGATTTTTATAAACGTCTTCATAATTCACATTCTCATCTGAAAGATTTTCATAATTCCCATTTCTCTCCTTAACTCTGAGTTTCCTTAGAGTTAACTCTAGTGTATCGCTTCGCTCTTCTAGATCTGTGAGCCCATTTCGTGAGCTTGTCAAGATTCCGAAGGCGTGTTCAGTGACTTTCTGCCTCCATCGGTCGGATCGAGATCCGTTATTCGCACTCCTTCCGTTATCATGGCGGATGAAATTCCTATGTGCGAGCTTCTCGGCACCCATCGGCGGGTATGGAGATGCTATCGTTGATGCCACCATTGTGGTGAAAATTTTGAGCTCAAGACCGGGTTACTCAATCTTGTAACCTCTAATCAATTCTTCGGTTTTGAGCGGGACGATCCTCATGCTCATATTCGATGGTTTAACAAGATTGCATCTACCATCAAGTATAAGAATGTCCTACCGGCATTAGCTTCTTACATTCCCATTTTCTCTCGAGGGGCAAGCCCGGATTTGGCTTGAAAAACAACCCCTCGGTCAATAGAGACATGGAAGATCACGGTGAAGAAATTTGTAAATGAATTCTATCCACCTTCCAAAACCACGAGTCTAAAAAATGAAATCATCAAGTTCACTCAAAAGTTTGATGAATCCTTGATGAATCGTGGGATCGTGTCAAGGAATTGCTTCGCAAATGTCCTCACCACGGTTTCTCCGAGTTGATGCAACTCGATACTTTCTACAATGGAGTGAGTCAATCTGATCAAGATTCTCTCAATTCCTCCGCGGAAGGAAATTTCCTAAGCAAAACTGTCAAAGAAGCTTTAGCGATAATCGAGAACAAGTCTAAAGTCCGCCGCACGCAAGCCGGTTGTTTCCCAAGTCGGTGTTGGTCCTTCTTCTTCTTCATCGCCGTGAGTCAGTGGTCTAGCACCGATGCTAAGATTGATAAACTCACGGAAGCTATTCAGGCTTTGGTTCTCTCCAACCAGAAGAAAGTCTCTTTCCACAAACTTCACCTGTGAAGTTAAGAAAGTGGAAGTCAGCTTGTTACCTGTGGTGGCCCTCATGCTTACTATAATTGTATGGCCACCGATGGTAACCCCTTCGAAGCTAATGTTGTGGGCGGGATGTCTACTCAAGGAGGCAATCAATATCGTGCTCTGGAGCCGAACCACCGATCCTAACCACTACCTGGACCTCCGGTTTCAATCAAAACCGTAATCAAAATCGAACAGAACCAAACCAAGGTTTCCAAAACCAAGGTAATTTCAATCAAAACAACGGTTTTCAAAATCAGAATCAAAATTTCCAACACCAGGGAAATTACAATAGAAACCAGTCGGAAATTTCAACCAAGGGTATTTTCATGGCAACAATCCGGGAATTTTCAAAATCCAGGGCCCTAATCCTAACAATAGGGCAATTTTCCATGTGCAAAATCAAGCCATTGTTCCAACAGACCATCATCTCGATGAGTTGTTGAAACAATTCATGAAATCCCTAGAAGAAATGAATCGGGTTGTTGGTTAGCCAATTCTCGACATCAAGAAGTCTTTAAATGATCGACCCTCGGGCTCATGTACTTTACCTAGCAACACGATCGCTAATCCGAGGGCGTCTGGCGCATCACAACCGAAGTGGTGCTTTTATCTTGGACCCGCTATTCCTGCTACCTCTTCTTCTTCTCTCCCGAAGGTAGTGGAAAGCGAACCTGAGGCGACAAAGGACAAGGAACTTCCTACTAATAACGGAGTACTAGCTATGTCCATCCTCGGTTGTCCGAAACTCCAACACCAAACTGAGTTGTTTTGAACCTCCAGTTGATAACCCTAAATCCAAAACTTCTATTCCTTATCCCTCACGTTTACATGAGCAAAAGCTCCGTGAGAAAGCTAGTCATCAAATGGAAAAATTCTTTCAAATTTTCCAAGAGCTACATTTTGACATAAGCTTCGTGGATGCTATCATGTTGATGCCCAAGTTTGCATCTACTCTGAAACACATGTTGAGCAACAAAGAAAAGCTTTTTGAAATGGCTAAGACTCCTTTGAACGAAAATTGCTCTCGCCAGCTTCATTGAAAAAGCTTCCCGAGAAGCTAGGAGATCCCGGAAAATTTCTTCTTCCTTGTGTTTTCCCTGGGATGATTGAATGCTTTGCCCTTGCGATCTTGGTGCAAGCATCAATCGATGCCTTTTATTCGGTTATGGAAGAAACTTTCTCTTCCAGAACTTATTCCTACCAGCATGACTCTTGAGCTTGCAGATCGTTCTATATCACCTCTTGGCACTGAGGATGTATTCGTGAAAAGTAGGAAAGTTCCATTTTAGACTTTGTGGTCGTTGATTTCGATGATGATCCTCGGGTTCCCCTCATTGTTGGAAGAGGATTCACGAGGACGGGCGTGCTCTTATCGATGTATTTGAGCAAGAGATCACTCACGTGGGTAACGGTTACTTTAACCTCGATCAAACTTCGAGTACTCCTCAAATTATGATACTGAATCAATTAATCGCGTCGATTTAATTGATATTGCTTCAGAGGAGTACTCTCAAGAATTTCTTGGTTATCTTCATAATTACGTGAGTGGGAATTCCAATTCCACCACATCTTCTCAACCTATCATTCTTAGACTCTTCCCCTCTCTCCGGCCGTTTGAGGTGACTACCGGAAGAGATCGATGAATTCGGCCTTGATGAATCAATTCCGCCGAATTGATGGTGTCTATGATTCGGAGGGATATTCTTTATCTTGGAGGTTGCTTAATGAAGATCCATTATCTTCACTCCTCCGAAAGAGATCACGATTGAAATCAAATCGATACAAACTTCTCTTGAAGAATTTCCGAGGTTGAACTTATGGACCTACCTCCTCATCTCGAGTATGCATTCTTGGAGGGTGATGATAAATTACTCGTCATAATTGCTAAAGACTTAGCGAGGAGGAGAAAATCGCTCTCATAAAGGTCTTAAAGTCACACAAGCAAGCAATTGCTTGGAAACTCTCCGATATTAAGGGTATCAACCCTGAGTTTTGTACTCAAAAAATCTTGATGGAGGATGACTTCAAACCAGCTGATCAACATCGAAGGTGAATCCTAAGATACATGAGGTTATCAAACAAGAGGTTCTCAAACTTCTTGATGCCGGTTTGATCTATCCGATCTCTGATAGTCCTTGGGTTAGCCAATTCATTCGCGTTCCAAGGGTGGCATAAGCATTTGTCACGAATGAAGAAAATGAGTTAATTCCAACTCGATTGGTTACGGGATGGCGTGTGTGCATTGACTATCGAAAAGTTAAACGAAGCCACCGTAAAGACCATTTTCCTCTACCCTTCATGGACCAGATGCTTGAGAGATTAGCAGGGAACGAATACTATTGTTTCCTTGATGGTTTCTCGGGTTACTTTCGATCCCCATTGATCCATTAGATCAAGAAAAACCACATTCACCCTTATACGGGACGTTTGCCTACGAGGCGTATGCCTTTTGGCTTATGCAATGCTCTCGCACGCTTCCAAAGATGTATGATGGCCATTTTCCACGACATGATCAGGGAAACTATGGAGGTGTTTATGGATGACTTCTCGGTCATTGGGGACTCATTTCAGACATGTCTCTCCCATTTAGACAAAATGCTAAAACGGTGTGAAGACACCAATCTATGTCTAAACTGGGAGAAGAGCCACTTTATGGTCAAAGAAGGCATAGTCCTTGGCCATAATATTTCCAAGAATGGGATTGAGGTAGATAGAGCAAAAGTTGATGTTATTGCTAAAGCTGCCTTCATCCTACTACCGTCAAAGGTATTAGGAGTTTTCTAGGTCATGCCGGGTTTTATCGTGATTCATTCAAGATTTCTCTAAAATCGCTTTCGCCAATGACCCATCTTCTCTGAAAAGATGCTCCTTTTTATCTTCTCTCGAGTGCATCGAAGCTTTTGAAACACTTAAGAAAAAGCTTACAGAAGCACCCATTCTAGTTGCCCCGATCGGGATTTACCCTTTGAACTCATGTGCGATGCAAGTGATTTTGCTATCGGTGCATCTTGGGGCAACGAAAAACCAAGCATTTTCACCAATCCACTCGCAAGCAAAACTATGGTGAAGCTTCGGACCCATTACACCACTCTGAAAAAGAATTATTAGGCGTTGGTGTATCGCGTTTTGAAAAGTTTCGACCATACCTTATCTTGACCAAATCGCGTGGTGTATCACGGATCACTCGGCACTCAAATATCTCTTTGCAAAACAAGATGCAAAGCGAGCGCTCCGTTGGCTCCTCCTACAAGAATTTGATATCATTATTCGTGATAAAAAGGAGGGCAGAACTGGTCAGCGTGATCATCCATCCGATTAGAACCCTCACCAAATGTGTTAAAAAAGGAAATAAACTAAACATTTCCTCTCGAAACACTCAATGTGGTTTCTTTTCGTGGAGACTCTTCTACCCCATGGTTTCTGACTTTGCAAATTACCATGCGGGTAACTTTGTTGTCAAGGGATGTCGTCCCCATGAGAAAAATAAATTCTTTAAGGATGTGAAACATTATTTCGGGACGACCCTACTTGTTTAAAATTTGTGCGGATCAAGTCATCCGCGATGTGTGTATGGTGAAGCTATTGACATTCTCAAGGCTTGCCAATGCCGGACCTCTTGGGGACATCATAGCCCCAACTACATCGCCAAGAAGGTGTTTGATTCCGGGTTCTATTGGCCCACAATCTACAAGGATGCCCATGAATTCGTGAAAACTCGTGGCGCTTGTCAGCGTCACGGGAATATCTCCTGGAATGAAATGCCATAGCGCCATTCAAGTGTGTGAGATTTTTGACATGAGGGGCATTGACTTTATGGGGCCATTTCCTTCTTCTCGTGGTAACAAATACATACTCGTGGCCGTTGACTACTTATAAAAATGGGTTGAAGCTAAGGCTTTACCCACCAACGATGCCCGAGTTGTAGTGAAATTCTTGAAATCCTTATTTGCTAGGTTTGGAACTCCACGAGCCATAATCGATGATCGGTAGTGCGCATTCGCAATGACCAATTTGCAAGAGTCATGCAAAAGTATGGTGTAACTCACACGTACCTCTCACCGCGTACTACCACAAACAAGTAGGCAAGTGGAAGTTTCTATAGGGGATAAAAAATTCAGGAGGGCGGTTGGTGAAAGTGCCTCTTTGGTCGGATCGCTAGATGGCGCTCGGGCCTTCAAATACTGACACGAAACACCTGTCAGTGCGCTCCATACAAAATTGGTGTGCGGAAGGCGTGTCATCTGTGGCTGGGAAGCTTCTGCGAGCACAAAGCATCGGGCTTGAAGCATGCTATGTTTGAAGAAGGCGGTGGTGATCATGGAAGTTCAAATGAATGAATTAAATGAACTCGGTGATCAAGCCTCACGAGAACTCTTTGATCTGAAGCAAAAGACAAGAAGATTCATGACTCAAAAATCGAACAGCGTTTTCAGCGCGGTGATCGAGTCCTTCTTTTCAACTCAAGATTGAAGATTTTCGGGAAAATTAAAATCCGAATTACGGTCCATTTACTATCGCTAAGGTTTATCCTTATGGTACCATTGATTTATCTCAACCCGATGGTCCTAATTTTAAAGTGAATGGTCATCGAGTGAAGCATTACTTTGGAGAGGACATCCGTCCATGGTTGTCGGACTTACAAACTTTCCCCATGAACCATGAATGCGGGATCGAGTCAAACTAGCGACTTCGGAATCAAAATAGAAGCATGCCATATGGGTTTCACCCATATTTCTAACTTTTTTCTATCTTTCTACCACCCTAGTGTGGGGGGTTGCCCATGTTGTGTATATAAGTCTTTTCAAAAAAAATCTTCTTCTAAATAATGGCCGTAGTATTTCCTTTTACGTTCTTTGTTTGGCATAACGTAAATTGAATATTGAGGGCAATATTCATTTCTAGTGTAGGGGGAATTCTCACGAATTTTATCATGTAATTATGCCACCTAATTCCCCCGTTTTTGGCCAAAATTTTTTTTGGAGTAAGTGTTCTACACTTTCTCATTTGGTTATCGAATTCACTGCCAATAAACAAAAGGATTGGCTAATCCGAGAGCAAGCGGCTCTTGGTAAAGA
The DNA here is from genome assembly GCA_910596185.1 of Chrysanthemum makinoi. Taxonomy (NCBI): domain Eukaryota; kingdom Viridiplantae; phylum Streptophyta; class Magnoliopsida; order Asterales; family Asteraceae; genus Chrysanthemum; species Chrysanthemum makinoi. Next base: position 246,939,502 of record OU343225.1, on the reverse strand, counting down.
TTTCTCAAATCCGTTTATGGCTTGCAATTTGCCCAAAATTGTATGGTATTCAACTCACCATGTCCTAAAAGTGAAGAGTTGGCTAAATGCCTCGGAGCAAACGACTACGGTCGTAAAGACACATCAAATCCGTTATATGGTTTATGATTTGCCAATAAATGAGATGGTTATCGGTGTACCATGGTTCTTGCTTGAACTGAAACATTTGGCTACTCGAGAAGTAATGGCTTTTGGTAAAGAGATGCAAATCCATTATGTTTTCTCAAAAGATTGCTAGGGACTAGCAATAGTTTAGTGCATGGATTGATGAGTTGTGATAAATACTCATCATTTTGGTTTCTGAGCGCAAAAAACGCGTCTAAAATGCTCGAATGCATCAAAATCTGAAAATATTCCAAAATTGCATTTTATATGTTTTGAATGCAAAATGTTCAAAATCAGATGAAAAATGAGCAAAGTTTGCATAATTGGCAGTTCAGTCCCCCAAGTTTCTAAAATTGTCAAAAATAGTCCCCGAGTCAAAATTTCAAAAGAAAAATCACCAAAGGTCCTTTTAAAATCATAACTTGTCAAATTTAGTCCTTTGGTGAAAAATGTCAAAAGTTTGAGAAAATTACAAGAATGATCCTTCAACTTTGGAAATTGGCAAATCTAGTCCTTGGACGTTTAAAAATGGAAAATTATCTTTCATGGTCCGTGTACTAATGAAACTTGTCATAAATGGTCCTTGTAATACCTTTGCAAAATTACAGATTTGGTCCCTTGGTTTTGTGGAATTGCATATTTGGTCCTTGTGTTTTAAGCTTCAACAAGCGGACCTCTTTTATATTATTAGCCCAAATCCAAATCCCATTTACCCAAAGCCCAAACCAACTCCCAACCCTTTACCCGGTTCAAACCCGAAACAAACCCACCCATGGTTTCAAAATATCTGCCTCGCGGGTTACCCACCTCCCATCATCACCACGTAGCGCACATGCACCTAGCGCCTCCTCCACCATCATCTCCTATCCTACCTCCACCTCACACTCCAAAGCCAAAGTGCATTTAATGCACTTCTACCCAAACCTCAACCTCCAATTGGTATCACTTGGATTTGGCGTAAAAAAGCCATCCAACGGCCAATATCAAGTTTAGCAATCCAAAGGTCAATATTGTTTTAGTTGGGATATGTCCAAAAGAAGTGAGAAGATGATTTGGGTGTATAAAAGGCAAAAGGAAGCAAGAAGAAAGAGAGTTAGTTTTAATTTTTCTAGCAATTTATGTTTTATAGTGCCTTAGTGATCGGATTTATAGTTGTATTTTCAAGTTCTATTGTACTCAAGTAAACCTTTGTATTTTAACTTGATTCAAGTAGCAATTTTAGTTCAAGTTCAACTTCATTATTATATGTCAACCTGTGAAATTTGCATTTTCAAAATCCTACATTAAATCTTCTAGTCACTTGTTTTTAAGCTCAAACATACTCAAATTAGCTTAGTAAAGCTTTCCATAAGCTCACAATTTAGTTTCACTCACTTTTGGAGTTTGGTCAAGAAAAGTCAAGAAATGGGTAAAATTGATGCTGAGGGCTTGGATTTGGGTTGAATAATAGTGATTTGGGTTGGTTTGTATTAGGTAGTGGTTCTTGTTTCACATTTTGCTAGCCATTGTGGCTTTGGACAAGTTGTAAGTTATTTTCAAGATCTCATACATAATCTGTATTTGTAGTTAAAATGGTAAAACCCGTTCTAGTAGTAGTAATTCAGTTATAATAAGTTAGTTTGATCATAAATATAAGTAGGTTCATGGTTTAAATCTGTTTTGAGCTCAAATCAGTTATAAAAGTGTTTGGGTTTATGATCTATCTCTGTCATAATGGTCTATTCAGCAGTTAAGTCCTAGTGGTTCATGTTTATTAAGTTCATTTGAGCTCATTTGGGTCTTAGTTTGGGTTTGCAACACCACCAAAGTCAATCTTGCACCTAAACCATCTCACTTGGAGTTTTAGGATTGGCTAATCATCATTTTGTGTTTAGAAATCAATAATATTGCTTGCAACAAGTTCATTACAACATATAACATCAATCTCAGTGACAAAATTGGTTACAAAGTTCAAATTAGTCAAACTTCATCATTTTGTCAAAAGTCAAATTGTGAAAAATCTGTTTTGGGGTCAGTTACAAGGAATTTTCATGAGTTTATTTTTTGGACTTATCAAGTGAATCTTGGCATTTTAGAAACTTGACCTGGTCTTGTTACTTATTATCATTTTAGTATAATTTTACAATTTTTGCAAAAGCTCCAAACAAGCTCTTCTTTTGGGTCCTAAGTGCCTCGCATTGAGGCTCGAGATACACTCGTTTTTTCTCAATTTGTGCAACTTGCCGCGGGGCTCAAAAGAGCTTCCCATAGTCCGATTTGTGGAACACTTGATCTCAACCGTGTCTACTTTAGGTTGCAATTGGTAGTTTTCGGTTTGAGCTTATTTTTAAGCTTGTGCATGTGTTCAAAGTTGGTACCCAAATCTGTTTAGGTTTATAAAATCAAATAAGACAAAACTGTTGAGCTTGTGATTCTGTGGTTGTAGCTTGTTATTCCTAGTTGCATTTCAAGACTTTTAGCGCTTTAGAACTTTGGTAAACAGTTGGTAGCTTATTTTGTCCATTTGGCTTATTTGGAGTACTTAATATTAAGCACTTCCACATCAGTTTCTAATTTCTACACACAAGTGCTTGTTTTTCTAATTTTCTCAGATTCCTTATATAATTTTAGAGTTTTCCTGAAATTTTCAGATTTTTCTAAGTTAATTTGCTATTTTTCCTAATTTAAAGTAGTTTTTAATCATTTTTTAATTAGCTTTTAATATAAAAATTGAAAAGGTTCAAAAAAAAATAATTTTTCAATTTTCTTAGGTTTAGATAAATATAAAAAGTGAAAAAGTAATTTTCCAGATTTTCATAGTTTATTTGGTAATTTTTAGTAATTTAATTAGTTTTTAATAGTTTAAAATTATAAAAAATAGAAAAATAATCAGAAAAATACAAAAATAGTTTTGAAAATTCTAGTTTGTTATTTTAGACTTTTCCATTTCATAATTTTATTTTTCTAGCTTTATTTCATAATTTCTTGTAATTTAGTTAATTATTTAATAGTTAAAATTAGTTTTTAATTAATAATAATTAGATAATCGATCATAAAATAATTTTCTTTTTCTAATAGTTTTCTTTTATCATTAGGTTTGTAAAAACATCATTTTCATATTTTTAGGCTTAATATTGCTTTTGTTTCACTTTTTATTTTCAGACGTAGATTTTAATTTCAGCTTTTATAAAACATAAAACAAAAACATCATTTTAAAGATAGTGATAGCGTTTATTTAATAGATTTTATCTTTTTAACTTTCTTTAATTTGCATTTAAGCCGTTGTAATTTGTTGGCTTTTCCTTAGTTGTAATCATAATTCAAAATCCTTTTAGGTTCAGCTAACTCCTCGATCACTTTACGTTTGATAATTCATCGCATAGCTTCATTTGGGACATAACGACCGGGGACCCTATACTCTCGGATCTTCATTGCATTTGTGCTTAGGCAGTTTTAAGCTGGTTACGGTCTGCCATTCACAAGTGGCAGACTTGAGTGATTTAGCTTGACTGTTTGGCACGCATCACCTACATGTCATGAAAAATTTTAAATTTGGTGCCAAAATTACCCTAACCGACATTTTCTCATGGTTTATTACACAAATGCAATTGGACAAAGCAAATATTCAAGGATAAGCATAGTTTCAAAGTTCCCGTTTTATTTTCCCTCCCTACACTTAAACTGAACATTGTCCCCAATGTTCCCCAAAAGTATCAAAGTTATGATAATGGAAGGTAATAAAAGATGAAAGAAACTAATACTCCCCTGATTAGCTCGGTAGGATCCCTTTAAAGTGGTGGTTACATCTTTCTTCAAGAAGAACGTTTGCATGAAAAGCTACTTCTCATCTTATGTATCTTCTTCTTGGTAAATTAAACTTTTACTTGAAGAAAACAAACGAAACCTTCGCGTAAAATCGGTGGTAACAATATATATAGGACTCTACTAAACTAGGATATAATGCTTGTGGAATGGATGTTTAAAGAATTTAAAATTAAGACACGGAAAATTCCAAAATTTATAAATAGCCCAAAACGAGAAAAGTAATGTCGATTGTTTACGCTCCTTCCGACGCCGTCGTTGCGTCTGACGCCTTCAGTTATCCGACAAAAGCGGTCTTCGATTTTCCGGAAAAATTCTGGAAAATTTATATCATTAGAATCTGGAAAAATTCATGCAAAACATCCATTATGACTCGATACAAGCATTTGACTCACACATATACATCTTTTCAATAATTTTAATTCTCATGTTCACGTTCTTTTAAAAACGTGTGTAATCTTCCCTACACTTATCCCTTTTGTAAAATACCTTTATATGTAATTAAGACGAGGTTAAAGACAAAATACTGATAAAGATTTTCACAAATTCAAAGAACATACAATAATGAAAAGATATATGACACACAAATAAAAATGAAAACAAATACACATGGGTTACCTCTAAGAAGCGCTTGTTTTGTTCGAGTCACGAGCTTGACTCTACCCTTATTTAACGGATAAAGGGAAGTTTTCCTACACTTAAGATTAAGTCAGGGTGATAATAGCGATACACACCCTTAGGGTGGAAATTTGCTACGTGAGGAGAGGGTGATGGGTGATTTATATGCTCAAAGGAGTGTGCTCCATTCATTATAACCTTACCTAATTCTATTGGTGTAGCGGGTGAATCAAATCTCTCTCTTAAAAATGGATCATCTTCTATCAACTTTAAAAGATTCTTAGTTAAGGATCCATCTTGACCTAATAAACCGGTTTAAACCCATAATATTTCTTGTTATCAACCATGGATGGGTGATATAAGTGTGTAAGTTCATGGGTTACTCCTATATTAGCTTCCACTCTACATGGCCTAGAGTCTACCACCTTTATCAAGCAACTACCCGGATTATTTATTTTGATGGGTGGATTGGGGCCTAATTCAATTCCAAGATTCACATCTAAAGACGGAAAAATTGGGTAAGGTTTTTGGTTGAGGCTCCGGTTCATCAAAATTAGGAACTTCCCTAGGACTAAGAGAGGTCATGACAACAAGCATCTAAACTTACATTCTCTAGTGGCGTTTGGTCCAAAGGTTCTATATCAATCGGGGTTCCTATAGTCTCTTCTACTTCTTCCGTGTAAGTTATAGGCGATGTGTGTTCCTCAAGTGATGGTAGGGCTTGTGGGCTTGGAGTTTCCACCTCATTATCTATTATATCTAGATCTCCTAAAAGTTCATCATGTGTTTTAGTATGATCTAACCCAAATACACTCCTAAGTATTTCAAATCCTTCTTTAGCCATTTCAAATTCTTGGTCCGATTCATAAGAATTATTCTCAAAAATTTGATCACTGTATTCTATTTGCCTAAAGGATTCCTCACGCGTGTCATATGTTTTGAAATCTATCCCACGCATGCAACTAGGCAGTTCAACTATAACCATCTCACAATCTTGTTCGGGTTTAGGTTCCATGTTCTTAAAAACTAGGTCTTTTTGATCATGATGCCTAAGGTTGGATAAATCCTCCTTATCCATTTCCTCAAGTTGTGACAACTGATGGTTTATTCTTAGAAGGCTTTTCTCAAAAAATTTCCAGAGGGCCTCACTAAAAGGAGTTGATTCTAACAATGATCGTTGAATAGAAGCCACACAAGCACAAAATTTATCAAATCCATCCAACCTTACACCCGTCTCCTTTTGGATATCTCTAAGATCACTCACAAATTCATTAGAACAATAAAAAGCAATCCAATTTGCGAAATTCAATTGTTCCTCATTTGTTAATGATTCAAATGCAACTTCACTTGCCATAGCAACAAATGAAAAGGGTTTTACGAACACAAACATAAAGAAGGGGCATAGACTACAAGGAAGCTAAAAATGAGAAAAAGCTTACTTGATAGGAATCAAGCAAGGGAACCTAAACGAGGTGTACTCCTAACTAGCTATTCTATTCCCGTGCAAATGCTCAAAAAACTTGATAACGCTACACGCCGTCGTTAGGTCAAAGGAACTTCCTTTTTGTCGAGCAAGTTTTTCAACACCCTAAGCAGTGAACCTAATCGTTGTAGTGTAGTATTATGGTAAGCCACGGGAATTGATATCATTCTCTAGGGGAATAGGAATGCTAGTGAGAAGTTACTACACTAAGGTTGGGGTTGAGAAAGATTATTTTTTATATTTTTTATGTTTTTTAGGAAATGGAAAGGTATGAATCTCGGGGTTTGGATTTGGGGGTTTTGGTATTTCTACCGATTACTATACTCGTCTAATTATCTAAACTAATGGTGTATGTAGTCTATGTCTATTGTTGTGTGCTCGTATGATTGTTAAAAATGTATTTGCTTAGGCTTTATTACTCCCTAGTTATCTCCTATTGGTGGTTGAATTGTCACGTCCTTATTCTTAATTGCGTTGTGTCTCTAAGGTCGTAGGGTATGCGTTTATCCCTAACTCTTTGAAGCTACCAAAGGTTAACGACTACAAAATCTCTAGGATTCATAAACTTTAACTCTAAGGTATTCTTTGAATGACTTGTCTACAATTACTCTAGGCGATTATAAGCTAAGGTTCAACAAAGATCAATCAAGCATTACAAACAAAACGAATGACCTATCGCAATACTAGGTCAATCACAATTAAGATAAGAGACAACCAATCAATATTCAATAACTACAAATAAGTGTTTCATATTACCTAAGCAAACACACAAATAAATTAGCCGGACATGGGGAACATGCAAGCATACACACAATCAAAGGAAGACATAATTGAATTAATGAAGTAAAACACTTATCTTGTTGTAAGATAGGGTATGGAACCCTAAAATACTGTACAAGACAGCCTTGGTTCGGTTTAGATTTTTACTCCAAAGACTACACACTGAAAACTAAAAAATTCGGATTCTATATATAAGATTACACATGGCGATAAGGCGTCACCTTTAATTTGTGACGCCATGCGTTCAGCCGTTATTAGGGTTTTGTTTTGGCCACGTTATCATTATGACGACGTCACCTTATGTCCGTGGCCGCGCTTTGAGTCTCGGCGACCGTGCGGATCAAATCTAGGCCGTCTCGGTGTGACGCCTTACTCTTTTAAAACGATGCCGTCACTTGAAAATAAGTAATTTAAGCTCTGTATCGTCACAACACATCTTCCGACGGCGTCACAGGTATAACCTGACACCGTCCCTTCAGTTCAGCAGCCTGAGTGTCTCGATTCTTGACTTTGGCCGTTTCTTCGTATATTCGCGCCTTTTTGTCCGAATAAGTGTCATTCCAGCATTTTGCCTTCAAGATACCTAAAAAGTGAAAAGGAATGATATTAAGTAATAACGGATACAAAAGTGATCAAATAAGGGCTTAAACGACCCCTCAAAAAGGTACATTTTAAAACCTTATCACCCACAATGTGAGCTCCTTCTTCTTTGTAATTATGCCGGGGTTGCGAAATTATCTTATACTTTGAGTACATGTTCCCCTTTGTACTTGCGAGAGGCCCAAGTCCGGTTTGATCAGATGTTACGGGCTTCCTTGGAGAAGATTATTACAGCTTCCGGAGACGGTTTGTGACTGGCAGTGGCGGCTTGCCACCCTCCCAATCAAGATGGGCGGACTTGGCATACATGCGGCGAGTGACATCATTCAATATGCTTTCCTCGCATCTCACTTGCAAACTAGTGATTTGCAGGACCAGATATTGGAATAAACGAGCATTAATACTCGTGGTCCTTCGTTTCAGTATGCCCTTGATATGTTTAACAGTGCTTGTAACACATACACGTTCTCTGTCACCTTTGACGCTCCTGCCCCCCATATGATGAAAACCATGGCAAAGTGTTACTTTGGTGCTATCGAGAAAGATCTTGTTTCCAAGTATTCGTTAAGTCCAAGGCAAGTGGCTATCCTCAGTTGTACCCGGGCTCCACATGCACAAGATTTCCTTTTTACCATACCTATTGATGGGCTAGGTCAGAGGATGAACCATCACCAATTCCGTTCGATATTGTGTTATAGGCTTACCATACCTATGTTTTCTGAAGGTAGTCCTTGCCCGAGCTGCAAGCATCGTATGGACCAATGGGAAGACCATGCAGTCCACTGCTCCAGTGAAGTGGGGGTGAAGTTTAGACATAACCCGGTGTGTGATATTCTTGTCGAAATATGTTCAAAGGTAGGGATTCTGGTGAAAAAGGAGGCCCCAATGGGGTTTCTTTTGAGGGATGGGAAAGAGCTTCGTCCGGCAGACTTGCTATTATTCAACTAGATACAAGGCAAAGACGCATGTGTTGGATGTGACTGGGGTCTCTCCCTTTGCAGGTATTGATGCAACCTTGTGGGCTCCCGGGGTAGCCTTACATAATGATGTGGAAAAGAAGAAAAAGAAATATGTGTCCAAATGTGAAGAAAACGGTTACAAGTTCATTCCATTTTCTTTCTCTACATTCGGGGAGCTTGAAACGGAAGCCTTGGATACACTTTCACGGATCAAGACACTTGTTGTTAGCCACTCGAATAATGTCAAGAGTGGTGTTTTTATTTTTCATAGACTAAGGGTGTGTTTGTTTCATTTAGATGTTTTAGGTCTGAATCTGACTACCACATCTTACTGGTAAGAGGTGGTTGTAAAGTCTGAATCTGAATGAAATATTGTTGTTTGTTTTTGTATAATTGTCTGAATGGTTTTAATTGTCTGTTTTTTCAAATTATATATTAAGTCATCTCAATGCTATGAACAAGTAGCTTGTGCAAATATAAAACAAAACATTTTTAACAACTCAAACAAGTGCAAAAAAAAGGTGTACATTTTATAAAACCAGTTTTTCTTAACATGATGTATATGATTTTTAATATTTGATATGGTGTTTTATTTAAAATAACTAGTGGTAACAGGTCACTGTCGTTTATTTTAACCTCGTACCTTTGTAGCATTATCAACTTATGTCTTTATATTGTTGTAGCATCACACTATTTTTCTATAGCTTTTTTCTGAATTAGTTTAATATTGCCCATCACTTTGTTTAAATTTACTCAAAACTTAATATTTTTGCTATTTATAAAGTCATTGTAGTGAAAAACATAAAACTAAAAACATTTTTGCCGGAATTTTATTACAAGGTACTTCCGTCGCAACGCACGAATGTGATACTAGTTATGATTAAAATACAACAAAACAATACATGTTATTGTTTTATTCAAAGGATACAAAGTCAAACTACCAATCCCATATTCCAATCCTATCCACAAAGCAAAAGTACCGCCTTTTCTTCCATATAGTTTCTAGATTATAACATCATCACCTTCACATTCAATCTTTATAACACGAGACCATATTCCTAATTCCTAAACCCTTTAAAAAAATCCAATCTTTAACCAACCACACATCACAAAATCATTTAAAACCAACTCAACATAACAATAACAACAAGAAGCACAAACAATTGTCCACTTGCAACATCTTGACCTTCATTAACACCTTTATATAGAAGAAATAGCAAAAAAATAAAATAAAACCCCACATACACACCTAGAATCTTTATATACATGAGTTCACATACTTAAAAATCTAACCAAACAACATTGATTCAAATAAATAGAAAAAGCACCCTTGAAGAAGGTTGGCGGCTGGAGGTGGTAGACGGCGGCGGCGGCAACCTGAGGTGGACGACGACGGTGACCTGAGGTGGACGGCGGGAGTTGTAGGTGGGTGAAGGGTTTTGTGGGTGTGGATAGATTTTAAGGGTATGGGTTATGTGAAGGGTTTTGTAAAGGTTAAGAGGTAGTAAGATAAAATCATCACATCTTACTCGGCAAGACATTTTAGATCTGACCATGTCTGACTCATTAGAGAAAAACAAACACGCTAAATATCTGACCGCGTCTGACTGGTAAGATGTCAGATGCTAGTAAGACTTTTTTGGCAAAAACAACCAACACCTAAGTTTATGTATCCAGAAAGGAGTGGGAGCCCAACTAGTGTCTCAGCTTCCCACCAATTTCTTGAAAAATCCCTCTGGTTTTCTAATGAAGTGATGTTAAAAAAAATAAAATAATAATAATAATAATAATAATAATAATAATAATAATATTAGACTAAAATACATTGTTGGTCCCTAAACTTGGTCATATGCTTTGCGATGGGACAAAGCTGGGCGATATCATCGCCGGAGGTCCAAAAGTTGGGATTTAAATGCCAAACTGTTGGGTTCAGTAAATAGCCAAACCCCTTAATCTAGGATTTGAATAGAAAATAACCTAAGTTCTTAGACTGTTTAACACTAACAGGTCACTGTGTGCATAGTCTCTAATGAGCCATCTTCGTGGCTTCGAAGAAAGGCGAAGAAGAACTCTCCCACTCAGAAGGCGGAACTTAAAGGGTGAAGACTGAGTCAAGAAGAAGATGGTGGATTCATGTAGTGATGACAATAACTCACTCAATCCCTAAAACTCCTCTCAGCTACTTACACAAAGACAAACCGAAGTAGAAGACTGATGGATATGAAGACTGAAGAATGAGCGAGATAAGGCGGGATAAGTTTGAATAAGATAAGACGAAGTCCTTATCAACCAAAGTCAACTTTCCCTGAATGGCAAACTATCAGGTTCAGTCATCACGAACTTTGGAAAGCGATCTTTGTCTCTTACCTAAAATAGTCTTTAGAGAGACAAAATACATCGGTATTTTTGTCTTCTGTAACATGTCAGTTTGTCACTTAGGAAAGAGTTAAAACTCATACTTGTATAAATAGCATAAGAGATGGAGTGAAAGGTTAAGCTTGTGAATTGTAAAAACACACATACACGCAAGCCATCTTTCACTCCTCCAAATACAACTTAATCCTTGAGATAGCTCAAGAGGGTACTTGTAGTTGTGCTCAGACTTAGCCTGAGCTTCGAGAGGAGTTACCACACTTTGTCATTTCAATCCCTAGTACTGCCCGCATAAGTACTAGGGTAACGTATTCTTGTGATTCATTTCTAATAAGAATATGATGTTGAAAATTATGCAGTGTGTTTTACTTACATTACTTTCAGTTATTAATTCACTATTAGTTTGTTTTTAAATACTTACTGTTTTGATACGATAGTGAATAGTGAACAACAAGTGGTATCAGAGAAAGGCTGATTATAAAACTTTTTTTAAGCCGCTCTAAAACATTTTTAAATCAGGATCCTTGTGGCTGAAATTGATGTACCCCAACTAGTTGATAAAAAGGGTGGAGCTTATTCAGCTGTTGCCCCTAGACTTGAAGTTAGCAAATTCAACAAATGGAAAAAGTGTATGCTTTGCTATTTGATTGGGATGGAACCTTATTATATCAAGTGTATAAATGAATGTCCATTTATCCCAAAGACTGCTGAAGGTTTGCCTAAACCTGAAGCTCAGTGGACTCAGGATGAGAGAAGAGTGGTCAACCAGGACCAAAGGCTCAAAAGTATCATAATATCTTGTCTTCCTGACGATATTATGGAGTCATATAAGTCAGTGACGCCGAAACAAACCAGGGATGACACGGTTCATAGTCATGAAGGACCATCTGATACCAAGGAAAACAGGATTATGGACCTGAAACTTGAGTATAATACCTTCAGGGCTAAGGACTCAGAAACTCTTTCTCAAACTTACACCCGTTACAAAACCCTACTAAATGAACTCTCAAATGATGGTGTTAAGTTGTCCAAACATGAAATCAATATTGGTTTTGTCAATAGTCTCCCTGAGAAGTGGCTAAATTTCTCTCAGGGACTTAGGAATGCTAATCATATCCAGACCCTTGAACATCCTGAAATTTATGGGAAATTTGTCTATGAGGAAAACCTCATTAACAGAAGATACCCTGACTTAAATAAGTCTCAGGAAGTCAAGAAGTCCCTGACCACCACTTCAACTGCTTTTTATTCTAACAGTGTTGTTCAAGATTTTAGAAAATTCGATGATGAGCCCCATGAGAGATCAAGTGAGGAGTACCTAAATGACCTGAACACTGAATTTCGTGAAAGGGCACTCTTGCTAACTCTTGAAGGTTTATAAAAGAAACAAAGGTTCTTCAAATGCTAAAGCAAATGAGGACACTGAATGCTTTAAGTGTCACAAAAAGGGTCATTTTGCAAAAGACTGTTTTTCAAAAACAATTTCTGAACCCTCTTACAAACCATCAGGGTCAAATCAGTCCTCAAGTTTTAACAAATTTCAACCAAAAATCTATCAGTCTCATCAAAACTTTCAAAACAAATCTGATCAAAACAAAACCGTTGATTTTGAAGCTAAGTATAGGAAAGTCAAAGCTAAGCTTGCATTGCTTGAGGCCGCCCTCGAAACAACAAAAATGTTTAATCTGTGCAGGGTAAAAACAAAGGCCTTGTTGCTGAAACCTTCGACTAGGATGAAGAGCCAGTCTCATCTGATGATGAAATGGTACATGTCAGTGCACTGATAGCCCTCTTAGAAGAGGACAAGCTAGCTGTTGGAAAAAATCATGCCAGGAATGGAGAATGGGTCAACATCACAATGAAGAAGAGACATGCCAGGGAGCCTATTTGGCATCTAGATAGTGGATGCTCAAGAAGCATGACTGGTGTTAAGGAGTATCTGCACAAATATGTAAAGGAACCAGGACCTAAGGTAGTATTTGGTGATAACTCATCATGTCCCAATGAAGGTTATGGTTCAAAGATACCGCAATGGAATAGTTTTCTCTAGAATAGCTTATGTCAATGGCCTCAAATACGATCTCATCGGTGTCAGTCAACTCTGTGATGCAAAGTACATTGTGCAATTCAATGACAAACAAGGCACCATTTTCAATGCCAACAAAGAAGTTGTTTTGATAGCTCCTAGGAGAGATGATGTTTATGTCTTAGACATGTCAACACTCTCCCAAAATGGAACTTGTCTCTTTGCCAAAGCCCTTGAAACTGTCAATTGGCTATGGCACAAGAGACTCTCTCACTTAAACTTCAAAAACATCAACAACTTTGCAAAACAAAACAAATTCCTTGGTCTACCATCACTGGTTTTTGCAAAAGACAAACCATACTCACTTTTGTGAAAAGGTAAACATCACAGAGTATCTTTCAAAACCAAACAAAATTTCTCCATCAAAAGCTGCCTTCACCTCCTACATATGGATCTCTTTGGACATGTCACCCAGTCAATCCAGCATGAAAGTATACATTTGTCATTGTTGATGAGTTTTCAAGATATACTTGGGTATACTTTCTTTCTAAAAAGAGTCGGTGATACAATAATGTCATTCATCGGAAAATTGAATATCAAAATGATATTCTTAAACAAATCGAACCGACAATGGCATTGAGTTCAAATCAAGAGCTTGAGAGCTTACGTGATGAAAAGGGAATTACCGAACTTTTCATCTCCTTACACCCCAAAAAATGGGGTAGCTGAAAGGAAAAAAGAACTCTCATTGAGGCTACGCCAGAACTATGTTAAATGGCTCGACTCTCAAAGCATTTCGACTTTGAAGCAGTCAAAACTGCCTGTTACATACAAAATAGGTCAATCATTGTCAAGAGACATAACAAAACCCCATATGAGATATTCAAAGGTAGACTTCCTGATATCAGCTACTTTCATGTGTTTGGGTGTCTAGTGTTTATTCATAACCACAAGGATCATCTAGGAAAATTTGATGCTAAAGCTGATGATGGATACTTTCTAGTTTACTCAGTGATCTCCAAAGCCTTTAGGGTATTTAACACAAGGAGACAACAAGTTGAGGAAACCTTTCATGTTACCTTTGATGAAAGTTCAGAAAGCATCAGGTTCACCAACACCTCAGTGGAGGAAATAGGAATTGGTAACTCATCAAGATATCCTCGATGAGTATAACATCAAATCAATTCCTCATATCAAGCTGATGCTGACATCTCATATTATGTCTTACCTCACAACCTTCTCCAACCAACCATCAGTGAATTCATTGATAATCAATCGATCATTTGGGATAGGTAACAATGAACCAAATGTTCAGAACCCAGAATCAGGAACCCCAACCTGAACCAAATCATCTCATCAAATGATCAAAATGATTTTGTGGCTCCTGCTTTGAACTCACTCGAGTTTCCAATCACCTCTTCAAGCTCAGATCCTAGACCACAAAGTAAATGGACTAAGACTCAGGACATTGAGCTTGTCAACGTCATTGGTGAACCCACTAAGGGCATGCTCACTAGAAGCATGGCTGCTAAATTAACTGCAACCAATGAATGTCTATATCTGATTTTCATCGAAATAGAACCAAGAGTGTCAGAGGCTCTAAAACATCCAAGCTGGGTTCAAGCTATGCAAGAAGAACTTCAACAGTTTGATAAAAACAAGGTTATGACCTTGGTCAAATGTCCTCACGATGTCATTGTCATAGGAATGAAGTGGGTTTTCAGGAATAAAACTGATGAAAACAGCACTGTCATTAAAAACAAATCCATACTTGTAGCCAAAGGTTACAGTCAACAAGAAGGCATTGACTATGATGAGACATTTGCTCCTGTTGCAAGAATGGAAGCCATCAGGATCTTCCTTGCATATGCAACATACATGAACTTCGGGGTCTACCAAATGGATGTTAAAAGTGCATTCTTAAATGGTGATCTCAAGGAAGATGTGTATGTTCAGAACCTCCGTGCTTTGAGAGTAGTGAATTCCCTTACTATGTCTGTAAGCTTGACAAGGCCCTTTATGGACTTAAACAAGCTCCCAGAGCATGGTATGAAACTCTCGGCCTTCCCCGATTCAAAACAAGTTTGTCGGTGGAAAGATAGACAACACTCTGTTTGTCTATAGGACTAAACAAGATGTGATACTAGTTCAAGTGTATGTTGATGACATCATCTTGGGCTCATCAAATTACCAACTTTGCAAACAGTTTGAAAACTGATGACAAAGAAGTTTGAAATGAGCATGATGGGTGAACTCACATACTTCCTTGGACTACAAATCAAGCAAACCGATAAAGGAATCATCGATCAAGAGAAGTACACCGAAATCTCTTGAAGAAATATGAGATATCCGGTGCCTCAAGAAAGACACCAATTGTCCCTCCTAACAACCTTGGACCCGATCCACTGGAAAATCAGTCAATCAAACTCACTGGGGATTTTTGGCTTCGATGTATCTAACTGCTACTAGACCAGACATACAATTCTCAGTCTGTCTAATTGCAAGATATCAGTCCAACCCCAAAGAATCCACCCTCACTGCAGCTAAAAGAATACTCATATACCTGAAGGGTACTCCATGCCTTGGACTCTATTATCCAAAGTGCTCAGGGTTTGACCTCAAAGGATATTCTCGATTCGATTATCTTTGGCGCAACATGGACAAAAAGTACCTCGTGGTCCTGTCAATTTCTTGGAGGAAAACGGTTTGTTGGAGTGCTAAAAGCAACATCAGTGGCTATGTCTTCGAAAGGTTTAGTATGTGGCTGCAGGATGTTGTGCCAATGTTTTATGGATGAAAAGTCAACTCGGTGACTATGACATCCATTACAAAATGGTACCCATCTTCTGTGATAACATCGATTGCTATTGCTATCTCCAACAACCCCTCCTTCACCAAAGAACCAAACACATTGATAGTAGATATCATTTCATCAGGGACCACATAATGAAAGGAGACATAGAGCTTCATTTCATCCCTACTGAATATCAACTTGCTGATATCTTCACCAAACCCTTAGATGAACCTACCTTCAGGAGACTGAAAGCTGAATTGGGAATGCTAGACATTGAGAGTCAGCAACCTGAAAACCAATCCCAATCTCAATAAGTTTTCACTGAAATGGTTCGTCCTCCCTGAACAAAATCCCAAATCAACCCTCTCACTGAATGAGTAAGACTCATTCAGGGACCCTGACTCTAGATATTGAGCTTTGAATGAGTAACTAAATACATCTAAGTATTAGTTACTTAAATGTCCTAGGTTGGAAGTCACACCAATTAAATATAGGAATATATGTCTTTGTATCTTACTGTCAGGGGTCCCTCATACTTACCTCATCCCACTTGGCATTAAATGCCTCCTCTCACATAAAATATCCTGTGGATATTTTATTACTGCAAAAGTGCACTTTTACTGTGCACTGCAACTGTTTCCTTGAAAAATGGGATTTTACTACGGGTAGTGGAGTGGTGGCAATAAATGAGGAGATTCAAAACGCTTTCAAAAACTGACTCTTCAAAACCTCATTTATACAAGTTTTACCCCTCTCATCACTCTATAAATACCCCTCACAAAATCCTTAAAACATACACAAAGTATTTCTGCTAACAAAACTCTGTCAAAATCTCTTTCAAACCCAGAAATCTTTTTGTTCCTCAAATCCTTTTCTGAAAAACCTTCTCTGTAAACCTTTACAAAAGTTTTTCATCACAAACTTGAGAGATTTAAAACTCTTTGATTGTTCTTGTTCAAACATTATTTCAAAACCCTAAAAAATCTTCTAAAGAAAATGGCAAGAACACAATCTCTCCAGTTTGCATCTCAGTGGGTAGGGGATCTTAGCAATGTTGAATTTAAAACAAATAATGTCATAGGCAATTTTGAATACCCTCAAACTGTCCCAGCCTATAAGGACATTATGAAATTTTTGTTTAAGCTCATCGAAAATGGCCTTTGTTAAATGTCCCTCAATTCGTACCAAAACCTCCTCGGGAGTTTTGGGCTACGACCACGGCCTATGACCCGTCACCCTCTACAAATGAGACTGACCTACGACTACTCAAGGAGTATCTCATTAAGTTCAGTTTTTTCAATGGGGAACAGTCACTAACCCTGGATTATAAAACTTTTTGCACTTCAACAGGGTTAGATTATAATAATGGTGCTTATGTCGCCCATCCTGAACCCTCCACAGTGAAGGATGGGTTAAAACAAATCGTTTTAGATCTAAAATTTTTGGACAAGACCCCAGTCACCAAAAACTCATTCCCCACGGCTTGGAAGATCCTGTTCACTTTCGTGATTCAGGTTCTCGGTGGGAACCATTCATCTACTTAACAAGTTAATTCTATTCAGTTGATGATGGCATACTGTTTGATGAATGGGGTCACTGTTGACATGGGAGAGATCATTTACAGTGATCTCATAACCAAGCTATCGAGCAAAACTAGGGAAATCGTTTCGTATCCTAGGTTTGTCTCATGTGCTTTGCAAGTGTCACTGGGTTGTAATTATCCTCGAGTACAAATATACCGCTTTACCTAGTACCACGAGTCAATCTAATTTTCAAAAAGACCCATCCCAAGTCACTGATATTGTGTTGACGGCCCATATGGTTCTTTGTAAACAACCGGAGGGATTCATGTCTCCTAATCCTGCTCCTAAAAAGAGAAAGGGGAAGTCTGTGGGACTAAGACCAAACCTAAGTCTCGGGGCCCTGAGGTTTCAGGAGCAGCCTAAAAGGCACAAAAACCCCGGTGAGAACAGACACCCATTGGAGACCAAGAAACATCCACCCTGGTGACAACGAAGGACACCGATAAATCACAATCAGTGCCCTTGGTCCCAACTACTACTCCCCAAGATCCGAGGAAACATACTACCGGTAGGGGGCGCCTTCCACAACCCCTAAGGATGACATTAGCAAATCACGCCTTTGTCGAGGCACGAATGATCCCAAAGACTCGGGGAAACAAACAACCCACCGATAGGGATATCAGCGACTCCGCCAAAGGCATTTGGGAAACACCCACCGTTGTCTCGAGGGTCACGGTGGACAAAGACTTAGAGGAAAGAAACAACCCCCGATATGGAACCCACAACCAATCGACTCCGAGAAGACACTAGGAAGCGCCCACCATGTCGAGGGGTCAAAGGGGATAAAGACTCGAGAGGGATTAATACCACCCGCTGATACAGAACCCATCACCCCCACCTTGTTAACTATGGCTGATGTTACTGGGATCTTATTCTCTGATGAAGAGCAGGTTATATTGAAGATGAAATTCTATCAGCAGGGGAAGAAATGGACGCTAATGTTCAACCTGAACAAGAGCATCAGCCTGATCCACAAGACAATGATTCCGACTCTTCATCCGGTTCTAATGAATTCAAGCGGTTTGATAATGTTCTTCCACCGACCGAAAAGACAGCTAGTTCATGGATCACAAAAGCATCTAGGAAGTTATATGGAGTTCTGAAACACCGTGGGATCAACATCTGAAGCTGCTGCCTATGCGATCACGAATTTGGCTGAAGTTTTGATTTCAACACCAACACCGATGAGCACAGGGATATGATGTATGACAATCTTCACATACTGGATGACAACTTGGCTAAATTTCTCAGACACCTTCAGGGTGCTAGCACAAAGATAGATGAAATCAGGGAATCTGTCAAAGAAGACCCAGCGCTCAACTCCAAAAGTGCTGGAGGCTACTGAGGCTTACCTGAAACACTCCTCCAGCCTTACTGAACTAATCGAAATGCTCAAATCTACAAATTTTCAGGGTCTTCAATATTCAGTCCAGTCTTTTCAGGCTACACTGGGCTCTTTGGATACTCAGGTGGCTACTTTGGCTCAGGCCTCGTCTTCTATGGCACGGAATCTTGGGCCTGAATGACCGCTTTGGAAGTATCTCGGCTAATTTGGAAGCAAAGGACACCGGCATTCAAACAGATACTGGATATCAAGGCTATGGTCACTGAGATTTATCAAGCATTTAAGGGCAAGCAGCTGGACTCCCTCGGTGCCACCTACAACTCTTGCCCTCACCGACGCTTACGGCAACAGTTGAGGGGAGAATATAGCGGAGAAACTCCTTCTCACACGAGGGGAGCCAACACCACCAGTTCAGCACACCCATCTCATCGGTCCCCACCACCAACAAAACAACAACACCGGTTACACCCATCACAACAACACCACCACCACTGGTAGCAACATCATCTTCCTCGGCCGGATAAAGGAAAAGGCATAATGAAAACTCCCCGAGCTCGAGAAGATTCCCTACAAGATCGTGCGACACTGAATACACTCGCTTCACCATTTGAGTTCCTATCTTGCAAAAGAAGAAAGGAAACAGAAAACTAGCCGAGGAGGAATGGAAGAGCAAAGAAGCAATCGATAAAAGTTGTCGCTGAAGAAGAGAACTTGGGAATTGATCCAAAGAAGCTTGAAGGGTCAGCAGGACAAAAGTTCAAGGATGCTCAGCCGCAAGATGGTGAAATGAAAAAGCACTTGGAAGAAAGAACAAAAGAACAGCACCATCAGTGCAAGGAAGAATTGACCATTACAAGGTCTATGACTAGCGAAGGCTTCTTGAGAAAATCACGACGCAAGATCATCCCCATTCCAAACCACGGCAATGAAT
Source organism: Chrysanthemum makinoi (assembly GCA_910596185.1). Taxonomy (NCBI): domain Eukaryota; kingdom Viridiplantae; phylum Streptophyta; class Magnoliopsida; order Asterales; family Asteraceae; genus Chrysanthemum; species Chrysanthemum makinoi. The sequence goes on along the minus strand of OU343225.1, from coordinate 246,920,065 downwards.
GTTAGGGGGATGATAAAAGACACTTAGAGGTTCATGATCTCCTAAAATTCATTGACTTTGGGATCACTGAACTCGATGAGCTTGGTCCAATAATTGAAAAGAAGAAGAATGCGGTGGTTAAGGAGCTTATGAAGATGCTCACAAAAGATATGAAAGATGAGATACACCAAAGACAACTGGGATTCACGCCTTTAACGCACCACAAGGATCTCGACCTCAGTCATCACAGGCAAAAGAAAGAGGGTTGAGTTCCGCGAGATCAAAGTGCCTGGAATCGAATGCAACAGGGAGCTGCCTGAAGGTGTAAAGTTCGTGAACTATCGGTGATTGAAAAGTCTAAAAGAGGGCTATTCCACATTGATGTCTATGGAAACCCAGCATTTCAAAGATGGAGTGACATTGATCAGGCAGGTGTGGTTGCAATGCTTGAGCTACATACCGTGGCCTCTCAAATTCAGACTCTACCAACGTCAGTTCGTGGCGACCTAAACGCCAAGATAAGAGAGCACCCTGACAGAGAAACACTCATCACCAAGAAAGTAAAGCTTGAATCACTGTGGATCCATCTTGACTGACATCATTTTCATTATCTTTTGTACTAGTGATAGGAACCTTGTAATTTGATCAATAAACGATGTATGTTTTGTTAAAATATTCAGTTTTCCTTATTGTATTCGTTAGTACATTCAGTGTAAGAAGAAGCAATTTGCTCACTTATACTGATCAAACACTTAGGCTATTTGTATATCCAAATAGGGGGAGACTGTTAGGTTTAGTAAATACCCAAACCTCTTAATCTAGGATTTGAATAGAAAATAACCTAAGTGCTTAGACCGTTAAATACTAACAGGTCACTGTGTGCATAGTCTCTCAGTGAGCCATCTTCAGGACGCTTAGTAAGAGGCGAAGAAGAAGTCTCTCCACTCAGTAAGGCGGAATTTAAAGGGTGAAGACTGAGTCAAGAAGAAGATGGTGGATTCAGTGAGTGATGACAATAACTCAATGAATCCCTAAAACTCCTCTCCATTACTTACATCAAGACAAACTGAAGTAGAAGACTGAAGGATATGAAGACCGAAGAATGAGCGGGATAAGGCGGGATAAGTTTGAATCAGATAAGATGAAGTCCTTATCAACCAAAGTCAACTTTCCCTGAATGGCAAAGTATCGAGGTTCATGTCATCACCGAACTTTGGAAAGCGTCTTGTCTCTTCCCTAAAATAGTCTTTGTAAGCAGAGACAAAATACATCGATATTTTGTCTTCGTAAATTGTCAGTTTGTCACTTAGGAAAGAGTTAAAACTCATACTTGTATAAATAGCATAAGAGATGGAGTGAAAGGTTAAGGTTGTGAATTGTAAAAACACACATACACGCAAGCCATCTTTCACTCCTCCAAATACAACTTAATCCCTAAGATAGCTCAGTGGGTACTTGTAGTTGTGCTCAGACTTAGCCTGAGCTTCGAAAGGAGTTACCACACTTGGTCATTTCAATCCCTAGCACTGTTCCGCAAGTACTAGGGTAATGTATTCTTGTGATTCATTTCTAATAAGAATATGATGTTGAAAATTATGCAGTGTGTTTTACTTACATTACTTTCAGTCATTAATTCACTATTAGTTTGTTTTTAAATACTTACTGTTTTTATACGATAGTGAATAGGGAACAACACAAACTCGTCACTTGACCAGGATTGCCATAGTCAACTTTACTTTTCTGGATTTCCTTCGAGGGTATAATAGACCATTCACAATTTTGACCCAACCTTCAAGCCAGGGACCAATTGTGATTATGCCTACTAGCCGTTTCTTCCCTGATACGCTTGCATTTAATTTTGCGCCAACCAATACACCCACCCAACAAACAACTTTACCAATCATAATACACCATTATCCAGAAATGATAAACTGAAAATCGAAATCCGAATCTAAATCGTCATTTCCAGAACTCAAAAGACCAACCCAACTTCCAACAAAACCATGTCGATCGATCGTATTAGCAACACGCCAGATGTAGAGATCACTAACATTTTGAATCGGTTGCCTTTTTTAGAAGCGGTGAGAACCTCTAGTTTAGCGCGAAGCTGGAGGTCTAAGTGGACTTTGCTCATCGATGTCATAGTTGATGAGGATTTCTTTTATTATTTAATATATGAGTTTGATGGGAGGGTTGTTACTAGATTCTTCAATCGGCTAATGGGTCCAATAAGAAAGTTTGTCTTCGCTGTAGAGCCAAGATCAATGCTTGGAATAGACAACTTTCTGTTGGGTTCAGTAAATACCCAAACCCCTTAATCTAGGATTTGAATAGAAAATAGCCCAAGTGTTTAGTCCGTTAAACACTAACAGGTCACTGAGTGCATAGTCTCTCAGTGAGTCATCTTCAGGATACTCAGTATGAGGCGAAGAAGAAGTCTCTCCACTCGCGGTACTTATGGGTGAAGACGAGTCAAGAAGAAGATGGTGGATTCAATGAGTGATGACAATAACTCACTGAATCCCTAAGACTCCTCTCCAACTACTTACACTGAAGACAAACTGAAGTAGAAGACTGAACTATGTGAAGACTGAAGAATGAGCAGGACAAGGCGGGATGAGTTTGAATCAGATAAGACGAAGTCCTAATCAACCAAAGTCAACTTTCCCTGAATGGAAAAAGATCAGGCTCAGTGTCATCACTGGCCTTAGGAAAGTAGTCTTGCCTCTTACCTAGAATAGCTTTGTAAAGAGACAAAATGCATCAAGATTTTGTCTTCGTAAGATGTCAGGTTGTCACTTAGGAAAGAGTTAAATCTCATAGATGTATAAATAGCATAAGAGATGGAGTGAAAAGGTTAAGCTTGTGAATTGTAAAAACACACATACACGCCAGCCATCTTTTCACTCCTCCAAATACAACTTAATCCCTGAGATAGCTCAGTGGGTTCTAAGAGTTGTGCTCAGACTTAGCCTGATCTTAGAGAAGAGTCACCAAACTTTGTCATTTCAATCCCAAGTACTGTTCCGCAAGTACTTGGGTAACGTATTGTTTTGGATTGATTTCTAATAAAGAATATGATGTTGAAAATTACTTTGTGTGTTTTACTTATGTTAATTTCAGTCATTGTTCACTATTAACTTGTTTTATATTCTTAAATTGTTTTAAACGATAGTGAACGGGGAACAACAAGTGGTATCAGAGCAAGGCTAATTATAAAACATTTTTTTAGGCCGCTCTAAAAGTTTTTAAATTAGGATCCTAAATGGTTGAAATTGATGTACCCCAACTAGTCGATAAAAAGGGTGGAGCTTATTCAGATGTTGCCCCTAGACTTGAAGTTGGCAAATTCAACAAATGGAAAAAGCGAATGCTTTGCTATTTGATTGGGATGGAACCTTATTATATCAAGTGTATAAATGAAGGTCCATTTTTCCTAAAGACTGCTGAAGGTTTGCCCAAACAAGCTCGTGACCAGGATGAAAGGAGAGTAGTCAACCAGGACCAAAGACTCAAAAGTATCATAATATCTTGTCTTCTTGACGATATTATGGAGTGCAATTATAAGTCGTAGTATGAAAAACAAACTTGGGATGACCTAGTTCATAGTCATGAAGGACCTTCTGATACCAAGGAAAACAAGATAATGGACCTAAAACTTGAGTATAACACCTTCAGGGCTAAGGACTCATAAACTCTCTCAAACTTACACCCTTACAAAAACTCTTTTAAATTAACTGTCAAATGATGGTGTTAAGTTGTCCAAACATGAAATCAATGTTGGTTTTTTCAACAGTCTCCCTGAGAAGTGGTTGAATTTCTCTCAGGGACTTAGGAATGCTAATCATATCCGTAATCTTGAGCTTCCGAAATTTATGGAAAATTTGTCTATGAGGAAAACCTCATCAACAGACGATACCCGACTTAAAGAAGTCTCGGAAGTCAAGAAGTCCCTGACCACCACCTCATCACCAATATCAACCGCTTTCTATTCTAACAATGTTGTTCAAGATTTTCAAGAAAATTCTGATGATGAGCCCGATGAGAGATCAAGTGAGGAGTACCTAAATGACCTGAACACTGAATTTCAGGAAAGGGCACTCCTTGCTAACTCTCGAAGGTTTATAAAAAGAAACAAAGGTTTTTCAAATGTCAAAGCAAATGAGGACACTGAATGCTTTAAATGTCACAAAAGAGGTCATTTTGCAAAAGACTATTTTTCAAAAACATTTTCTGAACCCTCTTATAAACCATCGTGGTCAAATCAGGTCCTCGAGGCTTTAGCAAATTTCAACCAAAAATCTATCTCATCAAAACTTTCAAAACAAATCTGATCAAAACAAAACTGTTGATTTTGAAGCTAAGTAGAAGAAAGTCAAAGCTAAGCTTGCATAGCTCGAGGCCAGTCCCTCGAAACAACAAAAGTGTTCAATCTGTAGGGTAAAAACAAAGGCCTTGTTCTTTGAAACCTTTGACCGGGATGAAGAGCCGTGTCATCGATGATGAAATGGTGCATGTCAGCACTGATGGCCCTCTCGAGAAGATGACAAGTCGGGTTGGAAAGAATCATGCCAGGAATGAAGAATGGGTCAATATCACAATGAAGAAGGTAAATATTCTACTTTCTATGTATGATGACTCTGATTGGCGATCTTACATGAATTATCTTAATGTTGACCTTAAGTTCGTAGAGGATCAAAGACTAAATCTTTTTTCAAAATACAACAAGCTAAGTTTTGAATTAAACAAGTGTAGGGATGAACTGCTTATTTTAAAACAAGCTAAGCTTGAGGCTGTCACTTTACAAGTTCAAAACACTGAACTAGTTAAAAGAAATCAGCCTCTTCAAGACGAACTCAAAAAGGTTCAAGATATTCTTGATAGTTGGACCGCTAAGAATCCTGTGGTCTTTGATGTGTGGGAGCCCCCAGAGCAAGAAGAGAGTCTTAGGTAAAGATCATCTTCCCGACTCACTCAACAAAGACCGTGGTCCTAAGCCATTTGTGTCTGGTGGCATGATTACCAATATGTTGACCATTCCCAAACCTAGTGATTGGATTGAAAGGGTCAATCCTGAGAGTAAGCTTCCAAATTTCGATTCAGAAGGATTCTAGAGCACGAAAGCCAAGCTCTAAAGAGCATGCTTGGACTCCCGATGTGCCAGTAATCCGAACACATCTCTCGAAGTCAGCAGAATCTCAAGCACCTCTTCCACCGAAACCTCTTCAGGCGCACCAAGCTCTGAGCTTACTCCATTACAATTCAATCCTCACTCACCAAAAGAAAGGTCCGGACTTGGTAGAACCATCCTGAAAAGACCAACAAAACCAATTCAACAAGAGTCTACTCCCTACTGAGACTTCAACATCCTCTGTTCCCACCGGTGACCAAATTCAAACCGACGAGCTTGTGAGAAAGTTTGACTAAAAGATGGAATCCATCGAAAAAGCTCCCGATTCAATCAAGGAAACTAAGTCAGCCTCATCTAGCTCATCAAAGTCAAAATCCACCAACAAACCCAAGCAGAAGTGTGAGCTATGTCATTACACCAGCCATACCACTAACAACTGCTATAGAATCCTTTTTTGCATGATATGCAAAACGGATGATCACAGAACTCGCACCACCTACAAGTATGTCGGTCAAGCAAACTATACCAAGGTTGGTCATAAGTATGCTTCATCCTCCAAAACTGCTCCCAAGAATAGAGCAAAACCTTTTCCTCTTTTCCCTCACTGTGGGTTTAATGATCATCGTCGGATGATTGTCTCATGAACAAATGCCGTGATATATGCGGTAATCCAGCTCATGAGACTTCCCAACATGACAGTGTCATTCATGCAAGGAGAGGTACAAAACAACCCAAAGTCACTGAGTCTTCCTCAGTCTCCAAATGCAAAACCTGTGGTAGCACAATGCACTCAACCACTGACCATGAGTCAATTACCAAATTCAAAGAGACCTTGAGACCCAAGCCCACTAGTAAGTGTGTCACTAAGAGAAACTAATTCATTTACTACTTGTGCAAAGACACGCCAGGGAGCCTATTTGGCATCTAGACAGTGGATGCTCAAGAAGCATGACTGGTGTGAAGGAGTATCTACACAAGTATATAGAGGAACCAGGACCCAAGGTAGTGTTTGGTGATAACTCATCATGTCCCACTGAAGGTTATGGTTCAAGAACCGCAATGGAATAGTTTTCTCTAAATTGCTTATGTCAATGGTCTAAAATACAATCTCATCGTCACCAACTATGTGATGTTAAGTACATTGTGCAATTCAATGACAAACAAGGTACCATCTTCAATGCCAACAAGGAAGTTGTGTTGATAGCTCCTAGGAGAGATGATGTTTATGTGTTAGACATGTCAACACTCTCCCAAGATGGAACTTGCCTCTTTGCTAAAGCCACCTTTGAAACTATCAATTGGGCGTGGCATAAGAGACTCTCACACTTAAACTTCAAAAACCTCAACAACTTGGCAAAACAAAACAAGGTCCTTAGCTTACCATCACTAGTTTTTGCTAAAGACAAACCATGCTCACCTGGAAAAAGGTAAACACCATAGAGCATCATTCAAAACCAAACAAAATTTCTCCATCAAAAGCTTCCTTCACCTCCTACACATGGATCTCTTTGGACCTGTCAGTCCTAGATCTATCCAGCATGAGAAGTATACACTTATCATTGTTGATGAATTCTCAAGATACACTTGGGTATACTTTCTTTCCAAAAAGAGTCAGGCAGCTGATACAATAATGTCATTCATCGGAAGATTGAAAACCGTAATGACATTACTGTTAAAACAAATCGAACCGACAATGGAACTGAGTTCATAAATCAAGAGCTTGAGAGTTTCGTGATGAAAAGGAATTTCTCAAAATTTCTCATCTCCTTATACCCCTGAACAAAATGGGGTCGCCGAAAGGAAAAACAGAACTCTCATTGAGGCTGCTAGAACCATGCTAAATGGCTCAGCCCTCTCAAAGCATTTCGACTGAAGCGTCAAAACTGCCTGTTACACTCAAACAGGTCAATCATTGTCAAAAGACATAATAAAACCCCATATGAAATCTTCAAAGGTAGACTTCCGACATCGCTATTTTCATGTGTTTAGATGTCCTGTGTTCATTCATAACCACAAGGATCGTCTAGGCAAGTTTGATGCAAAAGGCGATGATGGATATTTCTTAGGCTACTCACTAATCTCCAAAGCCTTCGTGGTTTTAACACAAGGAGAAAACAAGTTGAGGAAACCTTTCATGTCACCTTTGATGAAAGTGCTGAAAGCATCAGGTTCACCAACACCTCGGTGGAGGAAATAGGAATTGATGACTCATCAAGATATCCTCCTGATGAGTACAACATTGAATTCAATTCCTCATATCAAGCTGATGCTGACATCTCATTTTATGTCTTACCTCACAACCTTCCTCAACCAACTATCATTGATAATCAATCAGTCCCTACTGGGAAAGGTAATACTGAACCAAATGTTCAGGAATCTGTGAATCAAGATCCCCAACCTGAACAAGACATCTCAACAGATGTTCTTAATGATTTTGTGGCTCATGCACCAGAACTCACTCCTGAGTCTCCAGTGACCTCTTCAAGCTCAGATCCTATACCACAAAGTAAGTGGACAAAATCTCAGGACATTGAGCTTGTAAACATTATTGGTAAACCCACTGAGGGCATGCTCACTAGAAGCATGGTCGCTAAGTTAACTCGCAGCCTTCACCAATGAATGTCTATATGCTTGATTACCTATCGAAATAGAACCCAAAAGTGTCACCGAGGCTCTAAAGCACCCAAGCCGGGTTCAAGCTATGCAAGAAGAACTCAACAGCTTTGACAAAACAAGGTCATGACCTTGATCAAATGTCCTCAGGATGTCGTTGTCATAGAATGAAGTGGGTTTTCAGAAACAAAACTGATGAAAACGGCACTGTCATTAAAAACAAAGCCGGACTTGTAGCCAAAGGTTACAATCAACAAGAAGGCATTGACTATGATGAGACATTTGCTCATGTTGCAAGAATGGAAGCAATCAGAATCTTCCTTGCATATGCAACATACATGAACTTCAGGGTCTACCAAATGAATGTTAAAAGTGCATTCTTAAATGGTGATCTCAAGGAAGACGTATATGTTCAGCAGCCTCTTGGCTTTAAGAGTAGTGAATTACCTGACTATATCTCAAGAAGCTTGACAAAGCCCTTTCTGGACTTAAACAAGCTCCCAGGGCATGGTATGAAACTCTCTCAGCCTTCCTAATACAAAACAAGTTTGTCAGAGGAAAGATAGACAACACACTGTTTGTCTATAGAAAACAACAGGATGTGATACTGGTCCAAGTATATGTTGATGACATCATCTTTGGCTCAACAAACTACAAACTTTGCAAACAGTTTAAAAAACTGATGACAAAGAAGTTTGAAATGAGCATGATAGGTGAACTCACATACTTCCTTGGACTACAAATCAGGCAAACTGACAAAGGTATATCCATCAGTCAAGAGAAATACACTAGAAATCTCTTGAAGAAATATGAGATATCTGAATGTGCCTCAGTGAAGACACCAATGGTCCTTTCAAACAACCTTGGACCTGATCTCACTGGCAAATCAGTCAATCAAACTCATTTCAGAGGGATTGTAGGCTCATGATGTATCTAACGCTACTAGACCGCATATACAATTCTTAGTCTGTTTAATAGCAAGATATCAGTCCAATCCCAAAGAATCCCACCTCACTGCAGCCAAAAGAATACTCGAGATACTGAAGGGAACCCCAAGCCTTGGACTCTATTATCCAAAATGCGCAGGGTTTGATCTCAAGGGTTACTCGATTCGATTATGCTGGCCGCAACATGGACGAAAAAGTATCTCGAGTCCTGTCAATTTCTTGGTGGAAAACTAGTTTGTTGGAGTGCTAAAAGCAACAATCGATGGCTATGTCTTCACTGAAGTGAATATGTGGCTGTAGGATGTCTGTGCCAATGTTTTATGGATGAAAAGTCAACTCGGTGACTATGACATCCATTACAAAATGGTACCCATCTTTTGTGACAATATCAGTGCAATTGCAATCTCCAACAACCCCGTCCTTCATCAAAGAACCAAACACATTGATATCAGATATCACTTCATCAGGGACCACATTATGAAAGGAGACATAGAACTCTATTTCATCCGTACTAAATATCAACTGGCTGATATCTTCACAAAACCCTTGGATGAACCTACCTTCGGAGACTGAAAGTGAATTGGGAATGCTTGACATTGAAAGTCAGGCATCCGAAAACCAATCTCAGTAAGTTCTCTGAAATGGTTCCTCCTCCCTGAACGAAACCCACAATACAACCTCTCACTGAATGAGTAAGACTCATTCAGGGACCCCGACGCTAATATTGAGCATTAAATAAGTAACTAAATGATCCAAGTATCACTTACTTAAATGTCCTAGGTTGGTAACTATGCCAATTTAATATAGGAATATATGTCTCTTTGTCTTACTGTATCAAGGGTCCCTCACAAACGTACCTAATCCCCACTTGGCATTAAATGCCCCCTCTCACATGAAATATCTTATTGATATTTTATTATCGCAAAGTGCACTTTTACTGCACTGCAATCGTTCCCTTGAAAATGGGATTTTATGCGGGTAGTGGAGTGGTGGCATTAAATGTGGAGATTCAAAACGTTTTCATAAACCGACTTTACAAATCCCCATTTATGCACATTTAACCCCTCTCACCACTCTATAAATACCCCCTTCTCAATCATAAACACACACACAAATTGTTTTTGTAACAAAACTCTGCTAAAATCTTTTCTCAAACTCAAAACTTTGTGTGTGCTTCAAAATCTTCAAATCTTTCTTCTGAAAAACCTTCTTTGTAAACATTTACAAAAGTTTTTCATCACAAACTTGAGAGATCAAAAAAAAACTCTTTGATTGTTCTTGTCAAATTGTTCTTATCAAAACCCTGAATTTTTTGAAATGGCAAGTACACAATATCTCCAGTTTGCTTCACAGTGGGTAGGTGATCTTAGCAATGTTGAATTCAAAACAAATAATGTCATAGGCAATTTTGAATATCCTCAAACTATCCCAGCCTATAAGGACATTATGAAATTTTTATATAACTGCCCACTGAAAACGGCCTTTGTTCGTCCTCTCAATACGTACCAAAACCTCCTCAGGGAGTTTTGGGCTACAACCAAGGCCTTTGACCCGACACCCTCTACTGATGAGAACAACCTTAGACCTCTCGGGGAATATCTCATCGAGTTCGGTCTTAACGGGGGCAACAATTCACCCTGGATTATAAAACTTTTTGAACCTCCACAGGGTTAGATTACAACAAAGGTGTTTATGTAGCCCATCCCAACCCTCCACGTGAAGGATGGGTTAAAACAAATCATTTTAGATCAACTTTTTGGACAAGACCCTACCAACAAAAGCTCATTTCCTGTGGCTTGGAGGATCCTATTCACTTTTGTGATTCAAGTCCTCGGGGGAACCACTCATCCACTAAAAAGTTAACTCTATTCAGCTGATGATGGCATACTGCTTGATGAATGGGGTCACTGTCGACATAGGGGAGATCATTTACATGATCTCAGAACCAAGCTACAGAGTAAAACTAGGACGAAATACGTTTCGTATCCTAGGTTTGTCTCTTGTGCTCTGCAAGTGTTACTGGGTACAAACTATCCTCAGGAAGAACAATTTGGTGCTTTACCCGCATCCTGAGCCAATCAAATTATCAAAAGGACCCATCCCTTGTCACAAATATTGAATTGACGGCCCATATGGTTGCTGTAAACAACCACGGGATTCGTGTCTCCTAACCCCGCTCCTATAAAGAGAAAGGGGAAGTCTCGACGACTAAAACCAAACCCAAGTCTCGGGTCCGAGGCTTCAGGAGCACACCCTAAAAGGCAAAAGAAGCCCCCGACTAAACAGACACCCACTGGTGACCAAGCAACATCCACCTTGGTGACAACGAAGGACACTGATAAATCACAATCAGTGCCCTTGGTCCCAACTACTACTCCCCAAGATCCAGAGGGAAACATACAACGCTACCGGGAAGGGGAGCGCTTCCACAACGCCAAGGATGACATTAGCAAATCACAGCCTTTGTCTGAGGGCACACTGAATGATCCCAAAGACTCATGGGGACACAAACAACCCACTGATAGGGATATCACTGCCACTGACTCCGCTAAAGGCACTAGAAAACACCCGCCAGTGTCTCAGGGGTCTTAGGGGGACAAAGACTCGAGGGACGAAACAACCCACCGATATGGAACCCAAAACCAATCCTCGACTCCAGAGAAGGCACCGAAAAGCCCACCGGTCCGAGGGGTCAACAGGTACAAAGACTCGAGGGAAATATACCACCCGATATGGAACCCATCACCAACCCCTTGTTAACCGTTCGATGTTACTTGGGATACTATTTTCTGAAGATGAACTTGCTGACAGTGATGATGAAATTTTATCAGCAGGGGAAGAAGTGGACGCTGAGGTTCAAGCTTAACAAGGACCTCAGCCTGATCCACAAGAGAATACTGAATCACCATTCAAGCCTGACAATGATGACTCCTCTTCCTCCACTGATGAGTTCAAAAGATTTGATAATGTTCTTCCACTCACCGAGAGGCATTGTTCGTGGATCACCAAAGCTTCAAGAAGGTTATACTCTGGGTCATGAAACATTGTGGGAACAACAAAATCGCCGCCAGTTATGCCGATCTAAAGGCTGAGGTACAAGCCTTTGATGAAAATGTTCATGAGCACAGGGATCTCGATGTATGAAAATCTTCACAGACCGGATGAAAACTTGGCTAAATTTCTCGTGCACCTTCGTGGTGTAGGCACAAAGATAGATGAAATCAAGGAATTTGTCAAAGAAGATCCAAATACCAACTCTCAAGTGTCTTTGAAGGCTACTGAGGCTTACTTGAAACAATCCTCCACCACCGAACTAGTCGAAATGCTCCAATCTGCAAATGTTCGTGGTCTTCAATCTTCATCCAGTCTCTTCAAGCTACATTGGGCTCTGTGAATACTGGTGGCTACTTTGGCTCGGCATCTTCTTCCCGGCCGGAATCTCGGGCCCGAATGACTGCTCTGGAAATTTCTCGTGCAAATTTGGAAGCAAAGTCACTGGTATTCAACCCGACACTTCCGATATCAAGTCTATGATCTCGAAATTTATCGCCTTCAAGGGTCAAGCGTCCCCCCCTCAAGACCAACACCAACTCTTGCCCTCACCGACGCCCGGCAAGTTGAGGGGAGAAAGTCAAGAAACTCCTCTTCACACTGAGGGGAGAAAACACCACCAGATCTCAGCTCCAATCTCATCATCACCACCAGTCTCAACAATACCTATCTCATCAATCCCACCACCAACATCAACAACAACAACACTGACAGTGATCACACCAATAATAACAACAACACCCCCGGTAGCATCTTCTTCTTCAGGCCAGGACAAAGGAAAAGGCATCATGACAACACCACTTATGCCTGAGAAGATTCCCTTTAAGATCGGCGACACTCAATACCGCTCACACCACAACAGCTAAGTGCCTATCTTGCAAAAGAATAAAGGAAACAGAAACTTGCTGAGGAAGAAAGAAAAAGCAGAGAGGCACTGGTAAAGGTGGTCGCTGAAGAAGCCGAAAACGTTGGAATAGATGCTAAGAAGCTTAAAAGGGTCAGGCAGGACAAAAGTTCAAGGAAGCTCATGCTGCTCAAATGGCTGAAATGAGAAAACAGTTGGAAGAAAAGAAGAAGAAAACCGAAGCTCTCGTGCAAAGCGTAATTGAGCATTACAACCGGATAATGACAAGCCGGCTACGAAAAGATCACAGATGTCAAAATCATCCCCAATACCAAACCACGTGCCATGAATGTTTATAGAATGGATGATAAAAGACACTTCGAGGTTCATGATCCCCTAAAATTCACTGACTTTGGGATCACCGAACTCGATGAGCTTGGTCCAATTATTGAAAAGAAGAAGAATATGGTGGTTAAGGAGCTGATGAAGATGCTCAGTAAAAGATATGAAAGACTCGATGGATGCACCAAAGACAACTGAGGATTCGCTGCCTTTAACTGCACCTCAAGAATCTCAACCACAATCATCCACTGGCAAAAGGAAGAGAGTTGAGTTCTAGCCTGAAATAAAAGTGCCGGTTTCAATGCAACAGGAGCCGCTGAAGGTGTTAAGTTTGTAAACTGTTTGGTGATTGAAAAGCCCGAAAGAGGGCTATTTTTCATTGATGAATATGGAAACCCAGTGTTCCAAAGGTGGAGCGATATTGATAAGGCTGAAGTGGCAACAATGCTGAGCTACATACCAGTGGCTTCTCAAATTTAGACTCCTGCAAATATCAAGTTTTGTGCTGACTTAAATGCCAAGATAAGAGAACATCCCGACAGGAAACACCGATCACAAAGAAAGTCAAGTTTGAAGCACCGGGAATTCATCCGGACTGATCATTTTGATTTATGTTTTTGTACTAGTGATAGGAGCCATGTAATCGGATCAATAAAAGATGTATGTTTTACTAAATTACTCGTGTTTCGATTGTATTCATTAGTACATTCAGAGTAAGAAGAAGCCATTTGCTCACTTACACTGATCAAACACTTAGGCTATTTGTATATCCAAATAGGGAGATACTGTTGGGTTCAGTAAATACCCAAACCCCTTAATCTAGGATTTGAATAGAAAATAGCCCAAGTGTTTAGTCCGTTAAACACTAACAGTCACTGAGTGCATAGTCTCTCGGTGAGTCATCTTCACGATACTCAAGATGAGACGAAGAAGAAGTCTCTCCACTCCGAAGGCGTAACTTATTGGGTGAAGACTGATTCAAGAAGAAGATGATGGATTCAGTGAGTGATGACAATAACTCACTAAATCCCCAAGACTCCTCTCCAACTACTTACATCGAAGACAAACTGAAGTAGAAGACCGAATAATGAGCGGGACAAGGCGGATGAGTTTGAATCAGATAAGACGAAGTCCTTATCAACCAAAGTCAACTTTCCCTGAATGGCAAAAGATCAGGCTCAGTGTCATCACTGACCTTAGGAAAGTAGTCTTGTCTCTTACCTAGAATAGCCTTTGTAAACAGAGACAAAAAGCATCAGTATTTTGTCTTCTCAGAAGATGTCAGTTTGTCCCTTAGGAAAGAGTTAAATCTCATACATGTATAAATAGCATAAGAGATGGAGTGAAAATATTAAGCTTGTGAATTGTAAAAACATACATACATGCAAGCCATATTTTCACTCCTCCAAATACAACTTAATCCCTGAGATAGCTCAGTGGGTTCTAAGAGTTGTGCTCAGACTTAGCCTGAGCTTAGAGAGGAGTCACCAAACTTTGTCATTTCAATCCCAAGTACTGTTCCGCAAGTACTTAGGTAACGTAGTCTTTTTGATTGATTTCTAATAAAGAATATGATGTTGAAAATTACTTTGTGTGTTTTACTTATGTTAATTTCAGTCATTGTTCACTATTAACATGTTTTATATTCTTAAACTGTTTTAAACGATATTGAACGGGGAACAACACTTTCATTATGAAGAGATTCGTGAGTGGCTCTTGTTTTTGGCTGAGCATGGAATTGAGGAGCTGATTATTACAAACTGGTATGGTGACCCAGTTACGTAATAAGTTTGATCTGTTTTACCGAGAAGGTCTACGGTTCGATCCCGTATAGCCCTAAAGCCTTATAATATTCAATATTAAATATTAATTAATATTCAAAAATAAAAAAATTTATCCTTTTTTATTTGAATTTCCTCGTTATTTTTTTAAGTGACTTATTGCTTCATCAAAAGACAATCATTCCTATAAGCCCATCCATGGGAATCGTTTAAAGTAGAATATCAAAGCAAAAACAAATTGCATTTCAATGGACCCAATTTATCTTTTCCAGTTGTGGATAAACAAACCAACTTTTCTTCATTACTCTTCGTAGGAAAATGCATATGGAATTTTCCTCTTTTCCTGTCCGAAATCAACGAGTTAATTATACTACCCTTCTTTGGTTTGGTATATCCAATTCTTTACTCTCGTAGTGAGTTGAAACATCTGGTACTTCATGTTTGTGGTATGGCTAGTTTGGAATATTTTCATGGCTTTCCAAATCTACTGAGCTTAGAATTGATTCATGCCAATTTTCTAAGCGGTACAGTTTGGGAATTTATTGCTGGTTGTCCCTCACTTGAGTCTCTTAAAATGAATCGTCTTAGTACAAACGAGATGAGACTATGGGATATTGCAAAAGTTAGGAATTTGAGGAAGTTAGATTTGAGATTCGGTCGTTATAATGTTGTGACGACAATCACAACATCCGATATCTTTCACCTAACAAGACTTCAAAATCTTGAGACCCTTACATTGGATTTTGATGATTGCACGGTAAGAACAATTTGAGTTTTACACTTATGATTTTACAATGTTAAAGACCATTGTGTAACAGTAATGACATTTAATCTTTAAAACTTGTTGTAGTTGATAAAGGAAGCTAATTCTAGGATGAATGTGCCCTTTCTATCCCTGATTAACCTTAAGCTGTCCCATGTCAATTTTGGGAATATTGTTATGTTATCGTTCATCATTGAAATGATTCGTGGATGTCCAAATTTGAAAATGCTGGATACCAGAGTAAGTGTTTTGGAGTAATGCATATGTAGCAAATAAACATTCCTAAATTGCCATGTTTGTGTATCTCTCAACACTATTTGATTTTTCAGGCTGCAAACACGCTTAGTGTTCTACCTGTGGAAAATTTTCTCAATGTTGTAGACAGAAACACATTCAGTCATGGCCAACTACAGACTGTGGTGTTTCGAGCTTTTCCTAGAACAGAGCATGAATTAACTTTAATAAAGTTTATACTTGCGTGTTCCCGGTCGCTAAAGACAATGAATATCAGGCTCAGCGATAGGAGTCATGATGGGAATGAAAATATCAAGAACAACTGGGAGTTGGCTAGGAAGCTGTTGAAACTCCACCGAGCTTCCCCGACAGCCGTGGTAGATTTATTTGAGTGGTTGTAGTTTATGTATGGGTTGAATACCCTATGACAATTAATGTTGCAAAATAGTTTTTGTATTTTGGTACAGTATTTGTTTATATGGTTTGCTTAAAATTAGCTTGTTCATATGTTGTTGTTTGTGCGTATTGTAGGTGATGCAAGTTTGACATTCGAAAGTCAAACTTTCATTTACCATTTCAATTTGATTGTAGCAAGTAAAACTGCATTTCCAGTTTACTTTAGTTAGTCAATACTTGAAAATGGTGAATGGCTATTTTGTACGTAGTATTAGCATTTTCACTATGTAAAGTCAAAATTGAAAAACCATTACTCAATATTTGACTTTGTAAAGTCAATATTGCAAAACCATTACTCAATATTTGTTTTGGAGTTTATTGATAATTTGATATGTTTTAGAAGTTTGACTTAACAAAGTCAAACTTCTAATGGTTTTGTGTTGTTTAAACTTCAACTAAGTTGTAGTATACGTAAGTTGGCAAGTTGAGGGACCAATTGTGTATTTTAAAGTGATTATTGGGCGGGAGTTTTAAGTGTGACAACGCCAACCAAGACAAATTCAGGGACCGAGTGTGAAAAAAAGTACCTATTAGACCCTTGACCGTCTCTTATCGGAGACGCTTTTTACTTGTGCACACCAACCGATAAACCCATCCACCACTTTTTCCACACACAAACAATTTTCAATGGAAGATTTTCCCATTTTGAATGAACTCAGAGAGATTGCTGGATCATCCACGTTGAATGATCGTGATGGTCGTGGTTTGAAGAAGAGGTTGCACAAGAAGGGATTTTGAAAAGCTAGTTCTTCATTGCATTAAACATCAAGAGAGGAATCATGAAGCATATGGAGTCGATCGAAGAGAACGAAGCTCTTGGACCTCGGGAATAGCTTGACTATTTGGATGCGCTGAGGAAAATCCAGGTCGCACACACGCCAACTTGTTCAATTGATACAGATTGTTGGTCAAACCGATGAAGCTATTCGCTCCAACGAAGGTTTTGTTAAGAAAATGGTGAACATAATGCCCGAATTTTGGGTTTTCCTTGGGGGTAGATAAATGCGGTCTTTTGGGTGCTAGTTTTGGAAATATAGGTTGGTAAAAAGGGTATGTAAATTGGATCTTTTGTTTAGTTGTTGGTCTTGGTTTGATGTAGTTGATTCTGATCTTTAACCGACTATATTAATGATAAAATATCATCTAAGTTTTATGTATTTAATGCTTCTTGTATTGTGATATTGGGTGTATTTTAGTCTAATTAGTATTAGCAAAACCAAACATCCCCTTGTATCAACAAAACCAAACAGCCCCTTTTATCGAAAAGTTGAATCAAGACAACTAAACACCCGACGAAAAAGCAAAGGCAGTGGTTTAAAAATATGTATTGAAAATGCAAATGCTTTGGCACTAAATCATAATGTATCACCAAACATCCCCTTGCATCAACAAAACCAAATGACCCCTTTTATCACCAAAAGTTGTTACAAAGAAACCAAACACCCGACGCGAAAAGCAAAGGCAAAGTGGTTTAAAAATATGTGTTGAAAATGCAAACGCTTTAACACTAAATAATAATGTATTGACAATGGTGTATTGTTTAGGAAGAAATTGGTTTGGTGTTAGTGTTGACAGGATGAACACGCATAATGTCTCAAATTGTAACATCTTGAATTTTGACTTACCCAAGTGAAACAAACTTATGAAAGGCAAAAAATTAGTGTTTTACTATTGTGGTATGACTTGGGTAAGTCAAACCTATTAAGAAATGCAAAACGATTTCAAGCAGATACAATGCACAACCAAACACAATTACTTACATAAGAACCCAAATTTTTATTCATCGATTTCATGTTCTCAACAACTACAAAGTTTACTATCATCTAAACATACACTTAGCTAGACCCACAACTCTCCCTATCATTCTTTTCTTTCATTTCCTTCCTTTCCTTAAGATATTTAAACAAAATTTCTAGATTTTTAATCCTTTCACCCAAATTGTTAAACTTTGATAACACGATGTCAGCCTTTTCCTTCTCCTTCTTAGCACCCAAATCCTTTTCATTTGGGCAGTCTTCTTTCCTCAACGAACTCAACAAAGCCTTCCTCTTATCGTTTTGTGCCATTATAGTTTTTTTTGCTTTGGGTAGAATGTGTGTTGATTGTATTTTAGGGTTGAATGTTGTGTGTTGTCGGTACAAATATGGGACAAAGTTGGGTTAGATTTTAACTATGTTGGGTCAAAATTGTGAATGGTCTATTATACCCTAGAAGGAAATACAGAAAGTTAAAGTTGACTATGGCAATCCTGGTCAAGGGACGAGTTTGGCATTTAAATCCCAACTTTAGGACCTCCGACGATGATATCGCCCAGATTTATCCCATCGCGAAGCGTATGACCAAGTTTAGGGACCAACGGTGTATTTTAGTCTTATTATTATAATTATTATTAGATCATATTGTTCGTAATATTAAAAAAAAAAAGTCCGCATAGGTATAGAGCATGAACATCGTATTGAAGTACGAGTTAATTGCAATATAAAATTGAATACATAAAACTTGTACTGAACAACTATTTTCGCTAGGCAAAAAATATGCAATGATATACGATATTTATTCATAAAATTTTTAGAAAGTGAAATTCGTACCGTACGGAAAGGCTACAAAGATTAAGATTCGTCAAAGTCACGTGTGTAACTAAACTATTTTATACCCATTTAGACTTCAATCGATTTGCTTATACCGCAAGTTCCGACCCAGCCTTTGAACAAGTCATTGCCAATTTTAACAAACAAACAAAAAACATTCTAGCGCTTAACTAAAACACTTTTTGCACTTGTTTAAGATCAATCTACGATAAATATATTTAGGAAAAAGGATATACATTTCTTTTTTGCATGACTTGTTTGGTATATTTAGCTAGCAATGTGATAAAGCTAATAAGTATTTATTTTTCTATAATTTCAAAAAGAAACCGTATTTTTCTTCTACCCGTCATACTATGATTTAAGTTTCATTGAGAAATTTGAGAAATCCTGAAAACACAATTTGAAGCTCTGATTCACGATTTTTTTCATGAAAATATTTCTTTAGTTAATTAGAAACAAACTCGTAATTCGATGTTTTGAAAATTTGACATTTGATTCATATTATTGGAATTATAAATGCTAATGTGAATCAGTTTACATATTTCAATAAATCTATACTAAAATAGCTATTGTGGATCACTCATTTGTATTGAATCAACAAAATTATAGGTATAAAAACTACGGATCAACGCGATCAAATGTATTTCTTACGTTTATTTCACAACTTTTCGTGTTAAGAATTTATTATTTGATCCTCATTAGTCATCCTAATGCTTATGCATGTTTATACGTTGATTAATAAATAAATTAAGAACGTATGACCCCTAATTGACATGCGGCGATAGAACAACAATTTATTGCTTGCAATGCATATTCGTTGTGCCAATTAAACATTGGGTTTGGATTTCGTTTACCCACTACATCACATTAACTATTAAGGTACTTTCATATGTTGTCCTTATTAAGGGTACTACCTTGGATGGGGATAGTTTTTTCCTTTGTTTTGAGTTTGTATCTGATGTAGTATGCCTTCGTGGGTGCAGTTTTTTTTTGGGTCCATTTTTCTTTAATCGTCTCGATTATGAAATTTGGATGCCGTTGTTTGTATCGGTTTGTTTTGTTGGTTATATATTGCTGCCTTTCAAAAAAAAAATTGTTGAAGGATAATACTTTTTGTATAAAAAGAAAATGTCACAGGAAACAATTATATATATATACTAATTACAAGGGAAGAAAACAGTAACCACCAAACATTAAATGCAATGTTTCTCAAATTGGCAAAAACGTTTAAGTTAGCCGAAAATTAGTCCCCATTAATTGCTAACTTTCACAACTTGGCAAAACAGCCTCGAGGTTCAAGTGTCGTTGCAAAGCAAGTCCTTTAGCATTAATTATCTTTGAAAACTTGGCAAAAACAGCCCCAGAGGTTTAAGTGTCGTTGCAAAGTAAGTCCTTTAGCATTAATTGCTATCTGTTGCAATTTTGCAAAAATAGTCCCTAAGGTTTAAGTGTCGTTACAAAGTAAGTCCTTTGTAGCCGCGAAAATAGTCCCTAAGGTTTTAATTGTATTTGCAAAGCCGGTCCAAACAAATTTTCCGGTCATTCATCAGTTCCAAATTCACGTCTACAAAAGCAATCCCGCTGCAACGCGCGGGTTTTCCTCACTCGTTAGTACAAAGTGTTAATGGACTAGCATTTAATGTTAGCTTAGTATGTATCGAGCCAAACCCGTTAAATTATTAAGCATTATTTATATTGTATTGACACTTATTATTCAATCAATTAGAGATTTGGAGGTTACACAAGTTTACATATCCTCTCCAAAACTCTAATGCTCAAAATCAGGTACTATTTTTTTTTTGTCTCTTTGCATATTGCCGTCATAATATTCTTCATTATTCTTGCATACTTCATCCGTCTCATAATTATTATACATTGTTTACTTTTAAAGTATTTATTTTTCAATTTTGACTTTAAATATATTTAATTGTGTTATATAATACTTGATGGAAATTATATCAATGAAAATACATTTATTAGTCAATTAATTCATAGATTTTGCATCAAGTATTATATAACACAAATAAATATATTTAGGGTCAAAACAGAAAGATAAAGACTTAAAAAGTCAACAGTAGACAATAATTATAAGACGGAGGGAGTACATGCTAATATCCCACTACAATTAAGCATTTTCATCTCTCATACACATACCGTACTGCTACTTTTTTTCCCTTGCATATTACACATTATTATAACCCACATACAGTACTACATTTTTGTTTTCCCTTACTTATTGCAAAGTATTATAAACCCTAGAATTCAGGCTCCGCTCCCCAATTGATCTGTGATTAGAAGCTAAAAAAAAGAAAGTATAATAGCTGTTGTGTTGTTTCGATATCAACAACCAAATATTTATCATGGTAATAAACCTAAGTGCAAGGACACAAACCCATCTTTTACGGCTTGTACATGCCCAACAAAGACCATAGCCCAATATGATCGCTTACACCGAATGTCTCAAGCCTAACAAAAGGTATACGCGATTCAGGCCCAGTCTCGTCTTAGCTGGTGATACGAGCTGGAATATGGATACAAGTGAACGTCAATTTGTATTCGATTTTTTATTTTATTTTTTTTTTTTTTTTTTTTTTATGTAGGTGTGGTGTAAGTGAGAGTGAAAAAAATTAGTGAATTAAATTGTAATTGATGACGTATAGTCTGGAGTCGAGTCATAAACCCAACCAGAGCCCCATACTGCAAGCATCTAACCGGGCCAATATCATTAAGAGTTAGGGCTCACGAAAGCCCAAGCCCAAATCTATTTACAGAATAGATATCCGATATCTTCTAAAATAAGAAGATAATTATTCCCAACCGACCTAAGCGGGATACGCCGAAGGTTGGGGAACACGGAATCAACAAGGACTCATGTATATAAAGGGAATCATATCCCTCGTTTAAGGCGATCTCGAACCCTAAAACTCCTTAAACCCTAAACCGATTACTTACTCACGGAGGATAATTGGGAGACAATCCCACTGGTAAGCCTAATCTGTTTCTTGTCTCTTAGTGCAGGTCTCAAGCAGCAATTCTCAATTGGTACGAGAGCCGGAGCCCCAAACCAGGAATGCCCAACTTTTGTATCAACAAGTGCGCCATCCGTGGGACCCTACACTAAGAACCAACACTAGAATGACAAAGCACGTAATCACGATCGCAGACCTTATGGGAAGAAGTCAAAGTGGACTAACCCCAAGCACCCACAGGACAACCATTTGGTAAAATAAGGGATCAGCCCAGACTTGATCTTCCCTCTAGTGGAACCGCACTCGGGAACAACCCAAGCCACTACAACCACCACGAGTGGAGTAGACCCATCAAGCGCACCGCGTCTTTACCACTCCCTTCCAATCGGTGCTAGAAACCGACCGACAAAGGTACCTAAGCACTGCACCGGATAAGGGTATAGTGGCAGATACAAATGCACTCACTCTTGAGGGGTCGCACGGAGTTAGCACCCGAAGTTTTCGTATCCCAAAACTACGAAACATTAACTGCCCTCATGCAAGAAGAAGAGAAGAAGAGATCGCCGTGAACTTGAAAGCCCGACTAAATTTCGATCGAATCACGGCTTCCCACGCTATCGAAAGAGAAGCGGAAGGGATGCCACTCCCAAGATTCAACCGTATCGGGGGGAGAATTGAGGAGGATGAAACATCCCACTCGTACCATCTGAGTGAGAATGATGAAGATGAAAAGCGCACCAATGTCCACACTAGACTTGGTAGCCGTAGAATCCAAGATAGATTGGGACGACACTATTCCCCAAGTGAAAGCCCTCTAAGTACAAACTCGAGGAGGCGAAACACCGAAAGAGGAAAAATTGCCCTCACGAAAATTCCTCGGACAACGAGGATAGTGAAACCGACACCGGAAGTCCGAAATAGATATGACGACCGTGGAGGATGAAGATATATCCCTCCCTTGGCGCCAAAAGGTGGATGCGTTTACTACGCGCATCGCTGACTTCTCGAAAGCAAAAGAAGGCGCATGCCCGCCAACGTAAAGACCTATGATGGAACAGGTGATCCTGATGATCACCTCAAAATTTTGAGTCACCGCAACAATTGAAAATTGGCCGCAGCCCGTGGTGCCACATGTTCAATTCCACACTAGTGGGAAACGAGCGGAATTGGTTTAGCAAACTTCCACGCAGAAGCATCAACGGATTTGAGGAATTGAGAAAGGCGTTTCGCCTAAACTTTACTCAAAGGAAGAAGTGCGCTAAAAATCCTGTTGAACTCACCAGGTAAAGCAACGCCAAGGAGAGTCTACAAGTGCATTCATGGAACGCTTCAAAGACGAATGCATGCAAGTTAAAGCATGCCCAAGTATTGAAGATATCTGGTTTCATGAACGGGATCAACAATCCAGAACTCATCAAGAGGTTGAACGACAAGATTCCCGACACCTTTGATGAACTTATGAAACGCTCTCGGTCCTTCGTCAGGGAGAAGCGCGGCGGATAGCAAAAGAACTACTTTCGAACTACCGGTCACAGAACAACCGGAGACAATCCAATGACCGGGAGTAATCGCAATAGGAGCTATCGCGCCGGGAGCAGGAGGGATAATGACAAATACATCCCGCTAACCAAGTCCCCGAAGGAAATACTCGCATAGCGAAGGTGCGAATTTTCCAAGACCGACACAAATGCGCACTCAGAGGACCGGCGATCGGGAATGGATACTTGTGATTACCACGCCACGTAAGGGCCATACCACAAACGAATGCATCCAACTACGCCAACTCATCGACAAGATGGTTAAAGAAGGCAGATTGGACCACTTGGTCAAAAACATCAAAGAGGGAAAGGATAGGCAAAAAGGTGGAAACAAGAAGGAAACACCAAAAGACAAGGCTGACACAATCTACATGATACAATCATGGCGGCCGAATCACTAGCGTAAGGTCGCCAAGATTTTTCTCGTGGAAAGGAAATCTCCTTCCCTACCCTAATCATGGACAACGCAGAGATGGAACCACTCACCATAGAGATAAGCGCTGTCACGACATCCACCGCATGTATATCGACGGTGGAGCCTTTGCAAACATAATGTATGAGCATTGCTTCAAGCTGGCGCAAATACGCTGCAATTAAGCCCGCCAAAGACGGCGCTGACCGGTTTTACAGTGAAAAAATATGGCCGATGGGGCAAATAAGACTACTAGTCAAAGATCGAAACGAACAACATTCCGCGACGGCCTGGATGGAATTCATGGTGATCAAATCTCCATCGCCATATAATGGCATTATCGGAGACCCGGGATATCATTATGCGCGCCCATCAACATGCGCATAGGATGCTTAAATTCCCAAGGAAGGAGGCATTGTTACTCTACGCCACTATTCCACATAGAGAATGTAACACGGTTACATGCGAAACGGCGCAAATCCCGAACAACGCAACCGAATTCCAAATCTGAAGGTTGCAATTCACCCCGAATACCCGCACAGTGAAATATCCATCGGATGGTCATTGTCGGACAACGGCAAAACGGCTGTGTGCACGCTCCTACAAAAGAACTTGGACATCTTCGCATGGGAACCAAAACACATGACCGAGTACCACGCTCCATAACAGCATAGACCGAGAATCCGACAAGGGTACTCACCAATACGCCAAGAAGCGGGCAGCCCCAGAGCGAAGCGCAAGCAATCTGGCGAGGTACACAAACTTGGGACGCAGAATCATGCGGGAAGTCTATTATCATGACCGGCTTTCCAATCCGATCATGGTAAAAAGCGACAACAGCGCATGTGTGTAGACTACACGGACCTTAACAAAGCATGTCCACAAGACCGCTATCCATTACCAGAGATAGACTGGAAAGTAGAGTCTTTGTGCGGATATCCATTAAAGTGTTTCCTCGATGCATACAAAGGATATCATCAAATACAAATGGCCAAAGAAGACGAGGAAAAACAGCCTTTTCCACACAAGCCAAGGCGTTTATTGTTACACAAAAATGCCCTTTGGCTTGAAAAACGCATGACGCCACCTACCAGCGCTAGTAGATAATGCTTTCAAAAGGGGCCGCAACTTAGAAGTCTATGTTGATGACCTAGTCATAAAAGCCATATGAAGGCGAGTTAGTGCGCGACATTGAGGAAACGTTCAAAACTCTACGAGGGATCAACATGAAGTCGAACCCGAAAAATGTACCTTCGGAGCTACGGAAGGCATGTTTCTTAGATACCTTATCGAACCTGATGGTATAAAACCATGCCTAGAGAAAACAAAGGCGTCATCGATCTTCCCTCACCACGCACGTTGAAGGAGGTCCAATCTCTCAATGGAAAGTTGGCCGGCCTAAACAGGTTCCTATCCAAGTCAGTAGAAAAATCGCTACCCCTTTTCAAGACACTCAAGAAGTGCATAAAGAAGGGTGACTTCAATTTGGACCACGGGCGAAGTCGCCTTCACTCACTCAAACAAAGATCTAGCAACACTCCCAACACTTGTCGCTGACCGGGGGAAGAGCTGATCATGTACTTATCGCCACGATGGAGCAATCATATAGCTTCTACTAACGTGATAGGGATTCAAGACAAACCCCCATTTACTTTGTAAGCAAAGCGTTTCAAGAAGACGGAGATGAATTATAGTGCAATGGAAAAGTTAGTCCTTGCATTGGTGTTTGCTTTACAAAACGATCGCAGGTACTTCCAAGCGCACCGGATAGCAGAATCACGGACCAACCGATCAAACAGATCATCTCCAAACCTGATGCATCGGCACTCCAAAAGTGGAGCGCATCGCTAAGCGAACACAACATCTCTTACGCATCGCACCGCAATCAAAGGACAAATTCTCGCGACTTCATCATCGAGAAACCAGATACGACGAGGTCCCCACACCGTGCAAGAAGGTACTACTAGATCCATGGATCTTGTTTACGATGGATCCTCGCGGCGCTGGGTCAGAGTTGGCCTCATTCTCACAAATCCGAAGGAATGGAATTCACTTACGCACTTCGCGCTTTGAATTTACAAAGAACAAATAATGAGGCGAGAATATGAAGCTCTAATTGCCGGACTACGATTGCAGTACGAATGGGTGTAATGCGTAACCGGAAGCAAATGTGGATTCAGGCTAGTGGCCAACCACGATTGGGCGAATACGTGGCTAAAGAAGAAAATATGATTCAAGTTACTCGACAAGACCAAGACATTGATCAAAGGCTTTGATAGATTCACCATCAAGCAAGTCCCTAGAGGAGAAAACCGCAAGGCGGACGCACTAAGCAAGATCGCCTCGACAAGCTTCGCACATCTGTCAAAGCAAGTGCTGGTGGAAACACTGAAAAGCAAATCCATATCGGAGATGGAGATTTCCACAGTCATAGAGGAGGAAGGTCCTACATGGATGACACCGATTACGGACTTCCTAAACAAAGGAATGCTACCCCAAGAGCAGAAGGAAGCTCGCAGGATACGGCGCACGGCGAAAGATTCAACTTCGAGACAACATACCGTCCGACGCTCTTTCCTTCAACCATGGCTCTACATGTAGGCCCACTACAAGCAAATTACGTCGGTGCGAGAAATCCATGAAGGGTCATGCAGCATGCACTCAGGACCACGGTCCGTTGTAGCGCGGGCCATGCGATCGGGTACTATCTGGTCAACCATGCACCGTGATGCGGGAATTAATAAGGAAGTCACGACCGCCAAGTACATCGACTGTCCCTTGAAACCACAAAGACTAGGCTGACACCAATCACATCCCCATGGCCCTTCTATAAGTGGGGTATTGACATTGCAGGACCTTTCCACGTCGCTGCGGGAGGATTAAAATTCCTCATAGTAAGCCATAGACTACTTCACTAAGTGGATCGAAGCAAAAGCAGGTGGTAACAATCACCGCAACCAAGTAAAACGCCGTCAGAAAATATCGTATGTCGCCGGTTTACTGGCGAAATCATCTCGGATAACGGGAAACGCAGTTCGCGACAACCCTTTCAAAGATTGGTGCGAGAAGTTGAACATCACACAACACCGCATCGCTTAAACACCCACAAACCAATGGCTTAGTCGAAGCGCCAAGATCGTAGCACGGGCGAGGGAATTAAAGCGCGCCGACGATTAACAGAGACACCCTTCTCCCTAGTCTATGGGACGGAAGCCGTCATACCGGCCGAAATTGGAATGCCAACTATTAGCGCACCGAAGTTAACATGGCAACTAACGACGACGAACGCCGCCTTGATTTGGACCTCTTTGGAAGAAAGGCGGGAGCCGCGATCTATCGGGAGGAAAATCAAAATCAAGGATGAAAGGATACTACGACGCCAAAGTACGCAGTGTCTCCTTCAGACCAGGTGATTTCGTCTATCGCGCTAATGATGCGAGCCACGCAGAAGACATGGGCAAGCTTGGACCAAAATGGGAAGGACCCTACGAGGTTCTTTGAAGCATCGAGAACGGGCTCGTACAAGTTACGAGGCTTGGATGGTCATGAACTGCCACGCGCATGGAACATCCGCAACCTCAAGAGGTGCTACCTATAGAAAGGGCGGCCCGGCAAGACAGACGCATCGCACTTCCGATTGCTCAATAAACATTCATGTATTTATTTTTATTTTTTACATATCTTTGTTTTTCTTTGTTATTTCCTAAAAACTTGCAAGTATCAATAAAACGCCGCGTTTCTAGCTAACTCAATGCGACATATTTCAAGTTGTTATCTCCATATACGTATATCTTAACAATTTTTTATTTTTGCCCACGGCGTGCATGCACTACTTGAATAAACCCAACGAAGGTAAAAGGATAAGTTAACCTACTAAATAACTTGTTGAGTAAGAGGGTTGCAAACCCATCAACATTGGATCACGTATCCTTGTTAAACACCTTGTTCTCGA
Organism: Chrysanthemum makinoi; assembly: GCA_910596185.1. Classification (NCBI taxonomy): domain Eukaryota; kingdom Viridiplantae; phylum Streptophyta; class Magnoliopsida; order Asterales; family Asteraceae; genus Chrysanthemum; species Chrysanthemum makinoi. The sequence goes on along the minus strand of OU343225.1, from coordinate 246,892,465 downwards.
GACGTTGGAATAAGATATGTGCGCATCCCACGATGGTTGCGCAACGACAAACACGTCGCGTTTAACAACTTAGGAACCAAGACACTTGCTTCCTTAATGTGATATTTACAAGACGAATATCATAACATACACGATTATGATAAAGTACTTAGAATTATTTCTCAAGTATACTATGATTTTCATACATGATTATGGATTTCCTATATTATGGCGTACCGTTTGTTTCTTGACTTTTGAATACATCTTTTACGCAGAATAAACGGATATGTATACATTACAAATACCCACAACAAAAGGACTTTTATTCCTAACCACGAGTTATTACAAGAGAGTTATTTTGCAACATATCAACTACCATTGCTACAACGCTTAAGTGAAGAGGTGCCAACGTGACTCGTTGCATCTTTAGCTTCGCTAACACCCTTCAACACGCCTCGCATCCGGATGTACGGTACACCTGACTGGCACCCCATCGGACCTTGGCAAGTGAGCGCACCAACCCGCACAAAATAGCTTTACCGCAATACCTTCTTTTTAAGTCGGGTCGCATGCGCTTCAAGACTTCCTTTAAAGGTACCTCTTTTCCAAAGCAAAAGGATTCTGACTATCCCTAGGACGCACAAAGACAGGTACTTGAAGCTGAGACTCATGGGGCTTCAAATAATAGTCCTTTTGTGTTTCGGCACCTCGATGCGATGATGCGCCAAGGTCAACCAGGCATAATAACATTGATAGGATTATCTTGATCGCGCTCAAGCTCAGAAATTATTGGGAGCTCTAAGTCCTTCATTCTCTGCATGGCGTGACCAAGTGATCATATGACTCAGCATCATAATTTGGTACCTTATCAATAGAGCCTTCAACAGTTCGTCTCATGAAGATTTTCAATTGCCGACTTACCACGCCCAGAGCCTTACTTGAACAACCTCCCAAAGGCATTAACCACCTTCACGGCGATTCTAGGACCGAGTGCAGCCCAGGGGCGAAGACCATGGCCTATGAGCCACCTACGCTCCACTATAGTGGACAAGAGCTGAGGATACAACTCCTCGTCATACTCAAGGCGAAAGCTTGCAGCTTTTGCTTCCTGCACCTCCAATGACCCGACTCACAGTAGCCAAGCTCTCCCAACTGTGTAAAGAAATCCTCCTTACCACGCTTTCAGATGTTTAAGGGCCCGTTACAAGGCGACTTATATTTGACCGCCAAGACGCTCACAGTATATTTGAGAAGCGGTGACATCTTTTCTCCGCAAGCCTCTCCGAATACGCATTGGCCTCTTTTATCTCGGCTTGGGACGGCCAATTGCGCTTGCAGTAACGCAATCTGCCGATCCTTTTCACTATCATTGCTGCTTTCCCCAACAAACTTTGCCTTCAATCGACCAAAGAAACAAGATCCTCAACCAGGTGACCCATTGGCGCATCCCCGGCACCGCTCACGGATCTCAGGTTCGGGAAGATTCGTGAACGGACTCTCTTTGGGAGGTGACTCGCACCACTGTTGAACCTATTGGCACATACACAGACTCATCAATATCTCACACGCAAACTTGATGAAAACAAAAAATAATCATACTATCAAGACTACTACCGGGGGCGAGAAACATTTGCTGACGGGTGCGATGATGCTTTGCCTCACTCCCGAAGATTCAACATGAACAGTCACGGGGCTTCTTCTTTGCCGAACTCATACTCCGCACGCGACTTTACGCATAGCCCATGCTCTTGTTCCTCCATTTCCTCATCAATGGGATCGCCACTACGGGTGGTGGTGCACAAGAATAGCGAGGGCGACGAGGGCTCGCGCCTTGCACCGGCGTTGCCTCTATCGCGAACGAAGAGCCTGGTCCACTGTCATCCCTAAGTTCAACTCCATTGTATGCCCCGCGGTACTCGCTAGTATTGGTTCTTCGCCTTCTTTCAAAGGCGTGCCCCGGACCTCATCCAATGGTTTCGCTAATTGCACCACATTGAATAGATCCATTTCTGCGCAAAGGAAGCAACAAATAACATAAGTTATATAATGCGCAAATCGCAATGAAGACTCACATTATTTACACAGAGGTACAGTGAATGAGTACCCACCCGGCCATTGCCATCCAAGAAGATTGGGATCTCATCTTGGGACCAAAATAGTTACGGTGATGCCCATATGTACGAAATCCTCCGGATAGGCACTAATGGGGATGCGGTTGTCATTTATCAGATTCCGCATCCTGGCATATACCGACCTGTAGGGGCACTCATCCCTTTCTAATGTACCCCGGGTATAAAACTCATAGTTCCATGGAAAGCATATATCATCTACCGAAGAAATACTCCTCCAATTCAAGGCGAGTCTAGCTTATCCGTTATAGCATTGGAGCCTACCGGTAATTCGTGCTTCGCCAAAAGATACCCACCCATGTGCCCATATTGTGTGATAAAATGCGGAATAAATGAATGGTTGGGTTCATCGCCAAGAACGGCAATTTACCTCAAAATTGGTAACTTTGGCCGCACCGATACAGTGTAACTGGGATATATGCATCGTAATAGTTTAAAACATCGCATAGAAAGCGGGAGGGCACGCTGGTTCAAAAATCGAACAACCCATATAAACCCCCACTTTCCCTCAGGGGAAGTCCGCATGTTTTCCGCGCATCCGGCACAACCGGATGCACGTCAAGCGGTATAAAATAATCTGAGGAGAACTCTAAGAGATCGCTCTCGGATAAAAAGGAGGTAAAGTCCGATAATTGTTTCACCATGGTGTTGGATGTATAGAAGCACGCCGCGGTACCTTGAAGTGGGTCAATTTCACGGATTGCAGCTGCAGGTCTATTACAACAATGGCGGATTCTTATTACTTTTTTTTACGGTGAATAACATTGTGAAAATGAAGAGTGGTTTTATACCTTTTCTCATCCACCGATATGTGCCACATGGACCCCACTACCTTCACTTGTGTGGCTGAGATTCCTTTGATGGGACGCGGGCGAACTTTCCCCGAATAACGAGGCGTTTACTATTCACTTCCATGTCTAGATACAACGTACCGGCGGGTATATGTTTATGGCTTCTTTGATACGCTGTTACGCGTTTTATTATTGACTACGGTTATTAGTCTAGCATCCGCATTCACGCTGCGCGCATACTAGACTGGGGACATGATGACGTATAGTCGGAGTCGAGTCATAAACCCAACCGAGCCCTTACATACTCGCAAGCCCGGCACGAACCGTTAATATCAATAAGAGTTAGGGCTCACGAAAGCCCAAGCCCAAATCTATTTACAGAATAGATATCCGATATCTTCAAAAATAAGAAGATAATTATTCCCAACCGACAAGCGGGATACCGAAGGTTGGGGAACACGGAATCAACAAGGACTCCGTATGCATATATAAGGGAATCATATCCCTCGTTTAAGGTACGATCTGAGGAACCCTAAAACTCCTTAAACCCTAAACCATTACTTACTCAATGAGGATAATCGTGGAGACAATCCATGATTGCCTAAGCGGTTTTTTGTTCTTAGCATGCAGTTTTTATTTTCTCAATTAATCATTCTCATTAGGTAGGAGCCCCAAACCAGGAACGCCCAACTTTTGTATCAACAGTAATTAAATATTTAAATATTTAATAAATTGTATTGTTTTTTTAAGCAAGAAGTATTTAAAAAGTATTAAAATAAACTAAAAAATAACAAAACAAATTTATCGGTTTTTATTCGAGGACATCAAATCCACAAAATTCGAAAAATAGCAATAACAGCATAAGATAAACATGAAGTTTAAAATCAATCTTACTAATTCAATAATTAGATTTAACTAGTAATACCAAAAAACAATTGTTAAGTAGGGAAAAGAGTTTGTAATTTCTTCTTACGGAAAAGTATACGTTCTATCCTACTTAACTGTAATATTATATTATGTCGTTTTTATGTACAAGTAATTGTTTTATGCACCGTGTTTGAAGGTTTTTAACACTTCGTAATACCAAAAGAGTCAAAATATTCAAACCCTTTACTCTTACTATAATTTTCTTAAGGTCCAAGCACATATGTATGATTTTGATTTTGTCTTCGAAAATTCAAGATTCAAGATTTCTTTAATCTATAAATAACCATTTTAAATCCCAGTATCAAAACCCAATAAACACATACACAATAGTACTTCAAAGCACAATATACAAACTCAAACAAACTCACCTTTTAATTATATTCGATCACCCATGCAACGTTCAATTTCATCAGTCAAAAATGTTCACCGTAACCTCCTTCAATGCCACAAGTCACCAAATGCCGCCATCATCACACGGCAGCAGCCGCCATGTGATGTCTTCATCAACCATCGTGGGATCGACACAAAGAAAAATGTTGCTGGATTATTATATCATCATCTTAAGAGGTTAAGACTAAGACCTTTTTTGGACAGTAAGAATATGAAACCTGGCGATAGATTGTTTGATAATATTGATAGAGCAATAAGCACGTGTAAAGTTGGGGTTGCGGTTTTTTCTCCACGTTATTGTCAATCTTATTTTTGTTTGCATGAATTAGCTCGTATAATGGAAGCTAAGAAGAAGGTTATACCAGTTTTTTGTGACGTCAAACCATCTGAGCTAATCATTAAGGATGACTGGAAGGCACCCAAACATGAGCTAGATCGATTCCGGTTAGCTCTTGAGGAAGCTAAATACACTGTTGGGCTAACCTTTAATTCGTCAAACGGGTAAATACCTAACATGCTATCATTCATTTCCATTTTTATTTTATTTTTTTATTTTAAATACGAAACACTAAAGAAACACAAATAATGACATGGTATTAACCCATATTGCATGAAGATACAAAAATGTGGCATGAAAATGGTTGTTGAAATACAAAAACTATTTAAATGGAATTGAAGTGATTAATTTGCAAGGCAAGATGCATATGATAAATACTATTGAAGTTGCATCAAGGTTTTACTGTACAAGCCATAAAGCAATTACCCTTCTTAAACGGATCATGTTATCACATTGTATAGTAACCAAATTACAAAAGTATCATCGTGCATAAACTTACTATCGATCGTACATTTATCTTACTTTCGTATTCTTATTTATTTATTTTTTCTTCTGGGAATAACCATTGTATATATATTTGACGACTAACTAATTTTTATTTGTCCGATAAATGCAGGGACTGGCCAGAATTTTTAATGACCGCAACCGAAGCCATTATTGAGAATATGATAGAGCTGGAACATGCAGGAAGAGCAACAGCAGCAACAGAAGTTAGTCAGCCAATTTAATTGACGGATGCATATATTGACACATTCCATTAACCATGCACAAATGCATGTGACGTTCATTTCATTCAATTTAATTTGCATATAAAATAAAACTAATTAGTTGATTCTTTTAATTAATTAATTAATTAATTAATTTGTTGTATATCCACATAAACCTTTCATTTGGTTTGAAAATTCAAATTTCAAAGTCAGGTTTTTGTATTTTATTCTTTGATCCAAAATTGTGTAGTTTTCTCCTTTCATGTAAATTCTCTTGATATCAATAAATTGTGGAAACGATTATTGTGTTTCTTAATTCTGGATCAGTGGATATTACACAATATTTTCGCCAGAAAACCTTTGTCCGGCGGGTAACTTCCATAACAAATTAACGGATTTGTATATGATTCATACGAGAAAAAAGAAAATACTGTTCGATCATTTATCATCGGCATGCAGAATAAATATATGTATGCATAAATTATAAAAGAAGGACCATGACCATGACCATGACCATGCATGCAACATTGGAAAAGACGTGCAGATCGATCTCTTTCGCAAACACTAGTAGGACTAGAGTTTGACAGGAATTCTTAAATCATTAACTTAATTTACATACTAAGAGCACAAGGTATCGTGACTCAAGCCAAATAGCCACATTAGTGTCATCTCAGTATCTTACTTTTAACACTCACATACCAAAATACACCGTCCTCATGACTTGAGCCATTTTCACCTTTTTTGAAACCTATCATACCCAATTAAAACTCAACATTCAACACAAAACCCGTTTAAGAAAAAACAAAAACAAGTGGAATTTGCGTAAGCCAAGTGAATGGCTTCCAAATTGGGGGTGTTAAGATAGCAGCTCCAATCCAAGTGGCAAGTGGGATTTGGCTTGAGTTTGAGCCACGGTAGCGGGTGCTCTAATAAGTTACCCACATATCAAGGAATCAATTATAATCATTCATTTTCTTATCAATTAAAAAACTTAGTTTCACTCCCTCTTTAAAAAAAATTAATATCTCTTAAAGTTAATATGTAAGCAAAAAAATATATATATATATATATATATATATATATATATATATATATATATATATATATATATATATATATACCGCGAAAGCATTTAAATATCCATCTATAGGCGGGCATTTTGATAAACTTTCGAAATTTGTTTTACTCGCGATTTTTTTCTTACATTTTTGGTTGTTGAAACTTTCTTAATAAATCACATATGATTCACACTACTTTTTATGTTCGAGCATTAAAACCTGTAGTAAAACAAACATAACTCTTTTTACAAAATTCTAAAATTTTGATTGTTTTTTTCTGAAACAAGACATTAATAAGTTTCTAATCATATATAACATATTATATTTCAAATTATAAATTGCAACAGTTAATTATTCAAAGTTAGATAAAACAAATAAAATCACATGTGATCTATATTACATGTGATTCTTACCACATGTGATCTTTATCACGTGTGATTATAGAAGTTTTATAAAAAAATGTTCTAATATAAAAGTTGATATACAACGTGTGTTATATGCTTAGAAAGCCATGAATATGTGTTAATTATGTTAATTTTAATACATTTGATTAGTGTTTAAAATACAAATTAGTGTTAAATCACATGTAATATATTATGTGAATTTCAATACTAAAAAAAGTGAAAATAGAAAGTGAAAAAGTGAAAAATTTTATTTTTTCAAAAGTATATGAAAGTGCCCGTGTATAAAAATATAATAAAATCTCATCCAAGATATAATTTGTTTTGGTTAATGATTAATGATTCATAGGATAGTTAAATCATAAAATCATGGGTGTAAATGTGTACATGCATTTCGTGCAATGTTGCAAAATCGGTCAACTCGCCGATTAATCGGATTATCGTTAATCGGCCGAGTACCGCTTCGATTTTTGAAAATCGGTCAAAAATCGGCCTAGGAAAAATCGACACTAAGCGTTCAAAAATCGGCCGAATCGGCCGATTAATCAGCTGGATCGGTCAAAATCGGCCGAATCGGTCAAAAATCGGCCGAATCGATGAAAAATCGGTGAATCGAACAAATCGGTCTTTTTAAAAATAATAATAATTTAGGCATTCTACTTAATTTGGGGATCGTATATTTAACTTATAACGCATAATGGGCATCATAATCAAAATTGGAGCCTTTTATTGAGGTTTGAAAACATAGCAGGCTTTGAATCGGTTAAGATTTTTAGTTTGGTCTCAAATACCAAAATTGCGGAAATGCCAATCCGATTAATCACCGATTAATCCCGACTTGACCGATTACTTTGCTGGGTGGTATTGCGACCGCCGACTACCGATTCCACGATTTTTGCAACATTGATTTCAGGTATGACATCATTCATTGCTCTCTCTCTCTCTCTCTCTCTCTTTCTCTCTCTCTCTCTCTCTCTCTATACTCACACACACACGAACACATTTATCCTTATGTTGATGACTTATTCTTACGCGAGGAGCGGTTCGCAAGGTCTATCCATGCGCTCCGGCTAACGTAGTGTGTTTCTTTATCTTGTTACAAGCAATCTCAAGCTTTTAGAAGTATCAAATCTATAGCTCAAGTAGGTTCTGATCATTAGGTTCAATCTATTGTACGATCAGTGGTGCGCCACCGTGAGACCACGTTCTAAACACCTTCAATGGTTCTTTAGATATCTGTTTTCGATACTTCTATTCAAAAATGGTCTTTGAAGCGGCTTAGTGCCTCCACCAACAACGTTCTTGGCGTCATCGAAGTGTTCACGAGACTCGGAGAGGAGTTCACCAAAGAGTTCCCCAAATTGCCAATAAAACATTCACAAACCCCACATTTACCATAACAACCACTAGTCAAACGAATCCCATTACATCGGTGCACCGGATACACTTACTATTGATGAAGCTTTTGTGATGGCTGACATTTCATAGTTGGAGCCTCTCATGAGGAGAAGGGTGAGGAACTAAGGTTGACCGGTGTGAGAACTTCAGGTTGGGTATTGACGAAGAGTAAGATGAAGAAATGGATATGAAAGCTCGCTAGGTTTCCAAAGCGCGTCGGTGACCTCGACTCGGTGAATCGAGACCAGGAACCTCCTTACCATTTCTTACTACACATTTAAGGAATAACCCGTCAAGACGAAGGATGCTTGATGAGGTGTAATTTTATCGTTTTAAGTGGTCGTTTAGCCCTTGAACTTGTACATATTTGATCATATATTGCCATAAATTGCTTCTTTTTAAGGATCTTGTGTTATTGAATATGTAATCACTACACCCTTTTCTCCCTCATTAAGAAAGTCAACATTATCAATCTCAATTTCATATTGACTTGAACATGCATCATCACTAGATTCACTATCATCACTACCATTTTGTTCCTCGTTTATAAAATCTAAGATATCGTAATCAAAGTCTTCTAAATATAAGTCAACCATGTTACTATTATCATAACCACGTACACCTTACAAAACATCAATTTTTAATTCTTGAGCTCAATGTGGTACTAGTCGTACAATAATATAACCACTTTAACAAGCATTAAAACAAACCTTCTAACGATTGTGAAAAGATAATCAATTGGCATACCTTCAAAATCAATATTTGTTATCTTTTTTACAACACCTTTGAGATATTTCAAAGGGCTTGGAACGAAAATAACAGCGTGCTTCAAATTAAAGCTAAAATTCAGCTTCGTTCTCTTCAATTTTGGATTTGCGGAAAATTAGGGTTTTAAGCAATGTTGCAAAAATCGGCCTAGGCCGCTGATTAATCAGTAATCGGCCTTATATCTTGTTTATTTTTGAAAATCAGTGGCAAAAATCAGCCACTAATTAATAAAAAATCGACAGAATCGGTCCCAAATCGGTCAACTTTTAAAAAAAAATAATTTAGGGATTAAACTTAATTTAAGGATCGTTTATTTCACTTATAACGCGTAATGGGCCTCATAATCAGAATTGGAGCCTTTTTATTGAGGTTTGTAAACATGGTAGGCTTGGAATCAGTTAAGATATTTACTTTTGTCTCCAGAAATACCCAAAACTTGTAGGAAATGACAATCTGATTAATCACCGATTAATCCTGCCTTGACCGATTAATCGCTTGAGGGTGGTCGACCGTCCGACTACCGATTCATGATTTTTGCAACATTGGTTTTTAGTAAAAATTAGAGGATCAAAAATACAAAAGAATACAAATTATAGTTAAGTAATGTATAGTAAAGGCTTACCTTTAGCCATGGATGAATTATTCATGAATATTATGCATTTTGGAAACAATATAATCAGGATTTTAAAAGAAAAGATTTTGGTCGTTAGCTAGGTGTAAGTGAAGTGAAGTGAAGTTATCACTTCATTTATATAGCGATTGATTTAAATGTTACTTGGGTGGGAAAGTGTAACACCCTCGGTTTAAGTGGTATGCGGAATTTAAACCGGGTGTTACTTCATGGCATAACAATTATAACAATAAAAAAACAAACTCTAATTAAGTCATTTTAAAAGATTTATCATTCGAATTATATAAATATCAAAGTTTTCAAAATAATGTCCCAATAGTTTCACGGTTTACAAATTTCACAAATAAGTTTTCAAATGATAATAAAATTTATAGCCCTCTTGATGAATCCGTACTCCTCCGTTCCAGCCTCGATCATTATGGACCTAAGATCAACATGCCAAAAGTATCAACACAAAGGTTGGTGAGTTCATAAAGTTTATTTAAATTGTTGATCATAACATTCGTAGTGTGAGTTACGTTGTCTCACACTCATAGTTGAAAATAAAACATTTATTGTTTCACATAATTGCAATTACCAAATATAGATAGTGCTTTCGTTGCTCTAATAGAAATTGGAATTATTGTTGCAATCATAGCCTAGTAGGTAATTTGTTGTTATACCTAGTGTTCTCAAATGTTTGTTGTTCGTTTTTGCTCTAACTAAGTTAACTTAATGGTTACATTAATCCCAATAAATCTAACCATAATATTACGATAGCGTGGTTGCGGGTCGATAAAACCACCTTTTCTACGAGCAAGCTTTTCAACCCTCTAGGCAAATGAACCTAATCGTTTTAGTATAGAATGGGGTAAGCCTCGGGGATTGATTTCGTTCTCTAGAGGAATAGGAATGCTAGAAAGAGATATATGACGAGACGGTGAGGTCGAGGAAGATTCTTTTTAGTCTTTTTATTGTTTTTTAGAAAGAAAGGGTAAAAATCTCGAGGTATATGATTGGGGGGTGGTACTTCTATCGATTTTACTACTTAACTACTTATCTAATTTTCTAATTAACTAGTGGATAGATTATGCTAATTGTAGATGTGATCATATGATGATTAAATATGTGTTCACTTAGATGCTATTACTCCCTAGTTATCTTTTATTGGTCGGTTGAATTGTCACTTCCTTTATCTTAATTAGTGTGTTGTATTCCGTTTGGTCATAGGGTGGTGCCTAATTCCCTAGTTCTATGAATTGCAACTCTCCTTTAGAAGGCCACGGATCGGCAAGTGCAATAGCATCTCCCCCGAATACACTAATATCCTAAAGCTACAATTCACGCAATAAACACAACGAATGGCCTAATGTGCTCTCAAAGGCTTTTTGCTATTTAGGACGTTCAAGCTCGCAACAATGAAGAAGAAGCCAGTTTTCCTTAATCTAGCGTCTACCAATTAAGATAAGAGACAACTTAACAACAATTAATAACTAGGTTTCATATATCTAAGCAAACACGCAAGTATTTTAGCTAGACATGTTAAACAAGCAATCATATACTATACAATTGAACATGGGGTAGACATAATGATAAATTAGATAAACAAACTTATCCTGCAAATAAGACTCAAGTTAGTAGTAAACAGGTCTTCATTTGCCGGACGGATCCCACGGTTCCCTCTTTGGAGGGATCCGTCTAGGCAAAACAGAGGGATCCTTCATGCGAAAGTTTAAGACAGCAATGTTGATGTGAACAAATGATGTCAACATCAAAATGAGATATGTAATAAGGCACCAAGCATATACTCAAGACAACAAAAACATGTAATTTCATTCAATAAAAATATGAGAAATGATCTACAAATCTCTAAGACTAAGAGAATAATTTAAACATGAAATGTGATTCCTAAACGATCTAAGTTAAGCTTAAGACTAGGACACCACTTGAATCCTTAAGCTCACGGTTGTTTAGGTTTGTTGACCTCATCGAAACCTTCGAGGAGGTGATAAAACATGAAAAGTTTCTCTTCATGTAGTTCATGTATCAAGCCTTCAACATGTTGACAATGATAACAATCCTTGTCATGGCTCGGAAAAGGTGGTGGTAGAAATGGAGCGGCTTGATGTGGAGGATCAAGTGAAGAGGGTTGAGGATCCTCAAAAGAAGGAGGGATTGGTGGAGGCACATTCAATGATGGCTCAACAAAGGATGATGGTGGAGGTAGATAGGTGTCAACTTCCATGTGGTCGGGTGGTTGACTTTGATGATTCCTCATAATCCAAAATAGACCATTTGAGGGAAATGGAGAAAAGGATCTTGTGCAAGTGTTGATTCAACACATTGGTTTTGTTGCACAATCTTTTCTATTGAAGAGAGTGTCGGTAATGGTGGAGGATGGGATGGCCTAGGAGGTAAGTCCTCTAAGTTGTAGAGATATGGAGATGATTGTGAAGTGGTAAATAATATGGCTCTAGGCACCAAAGATGATGGTTGGGTGGAAATGGGTGTGTTTGGTTTAGTAGGAATTGTGGTGTTTGGTGATGATATTTTTTTGGGAACAATCCTTTTGGGGATTGGTTTGATTGGTTGAGTTGGTGGAGGAGAGATCCTAGAATTTGTGGATTTAACGGGAGATGATTCGGTTGAGGAAATTTCGTGTACAACACGCGCAAGTTTCTTGGGTGGTCCTTTGGTGGATGAGTTAGCACTGGGAGCTTTCCTCATGATGAATAAACTAAGGAAAAGGTTTCTAAATGCTGAGAATTAAGTTATGGTTGATGACAAAGAAGTTCTAACAAGATGACTTATAAAGGGAAGGATTTGGGAAGTTCATTAAAGCCTTAAACCACCAAGATCCTTAGAAATGTGATGATTTGCATGCACAAGGGTCAACTACAGATTTGAACTGATCTATGAGTTTGATTAAGGCAATATGGAGTGTTCAAGTTAGCAAGGAGAGCTTGAAATGATTGTTTTAGGTAGGATTTCTTGAATCGCCGTTGGTTCCCAGGTTCCCTCCAATGAGGGATCCGTCTAGGCTAATCCTAGGGATCCGGCTATTAGCAGTCAAGAAAAGAAGAAAATGATGTTGGTAGAGTCTAATACCTATACATCTTGAGTGTCTCAGTCTTCTTAAGTGTTTTAAATGAGGTGACTTAAATGATCATGGGTAATGAGTAGTGGTAGCTAATGATTGCCTTTTATGGAAGGAAAATGAGACTTTATGACCATCAATGGGTGATCAAGGATAACACTAGGAATATTGATAGTGTCAAGTGATGTTAAATGATCCTAGAGATTAGATGGCAACTTGGGATAAATTTGAAAATTCTTTAAAAAATTATAAGAATTGAAAAACTAGTTTTTGACCCATTTTGAGGTAGAGATGACTAAAATCAAATTGCTAAAATTGAGAGATTTATAAAACTAAATGTGTTGACATGTGAGAGATGATATGTGAGTATGGGAGCGAAAGGATGATGAGTTTTGGTGATATGATAAATAAAAAGGCACTTTGAGTGTGATCCTAAATGAGCTATGAGTGAGTGTGAAGCTTACTAAGCTTGAAGAAGACTTAAGTGGTCCTAAGGCCTTATGTTTAGCTAGTGTGAAGTGTTCTAGTGAGTTGTTTTGATGTGTGGGGTTACTGATTGTAAATCTGTCACCCCGGATCCCACGGTTCCCTGAAAGGAGGGATCCGTCTAGTATATCTTTAGGGATCCGAAGCAGCTGCAGATCGAAGCATCACAGAAAAGAATGCATATTTTGCACTATACTATGTATACCAATTGCTATTGGTCTCTACTCTAAAAGAACAACAAAACAAGTAAAATATCTCATAAACCATATCATAAATAAGAGTAGTAATGACAATATCCAAACAACCAAAATAAAGCATTTCAAAACATAGGCATCCATTGTAAAATGATAAACAAAATGTCTAAAAGCAACCATAATCCTAATGTCACTTTTGTCAATCTTTTCTCTTCCTCTTTCCCGACTTCACGACGTAGTTAGTTAGGCATTGGATCATGCCCGTCAATTGTTTGAATTCTTCGGTCTCGTTTGGAAGAGTTGGAAGTTGTTCACGATGAGGTTATGGGGTCCAAGTTGGCGTTGGCGGCAGGGTTGACATTTACTTCTTCTTCGTCCGAGGAGTCCGGGAGAGCCCGAGGTCTTCTTCCATTGACCATGAACCGTTTAGAGGGTTGTTTGGTGAGTGGTACCATGGCGTGTCGGAAAGGAAATGATCATCGTTGATTGGAGAAGGTTGCATTGCACTAACATACTCTCGGTCATGAGGAGCATACCATAGGGAAGTACCATGTTGGCGACTTTGAATACACCGGCCATTCTCTTCACCATGTAATAGGCAAGATTAAATGGCCTTTGGTGAATGAGGCAATATATCATTTGGACAAGACATGCATTTGGATGGTCTTTGTTTCCGACCAAACTAATAACATTCTCCCTAAGAATTTCTTCCCACTTTCTATAGATGGGATGCATTTCGAAGAGTTCCATTTGAAAGGGATCACGGTGAATAAGCTCTTTGTTGTAGTTGAAGCGAGATTAGTCGGCTCTAATTTGGAAAATGGTGTCTCGAACAATTGCGGGGTCATCAAGAGGAGTGCGGTAGCTTGGTTTGGAATCTAGTGCAAAAAATTGAGTGGATATTGCCCAATCTTGGGAATATATACAAATTCCTTCACAAGGAATGCAGAGGATTTGAGCAAATGTGTTGAGGGGTAGAGTAACGTTTTGTTTATTGATGATAAAAGCGATTGAGATGCTATCATCACTATTTCGAATGATCCTAACGCTTTTGTTGAATTCAAAGATGAAAACCGGACAAATTTGTTCATCAATATCAAGGAGACAATCAAAGTTGATTGCCGAGAAGACTTGACGAATGTCGGTATTTTCAAGGAAACATTCCTTGACCACACGACCTTCGTGGATAAGTCGTTTTCAAGTCTTTTGAAGATTTTACGATCGATTTTTGAAAACCCTCTTCGATAGTATTTAGTGAGGTAGTGGACGGTATCATGGTGGTCTTGTTGGGTAGCTTTAGGCATGGTTCGTTCTAGAAAAACTAATATTCCAATTAGGTAAAATTTGTTGAGATGGGTTTATGGTTTTGATTTGTATTAACAATGTTGTAAGCATAATGGAATCTTAGTTATGAGAAAACCTTTTCTAGTAATCAATTTTGCAAAACATAATTTCATCAATTGATAAAAAAAATTGAAAACCATAAACCCTAGGATGAGGATGATGAAGATTAGAACATATGAGTGTAATTACTTACAATGATGTTCTAGAGGAAGATGCTTGAGAATATGAAGCCCTATGGAGATGAAAGCAGCAATTGGGTCGTTTTTGTGTTATGTGAGGAGAGGGAAAAGAGAGCGAATTGGTTTTGAAAAGCGTATGGTTGGTTTGTCACACAGTTCCCGGATCCCTTGTAATGGGATCCGCTAGTACAACTTGTGGGATCAGGCTCTGTGGGACGAAAAAGGGTGTTTGGTGTTATTTTTGTAATAAGTTATACACTAGCTTATGGAACAAAAATAGCTTTTGAGATTCCTAATTGAATAGATATTTGGTCAACGGGATTTGATAAGTTAATTATCAAGGATCTATTTGTGACGGCGGCTTTAGTTTGACGATCTTTTAGAAAATCAAGGAAGAACACTATTCCCGATGAGTAAGTAGGAAAGTGGCAAAAAGAGACTTTTTAGAGACTAGCAATTATTAACGTCTAAATAAAAAATAATATCAACATATCCATGTAAATGTAAACTAGCTAATTTGTGGATAAGTAAACATACTTCTAAACTTCTTGATATGATTTATGGAAACCATAAAACCGAAATACTTCATGAGCTTTTAAAGTAATCTGTTGTACTTAGAATAAGTAAGTTGCGATTACTTTTAGGTTCTTCCTTGAAAGTTGACTTCATTTTTCTTTGAATAGAAATGAAGACTTTGGAGAGATCCTAGCATGAAGATTTCTTGAAAAGAAAATGTTAGAATAATCTATCACTATCCAACATAAAAGAAACAATTTGTTTTAAAAGATTTTCTTCTTTGTAATTTTCAAACATACACGGATCGTATCAAGTTTTTAAAGTACAACATACTCTAAGAAACTTAAAACTTCGTTTTAAAATATTTAGATTGACTTATGACAATCTATTTATATGTGTATGTTGGACGTTGATAGATAAATATGAAAGTATGTAATGTAAAGGTAAAGAGTAAGAACCATAAAACCACGACACAAGTATTTATAGTGGTTCACCTACAAGGACACCTTCCTTTCCCTACTCCACTCCCCGAGTTACCTACTCGAGAGTTCGTAATCACTACACGACACAACTCCTTATGGCGGAGAAGCCTTCTAGCGTTGCCTACTCTTTTTCGGTACTAGGCTAGACACGGGTTCTTCCACAAGGTAGAACTACACCTATCACAACTTAAGCCTACAATTTATCCAAGACAAGGCTAGATACCGAGATCCATTACAAAGGAGGAACTACTACCCAACACTACACAACACCTATCCCAAAGGAGACCCACTCCTTATTACAACATCATCAAGGATATCAATATCCTTGGATACAACCTATCTCTATTTGTACATCGATACACCATATCGATTGTACACCCTTGCATCCTTCACTAATGCCCTTGACACGGACGTTAAGCACCTTTCAATAATGCCTTCGCCTTGACTCTTTCGGCATCCTTCACTAATGCCTTTGACATGGACGTTAAGCACCTTTTACTAATGCCTTCGTCTTGACTCTTTCGGCATCATTCACTAATCCCTTTGACACGGACGTTAAACACCTTTCACTAATGCCTTCGTCTTAACTCTTTCGGCATCATTCACTAATGCCTTTGACACAACACTTCTAGGGAGGAAGAAAGAACTATCAACAAGAGAACCTCAGTAGTCTTGATGATGACGAACCATGGCAACTCATGGACTTGAGCTTGCTTAACTTCAAAAGGTGGTGATCTCTCCTTTAAGAGGAACCTAGAGAATCACACAAAAACAAACACAAACTACATAGAGAGATCCTTTGGATCTAAGGTTAGAAAGTTTATAATACTAGGTGAAAGTATGTGTGGGAGTGATGACCCAAAATGAAGAAATGGCTCACTATTTATAGAAGAAAATAAGCAAGCTCCACGGATCCTCACTTGAGGGATCCGGTCCAGGTAAACTGGGGGAACAGTGGGACGCTCATCTTTGCTCATGCGTTTTGGGTCATGGGTCATGGTTTATGGGTCATGGGTCCTAGATTTTTGACCATGGGTATCCAAGTAGATACAATGTATCTAGTAGGTGCAATGCATCTAGTCTATGGGTCATGGGTTAAATCCATGGGTCATGGATAATACCCATTTATGACTTACGCATGATGTCATGCAATGAGTTAAGGATTATGCTCCATGGGTATGGGTCATAGACTTTGGGTTACACTGACTATTCAATATGTATTTGGTCGATGGGTCAAATACTTAAACTTCTACCCATTATATTACCCATTATAATACATCCTAATTATGAATATATCTACCCAATATGTAAACACTAGTTGTTGTACATATGTATTACTAAATCATGAAAACACTTTTACTTGTTTAGTGTTTTATGTGAAAACGTAAGTGTGTTAGTAAGCTATTGGCTCAAACCATTTACGTATTTTATTTGTTTCGTTAAAATGATTTTACGTTTGTTATCGACAAAACATTAGAAGATCGTAAAATATAAATAAACTTTTTATGGCTTTTTGTGGCTTATTTGTATTTTTTTTAAAGCATGTGGGTGACTTAGGAGACATATCGAGTAATGATGATTGTAATATCACTTGCCCGATCTTTAAACCCAAAAATTCACCACATAAAAGGCTGATATGCATGTTGGCGATTCAGTTCCACATGCATAAAATAGCTTCAATAGGCATAAAATAGTTTCAATGGTCTTTGTTGACATCTAAAATAAGGTTCAAATTTCCAATTTCTAGAGGCATTCTACGTGCTCGCCATGGCTACAACCACATAATAGTGGTTACCCCACCAAGATCTGAACGCTATGGCCAAATTCAAGCGGTTAATATAGAAAGCTCATCATTGCCTCTTGCAATCAATATTGTATAATAAGCGAAGCCGGCCCAAATGCAACCCACTGCATTCCACCCACTTCTCAACCTGCTTCAACACCCTCTGTTTCAAACTAAATACAGTAACTATGAAAGCAATACTCAAAACACGCCATGGCAACAACATGGCTACCATGCCAAAAGGCGCTTAAAACAACGGTGTCAAATAACATTATACAACCTTAGTAGGTTACCATGCCAATAGGCGGGCATCCTTACCTTTAATCGACCCTATCCAAAGTCATCATACCTAACCACTTTACAACTTTGTAAGATAGGGCAAACATATCGATTTACAACCGAAGCAATGGTGTATGAGAAAGAGACGTGAGAGGCGTTATCTAGGATCGAGAGGGGCCCAGTTACTTATTTCATGTGAGGCCTCACTCACCAAACCAAACCACAAATTTTGGCCAACAAAGAACAAATACCACCATGGCAGCAACTACAATTCAAGTTATGTGCTTTGGCCAAAATAATGCCCTCGATAAGCCTATAAAATAAACACAAAAAAAAAAGTTAGAAACCACTTATCGTTGTTTCGAACATTTGCATTAGTTTCAACCAACCACAAAGACCATTTTGGCAATTTACTAAAAAGTTCAAACAAATATTGTAACATACAACAATAATCACCATCATCTAATCAAGTAAACAAAGATTTGGCTAACCATTCTATGTTTATCCTAAGTTTACTATAGTTACCAAAAATGTTATATAGAACATGATTGAATTCACACTATCTAAATAAGGCTATAAGTCGCAAAAATAAGCTAATCAGAAATTAAGCAACCCCATAAGCCCAAAATTAACCTACCACAACAACAAACAAAAACACAAAATTTATTAAAATAAAACCCTTATAGTAAAAACTTCGAGTTAGCAAAACCCCCAAATTATGTCAAAACCCTAAGCATAAGAAATGAACAGATCAAAATAAAAACACAAAGATCTAAAATTTTAGTGAGACACGACAGATCTAGAACATACTTTAAAGCATAAGAAAAGACTAAGGCCTAGTAACAACGATTATCTGATGAAACACAGTAAATCCAGATGATAAAGAAACTAACCTAAGTCAATGATCCAAAAAACACTTTAAACCATTACAAATAACCAACACGTGGCAAGGAAAAAAGGGAAATGTACTGATAACAAATGGCTAAAATACAACCATACACCATGTTTCATCTCACAAAGAATCGTACCCCTATTAAAATAATATATTCCCTAGATGGTACTTGCTTTCACTCACAAAGATCACTATAGATCTTTCGGTGTCGGATCGGGCTGGGTTCGCCGATCGTTTTTTGTTGCGGGACGATGGTGAATGAAAGGGTGAGAGAGTGAGGAGACACATTATGTATGATCCGGATCCATTCCATGTTACTTTTTTCGGTTGTGGGCTTACCAACACCAAATGGGCCACAAAGTTGTGAACGGGCTTTGACAAAGTAATGTTTAATAATTTGTAAAAGTACATGTAAATTTATGTATTTGAATTATAAAATTGTTTTTTAAATTTGTTGCAATTCATATTTTAATTTGTTTGGTGGTTTTGTTGCGGTAGAGATGCCGGAATCTAAACAGGATATTGTGGTTTCGGTTGATGGTTTTGTGTTAGATGGTTTTGCTCATTGGTTTTTGGTCGATGATTTTAGCAAATGGGTTTTCTTGTTTGTGATTATTACAGTACTTTTATTAAACCAATAAAAGGTTCAAACATAAAAATTTGTAAAAGATTATCAGTTTCAAGAATAGTAGTTATAAAGTAATAAAAAGAGGTATAAGAAACACCTTTTAAGTGACATTTTATAACAAAACAATATCAACTAGTAAAAAATACATCAACTCTTGGCTAGCAAAATAGTATTTGAATGTAACCGGACAACAAGCAAAGTAGAAATCTTCATGACAAAATAGTATTTGAATGTAACTGGACAAACAACGTTAAGCAGAAAGCTAGGAGCCTATAAAGCAATATAGTCTTGGTCTTTAATTAAAAAATTGTGACAAACTTTCATTTAACCTACTCAAATTGGGAATATTGTTTTTTGGTTGATGGAGCTTCATTCAAAAATTTAAACGTTCCAATTTTAGGGATGTATTGTGGCAATATAATTATGTGTTTTACTGTAGTAAACCAAAACATACATTAGTTGGTATAGCAACTTGACTATCTTATCAGACAATAGATGAGTAACGAGTAGGTACTTATTTACAATAATAATGACATGACACTTTTGAATATTCTGTAATTAAAATTGAAAATTTTGAGCATAAGTGACTAAAATTGCCAAGTGACAAAAGTGAAAAATGTTTATAAAAAACGGGTTTGACGTATATGAAAATAAGTGAGCGTGATTCTACGGTTCTAATACTTGATTATTAAGTAATTTATAAAAACTTATAAAACACTTGAACTAGACTATTCGACTAGATACCACTAATCACTATCGCTAAAGTACTTAGCTAAAATCCGTTCTTGCTTAAGCTGAGTCTTCGTAGTAGTTAATAAAAAGGTAAATGGTTCAATGCCCGACACATTTCAATGACATTTACCTTTAAAAGTAACACAACTTCCGTCTTTCATTTATATTTTTTCTTCAAGATTCTAAAACACAACAAATTGGTGTAAACTTATTTATCAATATCATTATTAATATGTTCAAAAAAATATCATTATTATTATTTATATCAATCATTTTGTCTTCTCTTATCTCTTTTTTCTAGTATTTGTCTCTAGCTCGTGAAAGGCTAAATCTTTAATTCATAGTCATAAAAAAATTTCTTGTCATGCAATTACCGAAAAGTTGCATTCCCCTCCATTCATTGACTAGTTGTAGTCAAAGAAGTAATCCCAATATGTGTAATAAAAATAATACTAATGTTATTATACACCCTTTGTTATGACTTATGACAATATGACTCCTTTGAAACTTTCCTCTATTTCAAAAGTTTTATATACGGGCCTACGGTCAACAACCCAGATTCCGTATACAAATTAAAATATGATCACCATTTATCATTGCGAACAGAAAACATATAAATTTCATATGCATTATTTCAGATAATCAAACTAAACGATAAAATGGCTAAAGTTACAATTTTCAACTTTTAAGGTGGTGTTAGTTTTTCAGTTATTCCAAAATTCAGTAAATATGAGTTTTATAGGAGAAGAGTAGGACGCAAGCTCTAAATTGTTTTGAGCGTGTCAAAGGTCAATAGATATGTTGATTACTTGGAACTCACAATTGCTCTGATTATGAATATAATCATACTATTTGCGCATTATTCTTAGATTTTAGGTTAGAAAATATCATGAAACTTTTGCTAAGGTCAATAAATTCAGCAAGATGATATATGATGGCAAATATTTATGTTTGAAAATTTGTAATTCGATGTGATTTCTTGATCAAACATTTACATGTTCATTTATTGTTATTTTTTTAATTATTAATTCTATTCAAAATTGGTACCATGTAGCTGTGTTTAAAACTAAAACCGTGTTTTATTAAAAAGTTTTCATTCAAATTATAAACCGTGTAGTTGCTTTTTTAGTTTACATTTTTTGTTTAATTTGTCATTTAAGATTAAATTTTAAAAAACATTAAAGGGTATTAATAAAGGGTATTTTAAGAAAAACAGTTTATTCATTTTAAGTACTTTTAAGCTTTTAAGATTAAACATAACTGCTTTATAAGTAGTATATATATCGTATAAAAATATTATTCATTTTAAGTATTTTTAAGCTTTTAAGATTAAACATAACTACTTTATAAGTAGTATATATATCGTATAAAAATATTAAAATGTCCAAATGTTCATGCCATCTAAAGATATCTTGCCTATGTGTAATCCACATCAATTCCCATGTTAAGTCCACATCAGTGAGAAACCCTCGACTAGCATATAATAGCATAATGATGTAATGTCATGTAAACACGCTTAACAAAATTAAATGTGAAAGGCCGATCTATTTAAAGAATGAAAGATGCATGCATGGTGAATTAGGGGTGTTCATCGGTTCGGTTTTCGGTTTCATGAGTTGTATGGTTCGGGTTAATCGGTTTGAAATTTTTAAAACTAAACCAAACCAAACCAATTTTCGAACGGATAAAACCAAACCATACACCAAATTGAAATTCGGTTTGGTTTCGGTTAAAACCAAGAAAACCAAATTCAAGTAAACTTCAAAATATAATCTAAAAGTTACATATAAAAACCTAAAAGTTTAAATAAAATTATCAAATCAAAAGGTCTCACAAAGTGTTTAAGTAAATCAACAAAACAAAAGTTTAAGAAATCAAAATGTTTCATAACTTAACGGAAATAAATGAAAGCGAAATATGGGAGGAGAGGATACGATATATGTGAATTTATAAAAATCAAGTAGGTTAATTGCTCCTGGAATCCTAGATATGCATCAATCATTGATTTAATGAGTGGTTAGTTTATAAGATATTTTTAATTATTAGATTTTTTGTTAGGAAGATAAACATATAAAATTTGTATATATATACTTTAACTTTTTTATGTGGATAGATATATTCGGTTTTAGGTTTGGTTTGGTTTGTATTTGTCAAACCAAACCAAACCAAAACCATAAATACTTACGTTTGGTTTTAAACCAAACCATACACCAATTAAAATTTTCGGTCCGGTTTTATTCGGTTTTGGTCCGGTTTATATTTCGGTTTGTTCGGTGCCAAACCAAGCACTGAACACCCCTATGGTGAATCTTTATAATGGTTCAAATTTAGCATATAGCTGTGGGTCATATAATGTCCAATCCTGGCCCTTATGTGGTCCTAGTTGATGTAGATAGGCCCAACTTGTAAACATTCTCTATATATACTAAATCCCAACGACGGCGGAATAAAAATAAGGTTTTCCCTAAGCACGTGCAAGTATCATGCTACCTTGTGGTAATACGAATTATTGGTATCACTCTAAGCGGCTATGCTCTTTACCGAGTATGCACCTCGATTAAAACATTCACCAAATCTTCTACAAGATGGCACCGCTCTCCTATTTCATCTCTTTCTTCCCGATTCTACCGCTTTAAAATTATGTCAATCTTTTTTTTGGGGCCACCGCCTAAAATACTACTGGGATTCATGGATCACAACAAAGCTTAAGTAAAGAAATCAAATTCCGTTAGTAATTTTTTAATAAAAACTTTGTATTTTTTTCATGGTTTTTGATAACTATGTGGTTTCAACTACTTTGAGGCGGGATTCATGGATTATAAAAAAATTATGTGCGAGATAACAACATCTCTTTGATGGGTGAGTGTTTTCTTGATTCTTTCAATATCTTCAGTTTTGTAAAATTTATGGGTTTTTTGATTTACTTAGGATCTAGCAAATGAGAAGGATATTGCAAGTCGAGCTTTGGTGAAGCGTTGAAAAAAGGTAATTTGTAGGATACACGTGAATCAGGTCATGATGTTAAAGGTATAATTAAATCTTCTACTATTAATTGTTTAACTTATTAATTAGTTAGTTGTGATGAACTTCATGTTGGTAATTTTATTTAGCCTTTTTAATGGTTTATTTAAGAAATTTATTGGATTGTCTTTGGATAACACAACGCTCATATTCCACCACCATGTGATTTCATCTTCATGTGACATCGGGTTCGATGTCCTTACCCTCTGGTGGTATCAAGAGACCCGGGCAAAAGAGCCGGGTCTACTCTAGAATTTGAGAATCAGGTTCTATTTTACGTCTATTGCTTTGATTTTCTTTATTAGAGGCATAATGATAATTATTTAGGTCGTATTTAGCTTAATTCTTTACCATCTATGATATTGATTTAAGGATGGAAGTTTGGAAGGCTAAAGGCGATGACATGATAGATCGCTTTAACCCTAAAAGTTTTCACCATCTATCAGGTAAGACTAACGATTAACGGTTGTAATTATTATGTTGTGTTTGTTATATCGTAATGGTTTGGGAAAGTTGTGAATCGACGTGTTAGGGTTTGGTTTCATTAAGATCACATGAAGTTGCTGTGCGTATTCGGCCTAATTGTTGTGTTTCTTTATATAAATCTTTGTATGAAATAATTTTTACTTGGTTTCAAGTGTTAGCATATGTTGGCACACGCTTTTCAAATTTCGTATCTATTATTCCTTATAATTCAAACCATGATTGAGACGGTAGCTTTCGGATGTATTTGACAATCCATTTCACGAACAGGTGCGTGTATGTTGCCATGAAAAGTTTGTTCGCCCGGATGTTCGGAGGTTGTTTTTATTTGTCACATCATGTTGTTTCACATTACATTTAGGTTAATGTTTATTAATATACTTATGTTCCTATTATTGCAGATGGACATGATTGGACTCAATAAGAATGACCATTGTGCTCACTTATAGAATAATTCACAGCCTCGAAGTGCAGAAACACACACACCTTGAGCATGTTCAGCTATTTCATCCTCACCCATAATCACCTATGGGCATGTTGCGGTACCAAGTACTTAAACTATATCATATGCTGCAGTTGTTTGCTTATTGTCTTAATAGGTTGTTTCATGGTAGGCATCTCCGCCCTACACATGCTTTAAAGGATTAGGAGATGGTATCTAAATCTTACATACCAGAGAAGGAAGAACATCCACAATCTACATTGACGGAAAGCACAAAATTCGGGTTTTATCATGTTCTTTACTACGAGGTGTCGATTTTTTAAATAGTTACCATGATACTTAAACAATGATTATATCAACTCATTCTTTATGTTCAATGATGTAGGGTAGGTGGCGGAGGTGCTCTAATAATGTCAACAAAGACACTAAGAAGAGGACCAGATCCGGTGACACATACATCATTGAGTAGAAGTAGGTAATTAGTTATTGGTTTCTCAGCGTGATATTGTTCTTCCAGGTAATAAAAAGTTAGGATATGTTCTATAAAATCTGGAAGTAACTTGTGGTGACGTGTGGTTGCTAATCTCGAATCAATTAGTAGCATTATTGTATCTTGTATGCGTATGAGGCCAAGAATTTTGGCTCTTAATTCATCATACTTAAAAAGCTGGGCAAGCAGGTTGTCTATTTAAACTTATTTTTTATATCATACCTCTTTTGTGGTTCTATATTTAATCAAGCTAATATGGAAAATCTGCAGAGTAGCTTAGGGAAATCGCTGAGAGGTTCAAGAGTCACTTTCTTGATTGTTCATTACTTGATTTTCATTTGCAGGTAGCTTAAATTCAACCAAAGAAGTTTTTACCTGCGCTTAAGCTAGAAATCCATAGGCTTTTGTTTAAAGATGATGGTATGTTTAAATATATGTGTATACCAACGATTTATTGACGTGAAAAATCACGGGCTAAAAAGAAAGCAATCGACCCGGTATATACTAAGGCAGTTCTTAATCGATAAGTACATATTGTTAGGATTTAGGTGAGTTAATAATATTTTGTGAAATTTGAGCGACAACTTCGCTTTTGGAGTTATTGTGTGCTTAATTTAAGAGGCTAAAATAGGAATTTGATCCAAAACTCCTTAAACATTTACTGAGTTTTGTTTCATTAGCTTTGTATTTGTTAAGGTGAGTTTGAAGGCAAAGCGCGGTGATAATATGTTGCATTGTGCTAAACCATTTGCACAATAATGTATGTTGCATGTACTAAACCATTTTAAGCTTATATTGAAATAAGCGAGGGAGTAGGAGGCGTGGTGGTTAACTTGATAGTTGTGGTGAACTCTTATTGTATTATTGTTCGGTTGCCAAATTGATTTTTGTTGTTTGAATCAACATTAGTAATACGATGAATGGACTTGGTTGTTTGTATGAGTAAGGCGTTTAGGAGGCTACAGGATTGGTTATTAAAACGTTTCTACGCTTATTGGGTCTTAATATAGTATATTAGACTTAAGTATATTGAGTAAAGGGCATTTGGGAAATGGTTTATCTAGATGGGCGCGATATGGATAAGGGTATGGCTTTTAAAAACAAGCCTCATTGTTAAAAATAAGTTTAATGGCATAGAACGTTACGTTTGTCACCATAGATGCAAGACGGTTCTAAATGGTTACTAAAACCGTACAATATATGTTACTTGATTTTTAGATTTACGTGTTACTTGCGGGGATTAAATTAGTTACCCGGGTGAAAGGTAAACATTAATGTTGAAGAGACTTGATACATAATCTTTTAACAAAACCATATAATGAAAGTTTTAGACCACCAAATGTTGCTTCCAAATATTGCTTTATATGTTTATTGACAACAATATAACTTTTGTTTCTCTCTTGAACTGTATTTGTAAGTTATCTAATATATGGTTTTTTATATGATAATGAAGATATTGATTCATTTAGGTTGAGAATTAATAGTTATTGCTTCAATTTGAGTTACATTTGATGTTAGCTTTTATATATATATATAAAGTCCGTACATATGCGGGGTTTCGTTATTACAATGATACATCCGACAAAATTTTGTTTTTAACTTGGCTAACGTAAAGAAACTTGTCCTTATCAAAAAGGTTTAATAAGTAATCCAGGTGCTAGCTTCTCTACTTTCTACTCTCTACAAATCTCAGACCTCTCTAAAAACTCATCCACCGAAATCGATCATTTCTCCGTGATTACGGTTCTGACCGTAGTCGATTTTCTTGTACTTTATTTTCCACAATAAAAGCCTCACTCACAGATCTGTCATCTCACCGCCCATTTAGTTGTTGTATTTCTTTGCGCTACTCGGTCTGCTCCAGATATGTTGTGGTGTATTTGATAACTTCTTTGACCTTGGATTTTGATTCAGATCCTTTGGGTTTTGTTCTAGCTCCTTTTAGGATGCTTAGTTTTATCTTCTATGTATGTTTTACTACTTTGTGTACTTTTGTCAAAATTCATCTTTGTATGGTTGTGTACTCCTTAAGCTCACTTTGGTGATTCCCCCACCTTTGTATGGTGTTGTTGTGGTGCTGTCACAACTATTAGGGTGTATGCTTCTTTTAGCTTAACTTGTTGCCTCATGTATTTTGTTTGGCAAGTCGGCGATTTTGCCTTTATGTTCGATGTAACTTGTTGTGTTCAATTACCTCCGTTTGTGAGGGTGAAATGAAATGTAATCTTTGTTCAAAAAAAGTAATCCAAAGGTTGAATTTACCAAGATAAATTAACAGGGGATATAAATTCTACAATTATATATAAAAAACTTTGGATCATGAGATGATCCTCCAAGTTCCATGTATTTGTAGGTAGACCAACAAAATAGTTTGGTCCGTGTTAGGCTGGGCACACTTGTTGGTCATGGAGGATTGGTTGAGCAAGGTAATCATCCGTCATCACCAATGTGGCCATTCGGTCCGCGATTGGTCAAGCAAGGACAAAATCTTCAAATCGGTGACCGATACTTTTACAAACTTTTTTTGTTTTTTTTGTTTTTTTTTTTTAAAAAATAAAATACAAACAACACAAAATATTGCCTACACTCTGTTTCAAATTCAAATTAAAGGTTACAAGACGAGCTGGTAGGACTCAAAATTCAAATTCAAATTAAAAATTTCCTATATATACCCACTCTCTTTTATTTCTACCAAAACACAAACTAGCATGATTCTCAACAATGCTTTGCAAGCTTACCACAACAATTCCTCACCGCGACTTCTCACAACAATTCCCCTGTGAACACGACTCACCACAAAATTCCCCTCCAACCCAAATGAAAATGAACCAGGTTAACACTCTGGGAAGATATCTTTCCGTATTCTCGAAGAAAATGAACTAGTCACGGCTATGTCGCGAATTTAAATGCGTCCATATAATAATTTTATTATTAATGAAGTTAAAATTTTATAATATTTGAATTAAAAAACTTGATCACAATTATGGCAATTTGATGGTCGGGAAAAAAAAACTGATGTGAAGGGTCACGAGTGTGCCCGTTTAGTCCTAGAGCATAACACCTCAGCAAAATTACATCGTCAAAAACCTTCATGTTCTTGTCAATGTACCACGTATTATGTACATTGTACTTACACTTTATGCACAAGTTACACAACATCATACATGACCAACCCAAAAATACCAAACAAACAAAGATATGCATATGCAGCAAGCTCTACAGCACTTCTTAAAAAACCCCACAATCTCGATCATAGAATCATGCAAAACCCTTAAACAAATAAACCAAATTCACTCTCAATTACTAGTTCACAATTTCATCAACAACCCAAATCACATATCCAAATTTGCTGCATCAATTGCCTTAAAACACCCTCAACATATCAATTACTCAGTCCAAATATTGAACCAATGTCATCATCATAATCCAACTCTTTTTGCTTTAAATTCACTCATTAGAGTTTATTCTAAATCATTAAACCCTGAAAAAAGTTTTTATTTTTATAAAACTATATTCAATACTAATCAAAAGCCTGATAATTATACTTTTACATTTTTGATTAAGTCATGTGTGCAGTGTGATGTGAAGCTTAATGTGTATAAACATTTGGGTTTATGTGTTCATGGGGTTGTGATAAAATATGGGTATGATAATGACCCACATGTGTTAAGTGGGTTAATTAGTATGTATGCTGAAATGGGTTTTCTTAATGGGTTAAAATATTTGTTTTTGGGCATTGGTGAAGGTGATTTAGTGAGTCAGACAGCTATGGTGGTTGGGTGTGCGAAGTTGGGTGATATTGGTTTTGCGCGACAACTGTTTGATGAAATGCCTGTAAGGGATGTGGTGGCGTGGAATCATGATGATAGCGGGGTATGTTCAGTGTGAGGGGAGGTAAAAGGGTTGGAGTTGTTTGGTGAGATGGAAATGATGGGTTTGAAGGTTAATGAGTCGTCGATGGTTGCTGTGTTGTTCGCGTGTACTAGGTTGGGAGCTTTGGATGAGCGATAGGCATAGGTATATTGAGAGTAAGAGGTTGAAAGTGGATGTGATGTTAGGTAGTGCGCTTGTGGATATGTATGCAAAGTGTGGGGATATTAAGATGGCAATGGATGTGTTTATGGGAATGGAGGAAAAGAATGTGTATACGTGGAGTAGTGCCATGGGAGGATTAGCGATGAATGGTTATGGTAAGAAGTGTGTTAATCTTTTTAGCCTTATGCAGCAAGAAAGGTTAAAGTAGAATGAGGTTACATTTACATCGCTGTTAAAGGGTTGTAGTGTTGCGGGGTTAGTGGAAGAGGGTGTTAAGTTTTTTGGAATGATTAAAGAGTATGGGATTGAACCACAAGCTGAGCATTTTGGATGTATGGTTGATTTATATGGTCAAACCGGACAGTTAAATGAAGCCTTTAACGTAATTAATAGCATGCCATTTACACCTCATGCAGGTGCTTGGGAGCTTTACTTAAAGCGTCCAAGCTTTCTAACAATGTTGAAATGGCTGAGCTTGCTTCTAAAAAGATGATCGAATTAGAGGCTAAGAATGATGAATGCGTATGTGGAGTTGTCAAATGTTTATGCAGATTTTAATGAGTGGGATAGTGTTGATGGCGTGAGACATAAAATGAAGTCTGAAAGGGTCATAAAGGTCCCTGGTCTTAGTGTAATAGAAACCCATGCTTGATGTAGCTAATTTATTTTTCAGTTAACCCACAAGAGCTTACTAAGTTGGTAACACAGCGTGGATATCTTCTGTCTCAAACTCTCTTTATTTTTTCAGTAAGATTGCTTTTTATTATTAGAAGAAAGTTCTTGATAGAAGTGAATTGTAAAATACGCTTGAGGTATAAAACCAATGTTTGTAGTATAACATAGTACTAGTTAAGTTACAATAGAGTTTATTACGTCAGTAACACAACTTAACTAGTACTATGTTATACTACAAACATTGGTTTTATACCTCAGACGTTTTATCAGTAAAATTTTGCTCCAAGCAAAAACATTTCTATCAGTATCATTTTGCTTATCAGAAGGAATTTATTGGCAGAATTTGCATTATAACATCGGTAATCAAATACAACTAAAGTAAATGACTAAAGCTATAAAACCAGAATATGTCACCTGTACTCAAACACAGGGACTACAGACTACCAAACCTATTTATTTTCTTGATTTATTTACTCAGCCAAACATAACCCATTGAAAAAACTCTCTAATATAACCTTTGAATATGTTAATCTGTGTTATAGGTCAAAAGTGAGTTAATAGTTCTCTTCTTTTCGGTTCCATAGATATTAATATAAACTTAAGCGGAGTCTCATCTGTCAGTTTTATTGGACTGTTAGTCACTTTTGTTTATAAATAGAAGGATGTGGATCATTATGTTGATCAGTTGATGTGTGGTTATTACTTATTAGCAAGTATTGGCGTTTGATAGACCTGAGAAAGACCTGTAAGCTTGAGGAGGAGACTGAATGGGTTAGAGGTAGTTTCCGTCTGATATGCTGTAGAAGCTTAATACTGCTGTTCAGATGAATAGAGTATTAAGTTGCGGTATGGAGTATTGAGCAATGACATATTTCTTGTTTGAGTGCTTTAATAGAAGTGGTTAGTGATAGAAGGGTGGATGAAAATAAGATGAAATCTTAGCCGCGTTAGCTCATGGCTTTCTGAGACTCGCTTGACCACTATTCCAGTTCTCGCTTTACCTGATTTTTCTCAACACTTTGAAGTCGAATGCGATGCTTGTGATACTGGAATTGGGGATGTCTTGCAACAGAACAGCAAACCAATTGCCTTCTTTAGTCGCCCACTTGTTGAGCGTCATCGCCGGCTACCAGCATATGAGAAGGAATTGATAGCCTTGGCAAAAGCCGTTTCTCATTGGCGTCCGTATCTATGGGGCAGTAAGTTTCAGATTCCAACCGATCACTTTCATCCTTAAGTATCTCTTAGAGCAGCGG